>PVHT021183530.1:10472302-10585407 GCA_004024745.2 Catagonus wagneri | reverse complement strand
AAAAAAAAAAAAAAAAAAATGTTCCAAGAAATAATGGCTAAAAATGTCCCATTTGGTGAAATACATAAGCCTAAAGATTGAAGACGCTGAGAAAAGCCCAACAATATAAATCCAAAGAAATCCATACCAGGAGATATACTTGTCAAACTTGAAACTCAAAGATAAAGAAAAGATTTTGAAATAAGGAAGAAAGAGACCTCATCTTAATTTTATGGGAGAAACAATTCAAGTGATAATGGATTTCTCAGAAAAAACATGGAGGTCAGAAAGAAGTGTGGGAGTTCCCATCATGGCTCAGCAGAAATGAATCCAACTGGTATCCATAAGGATGTGGGTTCAATCCCAGCCCTCAGTCCGTGGGTTAAGGATCTGGTGTTGCCGTGAACTGTGCTGTAGGTCAAAGAAGTGGCCTGGATCCCACATTGCTGTGGCTGTGGCATAGGCTGGCAACTGTAGCTCCAATTTGATCTTCCATGTGCTGTGGGTGTGGCCCTAAAAAGCAAGCAAGCAAGCAAGCAAGCAAGAAAGGAAAGAAGTGTGTATGTACAATTTGATCCCTAGAGCAACCACTGAAAAGCCACAGATACATTAAAAAACATTTTGGATAAATCAGAATGAAACTTTAAAAAAAATGTCCAAGCAACCTACAAGAAATCAGAAAAAATAAAGCAGAGAAACAAAAACCAGAGCACAAAATGTAATAAAAAATAAAATGGCAGACTTAAGTCCTAACATACTAAAAATTACATTAAATGCACATGATCTAAATATAAAGAATAAAAGATAGAGACGGACAAAGTGAATTAAAAAACCGTGACCAAACTCTCTTTGGTCTCACTTCCAATGCAATCATATAGGTAGATTGAAAGTAAAAGGATGGAAAAATATACCGTACAAACATTAATCAAAAGAACCAAGAGTGGCTCTCTTAGTACTTAAGCAGATTTTAGAGTAAAGGAAATTACCAGAAATGGAAGGGAAACTTTACGTAATGACAAAAAGATCAACTCAAAAAGACAGACTCACCCTCTTTTCTCAGTGACCGATGGACTGACCAGAGAGAAATCCAGCAGAAATGTAAGAGAACCCAACCTCATCAGTACCCAACAGTTTGGAAGCAACATTTACAGGACACACCAGCCTAGGAGAGCAGAAT
This sequence comes from Catagonus wagneri, assembly GCA_004024745.2. NCBI lineage: Eukaryota > Metazoa > Chordata > Mammalia > Artiodactyla > Tayassuidae > Catagonus > Catagonus wagneri. The sequence continues at coordinate 10,584,251 of PVHT021183530.1, read as the reverse complement.
GCACATCCTTTGTAAGCTCCCACTGAATGTGTACAAAAGCAGACTGTATCCAGTACCTTTACACAAAGCTCAACAATTTAAGAGAAGTATTTCCTAGCCCCGCCTTTAAAAACTCCTTGGTCTGTACTCTTGTGTGACTTCATCAGATGGTGGAAGGTTTAATGATTTGTTGCATGGATCCGAGTTTCTTGGTCTTTATTCTTATCTTTGTGTGGGTTTTGGGGGAGACACGACACTGGGGAAATGGATACACTGGGCACAGGGTTGGAGCTCACGTGACCCTCTCCAACCTCTCCCTGCGTCTGCCAAAATACAGCCCGTGTCGTAAAGAGTGGACAGCCTTCCTTCGGCAGCCCTAATCAAAACAACTCATTTTTCTTCCTGTTTACCAAGTATTAACACTGTCCTTTCAACCTGACACTCTAAGGGCAGCTTTTTTCCTGCTTTTCAATAGAAAGGATGCATTTTAGAGCATCACATCTCTTTCCTGTGCTCTCGCTCACAGAATCCATTTCTTATCATTTTCCTGCCCTCACTAGAAAGTGCCACTCACCAGAGGGACTAAAAATACAAAACATACGACTGTAGTCCCTTGCACCCCAAACTAGGCCTTCCAGAAGGATATCAGTATGCCCCAATTCTCTCTGTCTTTGAATTTTCAGCAGCTCAATCCCTGAATCATTTTTATACTTGGTCACATATGAGCTGCACCAGGGTAATTGACACTAATGATTTTCAGCGCATATTTATTTGTCTCTGGTTTCATTCTGACTCTATTTTTCCCTCTCTGGTTTTCTCCTGTTGTACGTTAAGTTCCACCGAGATCTATCTTGGTTTCTCAGGGTCCCATGACTCGGAAGCTAGTCACATCCCACATGGTACTGGATGTCCTGTGGTGTCTGGAATTTACATTAGTTGTTTATTCGCACGCTCTTGGTTAGGGATCATTTCACTGTGGATCATAGTCTGGCAAACACATGCGTACGCAGATACACACACATTCACAAACAGATATCTCCAGTTAAATATTCATGATACCCCAACATTATTATAGGGCTTTTCGTACAAAGAAATGACCAGCATTGTCATTCAAGGCCTGTATTACCTTCTGCAGAGAATGCTAAATAGCATATTATTACATCCACTGTGTGACAGACGAGTTGCAGCGGAAGAGGCTAATAACAATAAATTAATGTAGAGTGGGTTTGAGGGAGAAAAAGCAGGACAAAGGCGCTTCAAAATAAGAGATAACTGTTCCTTGCACGTTTCCATTTGGCCTCCCCTGAATTCAGCCTGAATGCTGTGTTAAGTATTTTTACCCATGGTTGTCCATTTCTGAGAGAATGGAGCTGACCTGTGGGAAGATGTTCAATGACAATTATTTCACTTAAATCAAATAGAAACGGAGCCTGAAAAGGAAATAAATTCATCTTTCTACCCCTCTGTATTGTACTTCAAACGTACAGCGTGCTCACATCCTACTATTTAGTGATCTTTACAAAGGAAAACATGCGACCTTTGAATTCAACCTTTTCCTTCATTTCAACCTAGATAGAGATGTCCTTTAATGGGAATTCAATACAGTATGTCAGGTGCCAACACAGGGAATGGGAAATTTAGAATTCGCTTTGTGGCCAGCAGATGACAACTGGCCTAAGGAGAGGAGATGATCGCAATGGAAGGGGTCACATCACAACCCAGATCCGCCCGCCCGCCGAGACCACAGATCTCAGTACGCAGCCTCCCCCACCCTGCTCTCCACCACTTCTGTGGGAAACCCTGTACTCTGGGCTGAACTGGGAGCTGCAATTACTTTAATTGAAATTGCCAGTATCTCATCAGACTCAATGTTCACCATCACATTAATAGACTTTAAACAAAGGGCCATACTTGGCTTGAAATGGAGTGGGGATAACTGTTGACGTGAATATTTTATGGAGAATAAGGGATCCTTTTATGTAGAACTGCAGTATACACACGGCCTAGTTATTGTGGATATATTCTTTCATTCATTCAACCAACAAACACTTATGTATTCCCTAGGTAATAAGCGAGTCTCTGAACTCCAGGAACCCAAAGGTGAATAAATCTTTTATCTCCAAGGATTCTGTGATTTAATTTAACAGTACAGTGCTTTGGGGGAAAAAAAATGTCTATAGTAGAGGATACTGAAAAGGCTAAAAAGACAGACTAAGAGTACAGAAATATGCCTCATAAGAATAAACATAAAAGTCAGTATTTGAAAAAGCGAGATTAGTGGGACAAATTTGTAAAGAAAGTGGGCAAAACAGTAGTGCTGATATCTGGAAAAAAATGTTGATAGTTTATTTGAACAATACATCCTTTGTATGAGAGAGTTTTAAAAAAAAGAACCTGCTTCTGGAATTCTTTTGTGGCACAGTGGGTTAGGGATCCTGTGTTGTCACTGCAGTGACTCGGTTGGTGAGGGTTTGATCCCTGGTCCGGGAACTCCCACATGCCACGAGTATGGGCAAAAAAAAGGAGAGAAAGAAAATCTCTTTCACTGTCTGAATTCCCTCCTGGGCATGGAAGCAGAAAGGAGGACCTGGGGTGGCAGGAGATGAGGACAGGTGGCCACTCAGGGTGGCAGGAAGGCCGACCCCAGTGAACCAAAGATTTTTCAGGTGAAGCCTCCACTCCCAAAGGTCCCAGGTCTATGCAAGGAGCTATGATCAGAAGAGCAAAATACCATGAGGAAGACCAGGGGACAAGGATCTTGCACATTGCAGAGGGACTTTCTAGAGGACTATGAATGAGCAGGTGCCCCTGAGGGCCAAAAACTGATTCAGACACACACCGGAAAAATCTGAGAATTGGTGAAAGATGCATTTGAAGAGATGGTTAGCACAACAAGTCTCGGATGTTTACGTCTCCTTTGGATAGCTGATCAGCAAATAGATCTAATATATACAAGACACTGTGTATAAGAGAGCATGCTTGAGGAGTAGGGAGGGGGAACAAAGAATGAGAAAACAAGGCTCATGCTTTTAAATAACTTTTGATCTCTTGAAGCAATTCAGATGTGATCTACATCAAATGTTTATAACTATTGTCTGCAGCTGAGAGAAATTTTTAAGGCTCATTTCAGGAATTAAAAAAAAAAAAAATAGGGGAGAGGCATAGTGTCATCCTAAAAAGAACACTCCATTTGGAATCAAAGGTCTTGAGTGTTCGTTCTGTCACTTACTAATTCTGTTACTTTATGCAATTTACACAATACTCTGAAACCCGGTTTTCTTCTCTGTAAGGTTGGAGCCCTGATATCCACACATATCAGTTAGGGCGCTTTGATTGTAAGTGATAAGAATTTATTTTAACCCATGTAAGCATAAAATAGTTTTACTGAAAGGATATTATGTAGGTCATAGAAAGAAGAACACTGGAGAAATAGTCCCATAAAAAAGTAGGACTCGGGATGTCTCCTGGGGTCTGAGTAGCAAGAACTAACCAAGGCTCACGTCAGGGAACCACTGTGGAAATTAATGAGATCCAACAAAATGTTTTATCCTTGCACGTTCTGTTCAAGATTCGGGACTCTAGGAGAACGGGTCCAACTGGCCAAACTTGGATCTCGTGCTCACTTTCAGGTAAGGGGTGAGTGGGAGCTCTGGTAGTGAGACCCGCCAGATGGCACAGGTGGCCAAGAGGTTATATCCTAAAAGGAAGTCCAAATGAAGTTAACAAAGGAAGGGAGAAAGACTAACCTAAACAGCTCTTGGCCATAGTTAGGAAATGCCTTGTTAACTGGGGACCACAGTGGGAGGGTCTCCATTTCTCCTGTAGTGGAATCCATCCATGCCCATGTCAGGGCCTCAGCACTCCGTGTCCCCATGCAGTGTCCTACTGCATATCTCACCTGTAGGCTGTCTTTGGTTATTGTAACATGTAGCTGTTATTTGAGTATTGGGAGTACATTAGCTGACTTTCTTCCCTGGAGGATTCCAAGGGCAATCCTGTCATTAACACAACGAGGAATGCTCCGGTGAGTGGCGTCAGCAGTGAGAAGCCCAGCTGCGGGCTGTCTCTGGTCACACAGGGCTGATTTAAGAAAGGCTAGTCTGGAACCAGTCTCCCTGATGTCCGTCTAGATGGTAACTTGCCAGGGTGTCAGAGGCCAGGCACCTAGAGTTAGAGATAAAATGAATGCAATCACTGTAAAGAGCAGGAAGTCCCCAGTGTCAGGGGAAGCCTGGACCCACAGAAGCGGTGGCCCTAGAAACTAGCCCTTCGTGGTTCTAAGGGTGAAACTGTTAGAGGGATGATGAAAATAATTGCCTGACTTATGTCACCAAAATGATCTTAAGGGATCATCCAGAAAAAGTTCTTAGTCATTGGGGGTAAAATCTGGATCCCTTGCCCAGTTCCAGGTGAAAGTCCATAAGCAGAAGAGAAGGCAGGTCTCCAGGAGAAGGATCTTTCCAGGTTATGCTAATTACTCGCAGTGGCGGGTTTCACACACTTTCTCCAGTGGGACTTAACGGTTATTAACTGAACATGGTGGGAAGGAAAACATCCGGGACTGTCAAGATACTGGGTACAGAGCTTGAGCAACACTGACACCAAGGACTCCAGAGACTAACATGTCTTCTTTGTCATTCAAATGAGGGCATAGGAAGGCTCTTACAACGCAGAGCCCTGGCCTGAGTCCACTTTAAAGTGAGTTCTGAATGCAGTGGCAGTGGTAAGAGGTGAGCAATAAACCAGGGCAGTGGCCAAGAGCTTAGCTGGAAGGAGCAGAGCTGGAGGATTAAAGACAAGTAGGTCGGGGCAGGGCGTGTGTTAACACTGTGTGCAGCTTTGCATCTTGCCTTATGACCACCCAGAGGAACCAGATAAACAAGGGATAGGATATCCCACCTGTGATTGGAAGCCACTCCCCTTCCTGGTCCACTGGGGTCACCCACTGGGCTCCTGAGTGGAACAGTCTGGCTTTAGGCTCCTGACTACTGATGATCACCTAGCTCCACCCAGCACCGTCCAGAGCTTTGGTCTGCTGATTGATTCATCCACTCTAGTTTGCTCTTCTGACTTATTGTTTTCTGCGTTTTTCTTTCTCCCTCCCTTTCTTCTTTCCTTCCTTTTTCTTTCTTCCTTTCTTTTCTTTTCCTTCCTTCCTTTTCTTTTCCTTCCTTCCTTCCTTCCTTCCTTCCTTCCTTCCTTCCTTCCTTCCTTCCCTCCCTCCCTCCTTCCTTCCTTTCCTGTTTGTTTTGTTTTTGTGGCTCTTCCCCAGCATATGGAAGTTCCCAGACCAGGAATGGAATCCCAGCAGCAGCTGTGACTTCAGCCCCAGCTACAGCAACCGGGGGAATCATTAACCCACCGTGTGGGGCCAGGGATGGAACCGCCGCTTCCTGAGCGGCTGTAGTTGGATCCTTAACCCGCTGTGCCACTGTAGGAGCTCCCTCTGCTTTTTCCTTTATTATGTTTTTTCCTCTGCTTTCTTTAAATTAGGAAGGCTTGAAATAATTTTGTAAATATGTGATTTGCACACTTCATTTGTTTTCTTTCCATGTAGCATGCAGAAAAAGGAATAAGTGTACTTGTGGATACAGCTTTAGTACAAAGATTTGAATCTGTAAAATTCATGTTTTAGTTTTTCTATTATTGCACTCTTAATTTCCTCTTTGACCACGTAGTAATTTGCAAGAGTGTTTTTAAGGGTGTATAAGAAGAATTTTTTCCCTTATGTTCTTATTATTCGTGTCCCGTTTTATTATGTTTTCTGAATGAATTGTAGCTGTGATTCCAAAGGTCATCTCTTATTTAGTAAATACATGAGAATGTGGGGTCTCAGTCCTCTCTTCTAATATTGTAATTTTAAAGAATTATTTTCTTGATTATTTGTTTCCTGATTTTTGCAATATAGACTTCATTTTCTTCACTTTACTGGTGGTTTGGAAAGTAAATGCCATGTTTTAAATTTTACTGGTAGTTAGCTAAAACTTTAAAAATAAATATTGCGGTCATCTTATTAAGATTTTTAAGTGGTAGAAATTTTCTCCTTTTATGCACTACAAGGAATTTGTTATTACTTTTAGCTCTCTGCCACATTTCTGACTTCATTAACCTGTTTATATCCTGTGTTCTAATACACGTTTTCTATTGTAGCTTTTTTATCCTTATATTTGAAAAAAGTATTTGGATATTTGTGTATGTTTAATCATTTTGGTGTTTGTTACAACTTCTAATCTATCATGAACTAGCTCACTATTTTTGTTTTTCTTAATGATCTAGAGCAAGGATTTTTACCCTATGGGCCAAATCCAGTTGCCCCCTGATCATGTATGGCCCTAAGCTAAAAATGGTTTCAGATTTTCAAAAAATCAGAAGATGAATCATATTTTGTGATTCAGTTTCCACAAATAAAGTTTTCTTAGAACACAGCGGTGCCCACTCATCTTTGTCTTGTCCAAGCCTGCTTTGGCTCTGTGGTGGTGGAGTTTATTCACAACCGTGGAGAACATAGGACTCCCAAAGCCCAAAATGTTTACGGAATAGCCCTTCTACAAAATGTTTTCCTATCTATGATCCAGAGCAGTGATTCCGACGTTGTTTTCCCAGGAACATACATGAAGGATGATGTCTATGATGTGTGGGAATCCAGTCCATTCCCCCAGGACCTGAGTTTGCCTGAAAGTGAAGCACTACAGTATCTATAATTGCCGGGGATATCAACGATGTATCACTAACAGTGCTGATCACAGGCTGAGTGTACAGTGATGAGGCTATGAGGCTGAATTCTGTTCCTCTAACTTCCCCATCACTCTCAATTAAGCCCATCAGAATGCGAGGGGATGAGAGCCCTCTTACTGTAGAGATAACTTTAAATCTTCCCTGGCTTATTGTGCTTTTGAAGAGTCAGCTGCAAACTCCGTGGCTTTACTGTGGTGAAATTTCCCGTGACACCCCTCTTACCTAGAGTGTCACCTGTGATCTTGATCATCTCAGGGCTGCTTTTTGGGTGCTGGCTTCAGCAAGAGGCCCTGGGGGGCATGTCTTCTGCCACATGACATGTTTGGACATGTCTCTCTGTTATTCGCCTCTATCCTGGTACCACTAAACAAGGTGTTTTGGGTCTGTTTTTGTTTGTTATGATGCTATGCTGATGAACAATGTTCACCCCCCCAATGCACTCCTGAAGAGGAAAATCTGGGATCATGGGTGGATCCTCATCCTTTTCTAAGCCTACTCGAGGAAGCACAATGAGTTGGAAACACTTGTTTCCTGTCCTCACAGAAGTTTCAGTGAGAAATAGTCATTAAACTAAAGAATGAACATATGATCTGATGAGGACAATGAGAGGGAGAGCAGAGGCATGAGAGCCCAATGTGAGAGGTGACACGTCAGTCGAGCCCTGAAGGGTAACTTGGCAAAGGAGAAATGTGCTTCCGGTAGAAGAAACAAAACATGGGCACAGATACCCATTGTGCGGAAAGGGGCCCAGGAGTTCAGTGTCAGGCTCAAGGGCCCGGGCAGGGGAGGAGGAGGGGCTCGTAGAGCAGGGCTGGGTCTTCCCCCCAGTGTGAGTTTGTGAAGGGTGGTCAGAGGAGCACAGCTCATTAGGGTTTGAGGGGGGATGGCTGCCTGGCTGATGGCCTGTAAGGCCGCAGACTGAGATGCCAAATGGGAGACCAGGTGATTCGGGTGAGTCATGAGCAGGGTCATGTCCGAGAAGATGAAGGGACGGTGTAGAGTCAGGAGGAGATGGGTAAGAGGTGAGTGGACCCAGTGCCCGATGTGGGTGAAGGTAGAAAGCAGAGTCACCAGCCCTCTCAGGCTCCCAATTCAAACCCCCCTCACCACCCCCGGACAGGACAGCTGGAAAAGGGAAGTCTCAGAGCTGAAGATGGCCCGTGGAGATGGCACGAGGGGTGGGGTGGGGTGAAGGTGTCCCCCCACCCAGAAGCGGGCCCAGCAGTCTTCCTGGGGGCCGTGAGCTGCCTCCCCCATTATTCCATCAGCATGCCTTGCTTGTTTCCTCCTCAGTGGATCCAGAAACAATCTGTAATCGTTTACTTTACCTATTTCTTGCGTTTTCAAAGTCTGTATTTTTTGTCCCATGGCTGCTGGTAGCAAATGACCTCAAACTTCGTGGCTTAAAACTATAGAAACTTGTTGTCCCTCAGCTCTGGAGACCAGAAGCAATGCCTGAAATCTAGGGGAGAAGCGGTTCTCGTGTCTTGTGGGCTCTGGTGGCTGGCCCCTGGCATTCCTGGGCCGGGGAGCATCACGCCTTCGCTGTTCCTCTGGTCGCAGGACACCTCCCCTCCTGGAGCTTAGCATTCTTCTGCCTCTGCCTCTCTTATAGGACATGGGACTGCGCTTAGGGCCACCTGGATAATCGTGGATAGTCCACAATGCTCTCCCAATGGGATCCTTACCTTAATCACATCAGCAAGGTCCTTTTTGCCTTATAAGCAATATTCACAGGTTCCAGAATTTGGGGTGTGGATGTCCTTTATGTTGGGGGCACTCTTCACCCCAACACACTGCCTGTCTCTCTAGAACTTAATGTCTGTGAGGGCGGGTCCTCTGCCTGTCACATGACCCCACATACCCTGCACCAGCTCAGTGGTTGACGTCTGGGAAGTATTTATAAATCTCTCAAACTCGGTGGCTTGCATGAAAAAGTCATTTTCTCTTGCTCCTTTTGCTAACATATCTCAGTCGAGGGTAGTGGTGACTTTCTACCTGTAAGGCCCAATGGACATCTCCATCTTTGACTGATGCCCCTTTGCTGCGCCCCTCTGCTGTTCACTCTTCTTTCCCTAAACTCCTGAGGCCTTCGGCTTCTCTGGAAGGGGGTGGGAGGGCTGTGAGGGTTGATGGTTCTGGAGACAGAAGACTGTGATTTGGCCCTAGTGGAGTTGCCTTGTTTGGGAGTGAGAGGGAGAGAGGGCAGGCTCCCTTCCTATGCTAGTTTTCTGGAAATCTGAAGGAAAACAAGATAACTCTGAGTTCAGGACAGCATTTTCACCCGCTGTCAGGCATAGTCACATTGTGGAAGATGGTGGTGATGACACTCATGTCAGGCATGAGACGGGGCTTGTGTCCTGGGGACCTTGATCCCTTGGCTCCTGTATATTTGTCTCAGGGAACAGATCCAGCAGGTGATTTATTCCATGCACGCCTGTGCCTGGGGAGGTGATGAGGCCTTGGCTCCCTGATTCTGCATAGTTGTGTTTTTAAATAGTTCCACTAAATATCGGAACCGATCCTGGCCATGAAGTACAGGGATGGGTCATCTGAGAACGTTTTCCTGTAGCTATCCACATTGAACTTTTAAACATCAATTAAAGATGATTTGGGAATACTTACGTGAAATTTTTCTTTTATCATCTCAAGTAGAAGAGTACTTTGACTTATTTTGACCCAGGGAAGATGTCTAGAACCTCACCATATTTATTATTTAAGAACCAATCACTGAACAGGTTTTTTTTTTTCTTTTTTTCTCCCCACAAGTGTGGCCTATTCTGAATATTAAAGCTGGAATATCTAGCAGGCCACAACTTCTTCACGGAACTCCAGGTTACCATCATGGAATGTCATAGGACATGAAAATAAGTGTTTCTAGTCCTGGGCTTCCTCCATGTTGCGTCCATTTCAACCACAGAGAGCTGGGAAACCGTACCTCTTGAAATACTCAAGCTGTGGTCCAGCCAAATTCTTTAAAAGCAGTGCTTCCATAATTTAAAAGAAGTAAGATGTTTATGTTCTGTCCCTGGAAAGTCTACTTTGCAACATCATCACAACCATCATCATCAATATTATATACAGTGGCTTCAATATCGTAACAGCTGCCATTTGTAGACCATTTATCTGTGCGCCAGGTACTGTGCTAAGCACTTTGCAAGCATTATCTTATTAAAGTATAATAATAATCCAATGGATGCCCCATTTTGAAGGGAGTATGCTGAGGCTCAGAGAGATTTAGTTATCCAGTGTAATAGAGGTTGGACATGAGGGGTTTGAACTTGAGTCTAAAATGTCCGATTCCAAAGTCTTGAAATCCACACAACTGGTCTCCTGTTGTCACTGTTTACAGGCACTTCCTTTCCTGACCTCCTGCAAAACAAACTTGGCCTATTTATTTGAAATAAATAGAATCCATAAACATAAATCCATAAACTTCTTGTCGTTGTTTCTATTTGCAAATAAATGCTTAGGGTGATCCCACCTTTCACCAGCCCGTTTTGGAAGCATAAAGTCTAGGTTCATCCTGCAATTACTATAAATTTAGTTAAATCTTCATGCACATCCATAGTTTTTATTGATAATGATCACATTTTCATAATTTCAAAGGTAGGCTACTTTACATCTGGTTAATGAACCTGGGTTGCCAAGAAATGACTGCTCATTCGTCCCAGGTTCTGTAAGCACCGCATTCACTGGTCATTCAGTAGACCTAGTAGGGAGGAACCGTGACTGCATTTATGGCATCAAGAAAATGGTTCTTCAGACAGAGTAGTTTACCTACAGTCACTGAGCACGTAAGAAACAGAGTCGGGATCTGAACCCAGATTGTGTTCATTCCAAAGTCTATGTTTGTCTGACTAGGATGAGAAAATACTGTTTTCAGCTTGTAAGAATTGGAAAAAGCAACACAGGTTATTCTTGACACAACTCACTTGTCTCTACTGTCTGACAACATTCCTCTGAGTTTTGAATTAGCTTCAATCCTGCTTTATGGTTAAATTTAACATTTGACAGAAATAATACATAAGAAAACAAAATTGCAAACAATAAAAGCTTTTTTTCTGGAATTATGAAGTTTTCAAATTGGGTCAATGTGTTCTTTGTTGGAAATCCTAGGTAAATTGAACTCAGTGTTAACCAAATTCTATGGCTCTTAAATCTTAAAAACAGTGCTTTATTTATTTTTAATTCTAAGCATTTTATGTGGTTCCTGATATATATATATGCATATATATATATATATATCTGTGTATGTATATATATATATATGTGTGTGTGTGTATGTATATATATATCACACATACATATTCAAATTTGGGATAAATTTAATAACAATAGCGTTAATTTTAAAATAAGTGGAATGAGACACCTGGTTATGATGGAAAATTAACAATATGAAATGTTATTTTAACATTCTAATTCCAAGAAGAAGTTTAGGTAACCATTATCATTATATTAGCAACATTATCTGACTTAGAGATTTTTTTGCGGTATTAAAAATGTGGACAGAAACACTGACAGCATTTGCTTCATAAATGACAAGAGAAGTAACAAAAACAGTGAGAGCTTATTCAGTCTGAAAATTTTATTGATCCCTATCTCCTCTTATAATATATTAGTCTGGGCACTAAACTAACTTTATTTTTGTCCAATTACACAGAGAAAGAAAGAGAAATGTACATTTAGCTTTTCTATATTGAAGTTCTAGTATAAGCTTCAAACCTATCACTTTACATTTACCATAGAAATTGCATTCCCGTGGACAATTTGAAAGCATTTTACAAAAATTAATTACTTAAATATGCATTGCATTTAAAAATCTATTGCCTTCTCTGACTACTTTAAAGTTCCTTTAAGACATTTTAATTTATCTTTACAACTCTCTTGTTTCAAACAATGAAATGGTGTATTATACAGTTTTGAATCAGAAGACTTGCTGAAGAAATAACTGTTTATACAACATTATGTAAATTTCTTAATTTTTGTTAATATACGTACATATCTTCAATTTATTTAATCCAAATACTGAAGAAAAACCTCATTTACTGCTAGAACTCTCTCTCTCTCTCTCTCTCTCTCTCTATATATATATATATATATATATACACATAGTAAATCCGTATTTACTCCATTTTTCTTTCAAATTGGCAAAGATAATTTCCTTTTTTATGCTTCTATAGTGAGGTACTTACTACCTTGGTTTCCCTGGTCCTTTCTTTCTCTCTTTTTTTCATGAATATGTTTCAGTGGCTTAGGGTAACTTTAATATGACAATTATTCCACAAATCCTGAGAGAGCCTGACCTTAGCTCACAACATTTTCTCTCTCTCTCTCTCTTTTTTTTTTTTTGTCTTTTTAAGGCCGCACCCGCGGCATATGGAGGTTCCCAGGCTAGGGGTTCAACTGGAGCTATAGCCACCAGCACAGGACCCTTAACTCGCTGAGCCAGGCCAGTGATAGAACTCACGTCCTCATGGATGCTAGTTGGGTTCATTAACCACTGAGCCATGAGGGGAACTCCAGATCGCAACATTTTGAAACACCACAGTAGGTCCATTGGCATCAAGAAGGCCAGGCCTTGGCTTTGCCACCTTCCTGTGTTAACACCTTCCCAGGGAGACAGGGCTTAGAGCTGCTTAGGACAAAAGCTCAGCCTAGAGCTGCATAACCTCATGAGGGAAGGTCTGAGGCCACATGCTGGTCTTTTGCTCCATGAACTATAGCTTCTGGAAGATCTCAAATTGCTGTGGGCTGGAGGAAAATTCACTTCACCTTGGCACTCTGTTGCCTGGCGATAAACAATGAAGAAAATCCACGTTTCCAGCTCACCCTAGATATCTCAAAAGGACCAATGACAAAATTCTTTATTTGCTAAGTATTATTGTATTAATGAATTTGAGAGGAAATTTTTAAAAAGCAGCACCTGTGAAAATATATTTACCGTGATCTCCATCTGATTAGCAATAAAACTAAGCTTCTATGGTGGGTCTGCTGAGTTGATTAGTTTGCCTAGGTGGTCCTGTTCTTTTGCTGCTTCTCCTGGATTTAGAGATCAGAAGCCAGCAGGATGGAAATGAATCGATAAGGCCTTCAAGTCTCCAAAACCTTGAAAGCATTTTTTCCAGCTTTATTAAGAATCTCCATTACTTTTCCCAAAGAATGACAAAGGAACATGTGCCTGTGTTACACACACACACACACACACAGCACTTTTGCCAGTAATTTTCCTAATAAGGTAATTTCAACAGATGAGATGTCTGAAGAGTAGGGTCTCTTGTGGAAGTGGACGAATTCCTGGACTTCTACTTTTCTCCCAAAGATTAGACTTAAAATTATGAGTCGGGCCAAATGTGTGGATCTGGAATTCACAAAATGACTTCCTTTGACTTCCTTATTTCTCAGTCAGCAATAATTTGGTTATAATTGAGCTTCATCATTGGCCAACATAGGGACATACATTCAGAACCGATTTCTACTTAGCCAAGTATGCTGTCACCTGCAAGGCAGAATGCATGTATCTAATTCACACACATCTTTAGTCTTGCCTACTTGATTAAAAAATAAAATAGGAAGTCCAATAAACCTCCCTTGGTTCTGGTGGGAAGCACATTTCAAACTCCAGGGAGGGCAGAAAAGCACCCCTTATGATTAATGAGGCTCATTGCCGAGTTCCTCCTCCAACCAGCACACACCTCAGAAGGTCTCATTATTCCCCTTCTGTAAGGAATGAGAGAAAAATAAGGGACTTGAAATATGGAAAAGGTGAATATTTTGGTACATGTCTGAAGTTGGCTAAAACTTTATTATTTAGGTAACTTTTGGTGTTTTTCTCTGGGCTTACAGTACAGACCCAGGAGCAGACATACAGTAACTGAATTGTTTCAACTTTCCCAAATAGCATTGAAATGGACTTAATTGTTGCACTAGAGGAAAACCCATGTGTCCCCAGAGACTATTAGTGTCATTTAAAGGGCTAAATGTATCATAAAACCTGTCTTTAACAGAATAAAATTGTACAGACCAACACAATTTTAGCTAATGCGTTCCACATTTCTTGACATGGAAAAGGAGAGAAGGAAAGAAAGAAGGGGGGAAAAAGAGAGCGAAAAGAAAGAAAATATTGGCTGTAAAGTGAGTATTAAATTTCTAAATTATTAGAAGTTTTTAATTCTGTAGACCATCAAATAGCTTTTTAAACATTAAAAGGAGTTTGTAGCAAGGTAGTTACAAGGTAGATCTGAGTAAAAATATTGCAGTTCTCCAAGATAAATCTAGCCTATTATACTTGTTTCATACTGTGCACTTAAACAGAAGCAAAATCTCACACAAGGAGCACATTCAAACCCCTTCCATTTTGCACCTTCAAAATGGAAGTGAACTTTGTAGCTGGTTTCAGTGACACTTTATTTTCATTTTATTTTGTGTTCAGTGGAAATACTTCCCCATGGTATTTTTCTTATTGTTACATATGTTGTACCTGCTGTACGTGTGCTTTGCTCCCTTTTGAATAAAGTAAATAATGGTAGAGCTCTTCGGAAACAGAAAAAGGTAGAGAGAAAGGTGTAAGCTTTGCTTTTATTCCATCAAAGAGACAAAAGGGTATTTTCTTTCCCCTAAAGAAGTTCAGAATGTAGTGGGGAAGAATCAAGAACAGAGACAAATAGTGAATCAAACCTCAATTGAGAGAACAAATTTTTCTATTTATCTGTCTCCTGTTTTCACTGGGGTTATATATCAACTATCAAGAAAGAGATTTCAAATAACTTCTGCTAACATAATTGTTATTTTATAGGTTTAGTTGCTATGGTAATGCATGATGTAATGGTCTATTAGCATCACAATCAGTTAGTTTTTCATACCTAGCCAGGATATGACTCCCCCCTTTTTCTACAATCTGGGAGAAAAAAAAAAAAACCCAAACAAAACAAAATAAAACTACGTGTATATTGCTTTATTCTTCTGGAAAGCCTCTGAATCAGCACATAATTACCCATATGCAGGAGCTTGTCCTGTAACTGAAAAGTTTGAGATTTTCATGCAACTGCCGCTATTATCACGCGATTCTTATTAAACTACGGGTGAATGGAAACAATTGTAATTTCTTCTTTGTTCGCTATTAAAATGAACGTGCAGCACACACGTTTCCCGAAGATAGGGACCACATGGCAAATGGCTGTGACTGAGGGGTGCCCACGCTGAAGGAGACAGGCTGGTTGGGGGGCACAGCTTTGCCATCCCGGAGAAGAGGAGCCTGGCCAATTTCAAACTCAGCGAGGCCTGGGCTTTTGTTCTCAGTGACTGGCTGCCTGGCAGCTGTAAATATCACTGAGTCCTGTCCTAGCAGGGGTGTCAGGGACAAGGCAAACCCATGCTGAGGACTGCACGTGTTTTAAGGGGAGAAACACACTATCCCTCTCCCAAGTGATGGGCCTCATGATACAGGGAGGCCCTTCGCAACGTGACCTTGCCACTTCACCCCAGTCCGCGTGACCTTCCAGGACCAACCACGGACACCACACACAAAGCTAAGGACTGTCCACCCCAGGAAAGAAGGGTCCCTAAGGACACTGGTATTTGCAGTTGTGTGGAGCAGAGGACAACCATGCTGAGCCAGCAATAGAAAGGGGACCAACGGTGGCTGGCAACCTTGGCCTTGACCCTTTCAGTGACGGAGGGCTCATCTCCACTCAGCCCTCCCCTGACCCCATGCCTGGGGAGCCTCGAGTTCCAAACTGGCTTCTCCCTTCTCCGTCACCATCTCCATCCCAACTGCGCACGTGTAGCGGACCCACTGTCACTCTCTGCGTAAGCCCTTCCTTACCCTCCTGGTTTTCTTGCCTTCCTTCCCCATCCTTTTAAAAATCCCAATTCATCTTCCCACATTCATCCCAGAAGCCAGTAGGCACTTTTCCCAGCACTGTATTTCTGTGCTCTGGGTCCCCTTTGCTTGTACTGCTTCTGTGTCTCAAGTCAGCCACTAAAAAATGTCAAAAGGTAACTTCTCTTTCTCTCTCTCCCTCACCGGACTACAAGCCACTGGAAGTCAGGGACCATTTCTTATGCATCCTTTAGCTCCCAGTGGGTCTAGCATAGTGTTTGGACTTACTGGTAGAAAGCTTTTCATTTATGGAAAAAGAAATCCGATTCAAACCCAGTCCTATGGCCTGTATGCATATTTGGAATAGCTGCCACACTAAAATGTATAGGTAGCATGCCATCTTGTATTCTTTTAAGCCTGTTTAGTCCCATATCCCGTACACCAAGCCCTGAACCTGGCCATCATGCTTTCATCTTGTTTGCTATCATCTAGAGAACAGATGTTTTTCAAATTGTAGAATTTAAATATACACTGGCCCTGAATGAAGCCACTCTCTTTGCCAGTTTAGGAAAAGCCCCAAATTCCACTATTCCCTGCCCTCTTATATATTTTCCTTGATATATAACATAGAAAGAATTTCTGAAAGCTTCTGAAAAACACATAATAAATTTGGTGCCTCTCCTTTCTCATGGTTTTGTGTTATACTTAGAAATATGGTAGTTCTGTTTCATTTTTATGTTCCCATAAGCATGGCATGTAAGTCGTAAGTATTTATTGAATGCAAGAAGAAAGGAAGAAATAAAAGAAGGAAAAGGAAGGGGTAAAAAAGGAAGGGAGGAAGGGAAGGGGCTGGGAGAAGGAAGGGAGAGAGGGAGGGAGGAGAACTAGGGCATCATTTCGGATCTTTATTTTCTTTACGTGCTGATCAGACGCATAGCTCCCCCTCCTGATTTCGAGACCCAGAAGACGGATGCTTCTGTCTTCTGAGTTTCAGTGCAACTCTTAGGGTTGTGATGATGTTGCAAGCTAAGTTACTAAAAAGAAAACTCAAAGGACTCATATTTTAAAATGAAACAATTGTAATGATGGCCATACAGTACTGTGGGCAGATATAATCACTTTTCCTTTCCGACTCATTGATTTGGAGGCATTTGAGGGCTAGTTATGCTCAGAAGGACATGGGCAATTCAGAGATGCCCAACCTGCATTTCTTCAGTTGTTCTCACTGTGCTTCTTTCTTCACAAATGGCGTTTCATGGCACCAATTCTTTCTAATTGCTTTAAATTAAAAAGCTATTAGATGCTTACTAATTTCAGATGAGATTCTCTGGGTCAGCACTGTGATCGCTGAAAGATCATTAGGAAGTGCGGGTGAGGGATATGCCAGTGTCCACTGGCCCTTGCGAGAGCAGGGGGTCAGGGCTGGTCCTGCAGGTGGCCATGGTCTCTCTTGATGACAGGCTGATACAGGAGAGCCTGGTGATATTGGCCTGCACCAGGCGATGCCATCCGTCCACTGACTGTAATTTCCAGATGAATTAGAGGCATGGCTGGGATTTTGAAACTATCATTTTGAATCCCCAGCACACAACACTTGGTGGGTTAGCTCCATGTGCGATGAGTTAGTATAACGTCACTTTCTTTGGAAAACACTTTACAGTTGACAGGGCTTTCTTCCATTTACATGGGGCTTAGGTATTTTTCTTTCTGAGTTGGGGCTTCAAAATCCACATTTTGAGATGCTTATTTTTCTGCCCATTTTATAGACGAGGAAAAGAAAGAGATCGGATGGCCTGTTCAGAATCTTTTGGTCCATCACAGGGTTAGAACTACAAATCAGGTCATCAGACTCCACAGTTGTTTTTTTTGTTTTTGCTTTTTTTTTCCAACATACCTCATAATTCAATACAAATGGAATTATCCATCTTTACAGATTTAACTGCTCTCTTATTTTTAGGCAGCCCAGTCTTTTCATTAACTTCCATTATTTTACAGTAATTTTGTCCCTAATTCCGGAACCGTGGTGGAAAGAAGATGTTATCTGTGGACATTTTAGTTGATTCTGACAATGAATGGGGCTGCTCTCTCTGCCTTACCTTACTGAGATCTTACAGAACATGGGGATAATTTCAGCTGCGGCTGGATTTGGTCAGCATGTGGGTATCTTTCATTTCAGTCACAGTGCATCTCCTTGAGGGATCTGATTTCCCAGCATTGCTTCTCTTTCCAAACCGCTCCCTCAGTGGACTGAAAAGGGTTACTTCTGTCTCCTCTCTGCCAATTTATAGACAAGAATGTCATTTAGTGACTCGGTATCACAAGCAGTTGTTTCATTCAAGTATCTTTTTTAGAGGGCTTCTTCACAACAAACAGGCACATTGTTGGAGATGAGTCGCCCCGAATGATGTCCTTATTCCAAGGAAATTTCGCAAGCTCGTCAAAGCAAATTTCTCCTCTCATCACAAGATACGTAGTGAAATAGTCTTCCCTGGTTTGCTCTGAGTTGGATATCTGAAGCGGTGCATTGATATCATACCAATTCAGGAATGAAATAGGAAAACATGTTAAAATATTCCTCCTGCAAAAAAGTTAATGGTCAAAAAGACAGTGGTGATTGCTATCTATTGAAATCTTAAGATTCAACGTTAAAATTATTGGAGAATTTTCTTTCAACTCCAACCGATATTTCTTCTGACTTTTAAAGTGTTAGATTTTCTTAGTTATAAAAGTATTCTTTAAGGAAAAACTGGAAATAGCCCTCCAATATAAAGATATAAGTGAAAAGCCCCTATAATATACACCTAACATATTCCTGTATTTTCCTGAGTCTTCTCTCCATTTCAAATTTTTTACTTAATTGAGGTTGTCTTCTCTAGGAAAATTTGTGTCTCAATTAACATATCATAGGCATATACCATTGCATCAATGCTCAAAGCTTAGGTAACCAATACCTATTTATGGACACATGGGTTATTTTTGAACTTACGTTAACTGCAAAAATATGCATATCATTTTTATATAATATACATTCATATTAATATGTAAACATTTGTTTATGAAATGTAAATATATGGACATATAGCTATAAAAAAGCAAGGTAAATCAAAGAATTTTCTTACCTGTTATTTGCCTACATAAGAAAGCATGAAATTTTACTTACAAATTTTTGGCTCTAGAGAAGATTCGTATTTTTGTCATATTTTCTTTAATTTGGGGTACAAAAATTTATTTTCTAATAAACAGCACTTTTATTATATGCTTTGGCTATCTTTCTAAAGATAGAATCACTGATTCGATGGGCATGAATGCCTTTAAATGCTGTTGCAATATTGTGTGGTTTAGAATGGTTTTACCAATTCCTTCTCCCACCCACAGAGTACAAGCTTTTACAGCTCACTGCACCCACACTAACATTAACTATTATAATTGTAAGTTATTCATCATTCTATTCTAATGCTAAAATTAACACATCCTCATCACAGGATATTTGGAAAATACCAATGACTCTAAAGAAAAAAAAAAAGGAATCATTGCTGTCACTCCACCCAAGGATAAATACTGTGAACAGATTTGCTCTCTCATCTTCCTGCCCCCTTCTCTGGAAACTTGCTTTACGTATGAATTTTTATGCTGCTTGCATTCACTAACCATCACACGTGGGCATCTCCCCACATCATTAAGTAGTTTGTACCCACACCGTCCAATGGTCGCTGTGGCGTTGCTGAACCTGCAATTAGTCACAGCCTACTTGAGCAGGAGGATGCTTCTAACTTTCCAGTTTTAAAAAAGGACCTTGTAACAAATAGCCTTGAAAACAGGTGTTTAAGAGCATCTCTTTTTATTTCCTGAGGAATATTTCTAGGACAGAATTGCTGAGGTCAAAGGCTATGCATTATATAACTTCATTTCTATTTTCAAATGACTAATGTGGTAGATTGGAAAGAAAGTATCCCCGGTTTTGCTTCTTGATTTGCAAATTTTGATCAAGTAAGATTCAGCATTTTTGACATAATTACTAAATATATGTCATCTCCTACACAGCAATGTTTTTGTCACTTGAATACTTATCCTTTGGAATCTCTTTCTTCAATCTGTTCTTTGAACTCTTTTTGTATTATTGGCCATCACTTTGTTGAAAATATTTTCCTCACCTCTTATTTGCCAGAGAAGGCAAAACTAACTTTTCATTTATGATATTTATTTATGAATATACAGAAGATTTATATTTTGTATAATCAAATTCAGTAATAATTTCCATTGTGATTTCTTTTATTAATTTAAAATGTATTTTTTTTTTTTTTTTTTTTTTTTGCTTTTTAGGGCTGCACTCGTGGCATATGGAGGTTCCCAGGCTAGGGGTCGAAACAGAGCTACAGCTACCAGCCTACGCCACAGCCATAGCAATGCCAGATCCAATCAGTGTCTGATTCCTACACCACAGCTCACGGCAGCGCCCAATCCTTAAGCCACTGAGTGAGGCTAGAGATCAAACCTGCATCCTCATGGATACCAGTCAGATTTGTTTCTGCTGAGCCACGACAGGAACTCCTAGACATTTATTTTTTTAATCAGAGAGCATGTAGATACTTCTGTATGTGTTTTCTTCTACTATTATTGTTATTGTTAACATTATTTTACTTAATAATTTGATCTACTCAGAATTTATTCTGGTGTACATTGCAAGGGCAAGATCTTTCTGTACTTTTCCCTAAATTAGCTGATCATTTTGTCAAATAATCATTTTTTAAATCATTGTTTTGCATTGCAATTTTTTTCAAATATAAATTTCTCACACAAACCAAGTCTTATTTCTGGCTCCAGGGTTATCTCTTCTTTTTGTTGATCTGACTAATTTTTTTTTTCAATTTCAGTTCAGTCAGTGATTTTTAAGGAGTGAGACCTTAAGGCTATTAAAAAAGGCCCACAGCTTAACTGAAAAAAAAAAAAGGCACACGAATAAATGTCCCCGGGTGAGAGAGCTGCCGTCTTGAAGGGGATGTAAGGAGACTTTGATTATGCTAGGTGTGGGGCAGCTGGTCTGGAGCATCAGGAGGGCACGGCTGCCCCTAAGGGGTGTGCACTTGGTTATAACCGTAGTTAATATGAATGTTTTCACACAGAGGCATTTACATTTGAAGAAAGGGCCAGCATGTCAGAGGTAGTGCATGTTTATGTAAGTCCTTG
The DNA here is from genome assembly GCA_004024745.2 of Catagonus wagneri. NCBI lineage: Eukaryota > Metazoa > Chordata > Mammalia > Artiodactyla > Tayassuidae > Catagonus > Catagonus wagneri. Next base: position 10,563,532 of record PVHT021183530.1, on the reverse strand, counting down.
ACTTTCCCTTGCTGGCCGTCGCCAAATATTCTCCATTCTATTAACCGGAAGTGAGATGTTTCCCTTTAAGCTGTGTCTCAGTGGAAGCTCACATCACACTCCTTATTTATCTTCCCGATACCTCCTACTTCGTAGGGATATTCCCGCCCCCCAAAATGTCTCTGGGAATATCTCACCATGTGGGAAGACTTGAAAAATTCTGAACTGCAGCACTTTTCTCCACATGCATTGCAAAGCTGCCAGGGTCATGTCGCAGAACATTCTTTGACCTTTGGAAGACCACGCTGGCTTCAGACTGATGGGGTTGCCCGGTGGTGAAAGCGTTGCTGACTTCATCGCATTTAATAGGAAGCTGCGAAACAGACCCACTATCTGCTGGCACTGAGTTGCTCACTCGTCTCTACACTATGGGACCCACAGCTGTGCGTGTGGTCCCTGCCTCCCAGGCTCTTGGTTCGACCACAATCTCTGAAGCCTGTGGTTGGCCTGTGTCTTTTACAGGCAGACAATTCGAAATCTGGGGTGTGGTCTCTTTCCTCTGCCACTGTGTCCACGCAGTGTCCCAGCAGGTGTTGTGGTCATCCTAGCCCCAGAGTGAGACAGAGCAACGCCCCCAGCTGGCCCCTGAAGAACAAGTAACAGGAGGGAGAAATAAACCCCGTCCTAAACTGTCAAGACAACTTAGCATTCTCTAATCAATAGGTAGTCATTTTATTTGATTTATGGTTTTCGAAAATTATGATATAACAATTATGAGAGCCTCTCTATGTATTTAAATTATAATTATATAATTAAATGTACATTCTGTATTTATTTGTTTATATTAATCCAAATGAAATCAGCCTCATTATTATCTTTTTTTTGACCACAGAAAATAAGATACTAGCTTGTTCAAAATCTTTGCTTTGTAATGCATTGAAGAATCACTTAAATCAGTACAGTGCTGAGAGTCAGATTATCACAAAGAAAGAAACTCATATTTTCACCGAGAGAGGAAGTGATCTAAACCACAGCATAAACTATTTCACGGTATTTTGAAACACTTTACAAAGTGAATTTGTATGCTGAATTGCACCATCCGTTGAAATCTATCCAAATTTTTGCAGTGGATCCTGCATCTTCAACCCCTGGGTATAAATCTCAAAACTCTATAGTAGAACATCTTACGCTTTTGTTTTTGGCCACAACCGTGGCACATAGAAATTACGGGCCAGGGATCGAGTCTGCACCACATCAGCAGCAACTCTGGATCCTTAAGCCACTAGGACACTAGGAAACACCCTGTTACATTTTATAAGTTAGTTTTCCTTGCAAGTTTTGGTTACTTGAATACTAAGGGTATTTTATGTGTATTTCTCATTTACCTTTTTTTTTTTTTTCCCCCGAATCAATATCCCATTGAATGCATTTTGGTTATACACCTGTTATTCTGTTTCAAAACATTTGGGTCATTGTTTATAAACCCAGTGGATTTTGCAACCAAACTAGTTGCTTGTCTAATCTGATTCTCTACAAGGAATATACCATCTCGTGAGAAATAAAAATTAAAAAGTTTGTTCCATGACTTTTCCCATTGGCTATGAAAAACATTATTTAATCTCTGAAGTGTTGTTTCCCCTTTATACTTCAACTATTTGTTTCAGCCTCAATAATACAAAATATCATTGTAGAATATATTTCTTCCTTTTTATTATTTTATTTTATTTTAGCATTTCATCTATCATTTTGCTGGCTGGCCCACAATTTGCTTTCATTTTTACTAGCATTTCATGTTTCATCTGTATAATATCTCTGCAGTCCTTACACCCACCCCCACCCCCTTGCTCATCCACGTAAATCATGTTTTATTTCTGTCCCGGAAGGCCTTATAGTAATTAAATAATGGTGTTTCTTCTAATATTTCTAGGAACACTTTATTATTTTATACTAGACATATTGGATGCTGTGAATTGAAATGGACTTCAGGCAATTGCTTACTTTCAATACTGGTCTGTCATTAGGTTATATCTAAAGGACAAAATCAAGCATATTCTGTTTTCTGATGTAGTAAATGTAATTGAAGTTAAGACTATTTGCCTGTCTATGATGGCAATGTTAGAAGCCATAAGAGAGTATCAAAGTTTTATTTTTTTCCCTGTTAGTAAAAAGGAACAGGTACCAAAAAGGTAAGGATACCTCAGGAGTGGAACAGAAGAGTTTTGTTTGAAAAAAATTAATGTCATAGACTGAGATCCACACTTGAGACAATATTGATCTTTGGTTCTAATGACTGAGATTTTAATTTAAAAGAAATTAGGCGCTCCCATTGTGGCTCAGTGGGTTAACGAATCCAACTAGGAACCATGAGGTTGTGGGTTCTATCCCTGGCCTCGCTCTGTGGGTTAAGGATCCAGCATTGTTGTGAGCTGTGGTGTAGGTCACAGATGTGGCTCGGCTCCCCCATTGCTGTGGCTGTGTTGTAGGTGGGCAGATGTAGCTCTTATTCAACCCCTAGCCTGACCCCCTAGCCTGGGAACTTCCATATGCTGCAATTGCGATCCTAAAAAAAGCAAAAAGTAAAAAACAAATAAAAAGTTAAAAAACTAGAAAGAGCTATTGTGTGAGAGTCTCAGCATGGACTGCGACTGGCAGCACGGCGAAGGGTCCACATTCACACCCTGGGCTGTTTAAACTTTCCAAGCCTTGTTTCCTCTTTCATAAAAGGGTAAAATCTTTTCATCAGACTATTGTTGAAAAGATCAGTGGGAAAATATGTCAAGCACCTGGTATACTGTTACATCACACAGACATTAATTTCCTTTCTCCTGTATTTCACATTGCACATAAAGATGAATAAAAACCACACTCATGTTTTCCTATAGTTTTTAAATGTTTGTAATAGCTGAATTTTAATGTTTCTTATTATAAAGTCCCCCCATTTAATTGATTGGAAACACACACACACACACACAGTCAGCAATGTTCTATTTTATTTACGGCATTAGCATTCAACGTGAGGAGAAAGTCTGGGGTGTATTATTTTAACTGGATCCTTGAAGACTTGTCAGCCATGAATTAGGATTTCGAGATAGAAGCTCTGCAGAGAACTGAATCAGCAAAAATCCATAGGAAGACAACTTCTGTTATTTCACAAAATATTATTAAAGATGAAAACTAGATGTTTCCCAAAGTCATTAATGTAACGTTCAAGTAATATATTCTTTCCGGAAATAGTCCAAGAAAATTCATAAGCTCCTCCCTTTTTGGTAAGAGCATATAAACTATTGTTTTCACCCTGGTTGCGCAGAGGCTCACAGATGAATACAATATGTAATTAAATGAGATTTTTTTGATTGCTTTGTAAGATAGAAATCAATATACAAATGTTACTACAAGTGTTGGTTGCTACAGTAATAAATAGAACCTTCTGCTGTTAAATTTATCTTTTTCTATATTCGTATTTTACATTTTGAATATTATTTTTATATATTTTAATAGTATAAGCTCTGGCAACTATTTTTGAAGTGCAGTACAATTTATAAGTGAAAGATAAATAGCATAATAGAATATTATTCAAGAATAATAAATTCACAGAAGATAATATGTAGATAATATTCACAGAATATTTTTAGACTACTTGAGGCGATAAAAGCACCAGTTACCACATAGGAAGCTTCTTTTCATCTTCCGTTTGTGTTTTTTCCAGTTTTATCGAGATATAACTGACATGACATTTTGTAAGTTTAAATCGTACATCGTGATGATTTGCTACATGTATGTATTATGAAATGGTTAGCACCGTAAAGTTAGTTAACTTATTTTTTCACTTCACATAATTACCATCCCAGTTTTTTTTTATGGTGAGAACATTTAGGACCTACTTTCATAGTTCCTTGCGTGTGTACAATACAGAATTGTTAACTGTCACCATGGCGTATCTTAGATTCCCGGTACTTATTCCTCTTATACCTTACTCATCTTGTACCCTCTCCACTCAAAGTTGGAACCTGTGGACCAGATCTCCCCATTTCTCTGAACCCCTGGCAACTCCCATTCTACTTTCTGTTTCTATGAGTTCAGCTCTTTTAGATCTGACATGTAAGTGAGATCGTGAAGTATTTGTCTTTCTCTGACTCTTTTCACTTCGCATAATGTCCTCAAGGTCCTTCTATATTGTTGCAAATTCAAGATATCCTTCTATCTTATAATTGGAAAATGTATATATATATATGTATATATATATATAGTTACATATATATATATAACAATTTCTTATAATTATATATTTATATAATTATATATATAACATTTCCTTTACCATTCATCCATGGATGGACACTTAGCTTGCTTCCATGTCTTGGCTATTGTTAGTAATGCTGCAGTGACCACGGGGGTGCAGACATCTCTTTGGTATAGTGACTCCTTTTCCTTAAGATATATACCCAAAAGTGGACTTGCTGGATCGTATAGTAGCTCTACTTTAAATTTTTGAGAAGCTTCATACTGCTTTCCATAGAAACTGCACCATTTTACATTCCCACCAGCAGTGTGCAAGGATTCTGTTTAATTCACAGCCTCACCAGTGTTTTTTTGGGTTTTGGTCAGGGAAGGAACCCGCACCACAGCAGCAACCCATGCCCCTGCATGAGAATGCCGGATCCCTAACCCGTTGCGCCACAAGAGAACTCCCACCAGAGCCTGTTATTTATTGTCTTTTTGATAATAGCCAGTGACACGTCACTGTGGTATTGATTTGCATTTATCTGATCAGTGATGTCGAGCACCTTTTCATGTACGTATGTCTTTGGAAAAGTGTCTATTCAGTGTTTTTGCCTATTTTTAATTAGATGATGATGATGGTCTCTTTGTTGTTGTTGAGTTGTACAAGTGCCTGATTTATTTTAGACATTAACCCTTTATCAGATACATGACTTGCAAGTATTTCCTCTCTTTCCATAGGTTGCCTTTTCCTTTTGTTGATTGTTTGCTTTGCTCTGTAGAAGTTTTTCAGTTTAGGGTAGTTCCACTTGTTGAATTTTGCTTGTGTCTCTTATGTTTTTGGTGTCACAGCCAACAAATCATTGCCCAGACCGCTGTACACATTCTCTAGGTTTTCTTCTAGGAGTTTTAGAGTCAGAGCTTACGTTTAAGGAAGTCTTCAGAAGTTTTTTTTTCTTTTGTTTTTGCCTAGTGTTTGACCAAATCGAAATAAAATTGTATGGTTTAGAACTGAATTGTCCCCAAGGCTTTCTGGGCTTGAAAAGTCCTTAAAACACATTGTCTTCTTTTCTGGAAGTGTATAAGTTAGCTTGTCCTCCCTTAAATAAAATGACAAGTTATTATTATGTCTATGTCACAATAGCATCAAAATATCCAGTTGCATATTTCCCTTTATGATTTAAATGATATTAAAATAAAGAATTCACTCAGAAATATTCACTATGTTCTTACATCAGAAATTATTATATCAGCAAGCTCTGATTTAAACGAAAGCATTAATAATACTACTACTGAGCATTTGCATAGCACCTTATACTTTCAGAGTACTCAACAATTATTAATTAGTTAATCTTCTCTCTAGCCCTGGGAGGGAGGTCAGCCTGCCTTTCTTGTTACAGACCCAGAGGTTAAGTGGCTTTCCCAAGAACCCAGACATTCAAATTACACTTGAACTTGGAGTTTGATTTCTAATGTTCCCTGCAGATTAGAGAACTCAGTTTCTCAATAAGAATAGATTAAAATATAGAAGATAAGAATTAATCGAAGTAGGTTTTTCACGGCTCAATGACATAACAGTAAATATTTGAAGCTGACTTTTTGCTTCGGCTTGTCTGAGAGCTTTTTTTATAAGGCAGTTGTGGCTCATTTTAAAAATTACGGTAGCTTGAAAACAATTAGAAAATTGAACTGCGTTCCTGATGGAAAGGCCGACTTGAGAGAGGGAGTGTCCTGTTTCCTCTTTAGGAGCTGAGCTGACTGAAAATCGCACTAGTTTGCCAGGACACTTCTAGTCTTTTTCATTTCACGGCGACGTTTTTTGACAGTCTGCTCCCATCAAGAGGTCAATCTAAGCAGAAGAGAGGTGAGTCGTTATCATTCATTCATAAGCCCCCACCAAGACTGTCCCCTCAGTGGATGCACACTTGGCTAAGGGAGCTAAGCTCTGTGGACAGCGGCCTTGTCAGAGCTGCTGTGTTTGCCAGAGGCTCCTTCGGTGGCTTGAAAAGGTGTCCTGGCCTCAGTTTTCTCTGTCTATAGCTTTCCTCTTGCCAGGAAAACCAAAGACTCCATTGCTAACTTTTCATCTTTTCAGAAAAAATGTTCATCTGAGGCATTCCTGTCATGGCACTTTTTGTGGCTTTTTTCAGAACTGGATGGATTCCTTTCCTCATCTAAATACCTTTCTGCTTATCAGCTGGGAATCGTCAGTATTTGAAAAGAAGAAGTTTTTTGTTTCATCTTTGTCCCCTACAAAACCCGGGCCTTAGTTTTTAATGCATGAGAACCTGGCTCAAGGTGAGGTGGGATAATGTTCACCCTGGCCTCGAGCAAGGGTTCGGTAAGTACTCGCTATGCTCTTGGACTGCTGCTTCTTCAATTGTTATTCCTGCTAAAGGCAATGGCCGAGAAAAGGGGAAATGCATTCTTTTTTAAAATTATTATTCTTGTTAGTCATAGCCTTCTTCAAAAATTAAAAAAAAATTATTAAATTAGTCGATTTATAATGTTGAGTCAATTTCTGCCGTACAGCAAAGTGACCCAGTCATACATGCATGTACACTTTTTTTTTCATCCTGTCTTCATGTTCTAACCCAAGAGATTGGACATAGTTCCTTGCACTGTACAGTAGGGCCCCAGGGAGGAGTGGGGAGGGAATGGGATGGACTGGGAATTTGGGGTTGGTAGATGCAAACTGTTACATTTGGAAAATGCATTCTTAAAGTTTCTTTCTTGTTCTCAAAGTGGTACCCCTGGGATGCTAACAAGAGTGTAAAGAAACTAGCAAATCCCCCCAGAGTCCAGTGTTAGAGCACGTGAGAAAAAGGCAGTGCTTTTTGAGTATCAGTCTCTCTGCCAGGTCAAAAGAGGGTCGGGGGCTGGAACAGGCAGTCAAGTGTCACAATGATAAATCTACTGATAGACTGTAATTTTTCAAATTTTGGCATGTCATGTTTACCACTAAAAATGTTTAAGGATCTATTCAATATATAAATCAGTTATAAACCACGTACTATCATAAAACGGTCACTAAAAAGGAATTTTAAATATTAAATAACTTTTAAAACAATATTTTAAGTCATTTTAAAAATACACGCTAATAGTTGAAAAGTGGTAATACTATAGTGAGAGCAATAAATACTTTATTATTTTTCAAAACTTTGGTTTTAGTTTTAGAGTACAGCAGTTCAAATGTCCATTCATAAGTTCAGTTTATTTTACCACTTGCTTTCAATAGGTGTCAAAACTAAGAAGTAAAACCCCTTCACAAAAGTACATAATTCCCAGTGGGAGAAATGCACCATGAGCTTTAATTAAATTGTAATATTTGATTTTCAAACCTATTATATTTTGTTTTCAAACTTTTATGTAAAGATTTTGTTAACTCTGGCTATTAAAAATGTTCATCTCCCTTTACCAATCAATTGCACCAGCAAACTAATAGGAAGACATGTCTTTTATTCGCATCCTTAGTTGTTTTAGGGAGAAAACAACTGCAGATCTGGATTCTAATGTAGATTCTAAGTTTCTAAAGTAGGGATAAAACATTTACATAATTTTTAAACCACAAGGTGAAGATTAAAGAAACACAGTTATCTGTTTCAGAAAGTAGCACTTTCTACCATTTTGTTAACATGAAATCATATCAGTTAGCTGATGTGGCTGCAAATGACAATTTGACTCAGTGGCTAAAGCCATGAAGTTATTATAACGAATTATAAGAACATCTTACAGGATGGAATAGGAGCTCTGTGATGCCATCAATAACCCAGGCTAGCTCTTTCTTTCCTTTCTGCTAATCCTAGAGTGCTTATTCTCTTATGGACACCTCATGGTTGCAAAATAATTGCTGTTGTCCCAGTCATCCTGTACACATTCATATGAGCCTTCTTGTGGAAATTAAACCTTTCTCTTTTAAAGTGGTGAGAAAAGCTTATAAAAGAGGTAGGAGAAAGCCACCTCTGGTCTTACCGCTTTTATATCTGCCTGCCTATTTGTATCATCTCAAAGCTGAAGTTCTTTTTCTTGGGAAATTTCAAGCCACTTTTCCAATTTGTGAAGTTTAGCTAGAAAATACTACATCATGTCATGTGGATTCTATTTAACAAGATTTGGAGCCTCTGCATGTTGAAGTCCAGTCTGCCCCGAGGACAGCTGTGTGTTACACGTGTCACAGAACCCACCTCATAGAAGCAGTAAGTGTCACCCTGTGCAGGGAATAGGAGGGCTGTTTATCTCCTTTCTTCTTGACAGAAATTGATACCTGTTGCTCTTCCAAGGCTTGTTTTTTTGCAGCCCCCTGGGAGAATAGGCATCTTATTCTGGAGCCCCCTCGGCTGAAGAGTTAATTTCACAGTGTATAGAGAAAAACCTGAAAATGTCTTATTTCTGTTGACCCCAAGTGGGCTGCGTGCTGGGGCTTCCCAGAACCCTTCTCCCAACACAAAGCCACATGCTACTGTCATCACCGAAACCCCTGCCCGAAACAGTGAAATGGGAAATAGACTGGTTTCTTCTCTGCAAACCGTTTTTGTTTGGCACTCCCAGAAAAAGTAAGTCTTGCACAATGTAAAATAGTGTTGTCATCCACCTGTATAATCCTTGGACATTAGGAAAGGGAAGATATCTACTGTGGAGATGCGATATTCTGGCTAAAGGAAGCAAATTCAGGAAGACGAAAGATCCAAGGAGTTTACCTTAACTTTCTTGCCAGTTGAAGGCACTTCAGAGTTAGCTGACCCTTTAACTTGGTTCTCAGGTTCTAAGGGGAAAACTTTGAGAGTAGGAAAGAGGTCAGGGGGTGCTTTCTTGATCTCAAAGCACTTTCATTTGGACCTTCCAAATAAAATAAAAGTAAAACCTTAGGCCTCAATGTGAAAGCTGAATTTCTGTTTCCTAAATAAATGATGGTTGGTTTGCTTTTTCATTTGGTCCTTGTGGATATTTGTGGATATCATGTTCCTTTACTGCGTAAGAATTCTGGACAGTTTTTTTCTGTTTTTTGGTTTTTTTTGTTTTGTTTTTTTTAGGCTTAACACGACTTAAATCTTAGAAAATATGTCAATGCATTTCAGCGCCTGGGCACACAATTAATCTTCATCTATCTCTGGTAATATAAACACACCTGTGGGACGTTTTCCATTGAATACATGAAAAGAAAACTCATAATAAATCTCAGACTGATCGCTTTATCATGACTGACAATGCTGCTGGAGGCTCTCTCTTGAGGAGTATAATTTGGGAGTCTATAAAAGCGGGAGATTGATTTCTACAGACTTTCTTTATCTTTAGTATTTATCTGGACTGTGTGACTCTCCCTCCTTTTTTAATATAAAAAAACCCCACACAATGTGCTTCTTATATTTGGTTTATACAACTGAACATACACGTGCACAGACTCACACACTATTGAATACCTGGGACACAGTGATGGCCAAGGAGGACATGTGTAGGATTGACTTCTTCATTTCTCACAGGACTTGTTGCTTTGGAGGCACAAGAGGAAAAAATCTAGTCCCTTAACTAGAAATGGTGTTCATAGAGAATCCACTAAGTAGTAGATCTAACACCACTGTCGGGTTCAGTTGCGCTCATTGTTATTACAATGTTAATCCAGTCTCTCATATCCTCTCATATTCTTGTGGTCGTAGTTTTCAAACTGTTTCTGGAATGTTCTGGAGCCACACCTCAGGGGTCTAGGGTATGGGTGGGAAGTGGCACATGGAAAGGCCACATGGAAAAGGCTAGAGCCCCTGGCCACTCCTTGATAAGAACGTGTGTGCTTTGATCCACTTTATCCATTTGGGCTCTGCATATGATTTTTAAGGGTGTGCTATTCAAATTGATTTGGGGACCTTTGGTCTGTGGTAGACAAAGAGTAAATAAAACTCCCAGAGATCTGGCCAAAAAAAAAAAACAAAACAAAGAAAAAACCTTTTTTCAAAGATGACAGTTGGTCAATTCTGCTGAATCCAATGGTCATGACCTTATAGCCTTGTAGCCATGAAGGTGGGAATATCAGAGTTAGCAGCTTTATCTCCCCATGTTGAATTCTGCGACATTTTGCCAATATTAAAAAAAAATAGATCTATCTTTTATTTAGGAGGACTTGGGAAGAGAGAAGTTTGAATTATAAAGAGCAACTTTAGAACTTCTTAGTTTAATATAATTCTAGACTTAAAGAACTGTTGCAAAACACAACACACCTAGCTGCCATATATTTCTACTTAACTTCCCCTAATGTTAACAGCCTACAAAGCCTAGTACAGTTATCAAAAATAGATAATCAGCATTGATGCAATGTTTGGAACTAATCTATATAATCATCAAATTCTGCCATGAATGTCTTTTTTTTTTCCGGGCCAACTTCCAATCCAGTATTCTGCATGTCATTAATGTTCGTGTGCCCTGAGTCTATTCCAATCCATGATAATTCCTAGTCTCTGTCTTTCTTAAAGATTCTCTGTGGTTGTGTGTGGAGTGGTTAATACCAAATTTAATTGTTTGAAAATGAGACTTAATATTTGTGTGACTATTCAGTAAGCATTCTCAACTATGGCAGAACAATAGACAATGAAAATTTATTACCTACACATATGGACCAGTTGTTAAAATCCTGTTTTGACAGCTTATAACTGGTATACATTGGGAAGATTTCATGCCAGACTTTAATATTCCATAAGTTGGACCTAAATATACATAAAGATATATCTGTAATACCATGAATTTACACTTGAGTCTGTGTTCTATGGATTTACAAAGAAAATAGTGGATAAAATTCATTTTTATTTTATGATGTGTGTTTATCAGTTTTCAAAAATACACAGATTGGAAGAGGGTAGTGATTCCCTATCTCTGTGTAAATAACTTCTAATTGTAGGGTTTTAGGGCCAAATAATATGTCTGTATAATATTTAAGAGGAAAATTCTCTTCTAGCAGAGTATATACTCAGTTTTTTAAAGTTTTTAATTTTTTTAAGATTTTTACTCTCTGTGTGTTGGGTGTAGGACTCTCTATATTTCTATTACATCAACTGTGTTCAAATTATATTCAAATACACCAAATTCTCACCAATATTTGCTATTATCTATTTGGCTAAAAAAAAAAAAAGTGTGTGTGCTATAATCTCCCACCATGCTTGTTGGTTTTCTCACTTTAACTTCTCCTGAGGTGCTCTCAAGTTTTTCTTCAAAGATTTTATTGTTCCTTTGTTAGGAGAACACACATTTAGGACTCTTTTTTTTTTTTTTTTATCTTCTTGGTGTGTAACTTCTTTTCTTATGATGATGGTTAATTTTACACATCAATTTGACTGGGCTACTCTACCCAGATATTTGGTCAAATATCATTCTGGATATTTCTGTAAAGGTATATTTTTGGATGAGATTAACATTTAGATCAGTGAACTGTGAATAAAACAGATTACCCTCCATAATGTATGTGGGTCAGCTGAAGTGCTTAAGAGAAAAAGCCTCAGTCCTCTGAGATGGAATTCTGCCAGAAAATAGCCTTTGAACTCTGTGGTGCTTAATTTTGTATGGTGGTTAATATTACTTAACCGAATCACTGGGCACCCCAAAACTTGGTTAAACATTATGCTGGGTTACTTTGAAGGTGTTTTTGGATGAGGGTAACATTCACATCAGTACACTAGTAAAGCAGATTGTCCTCCAGATTTAGGTGGCTGTCATCCAATTAATTGAAGCACTGACTAGAATAAAGCCTGGCCCTTTCCTGAGTGAAAGAGAATTCTCCTGCCTGATTGCCCTGGGACTGGGACATCAGCTCACCCTGGGTCTACAGCAGGCTGTCAACCTTTGGACTTGAGCTAGGATATCAACTTTGAAAACTGTGGGCTTGCCAGCCTCCATAATCTTGTGAGTCAATTTCTTAGAATAAATCTCTTTCTTTCTCTCTATAGGTATGTACTTCCCATTTCTCTGAAAAACTCTGACCAATATAATTATTCTGTAGCACCCTCTTTATTCTGAATAGTGATTTTTCCCCCTTAATGTCAGTTTTACTTAATACCGATGGTGCTGCCCCAGCTTGATGTTGGCACCTTATCCCTTCTTTAAAGTCAATTTTTGTGTGTCATATTATATAGTGTTTTCATGAAGCTCTTAGAGCTGGATTTTGTTTATTATTTAATTTGAAAGTCTGAATTTCTCAAGGTATGGATATAATCCACTTACATTTATTGTTAAAATGACATATATTTGGAAGAACTTCTGTCATAACATTTTGGGTTTTATAACTAACAGGCTCTTTCTTGCCTTCTTTTTCCTGCCTTTCCTGTTTTTTTAATGTATTTGTCACACCTTCCTTCTACTTTTCCCCCGACTGGTTTGGGTTTGCAATAACAGCTAACGTTGGGTAAGAGCTTACTGTGTTCTAAGAACTTAATTTGTGTAACATTCACCATCGTACGTACTATGAGGTATCTGTGGTTAGTATTTCCATTTAGAGATAAGAAAACTGTGGTGGAGAGGGGTTAAGTAAATCGCTAACATTGCATGGGGAGTAAAATTGGTTGAGAGGCCATAAGCTCAGTCGCCTCATGCAAATTCTCCAGTTAAGTATTATATGTCTAATTCTTGGTGATTTACACCATATATTTACAAGCAGTCTTGACTGGATGAAGTCAAATCTTCCTAAACAATCTGACAATTGTGGAAAGCTTTTTTCACTTATCTCTCCTTCTTCCTTTTTTCTGCATTATTGTTGCCTACTTATTTTGTTATACCTTCTCAACTACCACCTTCCAGATTCATTATTATTATTTACAATGAAAGCTTATTTAAATGTGCTAAATTCCTTGCTCATCACTACTTCCTGTACCTAACTCCTTCCTCTGCATCTACTTCCCTTTTTCTTGAGGTTTGTCTTTTAGAACTAGCGGTTCTTATGGCAAAATCTCTTGATGGCTGTTTGTCTGCCAATGACATTATTTTTGCTCAAATCCACAAGATTATTTGGGAGATATCGATTTTTTGCATTTTTATTTTCCTCCAATGCTTCAAATGTATTATTCAACTGTTCTGGCAGCTTTGTGTTGTTAAGAAAATTTCTCTTAGCAATTCTATTTGTTTCACTGGTAATCTTTGCAGAAGTTCTATTTGATGTATTTGATGGCTGTCAGAGTTGCCTATTCTTTTTTTTTTAAATCACTTTTTTAAGAATAGACTCAGATTGACAGAAAAGTTCCAAAGATAGTGCAGAGTCCCATTTTCCTTGTTGTTGTACACCTTCCATTCCATCGTACATTTGTCACAGCTAGAAACTATTGCTGGTATATTACTAAGCATACCAACTAAGTGCCATGTTAGCCAAATTCCACACTTATTTGGATTTCACTCATTTTTCCTAATTCCCTTTTCATGTTCCAGGGTTCTTGGGGCCCTGACCTCCCATCCAGGCCCCTCTCCCCCAAGTGCTGCCACGTGCCTCTGGGCCCCTCCCTACCATGAGCTCTAAAATACTGCCTGTGTGGTTTCTCCTCTTCCTTCCCTCCTTTCTGCCCTTCCTTCCTTCTTTCTTTCCTTTCTTCTTTCCTCCCTCCCTCCCTTCCTCTTGTCTTCTTTCTTTCTTCTTTCTTTCTTTCTGTCTTTCCTTCTTCCTTTCTTCTCTTTTCTTTCTTTCTTTCTTTCTTTCTTTCTTTCTTTCTTTCTTTCTTTCTTTCTTTCTTTCTGTCTTTCTTTCTTCTCCCTCCCTCCCTCCCTTCCTTCCTTCCTTCCTTCCTTCCTTCCTTCCTTCCTTCCTTCTTTCTTTCTTTCTTTCTTTCTTTCTTTCTTTCTTTCTTTCTTTCTTTCTTTCTTTCTTTCTTTCTTTCTCCCCCTCCTCCTTCCTTCCAACTTCCTTCCTTCCTAACTTCCTTCTTTTAAAAATATTTCTTTAGGACTTTTGAGTAAAGAAAACTAGGCCCATTTCTCCCCCGTGGTTGTGCTTGTTCTTTCTGTGTCATTGTTTCTGATATAAGCAAATAACCCCAGCAACAAGGCCTGGCGTGGTCCCACATGACCCCTTTTATTTACTGTTGCAGGAGAGGCCTAATTGGATCACAAGCCCTCAAGCACTTAGTGTTCAGGACACCAAGCGGATGCTTCCCAGGCACCTGTTTCTGTAGAGGGACCCGCCCCACTAGGAAGCTGAGGATTTTACAGGGACCAGAAAAAGGCCTTTGGGTAGGTCTGCCTGAAGAAGCAGATTCAGACTGACCTGGTGGCCACAGGCTGGTGGCCGAGGAGGAATGGTGTGCCCCTGGACTGGACCGGGGAAGGGCCTGGGGCCTCTTCTCCGGAGTTCCTGCTGGTCCCCTGCACCTTCCTGGGCTCTCTGGCACCTGGCACAGTGGGCTCAGGAACGTTTGATTCATTTGGCAATGACCTCAATGCAGTGTTGAAATGAAGACCCTGTGAAACCTCTCCAATCTGCTTTAGCCCCTGGTGAGCTGGCAACGTGGCCTCCCACCTTCCAGGCCCCGCAGCATCCTGGGCACAGGTCCCCAGCCATCCCCAGTGTCCCCCAGTGAAGGTGGCCATGGGAGGGCTGGACATAGGCCTTGCCTGCTCAAGGCTGATCACACACCAGCAGAGTGAGTGTCCTGGTGACAAAGCCTCTGCACTCTGTCCCCATCGATCTCCTGTCACTCATTAGTAAGAGACCTCGCTAGACATGGCCCTTGGGCATTTTTCCAGTGCAGAGCCACTTAGCATTAAAATTGCAGCGTCTCTTTTGTTTTTTTTTTTCTTTTTCAAACAAGACTTTATCAAACCCATTTAAAAACCTACCTTGAGTCATGGCCCAATCTCCAGATAGGCTCCACTTTCACCTTTGACTTCTAGAAGATGACAGGAAAAACAGTGCCATTTCACATTACATTTTCTCTATAGTAGGCAAGTCTCATGGAAATGTACTAAGTATATTTTGACCTTTAGTATATTTTGTTTGGGAGTTTTTTTGGCATTTTGAGAGCATTATTTTTATATTATATTATATTATATTAATTATATTATGTTAATTATATTATATTATTTCCGTTATCAATACTTCTGTAGCCCAGTGTAAGTTGTCTTCTAGTTTTAGTTTGAATTTCAGTGGTGAAGGAGCGAACGTTTTAGAAATTCAGAACGTGTGAGTTTCACATAGCATACAGTTTTTCCCCCATGAGGGGTGGAAGCAGATGGGTGGGACCCCCGCCCATTGGGACCCCCTGCCCATGGGAGGCAGCACGGGGGGGGGGACTCAAGGAGAAGGTCTCCCCAAGCCCACCTCTGACAGACTGTGCTTCTTTTGAAGACTATTTTTCTTTTATTTGTGTCTCATAAATGCATCAGTTACAGAGGGACCGATCATGTCCTGGGAAGAAAACACACATCTCATGATGGAAACAATCCAACCTAAACCCAAAGGTCAGAGTCCCTGTGACTGATGGCTACAGCACAAAGTGCCTGTCCCTAGGAGAGGTGGAAGCTGACAGGAGCATCAGCAGACACCAGGCATCTGGGGGCTCATTTGTTTGTACCCTCCCCTCCCTTCCCCCCCTGCTGTGACACGGGCTGTGCTTCTTCCCGCCACATGGCAGATGCAATCATCTCTCTCCATCAGCAGCCACCCCGGACCTGAAGAACCTGCATGCCCACAGTGACTGGGGCACATCTCATCTGGATAAGCCCTGCCCTGCGTGAAGGCAGAAGGGGGCCTGGATCTCTTGGACCTGGGCTCCCGAGACTGACCGAGGCGTGAATCCATGTGCACATGGGTCTTTCCACTCTAGTTTACATCGACTTGAGAGTAGAAAGGGGAAAGACTTGTGACCCGTTGAACCTGTGAGGTCTTTCCAGCAAGAAAATCATAGTTCCCGAGATCACAGAATAAACTCTCATTTGGTGTTTTCTTATTTTATTAATAAAATAATGTAAAAAGTTTTCAGAGCAGAGGGGAAAGATGTAGATTCAATATAAGAAGTTCCCCAAATTAAATAACACAAGGATTTGAACCTTCTGAGTGTATAGTTTTATTACATTATATTTCCTTTTACTATCTTTCTGTGGACAATAGTATGCGGGTTCAGAAATATACTTTAGTTTAATTATACAGAACATGAACCAAAAACTCTATTTCTAGTTTTCTTATTGGTGTATTGTTTAACCTCATTTACTACATTTCTCATGAATATAGTCACATAGACATAGAGACACACAGACACACACACAATAAACCTTTAAATATGTGTATGGATGGCATACATTTTCATCTATATACATATAAATATATCAACATTTGTAATTTACATATATATATACACACACACACACACACGCAAGTATACATATATATTTTTAATTGTTCCATGTCAGTTTCAACTTTTATGTAACCTTGTGTGTTTGTCCTAGCTCCTAATTCTATTTTAGTATTTTGAATGCAGAGAACATTTCAACTATTTTATAATTTCTCATGGTGCCTGGGATAGTGACCTACTAATAGGTCACAGTTACCAAATTGAGACTAAATTGTGCTCCATCATTCTAAAGTGGTAGTTGGTCAGTAGGTTTACGAACGCCTTAAAGTGGTGGTTGGCTAGTAGATTAGTAAAACCTTCAAAAAATATAAGAATGAAAATAACTAAAAATGGTTTCAAAAATGTGCAAATTTTATTTGATCTGATAAAGGTGTGGAATTGCTGCGGGTTGGAGGGGGTGAAGCTCTATACAGGGCTTATCATCTTCCTCCCAGGCCAGCAAGCAGTTCTCAGGTGGCAGAGCACCATCTGCAGTACCTTCATCCTGGGGTGGGGAGAGGGTGTCAGGACCTTCTGTCTCCCGGGACCATGTGAACGGATGAAAGAATCCTATTTTAGGAGCAGGTGATGAAGATAAAAAATATCTAACTTTCAATGAAAAGAAAGAAAAAATATCTAATTTTCTAAGAAAAAGAATAAATATCTAATTATCTAAGAAAAAATATCTAATTTTCAGTGAAGACCCATGGGTTCCCAAAGTTCTCTATTTGTGGGGTGACTGAGAAGGTTCCAGTGGGAGCCTGAAAGGGAAAGACACAGGGTAGGGGAGCCCAGTTGGAGTGGGGCCCTCAGGAGCCTGGAATTGCTGGGCTTGGGCATGTGAATTACAGGACTGCGGGCACTCAGTTGGGATAGGACGGGAGTGACCCAAGAGGTGGCCTTGAATGTCCAGAGCTGGAGCCTGGCCCGTGCTGGGAAGAATGCCCAAAGACTTATCAAACGCTCCCAGGCCCTTCAAATTCTACAACTGACTACAAATGAATTAACTTTAGACTATTTCATATCATAAAGGTCATCACAAGTAATTTTGCTCACTCGTTATTTATTAAATTCTTCCCTAAATTAGATAAGAAATTATTAGGTATGCCATAATGATTATTCTGACCATTGTGCTCAGTGGGAAGCAGCACCCATTTGTCCCGGCTCCCACTGAGCATGGCTGGATGGTGCAAATCCCCACCTTCTCTCCTGGGTCATCTCCAGCTTTGCTGGGTGCAGCTCTTCTTCCACGAGCCTGGACTCTGCTGTCTCACTCTCTTTGTCTGGCAGCCCACAGTTGTCCTAGAGCACAACCCCTGCCCAAAGCTTGGAATGGCTCTCTTTGTGTGGATCGACCCCAGATGACAACCTTGCCGCCTACTGCCCCTGCCACGTGGCACTGATGCCCCCCTTGTCACCCGTGATGCTCTCAGGATGTGACATCCCCAAGTAGGCTCTGGGAGGTCACAGGCTCTCGGCTGGGCTGTCAGGGGATCAGAACCCAGCCCATCGTCCCTGCACGCACAGCATCCTCCCTCCTGTGTCTCAGTATAAAGGGCATGTCCTCCAAGAACCATGGTGATTACTGGAGATGTTTTCCTTAAAAAAGCAAGGGTGTGAAGAAAGGAGGAAAAAGATTTCTCTTTCCCTTTGGGGAAAATGCTCAGACTCTGGGCAGCACAGATCCCTTGTCTGTAAGACTTGGGTCACTGAGGAGGTTTGTCATGAGGCTCAACTGAGACAAAGTGCCTCAAGGGAAGGTAGAACAATGCAGAGCCTACAAGGCTTGTCCTACCCTCACCTTAAACACTTTGTCTCAGTTAAACCTTTTTTGCATCACATGTGGAAGTGATACATTAGCTTAAAAAATTAAGTTCATTTTTTTAAAATGTGATTACTAGGAAATTTAGAATTGCACATACAGCTTGCATTGCGTTCTGCTAGGCACCACTGCTCTGGAGGACAGAACTAGACTCAGTATTAGGAAGTTGTCCTCTCGTATTACAGGCCATGTATGATGTTTGTAACCTGTTTAGAAGTTTGCAAATAGCTTTCCCACTCGCCCCCCTTGACCTCTCACTTCGGCCTCATGTGGTGCATTGTTAGCCTCTTTTGAGAGAAGAGAAACAGAGATGCTGGGATAAGTACGTGAGGAACTTGTGTGGCATCTGCCCTCATCCTGTGGCATCTCCTAGCATGAACTTCCAGCTGCTTAGGAAGGACTCGCTGCCCCTGAGCTGCTCAGGTCACTCTGTCTACCTCTGGTGGGAGGATCATGACCTGATGACCTCTAAGGGCTTCCAACTTATGGTTCTTCAAGCCCCTCACTGTTGTGGGCCATGTGTGGGTTGGAAAAGAATTTCCAGATGCAGAGCAGGGCAAAGAGAAAGGTGAGTTTATGAGGCCAGAAATGTTGCTAGGGCAGTGGGCTGACTTCTCGATGATCAGAGAGAGCC
The DNA here is from genome assembly GCA_004024745.2 of Catagonus wagneri. NCBI lineage: Eukaryota > Metazoa > Chordata > Mammalia > Artiodactyla > Tayassuidae > Catagonus > Catagonus wagneri. The sequence goes on along the minus strand of PVHT021183530.1, from coordinate 10,544,598 downwards.
AATGCCAAGCGTGAGTTCATCTATTTTTATAGCCCAGGAACTTAGAGGAGAGTCTTGTGGTACATTTGCCGATTGGTTGGGGATGTATGGTTCCCTGTAGGGTTGGGGAGAGGCGTGGGCCAAATACCTTTCCTTATATGATTCAGGAGCAAAGTAGGCTAGGTTGCTCGGGAGGAGATCAAGAACTTTTTAACAATTACAGTCGAAAGGAAGGGGCCATATGGGTCTGCTAATTTTTATCCTGGCAACATTGACTTTCTGAGAGTCTTTGAGTTTATCTCGTCGAGAGGCCTTGGAGTCCCACATGCACTAATGTCACTGTGTATTGTCACTGTCTCTGGGCTTCAGGGACGGGAGGTGCCTCCAGTAATATATTCATGCAACAGGGATTCGGAAACACTGTGTTAGAAACATCAAACATGCACATTTACTTTGCCGTTTGATCTAAAGAAGTTATGCATTAAATCTCACAAATAAAAATACCAGTCTCTTCCACTTTCTCCAGTACCTGGACCGTGACGTCCCAGATCCGAAGTGCGGGCTGTGTATGGTGACTTCCTTCCAAAAACACAGTGTGGAAAGGGGATGAAGAGTAACCCTGGGAGGCAAAACCTGGCCATCAGGACCTCAGCCGGGTGCTGGGGTGGGATCCTCCGTGCTGAGCCCAGCTCACAGCATGCAGCCCTGGCACATGGGGTGTAAAGGGCACTGCATTCTGCGATCTTCTTCTCAAGAACCCATAACCCCCATCTAATCATCCGATGAGGACTTTCTACAATGGTCCTGACCAGAACTCCTCAAAACTGTCAAGTCATCGTAAACAAAGGGGAATTGGAGAAACTGCCCCAATAGAGAGAAGCCCCAGACAGAGCAGGACGAGTGAATGTAATGTGGTGTCCTGGATGGGATCCCAAGCCAGAAATAGGACGATCGGGAAAAATGAAGGAAATCTGAATCCATTATGAATTTCAGTAAGAAATGAAATGTTGCCTGCCATATTAGTAAACAAAGAATGTCACAGTCCTCAGTGACTGCAGCCACTGTCAAGGGTGAGCCTGTGAACCCTGAGGGAACTCAGGAAGGAAACACAGAATACCTGCCCTCTAGCAGCCATCAGAGTGCAGCCGTAGGTGAGCCTTCAAGGTGTGAAAACATAAGTTCAGTAACTGTGACAACTGTGAGGTTGGATGTTGACAAAAGGGGAAGCAGGGTGTGGGTGCATGGGCTCCCTCTGGACTATCATCATAGCTTTTTTGCAAGTCTTAAACTATTGTAAAATCACATGTTTATTTAAAAAAATCAGCCTTTGCATACCTGTACTGAAACACGTGAATCCAATTTCGCACGAAGCCCGCAGGACGTGGCATCTGCCAGAGGTGCTGGTTCCCAGCAGACAGCTGCTGTGGGACAGGAGAGGGTGGGACATCCAGAGCATGACATCGCAGGGGTGGGAGGGATTCACCTCTTGTCTCTGGTCCATTGTTGTGGTGCATTTGTTCAGGGCGCTCCTCTTTGTTTTTGACTTTTTTCAAAAACTTGACAAATGAAAAGAAGACTCAAAAACCTTAAACTCAGAGCCTTCACGGGTCTCACAATTATTTATGGCATGTTGACCTTCATTAAAAGTCTTGCCTGAGGCAATCAGAAATCCTGTGTGTATGTGTGTGTGTATTTTCATTTTCCACGATGCAAATGAGATAGCTAGGTAGCTATGTAGTCTATAACATAAGGAAATATTTCTTTCAAATTGTAATCAATATGCATATGCAAAACAACTGAGCCTCTAAGGATTTATATCAAGTTATCTGGCCTTTTGGAATTCAGGGCTTTACTTTCTTCTTTTGTTAAAAAGACACAGTGATCCATGGAAAATGTCCTGCCGTGATGTCCTGTGGACTCCTAGGATCTTCTCTGTGACCCTGAGCAAGTTGCTCAACCTCTCTGAGCAACCTGTCTTCTCAGGCTGCAGCACCAACAGGAAAACTTATTGTCCTCATTCCGTGTTTCCAGAACATTGTGAACGTTAATGAAATGGTGCCGGTGAAAGTCCTCAGAGGTTGGTACAATGAAAATGTGACTTATTTGTTGGTGTTATGGAGGGATTCCACAAACATAATGCATGTAAACTGAATGTATAAATATTTGTGTACACGTGCACTCTTGCCTTTATGAGAGTTCATAAAACTCAAAGAGCATTCATTGATTTTTGTCTTATTGTAAAGAAAAAGAAAAGCAATAAAATGTACCCAGTGAATAAAAACACTTAAAAACTCTTCCTTTACCAATAAAAATATGCTCAACTAGTTAGGGGCATTACCATTTTGTGGAAGATTTGCATATTAACAACATCTGTCCCTTCACCTCTTCCTCCCTCCCTCCCAACAAAACACAAACAAGCAAAAAAACAAAAACAAACAAACAAAAAACAACAAGAGAAATTCTTTGTTTCCAGAAACTCTAAGCCCCTTTCAAATGTCAAAATTTTCTATAATGTCAATAAAAAAGCAAAAACTACCCCCCCCCAAAGTATTCTGAGCTGGTAATGGTAGAAATTGCCTAAATACATCCCAAGTATCTAAATACAGGTTATGTAGTCTCCTCTCATGTCCACCTTTAGATAGGGATTCACGATTCCTCAGGATTTTTTTTTTATACTCGGAATCCCACAGTTAAAGAAAGAGAGAAAGAGAGAAAAGTTCCCGTTATGGGTCAGTGTGTTAAGAACCCCACGTAATACTGTATTCACAGACTCAGCTCGGATACTGCATTTCTGTGGCTGCGGTATAGGCAGGCAGCTGTAGCTCTGATTTGACCCCTAGCCTGGGAAGTTCCATATGCCACGCTTGTGGCCCTAAAAAAGGAAAAAAAAAAGATTGTTCTTTTTTTTTTGTCTTTTTGCCTTTATGTAGAGCCGCACCCGCGGCATATGGAGGTTCCCAGGCTAGGGGTCTAACAGGAGCTGTAGCTGCCGGCCTTCGCTACAGCCACAGCAACGCAGGACCCGAGCCGCATCTGCGACTTACACCACAGCTCACGGCAATGCCGGATCCTTAACCCACTGAGCAAGGCCAGGGATCGAACCCGCAACCTCATGGTTCTTAGTCGGATTCGTTAACCACTGAGCCATGAAGGGAAATCCAAAAAAAAAAAAAGATTGTTCTTGAGAAAGAAAGAAAGAAAGAAAAGAGAAGAAAGAAAAAGGAAAGGAAGGAAGAAGAAATAAAGAAAGAGAGAGAGAGAGAGAGAGAAGGAAAGAAAGAAAGAAAAAAAGAAAAAGAAAGAAAAAAAATTCTCCTAAGGAGTAGAGCCTGGGATGTGATACATACAGGCAACCAGGCTCAGATTTCCTGTTCCATCCAGTCCGGCAATGACCCCTTTCCTAGAAAGGGCAGAACCACTTCATGGTGGTACCCCAGGACCACAGAATATCTCCATGATGGAAAGAAAGGATTTTGTGAAAGCCAATGTGAAAAAGTGAGCTTACTTTTAAAAGATTTTCTTATTAATGGAAATTATTAATTCACAAAGAAACATAGTGCCTTTTTCTTATATGTATATAAATTAAGGTTAATATGATTTAGAAAAATGAGGAAGGCTATTCATTTTTTTCTAGCCCTTTCCATATCAACATACATACTAAAATAAAAATGTGTCTTCTCAATGAACTGGAAGGTATTTAAAAGCATGCATACACTTGGGCTTGCTATGAATATATCAGTGTTGATTCCTGTTGATACTATTTTATAGTAATTTATTTAGATTTCCTCCAAGAGACTCAAATATTAAATGTCCAACAAATTATGCTGAGATGAAACTAGATATTTCTAATGTATTTTAAACAGTCGTTAAATTACCTACATTGGCTTATCTCATCTGAAATCTGCTGATCCTGCTTCTGAATGCTAATCAGAGTTTCTGGCTTTTTATTTATATTGTTTAATCTTATATCCGCATATGAGTTACAACTCGGCAGCCCAAGGTAACTTCTTCGAAGTCTCACTGTGTATTTGCGCCAATGGAAATGAAAGTGGACACACAAATGGTTGGCGCATAACTGCCAGCATCAGAGCACTGAGAAAATGCATTCTGCAGAGACTCAGAGGTGGCAGAAACCTAGCACATTGCAAGAGAAGCGTTCTTCCTGAAGACAGCCGTATTCAAAAGGGGTAAATATGGGTCAAAATATGGAGATGCTGTCAACAGATGTGCTTACTGAGCAAACGAGAAAATTTCCGTAGTTACAGAATCCTTACCTCATATCCCGTGATCCTGAAATACGCAATAACTGCAGGCATACTTGTAACCTGTTACCACAAGGAGCTTTTATAGGTGGAATTAATAATAAGGAATCAGGAGTTCCCTTCGTGGCTCAGTGGTTAACGAATCCGACTAAGAACCATGAGGTTGTGGGTTCGATCCCTGGCCTTGCTCAGTGGGTTAAGGATCCGGCGTTGCCGTGAGCTGTGGTGTAGATCACAGACGCGGCTCGGATCCCGCGCTGCTGTGGCTGTGGCGAAGGCCGGCAGCTACAGCTCCTGTTAGACCCCTAGCCTGGGAACCTCCATATGCCGCGGGTACGGCTCTACATAAAGGCAAAAAGACAAAAATAATAATAATAATAATAATAATAATAATAATAATAATAATAATAATAATAATATGGAATCAAACGTGAATATGCTTTGCAGAATAAATTGTCAATTTCATCCTCCAAAATCTGTTCAGAGGACTTCCATAACTTGTTGTACTGGCTAGACTTACTTGTTTTTTTCCAGCCAGTCAATCTTATATGAGACTAAAAAGAAGCGTTTTTTTTTTCTCCCCTTTATATGTTATAAACACATATTTTCTGTAAACAGAAGGGTAGAACTAAGCTTGTAGAAATCTGAACAGATGGTACAATAAGAATTTGTCAGATTCCTCCCAGTACGACAATGATTGTTGGAATTTTCAGGGCAAAATCTATGAACCTTCTACCTTCTAAAGGCATGTGAAAGATCTCAGTGGTGAAATTTTAGAGGGAGTTTTTGCAATGCCAGCTTTTTTCTTAGATCAAAAAAAAAATTCTTTTTATTGGTCTGGAGACATACTGGTTTTCCTGCAGATCTATATGTTATTTAAATTTGGGTGACCTAGACTCCAAGACAGAGTAATTGCATTAATTTACATGATATGTACCCGCACTTTTTTTTTCTAGAAAATAGTTTATCTTTTAATAGCAATGTAGTCATATAACTGGTGCCAGATACTTTTTTTAAAAAAATTGAAGTGTAGTTGATGTACAGTATTATATTACAAGTGTACAGCATAGTCATTCACGATTTTTAAAAGTTATATTCCATTTATAGGTATTATAGGATACTGGCTCTATTCCCTGTATTACACAATATATCCTTGTAGCTGATTTTACGCATAAAAGTTTGTACCTCTGTGAACTGGAGATGGGCACTTGCCATCTGCCTCTGTAGGGACAGAGTCATGAGCCACTGCAGCTGCTGACCCTCAACACCCCCTAAAAGAGCTCAAGGTAGAGATCAGAAGTGAGGTGCTCTGTGCCCTGGCAGAACAGATCTTCAGATAGTTAGATATTTTCAGGAGAAGATTTAGTGAACCCAATTCTTGCATCTCCTTGTACCTAGAAAAGCACTAAAATCCTTCACGGCAATGTCTGTTCCTTGTGACCAGCAGTAACCTTCACAGGATGAGCAGCAACATTCTGTAAATTGTCTGCTTGGATGCATGGACCTCCCTCTTCACCAAAATCACGTCTATACTGACCTTCCCCCTGCCTCTGTGGAGAGGTAGCAATAGCTCTAAAATGCTGCCTCCTGGTCTCTAGTCCTCATTTTGCCCCAAATAAAACTTCAAGTCTCAAATTTTAGGTTGTGTATGTTATTTAAGTTGACGCCTCTTAATCCCTTACCCCCTTTTTGACCTCCCCCACTTCCTCCTCTAATGGTACCTGCTAATTTGTTCTCTGCATCTGTGAGTCTATTGCTTTCTTTTTGTTATATTCACTAGTTTGTTGTATTTTTTAGCTTCCGCATACAAGTTGTATCATAGTATTTGTCTTTCTCTGACTTTTTTCACATAGCATAATGTCCTCCCAGTTCAGTTTTGTTGTTGAAAATGACAAAATTTCCTGATTTTTTTTTTATGGCTGAATAGTTGCATTGTGTACATTTTTTTCAACATCTTTTCCATTCATCTCCCGATGGACACTTAGGTTACTTCCATTATCTTGGCAATTGTAAATAGTGCTGCTGTGAACTTTGGGGTGTATGCATCTTTCTGAATTACTGTTTCTCTTTCTTTTGGATATATACCTTAGAGTGGAATTGCTGGGTCTTATGGTGGTTCTATTTTCAGTTTTTTTGAGAAAACTCCATACCATTTTTTTCCACATTGGCTGCGTCAATTTATATTCCAACCTAACAGTATATGAGTTCCCTTTTTTCCACATCCTCTTCAACATTTTTTGTGTTCTTTGGATGACAGCCATTCTGACAGGTGTGAGTTGTTATCTCATTGTGTGTACCTCTTTAAATTAAGCTAGCATTGTGTTATAAAATGTTTCTCCTTCTATACATTTCCCCCCTCTATTTATCATCTTTCCTAACCACCTGAAATAGATGACTTGAAATAATTCAGCTGTAATCATAACCCACCTCCCATTTACCTGCCCCATAAATACCACCAAAGAATTATTTGGAGGGAAATATAGGCATTTAACTATATCCAACACTTTATTTACAAAAGAGTCTTTCCCATCTGGATTCACCAAGGCGGCTGCTAAATGGAATGACCTCACAGTCTTCCATTACTGAAGTATGGGAATTTTGGTTGGCAGTTTTGTTCAAATAATTCATGACAACCAGGAAATAGTGGTTCCCAGCAAAAGGGAAAAAAAATTCTTCATTACAACCTTAACCAAAATAAATGCTTGATGAATAGCTGCTGCAGATCATTTTGCTGAAGTTCAGCCTTTTAAAGGATCTTTAGAGACATTTATTATGGATGATAGTTTTCATCTCTATGTAAGTCAAATTTTCTTCACTTTACCTTAAAAAACTCTAAGCTCAAATATCTAAGGCAACCTGGAAATGGAGTAATTAACAAAAATGAACTCCAGAGGCAGCTTTAGAATCTAGACTCATAAACTTGTATCTTTGTATGTATAAGGTGTATTATAACACATTCCAAAACAAGGTTGTTATTTTTACTGTATTCAAATGACCATAGCTAGATTCTTGAAGACAAAAGCAAAAAAGACCTTTTAATACCACTCGTCGTTGGTGTTGTAACTTATGTTTCACTGGATAGAAGTGAAAGCATTTATCCAGAATGCAAAATAAGGTTATTGGTTTACTGGGGTTTTAAAATGTAAGTGCTTATTCTTGTTCCAAAATTATTTGCCCCCCAAGTAGTCATTGGAACAGAAGAGAATGAGGAGATGATTCACAAATCATAAATCAGGTGCTTGACTTTAGACTCTCACCGCCACTCTGATGGTTTTAACATCAGTTAATTTGAAAGTATCTAGCTCAGGAGTTCCTGTTGTGGCGCAGCGGAAACGAATCTGATTAGTAACCATGAGGATGCGAGTTCAATCCCTGGCCTCGCACAGTGGGTCGGGGATCTGGCATTGCTTTGAGCTGTGGTGTATGCTGCAGACTTGGCTCGGATCCTACATTGCGGTGGCTGTGGCGTAGGCTGGCTGCTGTAGCTCTGATTCGACCTCTAGCCTGAGAACTTCCATATGACTAGGGTGCAGCCCTAAAAAGCCAAAACAAAAAAAATCTAGCTCAGTAAATTATACAGTTGGTCTTTTATTTCCTCTCTTCTGCATTCCTCTTGGCTACATCCAGTAATTTTTTATTCATATTACCACATTCTTGGTGTGTTCTCCATTTATAAAAATCCCTACATTCATACAGGCTGCATATATACAAGAGTATCATTCTTAATGGTGCTCTGAGCTAGAATGAACACAAAGAAGCGTCCAGTGGTTACTTGACTCCTCTTTGATACACAGGGTAAAATGTATTCATTTTATCATTAATAAGATATAGCTCTATACTTGTCACACACACACACACACACACACACACACACACACACACACACACACACACCACTTTGTCGTCCACAAATGGGCTCAAGTCCATAAACAATCAAGAAATTAGAAGATTTCTATCTAAGTCAATTAAGTATAATGGCATATTTGTTTAGTATTGGAGCTGTCCTCATTAGGGCCTACTGGTTCATAATGCAATGTTTGGTGAACCTGGTCAAAAGATAGATTGGGATTCTTTCTGTTTCCTTGACCCCAAAGCTATTTGTTTTTCTTTTAAAAGCTCTCTGTGTTACCTTAATGTGGATGGTAAAATAAATAAACCTTTAGGTTCAAATCTAAGTGTCAACATGGAATCCACTAATTTGCTGACTGTTGATGAAAATTAAGCCGTCTCTAAACTTTAGATGAGATGGATGCATAATTCTTGCCCCACCAGACACCAGGCACACCATAGGAACGTAATACATCTATTTTTAGTTTGTTTGTTTTTTGTGTTTTTGTTTTTGGCTGGGCCTGTGGCACATGGAAGTTCCTGGGCCAGGGATCGAACCCGTGCCATAGCAATGACCTGGGCCACTGCAGTGACAATGCCGATTCCTTAAACTGCTGCACCACAGGGGAACTCCAACACGTGTTTTTTTGAATGAATAAACTTACAAAGTCTATGATTTTAAGTGAGGAGACTAATTTTTACAATAAATATGCTGAGCTTTCCAATGATGAAACGGACATCATCCTACTTAGAGACATCCTTTGGAGAAGCTATAGCTGGACTCATTTTCGGGAATTCCTTCCAAGCTTATATCACATCTGCTTAGCTTTTCTCAGTGGAGGGAAATCCTATTCCCCTAAAGTCTATTTAAATTTTTGTTTTATGTGTGTGATCCACCATATCAGCACAGCATGGCAGATCAAAAAACAATGAAAAGTGCACACTGGAGCAAGCTGGATGGTGAAGATTTCCATCATAATTTCCCTCTTTTGCATAACACAGAAGTTCACACCAGAATTTCTTCAAAATGCATCGCTATACTATTTTACTTTGAAAGATGAGTTGAGTAGACCACCAGTATAACACCAGCATATGTCCTGAAAACAACTGTAGGTACCTCACAGAAGTGCTGGCCTCTGCTACTCTTCACCACTCACCATTTCCTGCCTCATATGTTGATATTTTCTGTGATTCTTATGCTGGCCTTACTATCCTTCATTGTATTATATGAGCTGGAAGGCAAGAATGATGTCTTCTCCTGTTTATAGATTTCACCGTGCTCAACATAATTCTGTATACTAAGTGTGTGCTCACTTAGATTAAAGAGATGATTTAATAAAGGATTTACTTGATGGGAAGTATTGGGGATGTTATGTGTCTACTGAAGATTCTCATCTCTCCCTCTCTTTGTTTTTGGCTGTGCCCACAACATGTAGAAGATCCAGGCCAGGGATTGAACTCGAGCCACAGCAATGAAAAGGCTGAGTCCTTAACCACTAGGCCACTAGGGAACTCTAAGACTTTCAACTCTTGAGTCTAAATTTTCTTACTCCTTGGTTCACTCCTGGTTACTCTTTTCTTCATATAGCATTATTTTATCCAGCTCCCTCTGAAAGATCAGAACAAATGTCAAGACTTTGCTGTTTTTGTTCATCACTCAAAGCACTTGGCACAGTCTTCAGAGTAACTTTCCTCATGTTCAAGTTTTCTTTCAGAAGTGAGCATCTGTCTCTAGGTCTAAATTTAACTCTTCAGCCATCATTCTCACACTTAATCATGTATTTGAATCAGCCAAATCTCTGACCTTTTCAGCATTTTCTTTGGTCCTCTACATGATAGCATGACTGTACATCACCCTAGACATCTTCTTACCTGCACTAAAATCTCCTGTGGCAGTCAAACTTTCTTGCTCTATTTCTTTTCAGTTCCAGATTTTTCGCTTGTGGATTTAAATTCTTGAAAGTTATAGTCTTTGTAAAAAATCATGCTAATAAATTTACGTAACAACAGAAGATGCCATACACCGGTACTCCCAGAGGCTAACTCAGAACTGACTCTACTGAAAAGTTTGTATAAAATACTCCAAAGTTGTGCCTATACACGATAAACAGTGAAAATGCTTTCGTCTTTGGTCATTTCCTGTTGTACCTATATACAAGGAAAAGCAAGAGTTTGTTCCTGTGAGCGTCATTCAACAAGAACAGGAAGGAATAATCTCTCAGGAATGGCCTAGGAATGCACATTCTGTTTTCCATTACCTCTATGCTGAAACTGTTGTGCTTTAATTTTTCCTTTCCATAGTGAGGACCATGATGTCCTTCTACATTGTAGTTGCACTTGAATTTTTAGGAGCTTAATCTGACAAAAATAGGTTGAATGTTCTATTTGAAAAGAAAGGAGCCCAGTAACCATCTTGCCCAAAACGAATCTAAGGTGCCTTAGAAGCATCTTAGATTTTTCACTCCAAGATGGTGAATCCACTTTCTCTATGAGGGAAATAATTAATGGATGAAATGTTGGACCAGAAAGATACTGATACATTTGCAGTTTAGTCCCAAATGTAAGATACAGGCTTACAAATGTCTTACTGTGTAGATAAGCAAAAAAAGCAAAAAAAAAAAAAAAGTGAAATGGTTATATATTGTCCAATGGATTCACGGAATTGAATTAGAGGAGGAGCCTTGAGCTGGAGGAGGAGCCAGAGGAATTCCTCTGGGCCAACCAGCCCCGTCCGCTCCCTTTTTAGATAGTGGGACTGCTCCATGGTTAAGTGCTGTGCCCAGGGTTAGAAGATTAAGGGCTAGAGACAGGGCGAAGATTAGGGGGAGGACACATGTGACCTGCTCGGATCGTTCCATCAGGAGGTATTGATAAATCTTAACTGAGTATAGTCCCTACCTTTCAGGAATTTGCAACTAAACATAATTATTTCAACATAATGATAACAAGAAGCTCACACACATTCATTACTCAATTAAGTTGTACTTAGTAAGCACTTGCTATATAGCACGATTTGATGTTTGAGATTTAAGGAAAGGTGTGACCCAGTATTTTCCCCCAAGGAAATTAAAGCCTAGGTGCAGAGACCAAGACATATCATACCATTATCATTCCTTTCAGTACGTAGCGGTGAAGAGGCAGGGACCAAGCACTATGGTAACATAGGTGTGGAGTTCAGAGCATCCAGCAGGTGATATTCTGAAAACTCTCATGGAATTAAATGACCCATGAGTTAGCCACACAAAAGTAGGACATGGTGTTTATGTGTGTGTGTGTGAGAGTCTATGTTTGACTGTGAACAGACAAACTATGTTAGGTCACAAATGTGTAGACACAAAGGCAAGTCACAGCACTTTTTGGAGATTCCCTAAGCAGATTTACCCTTTTATTTGAGTATCAAATATCAGACAGTGATTGAAAAGGTCAGCCAAATGGAACAAATATAACTTTTTTAATATCTCATTAAAGCACTGATATTTGATTCTGTGTTACAGAGGTTAAGGGAAAATGAGAGGGAAAAAGTAAATGAGCAAGAAAGTGACTATAAATCTGATTAGAAGGATTAGGAAACACTCCATGGAAGAGGACACATAGGAGAAACAGGGTAGGGCATTCCTGAAGGAAAACCAAGTGCGGATGGAGACAGGAAAGCATGGAGCTTGCTGTGGAAGGACGAGAAATCCTGCTGATGGGATTGGAGAGAAGAGAAAGGTCATGGTCCTTGTTGGGTCATCCGGTCCTGAGAGGTGCAAGTCGTGCAGAGAAGCAAGAAGATCATCCAAGGAGGACGATCTTCATTAATGAACGGACCTCTCAAAGTTAGTTGCCATTGTTTAACTCAGTGGTTTATTCATTTCCATGGAGTCAGTGGTGACCTACTCAACGAGATTCAGATAATACAATGGAAAGAAAGTACAACTGAATTGTAAATAAAAACTGAAAAAATTGTAAAACCCACTCAACTACTAGAAATCAATAAAATCTCATGCAAAGATGTTTTACAAAGAGAATTTGGCAGTTAGCAATTAATTGCTAACTTCACTCTAGAAAAATTCCATCTGGGGCTGTTATGGTAGGCCTGCCGAAAGAAAATCATACAGAGATCAAATAATTACCTCAAAGAGTGCCTTGGGGAAAAGGATGAAGACCTCAAATATATACTTGCAGGGAGTTCCCATTGTGACTCAGCTGGTTAAGAACCTGACATAGTATCCTTGAGGATGCAGGTTTGATCTCTGGCCTCACTCAGTGGGTTAAGGACCCGTCATTGCTATGACTGTGGCATAAGCCTTAGTTGCAGCTCCAATTTGACCCTTGGCCTGGGAACTTCCATATGCTGCAGGTGTGGCCATTAAAATAAAATAAAATAAAATAAAATAAAATAAAATAAAATAGTAAAATAAAATAAAATAAAATATTATTAACTTGCACTTGTGATGGTTCTTGTGACTGTGCAGCAAAAGTAACCATGAAAGGAAGGTATCTGGAGCATTTTATCACAAAAGTTTGTCTGAAAATTTCTACCAAAAAATGTCTTTAATTTCTATTCTAGGAACTATTTTCTCAAATTGTAACTGTAACTGAATTGATCCCTCTAAGACAAAATGGTTTTAGTTTCATATTTAAAAAATTTTTCCACATTCAGTTAAACATCATTTTCAAAAGTTATTGAACGTGATGTGTTGAGCTTTGTTTGAAAGGATTCCCCTCAAGTTAATCATAAGACCAGTTATCCACAGTCCGTAAGTTTCTCCAGGACAGCAGGAAAGAGGATCAAATATTAGAAAGGCCGCCTGTCTCTTGATTTGGATCCATGGGGGCTATACTCTTGTCACACAAGGACAGAAGCCTGAGTTCCATATATAATGTTCCAAGGTCCTCCTGTATCAAACCCTGGCCAGCTTCTCATCCCTTCTTCTCAGGATGTCCAAGTTCAGACTTAAGAGATCATTTGTCAGCATATCTGCAGTTTCCCCCGCTAATGTTTACCGGTGCATTTCCCCATGTTTAGCATTGATTGCACATAATCAGTGAACAAATAGTTACTAAACATTTACCAAGTGAGTAGCTGTTCCAGCTCCAGAGTCCTAAGTCGGACATCATCCTGCTCCCCTTAAAACCCCACGCCGGGGGCTGGGGCCAAAGGTAAACAAAGCAGCCCAATGAAGACAATTGCAAACCCTGTTAAGGGCAACGCAAGCGGGGCGCGTTGTGAAGGTGCAGGAAGGGAACGCAGAGGGATGCAGGCTTGGCTGTCCTGCTCTCTCCACCTGCTGAAGGCTGAAGCAGCCTTCATATAATCCCAACACTATTTCCTGGAATTAAACCTTCTTGTTCACTAGGTTCCTACAGTACTTTGCTTTATGCCTCTTCTCGGAAAGTTAGGACGAGGTTATCCAAAGTGTTCGCTGGAAAATACACACAGCCTCTGTGCGCTACAAGGAACAATGTGCTGGTGAATCTTTAACCATAGACTCTCTGGGGGAGAGACATGGCGACAGCCTGAGACTCATCCTGTGGGGATTATAAACGCATATTAAGGCTTTAAAAGTTACAGAAGCATCTCTTTAAAAGCTACAGAAACTTTAATCCTTGCTGTTTTCCTAGGTAGATGTTACTAACTTTTCCTCCAGACCTGCCCCTCCTTGCACTCGCTCTGTCTCAGGGAACACCTGCCTGATCCATCACCTGGGGACATCTCTTCCTCCTTGCTGTCACTCCCCTCCCAGCTCCCATTCACACACCATCTCCCATTGTTTGACCTTTCCAACCTCCCTCATACCTCAGGGCCCCTGTAAAACAATTATCACCTCTCCTGGATCTTCTAGAAACAGCCATCTCACTAATTTCTCTGCCTCCGGACTTGGTCATAAAGATACCAAAGGGATACAATGAACACTGGTCCAGTGTGGAAATTCAAACAATATCCATGTTTTCTGATCTAAGCTGAGAAGCAGGTAAAAAATTTGGAGGAACTGGAGTTCCTGCTGCGGCTCCGGGGGTTAAGGACCCAGTGTAGTCTCAGTGAGGATGCAGGTTCCATCCCTGGCCTCACTCAGTGGGTTAAGGATCCAGCGTTGCCGTGAGCTGTGGTGTAGGTTGCAGAGGCTGTTTGGATCCCGCGTTGTTGTGGCTGTGGCGTAGGCCGGCAGCTACAGCTCTGCTTGGACCCCTAGCCTGGAAACTTCCACATGCTGTGGGTGCGGCCCTAAAATGCAAAAAGCAATTGGAGGAACCCCCCTCCCAACCAGTGTGGTCAATGACCGCACTGTTAATGCCCTTAGGCTTTGTGCGGAAGGTAAAATCCTTGAAGGCTAAGGTAAACCCTCACTGTTATGAGTTAAGGCACCGAAAAGATAATACCCTCCACATGTCTTGGCTGGACCCCTTATTGGACTTTGGGTAAATTACCCCAATCTCTGGGCCTTGGTTTCCTCATCAGCAAAGTGGGAATAATAACACTTCTTGGATGTCACTGTCACTTCTCAGGTGACTGAATTTTAACTGAGATAACCTGCGCCCATGCTCAGCACAATGCCAGTAAAAGCCAGAGGATGCCAAGACTCTTACTACTTCTAGTGTCACTGTCAGACAGGGGGTCACGTGTATAAATGACCCTAGCTTTATCAAATGTAAATATGTAACTGTATCCTTGCTTGTGTTATTTTCACGTGAGAGGCAAGCGCTCCTTTCTTTGCCACACGCGTAATTTACACTGAGGGTTAGAAAGTGCCTGCAGCCCAAAAGGAAAACAGCCACAGCGAGCAGATCTGGGTCAAGTCCTGAGGATGGTCATTTACAGTCTCCTGCCGAGTGACTAGGAGGGGTGACCTGGGGGGGGGGCGCCCTGGATGGCCAAGTGCAGCATCTCTCGTCCGACCTCCCGTCAGAGCTGAGCCCCGACACCATGGCTCCCCTAGAGGAAAACAGTGAGCTTCTGAGGGATTCCGCACGAGTTATCTTCCCACGGTGGAGGCGTCGCTCGGATGTCAGCACTTCAAAATTTTTAGCATTTCCCCTCCAATCGCACAGCCTTCCCTCCCAATGAAACAAAGGCTGGGCAACCAACTTTCATCCTCAGCACCAACGGTGCTTCTCTGATGATGCAATACGGGACCATGGAGGGACTCATGTGGTTTTCCCGGCATGCTTTTGGAATGCTGGCTGTTTCTTTTTACCTTTTCCACCTCTTCTTATAATCATGTTTTCAGGTTCCCTTCTCACTGTTGGTTACATGCTTGGCAATGAAAATACACCCTTCTCCCTTGCAAATTGTTGTTTTTCAGGTACTGAGGAAAACCAAAGTCTACAGTTTGTTAGAACTGTGTATAAAACAAGAGTAAAAAGGCCCCAAAGAAGCAGCTGAGGGGCTGATGAATACAGTGCAGGAAATGTTGACGTGTGACTCTGGGGGCATCCATTTCCATGGCTCAGAGAATGTTTATTTATTAATTCAACGGGTACCCATCATAAGTAGAATCCACTGAATAAAAGGATGACAGGTGACATTACCTGCCAGTCGCTGTTTCTGGAGGAGCCAACATCTGGCTGGCAGCTGTCTCTGCTCCACAGGACAGGCCACCCCTCAGGACACTGAGTGCTCTGCTCCAGAGGAAATTCTGGGTTATAGGAAAGTTTGTGATCCCTCCTGAAAGCAGGAGAGAAGAAAGGCAGTTGTCCTTCAAATGACCTTAAACGGAGGGGGAGAGAATTTCATTTCTGAGAAAGAAAACATACAGATACTGCACAAGACAGAAGTCCACGTGCCCTTTAGGCTGTGGAACTGTGGTGCCCAGGAGCAAAGGGCACACCCAGTTTAGGTTTATTTATCTCCTGGATTAACACTCGCTGAAATCTGTTTAAAGAGCATCAAGAACAATTTCGGTGAAGGTGTTTCTGTGAGTGTCCACGGCTCAGTCAGGAAAGCAGGTGACCCATTAGCAACCCCACTCACACAGACAGACACCCATGGGAAAAAATGTGGATTAAGATGAGGACAGCATTGCAAAGTGAGGTAGAACCTTCTTTGGTGAGGTGGCTGGTGCAAGGGCAGCAGCCAGCATGGTCTTCAAATCTGGACACGCTTGGGTTTGGCCGGAGGCCCCCACATACCAGCTGTGTAACTTAGAACACGCTGTTTGCCTCTCTGAGTACAAATGCCCACGAAATGCAAACACTAAAATCTGTCTTGAAATTGTATTGACAGATCCAGCAGAGGAGAAAAGGCAAAGAGGCCCAACAAGAGTAGGTGTCCAATAAATAGTCATCATTGGTAATATTACATCCTCCCTGGTTGACTGTAAAGACAAACGAAATAGTCCACCAAGATTTAACACCCAGGAGAACAAGGCAGGGAGGGAGAGGGGTGGTCTATGCGACGACGTCCTATTTTAATTTCTATCTGTCTTCCCAGGATGGCAATTGCAAGAAACATTTGTAAGATGTGACATCTATATATTTGCTCAGTTTGTGCAAAGTAATTAACGTTTAGATCAAGTTCAAAAAAATCTTAATTAGGCCTGTAAGTTCTGAGGGGGCACGTCGATTTTGCACTGGTCTATTTAGAGGACTCAGGGGCCATGTTCTCCTGCTGGCTTGTCTCCCTTGATATGCACCTGTGGAGTTTACCCGGATTCTAAATCCAAGCCAGGCGGCCTGAGATACCCAGTCCCTGTCTCCTGGGGCCCATGGGATCCAGGGCTGGTGTTTTCCTCTTGTCCTGCCTTTAGAAGAGCTGGTGCACTGTATCTTCCCTGCATGATGGGTGGCTTTCCATGCCTGTGGTCTCTGTTCTGTGCATGTGAGATGGTTACAAACAAAACAAATTTAGACCTAGAAATGGTTTCTATATGTGTTCATTCGAGTTTGCAAGTGAATTCAATTTTCTTCACTTTTCTTTTTTTACGCTTTTACTTTGCAACTTGTTCAAGGAATTTGTTCCCTACAAGACCCTCACTTTTACCCAAGTAGGGTCTCCAGGCACAGGGGATACAAATCCTGTTCCATTTTATTAGTGACCTGGAGAGCATAGTAGACTACCTCAGTGGTACCCATAACACAGACCTCAAAGAGGTCACCTAAGTCTGTGTAACTTAAGATCCTAGGACAACAAGGTATCTTGAATGACTTTCTAAACTCGGTTGTGTCAGGAGTTCAAATGACCCCAAAGGCATACCTGATAATGTGGGTGCTGCCACGTGCCAGGGGACATGCAGCCTGGAAGCTTATTACCGGTACATGGAGCAAGCACAAGGCTTTTCTAACTTTATCTTGATATTGTTATCCAAATCTTTAATACTATTTAGCATTTATGAGTAATGCTTTCTTTCTCTAGATCTTATTATAAACCTTAATGATGAATCCCCCTTGCACTTCTGTGGAAGGGAGGTGGCGTAGGAGGTTTCAGAGTTATATATAGCAGCAGGTTCATTTTCATTATTTTGACTTTGCTTAAATCAGAGGATTTGGCCCCTAAAGCACATTCCAGTTTCTTCCGAATTTCAGAGATAACAAAGATGCCCACATGTGACATCACTTCCGGAGTCTCCCCAGCGGCGTATTTGCTTCCTGCCTCTGAAAGGAACGCTGGCGCTATAGCGTTGTGAACCCCGGGTCCTTCAGGCCTGAGCGTTCCCCCTGCAGGCCCCTGGAGAGTGGCAAGACCAGCCCAGGTGTTGTGCCTCCACGGGCGGCAGAGACTAAGGGCTTCTTGCTGCCCCGCCAGCCTCGCCAGGGGCACGTGGGCGGGTGGTGTCCTGGTCCTTGTGCAGGAACCGCCGAAGGCTACGGTCCCTGACCTTGAGGACCATTCAGACCACAGGCTGGTTTATGAGTGAGTTTGACAGTTTAGGGGTCCTGGGGATGGCCTGGCAATCTTCCCAACAACACTAAGGACAAAGTGATTCCCAGAGCCGCCCCGGTGGGAGCTGGACCGCAGGAAGGCTCTTCCTCCCGAGGAAATGAGTGGTAACCCAGATGCGCTGTAAGATCCGAAAGTCTCCCAGATGCAGAGACACAGCCGCCGTAAGTGGGGAGTAGAAATCCATAGGGCTTTGGATTCCGTGGACCACCGTCTATGCAGTCTGCTCTAGGAACACGTTTTCCCGCGAAAGCTCGTCCACAGCGTCCTCGATCTGATGGAGCGGATCTGCTCCTCCTACCAGAGAGCCATCCGGATGCCCTGTTTCCGAGCCATGCTCTTGCTTGTTTGGTTTCTCTTCCATTTTTTAATAATAGGAAATAAATTGGAAAAGACCGAAGCAAGTTAAATGGTTCTCGAATCTTCAAGTACTGGCTTCCTGGTTCCTTCAGCATTTACATTAAAAGGAAACTGAGATTGTGCTGGAGAGAAGGTCTGCGCTTGGAGTCACGCTGCACAGAGACAGAGGCAGAGCCAGAGACAGAGGTTTAGTGCGGGCCCGTGAAATTAACTTTCTCACCTAGATCTTCCAGATTCTGCACCACCTTATGGGGAAAGCGTTCCCTGAGATTGTTCAAGGCCTGCTTCATCTCGATCTCTCTAAGTCACATTCACTGGAGCCTTGGTTCTCCGATGTTCGGACCCGCACTGGCCCTTAAGGAGTCATTGCTGTTAAAGCCTCCTACGGACTCTGGAAACCAGCTCCATGAGTCCCAGTTGGTTACCCAGAGTGGACCTGGGGTGAGTCTCCTGCGATGTGAAAGCACAGCTCCCCTCTCAGGATCTCAGGTGAGGTTTCTGCAGGGGCGGTGTCTTCCTACTGCAGGTGCCCCACCTCCACCGGGAGCGCAGGTAAGCTGGGGCACCGCCCAGACTCCAGAGAGTGAGGGTCCAAGGTCACGCTTCATCCCCGCCTGGACCTGCATCCAGAGGTGCCTCTCCTCGCAGCCTCGCCTCCCTCCAAGCCGGATCCTCGCTCACAGCTCTCTTCTGCTGCTCCTGGCTCCTCTCTCCCAGGACTCTTCCCCTCGAGGTAACCAGGGAAACTGGTTGCCATAGTAACTTGACGGGCTTACTCCGCCCGCCCTGGGAAGGCGCCTTACACGCCAGGAGCTCTTGCCAGGACTGCACTGGCTGTGGGACCCCTGGGCCAGGCCGGGTGCCAAGCAGACCCTGCTCTCCAAGAGCCCTCTGCCTTTCATTTCCATCTCCTGCCCTTTTCCTGTCCCCGCAGTCCCCTCTTGTCCTGTGGAAATGAAAGAGGGGACCCCTGTTCTCCCAGGACCACTTTAGGTGGTTAGCAGGTAATTTAATTCTCCGAGAGCGGCGCAGGGCTGCAGCGTGGGGTCCAGGACTCATCGCGGGCGAACAGACTGCGCTTAAATCCTGGCTCCTCTGCGCCTGCTAACTGGCTGGCAGGCGCCAGTGAGGATGGATGCGGCTTGGATGGGGGCCTGGCTCCTAGGAAGGCTCCGGCTTGCCAGGCGTTTATAGCCAAGCCGGCCAGATTTTTAAAAGGGACCGACCCACCCTCCCGTCTGTTGGAATCTCTGCTTCTCTACGTGCTTGAGAGGCAGGGACGGTGAGCTCCAGATATTAAATATAGAATCTAAATATTTCTAACAACAAATTTGGCAACTGCCTGTGGCCTCTCTGGCCTCCCGAGGCTTGTGTTGACAGCACAGCTCTCCTCCAGGGTCCCACCGCATCCGTTCCTGAAGGCCTCCAGGGGCTGGGTACCGCGCTGAGAAGCGGTGCTGCGTCTCCGGACCGGCTGCACCGCAGGGTCGGCTATTCTCACATTCTTCCTTGGGCATCAGAAGGGATTTTATGGGATTAAGTGCGGGCCCTTCAAAGGGCACACTTAGTGTGCTTATGCCTGTGGGTAAGTGTTCTTCGTCTTTCCCTCTAGGACACAGAGAGTGCAGGAATATTTAATGTAGGACACTCCCACCCCTTCTTTTGGAAGACAAAAAAAAAAAAAAAAAAAAGAGGGCCTTAAGGATCTGAGAAAAAAAGAAAAGTGGGCAACAAATGTTCATCTGCATTTCATTTAGCAAAATTGAAGAGGAAGGACCACACATCCTATCAGCTAAATGAGGGTTTTGGACTAAAATAATCTCTCAGATCTTTTCCAGCTCTGACATTAGATTGTTCGTATGTTTTGTGACATTTCACAAGCATTTAGACTAACAATATTAGCTGCCCGACAATAATTTTTGTTTTTATTAACCCCTAGAAATGTTGGTTCTAGAAGGGAAATGGTTTTATACAGGGCAATACTTTGGGGGCACAGGTGGGTTCAGAGAAGAGAAAGCAGGGTCCCAAGACTTTGCCCTTTCAGGAGCAATGCTTGTTCTTCCAAGAATTGCTTGGTGGAAGTGTTGACTTGAGAGACAGCTGGACTGCAACTCACTCAGAGGACAGAACTGCTCCCAGCATATGAGCTCTGGGATTGGAAAGACCTGTATTCGAGTCCTAGATAAAGACTATTCATTTAACCTCTCTGGTTCCCAAACTATCCTTTCTTTCATTTATTTGTTCCTTTATTGATTGACTCATGCTATCCTAGTTGCCAGGGATAGAACAGTGAGCCAACCAAACAGAAATCCCTGGTCTCATGGGGAGAAAACCCACAAAACCAAATACAGCTGACTCTTGAATGACATGGGTCTGAACTGCACAGTCCACTTATACTTGATCTTGGGACCTGGCATCCTCTGGAATCATATGAGTCTTTTTGTTATAATAAACTTCTTGATGGAGAGTTATGTATTTGTCTATCTGTGTATCTCTCTATACACCTACACATTATATATGTCTACATAGAGAGGATGGTCCGTCTCCATTAGGATGGGAGATTGGTCAACCTGATGTGCTAGTCAGGAATATGCAGAGAATCAGCCAATAAGTCAGAATACACACGCACACACGCACAACACACACACAGCACACATACAGAGTTGAGCCTTGAACAATACAGGTTTGAACTGCATGGGTCCACTTATATGTGGATTTTTTCAATTAGTGCCCTGCTGTACTACAGGATCTGAGGATGTGGAAGCTCGGATTCAGAGGGGCGATTGTAAATTATACATGGAGTTTTGGCTACAAGAGGGTCGCAGCACAGTCCTGGTGTTGTTCAAGGTCAACTGGATATATATGTATATAGAAATAAATAATGTGTAGTGTATACATAGATATATATGTAGCTCACTGTCGAGAGCTTTATTATAACGAAATGATTCACGTGATTATGGAGGGTGACAAGTTTTGGGATCAGTGGGTGGCACCCTGGAGAGCCAGGACTGCTGATGGTTTAGTTTCAGTCCTGAGGCCCAGGACCCAGGCAACTGGTGTTTCAACTTGAGTCCAGAGGCAGAGAAAAGCTGATGTCTGCGTCTGAAGGCAGTCAGGCCAGAGAAATTCCCTTTGCCTGGGGCAAGGTCAGCCTTCTGTTCTCTTCGGGCCTTCAGCTGATTGGATGAGGCTCACCCACGTGGTGGAGGGCCATCTGCTTCACACAGTCTGCAATTCAAATGCTGACGTCATCCAGAAACACCTTCGCAGGCACAGCCAGCATGCTGTGTGAACAGATAGCTGGGCACTCTGTGGCCCAGTCGAGTCGACACATAAGATGAACCATCACACTTGCCGATTGACAGAGGAAGTCTTTATTCCTAAATGGAAAACTCTTCCATTTCTTTGTGGACCAGAGCTAGTTTACTTAGAAGCATTATCTTGCACACTTACATTTTGTAAAAAGACACTTGTTCTTCTACCAGTTGCGTTATTTTTCATAGTATAGCATGCCTCCCAAGAGTGGCAGCTTGTTTTTCCCCTTGGTATTTAAGCATGTTTTTGGTCTACTACCTACACTGGTCCCTATGGCATGTAGATCATTTGACTTGTTCAGATTTAAATTTTATTTAAATTTTGACTCTGGCCATTATTTCTCAACCAAACCAATGGTTATAAGCTCTGCTTCTGACCCTAATATTCCAACCTATGAACCGGTTTCCTGAGTGTGAAATTACATTATGTAAGAGGTTCCCCTTTGTCCATTATCTGGGCATTTCAGTGACAGAGCTCTCAAAGAGGCATGATTCTGTAAATCAGGAGAGGCCAGGAGGGGCAAGGGGAGAGAATAATAGTGTTAAGGCCACCATGGTAATTTCTTCTATTCTTAATGCCATAGAAAGAGCGCCATGAAGAATGGGCGAGAGGTGTTACTTCCTGGCAACTTATCAAAGGAAGAATATTTTATGCAAATGGGAATATTCTCTTCCGAGAAATAATAGATCTATAGTGATTTCATTCTTGTGTTGAACTGGACAAGGTTTACCTTTAAAAGATAGGTTGGCCCTTACCAGTGTGACGTGTTGAATGGAGAAGGAACACCGAGAAGATATTAATTGTACGACATTAAGCTAATAGCAGGCACCCCACATACCATACCGGAGCGAGGTCATCGATAAAAAATTTGTTAAAGAATAATTGAGTGGGCTGAATTACTTAAATAAGTATTGAAAATGATAAAAAAAAAAAAAGAATCAGTGTAGGAGGATTAAAAAAAAAAAGCACCCATGAAAGGCTGATATGGTGACCTTCAGTAATCAGCTTGGCATTCTACCAGGAAAAATTTAATCCTAAATGTGCTATTTTAACTGGCTTCTCCCACTTTGATTCTGAAAGACATACCGACAACCAAGAAATGCTAGAAATAAAATGCGAATGGAAACGTGATTTTCTGGCATTTTTGTCCTCACTAGCCCCACCTCTATTCCTATGTGAATTATGCCACAAAGAATGTGGCATCCTGGTAAGTTTTGCTCCTATCTCATTGGGCAACAGGAGGCCAACCTCAGGTTTTAAGTAATCCCTGGGGGCTCTTGGTGGACTGGTGTCCCCGGCATTGGGTCAAGTCACGTGATAAGACACAGTTTCTTCTTGTTTTAGCTTGAAGCTCAGCAGGGGAGACAGACAATAATGACTTTATTATAATGAGATGGGTGCCAGACATAGGGTGCTGGGGGAGCATTACCTAACCAGTGAGAACACATCACATTTAGATTCTGAAAGGGTCCCTACTGCATGTCCTCTCTTCCGAACAGGTCAGTGTTAGTATCTGTTCGTTTTAGATACAGTGAGAAAAGACCACAACAGAGCACCTTGTGTGTCTTCCAGTCTAAGTCGTCAGGAAGCTTGTAGCTTGAGGACTCCGTGAACTGCCCCAAACTACACAGGGAATTTCAGTGCAGTTGGCTGGTACGATGGGGTGCAGCGTACCCTAACTGAAAGCAATGCGTGAGTTCTAGGCACCATCCTATTTCTGTTTTCTTGAATGAAAAGTAAAACTTTATTTGATGTTAAAGACATTCCTTTCGTAATAAATAGTATTTTTCCTTTCCTGAGGTATATCAATTGCATGTTAATTTCTATAATTTATATTTGTTTCTTGAGGTGTTGAAATTCTTATTTCTGTGCATTTCTTTCTAACTAAGTAATATATCTAAAACGGTATATTTTATGGTGATTTTAAAGAATTTTTGGAAAAAAGCTGTGATTACAAAACCTATCCACAATCCCATGCCAAATGGCATGGCTAAGTTTAGAAACAGACACTTATTAAGAAAAATCTTCCCCATGTATATATTTCACTAGAAACTGCATATGCCATTGAATCAGAGTGTAGTGATTATTCAGAGTTTGAAAAAAAGGGAAAACTTAGAGTTCTCTTGTGGCACAGTGGGTTAAGTATCCATCATTGTTACTGCCTCAGCTTAGGTCACTGCTGTGTTACAGGTTCGATCCCTGGCCTTGGAACTTTCACATGCCATGGGGGAGGCCAGAAAAGAAAAGAGAAGAGAAGAAAATAAAAAGACAAAGGGAAGGAAAGGAAAAAAAGAAAACTTTGCATTTTGAGGGGAAAAACATCCTCAGTGAAACTAAGGCATAGTTTGAAAACCAACAGAATTAATAAAATATTCCAGATAATATTCTCTTTTAAAATCTGGTTTGAAATCTATGAGAGATGTCTTGAAAATTTTGAAAATCATATCAATATCTTTGAATAAATATATCTCAGTTAAGGTGAAACAGAATGGTCAAATTTTACTTGCTAATAATTATGCACGATTCGGAAAACCCACAAGTGCTAAGTTTCAAAGCAGACCGTTTCTAAACAATGTGTCAAAAATGGTTAGGTCTCAGTGTCCAGGCAAATAATCCTGCAAAGTTCTCCAGGGGCACAGTTCTGAATGGTCTGAGCCCAAGAAAGATATTCTCTAGTCCCTGTACAAAAACTTACTTTCGTGAATGTCATCAGTAATTTTGCTTTTTCAAAAAATTAACAGCGATCTCTTTGCATTTTAGAAAAATTAGAAAACAGAGATTTAAAAAAAAAAAGCATTTAAAAGCACTGTCTGTTGTAAGAATATCAAACACATGATAGGACTTCCGATATGCCAGGTACTCTTATAAGTGATTTATCTGCTCATTTAACCCTCACAACTCTTTGAGGGAGTACAGTTAGTACCCTCCCATTTTACAGATGAAACACGGAGGCAAAGACAATACGTTGCCCTTTGGGGCCACACGGTGCACTGAAGTAATAGAGCTGTGCTCCAAACTTAGGCAGTTCTAATTTCGGATGTTTCCCTTTTGTTGCTGGACAGAGAAAACGGTTCACATTTTTTTTTCTTCATCTATATTCACAAAAGAAAGGATATTATAATACTATATTGTTAATCTGCTTTTTTTCCCTGTACTGTATATGATACACATGTTTATTTAATAACTATTACATCATAGTATCATTGTTAATGGACGGATGCATAATATTGAGTTTTTAATTGCTTGGGGACAGGTCATTGTATGTATCTAATCCCAGTCGTTGAAGACTATAGTTAACAATGCAATTTTACTCCTCCTGAGGCCTCTGCATCTGCTTCCACAATTTGTGCCCTAGGGTAAATTCCTGGAATGGAATTATCGGGTAAAGAGTTCAGGTATCTTAAATTTTGATGCATGTGCCAAATTCTGCTCTAAGAAGGACATAGGTTTTTTTTTAGGCTTTTGCTTGGCGCCAGTCACCTTCCAACTGCTAACCAGCTAGGCTTCCTTCAGCAAGCCCTGAGGCTTGGATGTATAACCCGACTTCTTTGAAAGTGTTTCCTCCCCTACTTTCTGCAGCCCTGCTTTCAGTGTCCCATTCAAACCTTACCGCCTGCTCTTACCCTGCGATTTTTCTTGGGGGTGGGGTGAGTTCTGTGGTTTAAGTAGAGCTCTCCCCAGTTTTCTGCCCTGGGTCCCCTCTTCTCCCTCTATGCTCTCTGCTAAGGCAAATGAATCTGATCTTACTTGGCCAGCTCTCACACTACACCCAAGGTGTCCAGGTTACGCCACTTCCAGATCCCCCCTCCCTCCTTCCTAAACTTCAGATCTCATTTTCTACTGCCTGCAGGACTGCCACTGAAGCATCCTGATTTTGAATACATATCTGAAGCCAAATTCAATTCCTTTTCCCCCCGAACTTATTTCTCTTCCAACAAATGCTTATTGAGCCTCATACATACCATTCGACCTTCAAAGTGAAGAGTAAGGTAATTCATTTACCATCTTCCTGTCACTTAGCTATGAGATTTCGAATCATCTTTGACTTTTTTGGACTTCGCATTTGCCAAGGTTGATGAATTCTGTCTCCAAAATACACCTTAAAACATCTTCTGTACTTTTTTTGTTGTTGTTGCCACTGCACTCGTAATCTGTTACCTGAAATATCTAGAGACTCCTAGCTGGTCTCCAGTTTGCCTCCTCCTTGCATCTGCACTTCTCAACACTCATGGCTGGAAACAACCCTCATTCTGAAGGGACACATGGAAAGCATGTTTAAATGGTGACTTTCCCTTTAAACTTACCCATCGAGAACTTACCCACAGGGAACTCTATTCAATATCCTGTAAGAAAACACAATGGAAAACACTATAAAAAGAATATATAATACATATTAAAATATATATTAAAATTATATTATAAATATATAATATATATTATATACATAAAACCAATATTTATATACATAGAAAACTGAATCACTTTGCTACACACCAGAGAGTAACACAACACTGTACTTCAATAAAAAAAATTTAAAAAGAAGCCTACCTGTTTTACAAAGCCTCTGGCACGTGAACTGTCCCCCTTGCCCCAGAACTGATCCATACACCTTCCCATAGCTCTGTTCGATTCCTCTCCTATTAAACAAGCTTCCTCTATGGTTTCCTACCAGCCTGATAGCCAAGACTGTGTTTTATTTTATTCTCATCTATGTCCCCTACAGCAGTGACACTGGGCCTTGCATGCTGGAGTTGTGCAATAAACTTTTATTTCTTCTCATTGTAAGTGGATCCAGGGGAACTTAGCTTATGTAAATTTCTAGCGGGGAAAGATGTTTGCCTCTTACATGCAGATGGTCAGACCTGAGAAGACGGCACTTGAGCTGTTGTGTGCCACGTGATGGTCAGGTGGTCCTGCTTGGGTGTCCCAGTGCTCAGGCAAACTCTCAGTACTTCATAATCAAAAGTGTTCATGAACTTGGTACTACTCTTGTCCACGAAGAAAGTGCAAGCTTGCTCATGAGGAATGTGTTTACACTGTGGTGTTGCAGCTTCAAAGCGTTGGAAGTTATAATCCATCACTGACTTTTTCTTAAACAGGCCTTATGATTCATATTCTCTAAGAGGTCCCCTGTGTCTTCATTTTCTTTCTCCACCATTTGAGTACTTCTGTGTCTTATTCACTTGAGTGTGAATCTGCCACTTTCCTCTCTAATTTCCAGAGCCGATTGGTGACCAATGGGGACTGACCCTTCTGCCCCCAGGCTATGCCCTTTGTATCTTTCTCCTAATGAAACAAGGACAGTTCAGCTGCACAATATGGAGTGATTAAAGATGTCTTGGAGGAATCGTATTACCTGTGGGAAGTCATCTGGCCTTCTTCGATCCTTACAGTTTATAATGCAACCTCAGACTTTACCTCATCTCTTAAATGTGCAAAGATTTCAGTGAGAAGCAGAAAATATAGAGGAGCAAATTTTGGAGGAGATTGCTGTAAGAGAGAGCATGCTTGGACCCCGGACAGATCCCACAGGCTCATTGACTTCGATCATGGGGAGGGAACATCGTCTAATGGAATCTTGATCACCACGGGCATGCAGTGGGGCTTTGACTCTTCTACCACCCGATCACCCGATTAGCACGGGATAAATTCACAAACTCATGTCTGGCATTGAGTCATAGAATGACAGAGTTTTAGAGGTGGGAAGGCTGAAATCCAATCACTTCCATTAACGAAGACGGACAGGGAGGTAGAATCTCCAAGGTGACATGGCTGCCCCTCCCCCCAGCATCTCTGCCACCCTCACTTGGACTCTTGAGAAACAGATTTTGCCTCTGCCCTGACCCTCTGCCTCCTGGGTCACTGAATGCTGACTAAGGCCAAATTTCACAAATGTGAATCTTGCCTCTGCCTTTGTCGGATCAGATACCCTGACCTTGACCTTTGATGCTATAGGCACCTCACTTTCTACCTCCCTTGCTCTGTGGCTGCTCAGCTTCTTGCCTTGAATCTGGAGATGCTGGAATCTCTGCTCTGTCTCCTCATCAGTGAGTCTCCTGGCACCCCTGGCCTGCTCTGCATGCCACCCCTCAGGACCCTGACTCTAGTGGTGATATAACAGAAAACACCTGGTGAAGTATTTGTGTTTCTCACTTTGACTTCCACCTTGGGTTTCTAAGAAACCGTGATACTCAGGGGAATAGGAAGCCTGACTTGCTTCTTCCATGGCCCTGAGACCAGGAAGGAGTAGAAAGCCCGAGGCCACGAGTGAGCCTGGGATTAGTGAAGAAGCAGAGAGGAATCTGGGCCTCTGTGGATCCCCCTGCTAGACTGTTTTGTTCATTGTTTTCTTTTTTTTTTTCTCTTGCATACTAAGTTATAGCATAAAGGTAGATGTTCAAAAATACTTGATGGATTGCAAAATAAACTATCATAACTGACAAAGCTGAAAGAATATCATTTTCAGATACATAGCAGCCCAATTTATACATCAAAGAATGCTGTTATTAAGTCAAAGAATAGGGGAACAAAGCTACTTCAAATATGTTAAATCAATCAAAAATGGTAGTTTAAGACTCTATCCACCAGGAGTTTCAAATGTTGTCTGGGAAGAAAGCCACAGTTACGATGAGTGAATAAGATAACAGCACCCAATGTGTGGATGTGTGTATGTGTGTGTGGGGGGGGGGGGCAGAAGTACTAGAGACCACTGGGCGCTGTTCGGCATAAAAGGTCACTCTTTCACCAGGAGCATGGTTGGGGACAGTAAGGATTATTTATTAAGTGTGTTCAGAGCCAGGTACTTGTGGAGCCTGCTCTCTGTTCCCCTCAGAGAGTCCTGGAGGCAGGCTCTTGAGCCAAGTTCACACAGAGGGAAAGGGGCATTTGGCCTCCAAAGTTATGCTAAGCTGAGAACTCAGCCTATGTGTGGAAAGGATGTTCAAGATAAAGGCCCAAAGGATGTTCAGGTGTGAGATTCTCCCCACAAAGCACAGAGCCTGGCCCAGGAGCAAACACCACTCACAGTCATGCTCCACCTACAGCCCCATCTTTGAGTCACTTCTCCACCTTCGAGCACCTGATCCATTTACCGGCCTCCAGAGTGTTTCACCTCACGTTGATGCCAAGTGTTGATTTTCTTCTTCTCAAACTTTCCTCTTTCAAGCTGGCCATCCAGGCTTGCTATCACAAGTCACACATCCGGTCCCAAGTACACTCACACCTTATCAAATCAGTAGCACCTAAATGTGTTTCCATCCAATGAGTTGCCAGCCAAGTGCCTCCATTGAGTTTGTGTGCCATCTGTTTCTGATTGCCGGATGCACGTCGACTTCCTCGGCTGCAAAGAACACAGGAGCAACAATTCCAAAGACCCTAAGGAAGCGGAGAACTCCTTTGTTCTGCGAATGGTTTCTCTGACTTAGGATTTAGGACTCCCGTCTGAGGTGGCTTCTTCTCCGGTGGGAGGCAGGGTGGGGAGTAAAGAGCACAGGCTTTCTTCCTCTTCAGCACTGTTGAAGGCTGCAGGTGTCCACATGCCTTTATGGAACATAAAAAGACAAGGCCCCAGCCCTGAAGAGTTTACAACCTAAGCCAGACATAAAGGAGAAGGCAGCCAGCAGTAAAAATTCCATTTGTGCAGATATGGCTGGTACAGAGAAGACTAGAAGACATTACTGCTGAAGGAAATTTTTAGGAAAGATTTACAGTACAAGAAAGTATGTCCAGCACATAAAAAACTGGGATGCTGCTCAGCGAAGTTTAAGAGAAGGTGCAGCATGGGGAGGTAATGAGCTGAAATGATTGACCAAAGAATTAAAAAGAAAGTGTTGGCTATAACTTAACGTGACGACCAGATACATTATTCATCAGAATATACATCATAAGATATTCATCTTTTAAGTTGTTATTTACCCCAAATGGCTTTTTGGAAATGACTGACCATTTGGGACTGTAGACCTAGTTTCAGTCATCCTGCTAAGCATTCTATGATTTTAGAATGGAAACCAGCACATTCTAACTTAGCTTCTCTCTCGTTGTATGGACCATAAACCCCTGTACTTGGTGATTTAGAACTTCACAAAACGAAAAACACACCCTCGGTCCCTGGAAGAGTTTTCTGCTGAAAATCACATGTGTGTTTAATGCTTAATTCATCTCTTGGTAAATATTGTAGAACATTCTACAAAACTGCATTGGTGCAATGATAAGTTTGGAGTCATTGATGTTACGGGCCAAGAGGAAAGGTGAATGGTCAGTAACGAGGAACTAGAGGCATAGACAAGGCTTAAGTAAGTCTTTACGTGTGACTTTGTACAAGGTGTGATTGTCAGGAAAGTGTGTATGATGTTGTCAAAATTCCCTATGGGTGTGGCCTGCCCAAAACACAGAGGACACAAATATTTGTGTTTTCATTGGTCAATTTTATTTCAATTCAAAAACAGGGGCCAGAAAACTTTTTCCATAAAGGTCAAGGTAGCAAACAGTTTAGGCTTAGTGTCCTGTATGGTCTCTGTCACAACTACTCAATTCTGCCATTGTAATGCGAAGCAGCCACAGACAATGCGTAAGAAAATGAGTGTCTGTGTTCCAATAAAACTTTATTCACAAAAACATGGGGTGGGCAGGATGTGGATTTCTGACTCCTGTTCAGACCAATGGATTAAACTTCCCTTCCATCAGGACGTGGCTCATGAACGACCAGAGAAGCTACAGAGATTGGTAAAGCGTTGGGAAAAATCAAACTTACCGTATTTTCTAAGTTGGCTGCCCTTTCTGTGTGCCGGAAAAATTCAGTGAATGTGGGATGTTAACATGAATTATAAATGGGCACTTTCTTGTGGTTCAGCAGGTTAGAGATCTGGCATTGTCATTACTGTGGCTTGGGGTTGCTTGCTGCTATGGTGAAGGTTTGATCCTTGGCTGGGAACTTCCACATGTTGTGGGTGTGGCCAAAGAAGATGGAGGAGGAGGAGGAGGAGGAGGACCAGAAGACAACAACATGGATTATAAATGAGGCAACACGGACTCAGTATTCCTAGCTTAGTGCAGTAAACTCAGTCTGCTATGTATCCCTTTGGGTAACAATTTTGAGGAGTAGCCACAGACCTAATTTAGTATTGTTAACTTCTCTTAGAACATCTCGTCTTTCCTTTCTTTTCCATTTTTATCCTAGTCCAGTAAATCTTTTCCATTTTTAGGTTTTGAAGGAAATGATGATTTTTCCTTTGCCTTATAATATTAAAAATATTATTTAATAATAACAATCTCTATTATGTTTGCTTTGAGCTTTTGTTTCTCAACAGATGTTGGGTCACTTAAGCTG
Organism: Catagonus wagneri; assembly: GCA_004024745.2. Taxonomy (NCBI): domain Eukaryota; kingdom Metazoa; phylum Chordata; class Mammalia; order Artiodactyla; family Tayassuidae; genus Catagonus; species Catagonus wagneri. Next base: position 10,513,670 of record PVHT021183530.1, on the reverse strand, counting down.
TACAGTTTGGGTCCAACTCTTGTAATGATTCCACAAAGTAGGTACAGTTAGTTCTGGGTTTTTTAAATTATGTTATTTTATTTTTTGGTCTTTGTTTTTTGTTTTTCTTTTTTTTTTCAGATAGGAATATTGATGTTCAGAGGACTTTGTGGACTAGCCTCAAATGATACATATTTTTATATAGTAACTTCCACATGCTTTTTCCCCCTATGCCCATTGTTTCCAAATTCTTGATGGAATAGCCTAGTTTTTCAGTCCTATCAGTGACACCACCATATCTCACTTTTCTGATTAAGTTGGAGCAGCGATTCTGAGCTAGAGTCCTCAGTTCCTGTCCCTTATTTTTCAAGACTATAAAACTGAGCCATGGAACACAGCCCATCTACAAATACTCAAGTGATGTTGCTGCTGTGGATATTTATGGAAAATAGATACTAGATGACAAAAGGACACCTCAGCAGCTGCTGTGTGATGAGCCTTAATGGGAACCTGCAAACAGGGCGGAGGGCAGGAATCCCTGCCGAGGCTGGTGAAGAACCGCTTCCAGCAGAAGGCAGTGTGATTGGGCACTGCTGGGACCCGCCTGGCCCAGAGCAATCAGCTCTGGGTGGTTCTTTCAGTGCAGGAGAAGCCAGCAAACATGAATCTAGGAGATAGAAATGTCAAAAGTTATAAGCAGTGCAAATAGTGGCTACAGTTGTGGGCCAAAGCAAAAGTCTTCATGTGAGTGAATGTGGAAAGAATTCCTGGCAACAAATATGCAGACATGGATTCAACCAAGCCAATTATGACAAACTAGAGCCGTATCAGCAACAGAAAAAAACCTCTTCAGAGGCAACCTCACTGAACACGAAAGATAATGACATCATCAGTGCACTTGAACTGGCCTTGTGAGACCCGATCCTTGCCTCACCCCCACCAGTTTTCCGTCTAGTTGAAGAGGCACAGTGTGGCTTCCTCCTCCTGGAATTTTATATGAATCCATACTCCTTGAAATTTTACATGAATCCACACTCCTTGGAATTTTATATAAATATTTCCCCAAACATGGCCTTTTGTCTATTCAGCCAGTTCTACTTTCAAAGAACATGGGTTCTTTGTGCTGTTTGTTACTATTGAAATGGGGAGTTTGGGAAATTTTCTGGCTTATCTGGTTCTTTTCTTAGTTTGACATTCTGCTCTAGGCAAAATGAACAGAGTCCAGGGCTTCATTCAGTCCATCCTGGAAGAGAGCATTTTTTCTCGCTTCATCATATTCTCATGGAATAAAAGGAAACCGTATGAAGAAACTAGGGGTGGAGCCATGAATTCTGTCAATGCCGCATCCCTCTGCATCGTAGGACATGGCAGGTGGGTTACTAGTTGCAACCCGAAGGATGAAAAAGGAGTATATCTTAGAGGAGCAGGATGGCTACCTGGCCTGGAGCTCTCAGGACAGCCCCAGGAGGACGTGGCGCCTCGGCCCAGCTGCCTTTCGCTGGCGCTAGTTTGAGCATCTCAGGAAAGAGACTTTCAACTCCCCAGATCAGTTATCACTTCAGCACATGTGTTTTTAAAATCCTTCTTATGTTTGGTAAAAAAAAAAAAAAAAAAATCTCTGCTTGAGTAAACAGTTACATCACTAATTGCTAAATATGACATTATCGAATTGTTTTGACTTCCTGGGGGTGAGGGTAAGGAAAAAAAAAAAGGTTAATTACCATGACTTTTGTCTCTAACTAATGGAAAGCAGTGTTAACATCTGTGTGCTGCCTGCTAGAAGGCTGGCAATAATCTCTTGGTATTAACCAGAGTGGAACAGAATGACCCCAAGTGTGGCTGTCACTGCGTTACCTGAGTTTACCCAGCAGTTAACAAAATAGGGCTCTTTCACTAAAGACTAATTTTCACATTAAAAAAAAATCTTTATTATGGGTCTAGTGCAGTTAAATTGCCTGACACAGTAGGGAATCTATACTTAGACTGGGAATATTAAGCATGGAGAAAACGCCTCAGGTGATGATCCAGCTGAGTGGTAATTCAGACCCCTGATAATTCTCTTTCAAGGAAATGCCACCAGGTGGCACAAAATGTCTCAAAGTGCCACTGAGCATGCTCTCTCTTTGGACCACGGTGAATTGGGGAAGGAAAAAAAAAATGAAGAATTGCTAGGGATTGGCATAAGGGCCCTCCTCCTCCTTCTAAATGCTCCCGTTCTCATCCACCAGCAGCTTTTTTAAAGCCCAAAATATATACATGTGGCAATGTAGGTTCTATATATTCATTGAAATTTGTCCTTTGAATAATGTATAGGACGAACTAGAAAAGGTAAATAAAGCAGAAGAGAAATGGAGATCTGCCAAATTGCCAGTTCCCCAAGTCTACACTCGTCAGCTTTGGGTAGAGGAATCTCATTACGACGTCCTTCCACGGGTTGCAATGCAGGATCATAACTATAAGCTGTAAATGTTCTGGCTTGTCAAGAAATTGTAGTGAGCATAAAGATCCGCAGAGTTTAACTGGAGCCAGAATTGCTGATACTCAGAGCCTGGCGAAAGACTTCACAGTGGGATGAAACAACACCGTATCACAGTTTTGTTCTAGATCTGCTGTTACTCCTTAGAAATGTGTGCCGGATCTGTCCAGCACTGGGACTCAATATATACAAGAATGGGGTGTCTGATACATAATTAGACGGAAGTCGCTCTAATGTGCAATCCAGCCAGTGAGGGGAGTGTGGTTTGACCCTGGAACTGCAGAGGCCACCTCGAATAATCCATAGAGGGACAGTTCTCAGCTTTCCAGGCAAGGGTCCCAATCTCCAGAATGCTGACTGGAAGTGTCTGTGGAAGGCCAGGCATACACATTTTGAAAAACTTCCCAGATGGTTTTAATCTGTCTTCAAGCTAAGAGACTTAGATGGAAGAGTTTCGCTTCCTTTTCTGATGATCATGGGTGGGTGTCCAGGAGCTCCATGCTGACGAAATCCTCCCGAGAAGCAGAGAAGATCAGTGCCCGTGAGCTGATCTGGAAGGAAATCCAGTGTCTCTTCCTGGAAGAGCAGTTTTTCATTCCTGTCTGGGGACGGAGGATGGTTGAAATGTGAAATTTCAGGCATCCTTCATGTTCATCTGTCTCTGAAGAAATGGCTCGTCCCCTTAAGGAGAGATAAAATATGAATCCATAGGAATATAAGAATAGTTCTTAAACTGTACTTTGAAAAAATGCAAATTGGAATATTTTGAGCCTCAAGGAAATAAGAGCAAAGTTGCAGAAAATCAAGTTTATGTAGAGGAATTAATACTTTGTCCATTTTAACTAGAATGGGATATATAAAGGGTAGTCAAAGGACTTGAGCCTTAAATTTTAGACTAAGGTGTTTGAACTTTATTCAGTGCAAAGCCAATCATGTTTCTGATCCAAGTTATGACATGATTAGTTTCATGAGTTCTGAAGTTTAAATGTGGCCACTGCGTGAAAAGAATGAATCAGGACGGAAAGAGACTGAGTTAATACTTACCTTTATGTTGAGTCCTTTCTAGTACTAAACATTGTGATAAGTACTGATTCATGTTCTGCATTTTACTAAACCTCATAATAACCTTTGAAACTTGCTGTCTCATCTGCATTTTTAACAATAACAGAAGGTTGAGAGGTTAAGTTCTCTGCCTTGATTTATAATTTAAAGCGGTGGAATAGGAACCCAGCTCTGTTGGACTGCAGGATCTGCAGGCACATCTCTGTTGAGTTATCTAGACATACATGTAATGTGAGAATTAAGTCACTCAGGACAGAGGTGATGAATTAGAAAACAATTTCAAGAGAAAACGTTTTCCCAGTAAAGTGTAATACAGAGCATTTTCTAGTATAAATTAAATGATAGAAATTATATCTAGAGCAAAACTTAAAGGCATTTTAAAAAATCCAGATTGACCTAGGAACCAACTTGACAAGTAGCATGTGACCGAATATGTTTCCCGGTATTGGGAAAAAGCTATGATAAAAGTGTGAGCAAGGCTCTCAGCCTTCTTGGGGCATGGATTTTGTCTCATCCTTTAGTTCCCGTTTTCTTGAGCTTCCTGAGCTGCGTGATTTATGTTTGGGAAAGTCCCACTGTATTAGACTGTCAATTCACTAATGTGATTAATCTGAATTCTAAGAGGGCTTGACAAAGGTACTGAGGTAGAAAAAGCTATCATCTTTGCATGACCCAACTCCTGGTTTGGAAATGAGTGGGTATTCAAGCCTTTCATTCGAGAGATGCTCGGTTGTGGCAGAAAGAGACTCTGAACTCAGGTAGACCTTCCTGGCTGTGGTTTCTTCATCTGTAAGAAAGGGCTACCCGTACCTATCTCTCTGGGTATTTATTTCGTAAGGATAAGTGGGCAGACGTACAGTAGAGCTGTGCCTGGCATTCGTTGGTATTCAGCCAGAGCTAGTTGTCCATCTTCAATTTTTCTAGGGCTGAACACACACTCCTCTGGTGTGCGCCCTGTGTCCTCTTGGTCTCTGTTAAGGTAAAAACAAGGCAGGTGTGCAGTCCTCCTGTCCATTACCCCTACCACCATTCACCCATTCACTTCTCCTTTAGTAAACATGTTTCGGGTGCGTCCCCTGTTCATGGCAATGGGGACTGAGAGACAAAGGGAAGATAGAGAAAGACACAATCTTCCTTCTGCACCCAGGGCTGTGCTGGGCGGAGGAGGATGACCTGCCGGCTGCAGAGGACTGTCTGTGAAAGGCGGTCTGATCTGGATTTTGAAGGTGTATGAATTCCCAGGAGAAAAAGGCAGGTAAGAGGCATAAAATGATGTTTGGAGTAGAGAAATGTTGCTTCCTTAATCAGAAAAGACTCCCAACACTGGAAAAGGAGCTGACTGAGCCTCCTGTGTGTGTTTGCTTTTTGGGGCCGAACCTGAGGTATATGGAAGTTCTCAGGCTAGGGGTCGAATCCGAGCCGCAGCTGCCAGGCTACGCCACAGCCACAGCAGCATGGATCTTTAACCCACTAGAGAGACCAGGGATCGAACCAGCGTCCTCATGTATACTGCTGGGTTCATAACCCACTGAGCCACAGCGGGAACTCCACGGCACAGCATGTTTTAAGAAGGGCATTGCTGTGATTCCTCTTTTCTCTGAGCTCCTTTTCTGATCAGCCCTGGGCCAACTTATGGATTCTCCACATTCCGTGAAAGGTCTGGAAACCAACCTCTGCTGGCCAGTCAGACCATCTGCTGCAAAAGGCAGCATTTTCTTCCCTATTTCTTTAAAACATAACGGTGCAATATTTTTGGATAGACAAGGCCTATAGATTTCTCCACTTGAACTTTATTTTCCTTCGTTTCTTCCCACCACTGCTCCCTGACCCCCCCCACCCCTCAAATCAGAATGGGATTGGAGATAACAGGACCAGTTCAGTCTCACCATCGTTTTATTACACCTTATTGTGTTGTGGGTCACCTTACTGGAAAATCCTTGCCTTAAAGTAGGAAGACGAGTTGCTTCGTGCTCTCTCACCTCCCTAACCGATGGAGTGATGACCTGAAATCCGTTCAAACTCTACAGAAGAGTGTTAAGGTCTAAGCTATTCTCCTCTAGTGGTTATGACCTTCTCATATGAAAGGAGGCAGCTGTCGGACACTTGATACAAGTAAGAGGGGCAGTGAAAAGAAAGCTCTAGAGCAAACACACGCCCGTCTGGTTTGCTTCCCTGCTGCCATTAGGCTATTTCGTAGTCCCTTTATCCATTGTAGCTAGTCTGTTTCTTGTACTTTTTTCTTTTCTTCTTCTCTTTTTTTTAATGATTGCATATGGAAGTTCCCAGGCCAGGGATTGAATCCAAGCTGTAGCTGCGACCTACACCACTGCTGTGGTAACACCAAATCCTTTATCCCACTGCACCAGTCTGGGGATTGAATCCACTCCTCTGCAATGATCTGAGCCACTGTGGTCAGATTCTTAACCCACTATACCACCCTGGGAACTCTACTTTCTTTTGCTTTAATATATTTAAGTTTTTCTGTATTTTACAATCCACAATCAATTCTGAGGGCATTTTGGGGAGTCATTTGTCAACTTGCTGCCCCCCAGTTTCTGACATCCTGAAGACAGTATTTGAAGCCACTGTACACACAACGCTTTCCATCACCCCCTATTTTAATCACTGTGAGGTGGTGAGTTTTTCTGGAGTTCAGGTCTTAATCATTTTCACAGGATCTAAAACGTTCCCGAGTGCATTACTACACACTGACAAAATTCTTACATTTTAAGAAATGGAATTCTCTTAAACTGTGTAGCCTTCTTGACTAGAAAATATGTATAAATGAAAGTGTGCGTATATTGTCTGTTCAGCTCTGGCAAGAAAGAAATAGGCGGACTTCTGTCATCATTTTTATAGAGCTGGTTTATGCGGTCAAAGCTGAGCAGATGATTGTATCAATTGTCTGGTAGGGGTTTGGATCCAACTAAAGAACATTCGAGTCATCAGATGCTCTGTGTGGCTTGACTTGGCACAACTGGATTCTTAGTAGTTCTAGATCAGAAACACGTCTGCATTCCCACACACACCCCTACAGACACATACATACAGAAACTCACAGACACATATATAAACTCACACATACTCACATACAAACACATGCATCCACACACACACTCACACAGACGGAACTGTATGAAGAACACACTTTGCAGTTCATTGTACACAGTTCATTTAACCCACTGCCCCAGTCTGGGGATTAAATCCCTCCCTCCGTGCAATGAATTAATGTTCCTCCTTCATATCTGCCATCTTGATGGACCTGCTATTTATGGGGATAATTCTTTCAGCATACTCTTTGAAAAGCCCTAAATGTTGTTAAGGCACCTGCTCTAGAAGAACATCCAACCTGACAACTATTGGTGCATGTAGGATGATAATTTTAAGACTTTCTGCCGGGAAACAGAAAGCTTGAAGTTGTTCTATTTCTGACAGCTTGAAAGTGATAGCCCTGGTGTGGGTCTTGCAGACTTGAAAGTGGGTCAGTGTTTCTAAAACTCTTCAAATAGTTAATTAGGAAAACTATTTCATCTGCAGAGACAACGTGAATGAGCTGAAGTCTTTAAAAAACTAGCCTAAACCTCGGCACAGTCATTCCTAACTACTCTCTAATTAATTAGTGTATTCAGTTCATATGTATAAATAGCAATATGCGACATGCTGTACGCAGTGGATATTTGTGATTCCTTTCGTCTGTCCAGCATCTGAATCCTGTTTCCTAAGTTTGGATAGTGTGCAAAGAATGTCTCTTCGTTGAGAGCAGAACATTCTGGATGTTGACTTTCTCAGCCTCCTTACACCTGCGGCTCAGGTATGCAACTCGTCCTCAGTCAGATTCACTCCCAAGAGACGTTCACTCAAAGCCAGAGGCAAAAGAGGGATGGAGGATGCAAGAGGATCTTCCACCTGCACAAAACCCACTACCACCCAAGGCAGCAAGCCCGGTGCAGGACAGCAGTCTCCGGGGCTGGGTGTTAGCAGATGTGGCTTCTCATGGCTTATTCTGGTTGTGTTTCTTAAAATGTTGCCTCTCCCTTGACCCTTAGCCTCCACACCGTTTCCCAGGCTGCCTCTCATCCTTTCATTACATTTTCCTTTGCTTATGTCAGTCTCATGCTTGTGACCAAGAATCCTAACCAATTCCTTGGGCTGGACACCAGGGGACCCTAGAGGTGGGTACGACCTTCCAGGTGGCATTAAGGACTTAACACTCCAGTAGGTGAGATAAGCCACGTCCTTACACATCCCGTTATCCCTTTAATGCGATGTGAACATGGCTTTTCTCGCCACAAAACCACGCACATCCACAGAGACGTGTGGGTTCTCGCCCAGTTAGGGGATTCTCCTCATCACCTTTTGGGGGCTTGTGAGGTGAACTCATCACCCAGCAAAGACACATCCCACGTGAGCTGCCCCTTACGTGTGTGAGGGGTTGAGAAGACGGGACGAGGAGAGCCTTGCCTTTTGTCTGTGTGCACTTGCAGGAGAAGAGATTCAGGGGCTCAGCTAGCAGGGAGGAGCTTCCCCCAGCTTCGGCCTGTGCAGAATCTACACAGATGGCACTCCCAGTAGGATTGCACATCCCAGGGAACTTGTGAACCATATGGAGGAGAAAGTTCCCCGGCTGAGAGTTCCGCTCCATTATTTCCCGTTGGAAGTAGCGCATTGCGATCAAGCTTGAATTATCAGATGCGAGGCAACGGGTATCAAAATGTTATATTTGCCAGAGTTTAGAACCACTTATTCTCAGTCTAATGCTTATAAAGAACATGTGGTTGCAGCATATTCTGAGCTATGCCACCTGGGATCGATGACAGCATTTCCAAGGGCACGGCCATGTAATGCGGTGGAGAGCCCTGCCCCAGAGCACTGTTCCCTGATCAGGGTGGTCCCACCCCACCTCCGGACGGCAGGACAGGCTTGACTTCCGAGCCCTGACCCCTCCTAAATCTCTGGGATGGAACAGTAAGCTTTGGAGACCAGGAACACGGTGTCCTTGCTTTGCCAGGTCTGGGTCCTGGCAGGTGCCGCCACCCGTGAAACCTCGAACAGCATCTGTGGGAGGTCCTTGGTGACTTTGCATGTCTTTATAAATCAAGAAAGGACGGGACCAAGGAGAAAGTATAGAGGGGAGGGGAAGGGCCTTGCTGAGCTCCTGAAGGGCTGGCTGACCCTGAGCAGCTTCACGTCAATGTCCCAGCCCAGGAGATATAGGCCCAGGACCCGGCCAAACACCCGCTCCCCACAACCTCCACCGCACACACACACACCACCATCACCAACTTATGTCTAAGAAAAGGGAGCCACCAGATCGGAGAGGTCACTTCCTTGGGGTGATGTGTTTTGTTTGCCTAAACATGTGAGCTGGGAATCGGGACCCGCGAAGGCCAGAACGAGCGGCGACAGCCCCTCACCAGCTGGCACGGGAGAAACAACAAGAGCTGACAGCCCGCTGCCATGTGCACAAGTGACTTCCAAACATTCCGTGACCAAGAGGGGCATCTGCTGGCAACATGCCTGTGAGTCTTCATCCCGCCCTGCCAGGCCTGGAGGAGAGGACTCATCGCTGCAAAAGTCAAGACAAAGGGCCGCCCTGGGATGGGAGCACGTAACTCCGCTCCAGGCCGAGCCCACCTCTTTCTGGTCCTCTGTGCTCCTGTGTGCGCATGCGTGGGCTTCCCTCGGGCGCATCGCAGGGCTGTGGGAGGGAGAACCCATCCTGGGCAAGGTCCCTGGGGTCCGAGGGAAAAGCCGTGGGGTCCCACCTGAACCCACAGGTCGGATGCCCCTGGTTTCCGGGGTCTGGCTTGAAGTGTGTTTATCAGGTTGCAAACCCAAACGGAGAAAAATGAGAAAGTATTTGGATTCAAGAGAGAGAAGGGCAATAGAAGATGACCTAAGTGGAACCTCTGCGCTTTAAGAAGCCACGTGACATGCAGCAAAACCGGTTGTGCCAGGAAGATAGCTTGGGTACTGAGGATGGCAAATCAACCCCTGTCGACAGCACACATGGAGCTCATTCTTCTCTGCCCTTGTTTACTATTCAGTAAGGCTTTTGTGAGTGCTGGCCGTCTCTACTGCACCAGGGGCAACTGAGGGTGTTTGAACTTTGGGTGATGACTGCTGGGGCAGAGTATTCCAGAATAATTGGAACATGTCTGAGGCCAACGGAGTGCTAGGGGCAGGAGGAGTGAAGGTGAAATACACAGGGTGGGGTCAAGGGGGCTGGGTTCAGTTGGGAGTTAGTATCTCAGTTTATTCAGCAAAGCAAGTGTTTCTTTGTACAACATTTGACGTTTGGAATTTGTAGGACATTGGCAGGAACACATGTATTGGCTGCTTCCTAGATTCTCCCTCAAAACCACACGACCAGATTATAGAGCTAGAAAACAGAAGTACTTGTTCAAGGCCTAAAAATATTTTAAACACTTTGTGAAGGTATTAGACAAAATAAGCAATATTAGTAGGAAGTCTTCAGGCAGATTGAATCCCATCCAGAAATGCAGCTTTAAATATCGGTTACAAATTCTCTTGCTGAGTCTAGACCAGACATAGATGATATATTCTTACTCAGTTATAAAGCAATTACCCCCACGGCTTTGGGCCAAAAGATTGGGTATTTGAGACTCTGAAATGATCACCCTGTAAATGACCATAATGTAGATAATTAAAAATAGATTATTGGATTAAGATTTGAATTACTTTCGAAGACCTTGCTTTTCCTTGGTGTATGTGGTTTTTGTGTTGTGTTTTTTCCTCCTTATTTTTTCTCTCTCTGAGTGATCATAATTGAATGCATCTTTAGACTGCAAATTGTAATTTTGCTGTCAGCAATGGTACTTTAATCTCAGATGTTTATTAGAAAATTTCTCTGCACTAACTGTGAATTTAGCTAACCAGAGGGATTTGAATCAAGTGAGTGGACTCATAACATAATCAAGAGTAAGGTGACAGCTCTTGTGTCAAGGGCGACGACAGTGAGCTTTGATAGCTATAAATTTCATATTTTTAGATGTAGGAATTTCCTAAAAGCAAAGATAAACATAAATGCATTAATGCTTGCATTAGCTGTTTTCTAGAAAAGAGAGATGGACTAAAATACAGTAGTTTAGGTAAATATGTAAGTGGGCCAAAGGAAATGGGGAATTGAATAATTTCTCAATGCATTTGATTAATGTAAATAATTTATCTTGCACTTTTATACCCCACGTATTCCTTACATATAGGGCGTATTTTCCTTAAATAGATTTTCCTCCACACACTCTAAGTCGCAGAAGACTCCACATAGGGCACTCAGCAAGGAAATGGCAACCAGGAGCAGGGCCCAGAGGTCCAGCCTCTGTCCAGCTCAGTTCATGTCCTCATCACATGCACGCAGTGTGAGTGAGCCTGATCTCCCTGCGCTTTGGTTTCCTCGTTCTGAAAAATGCAGAGATTGGGCCAAACAAAAGTTACAGTTTATCTACCTCTACCCTTCCATGCACTGTTTCTGCGAAGAGAATTTCCTAATAGAAAGAATTTCTACTCCTTGCTCTCAACGAAAAGGCAATATATCCTTAATCTGTGCTGACTGTGAGATAAACTGCATAGTTTCATAACAAGTGCAACACATTGACTATATGATTCAGCAGTCCCCCTGCCTTTGTTTCTTTTGCATAGGTATTTATCCGAAAATTATGAAAATTTATGTTCTAATAAAGAACTGTACTAAGATATTTATAGCTGCTTTATTCATAGTCACCCCAAACTAGAAACAACCCAAATGTCTTTCAGTCAGAAGGGGCTGGACAAACTATGATACAACCACACAAAGAAATACTACTCAGTGATGAAAAGGAAAGGACTATAACACACATAACAACATGGGTGAATGGGAGAAAATACTTACAAATCATATGTCTGAAAAAGGGCTAATATCCAAAATATATAATGAACTTCTATGACTCACTATCAAGAAAACAAATAATTTGGTTTAAAAAGATGGGTGAAGGACTTGAATAGATATTTCTCTAAAGAAGACATACACATTGCCAACAGGGGCAAGAAAACAGGCTCAGAATCACTAAGTCAAAATCACAGTGAGATGTCATTTTACACTTGGCTATCATTTTTTGAAAGATAAGTATTGGTGAGAATATGGAGAAACTGGAATCTTCGTACACTGTTGGTGAACATGTAAAATGCTATAGGCACTATGGAAAATAGCATAGAGTTTCCTCAAAGAATTAAAAATAGAATTACCATATGATCCAACAATTCCACTCTTGGGTTTTACTCCAAAAGAATTGAAATAAGGATCTTGAAAAGACCTCTGCCCTCCCATGTACATTGCAGCATTAGTCACAGTTGCCAAGATGCGGAAATAACCCAATATCCATCGACAGGTTCATGGATAAAGAAAATGTTAAATATAACAAAATACATTTAGAAAACAAAATATTCCTCAGCCTTAAAAGGGAGGCTCTCCTGAAGTATACAACAATGTGGATGAACTTACAGGACAGAAGCAGTCACAGAAAAATATACTGTGTGACTTCACTTATATAAGATACTTGAAATTATAGAGACAAGTAGTAGAATGGGAGTGCCAAGGCCGAGGGGAGGAGGATATTGGGACTTGCTCTTTGAGGGTTATAAAGTTTCAATTATGCAGAATGAGTGAGTTCCAGAGCTTGCTGTGCAACATAGAACCTAAAGTTGGCAGGACTCTACTGGGTGCTTAAAAATTGTAAAGACAGGTGGTCGATCTCATGTTATCTGTTCTTATCACAGTAAAAAATACACGGATACCTCATTTCCCTTAGGGAAAAAAAAAAGGGCAGGAACACACACAGTATCATGGATGAACCTCAAGAGAATTGTGTGCGGAGTGAGAGAAGCCAGACTCAAAAGATGAGATGCTCTGTGATTTTGTGTGTTGAACATTCTGGAAGCAGCTAACCTGCATTCAGGGGTAGAAAACACATCGTGGCTGCTAGGGGCTGGTGGAAGGGGAATGTCCTATAATATCTTGATTGTGATAGTGAGTTATGTGACTATGCATTTGTTAAGACTCACAGGTTTATATACTAAAAAGAATGAATCTGTCCCTGTGAAGTCTACCTCAAATAAAAAAAGAATTGACAGCAGGGACCTAAGGTTTGTTGCTGAATTACCTTTTCCCTTAAATTTAAATTCTAACACTTAAAAGACTTTTTTTTTTTTTAATATTTGGCTGCACCTGCAGCACCCAGAAGTTCCTGGGCCAGGGATCAAACCTGCACCACTGCAGTGACAACACCAGATCTTTAACATGCTGTGAAACATGAGAGCTCCTAAAAGATTTTTTTTTTTTTTAATGCACATGTGTCGGCAGCTGTTTCTCTCTCTCCTCCTTGTGGCAGCACGTGATTAAAGATGGAAGTGGAGGGTCCTGGTCCGTGGACTGAAATGTCAGCCAGTGACAGTGGTCTAACCGGGCTGCAGTGGTGTCCTCACATACATGTCTGCCTTCCAGGTTCCTTTCTGCTCCAAGGAAGCAGTTCTCATTTGCATTGACTTCCAACAACTTCCTCCAGGCAAGGCCCTGGAGGCACGCACCTGCAGTCAGCTGTCTGAGGCGCAGCTAAGGTTTGGGGCCGTTCCTTCCTGAGTTCTTCTGTGCTTCAAGACATAAGGACCCACAGAATCTGTCTTTTGGTGCCTCTGGCTTTCCAGCCAGACATTGTGCAGCTGGAGGGCTTCTGGTGTCAGCAACTCCGGGATGGTAGGTACCTGTGCAAAAAGAATACTTTACACAAATAAGGAATTCCCATTGATGCTTTAAATTCCATGCCAGGCTAAGAGCTGTACTGAAAACATTGGTCAACTCTCATGTTTCTACAGGTTAGGTCCTAGCTTAGAGTCTATCTGGGCATTAGACCACAGCATGGTCGTATTTTGAAACCTATTTAATTGGTGAAAAATAGTTTCCAGTTGGTAACTGTCTGGTATGAGCAAGGTCCTTGTGTTATCACACAGATGCATATGTAGTGCTTAGGTGATGGAAAATAGTTCAATTCATTAGAGCGATTTAATATTAAGCCAAAGACTAGATTATGAATGTGTTACATGGTGTTTGTTAGTAGTAGCGGTTAAGTTTGTACATATTCTTCTGCCCCTTATATAAGTCCATATTTTTAACAGCTGGCTCAGCAGGGAGATACAGTCATATGATGTTTAAATTCATGACTTTGACCTCAGGTTCACTGAATCTCAGGGTGAAAAGTTTGAAAAGCATAAAGTCCAAATACTCACTCCAAGCAAAATGCAGACCAACTATTGTCTAGTTTGGCTATATGGGGCATCTTCTGTGAGAACAAATTCCTAACTTCCAGAGACAAATCATTCCAGATTTCTGCAGGTTGACCTGACATAAATTTTGTCCTGATCAACTGTTCAAAGCACCAGTTACAGAACGGTTAAGTTTACCCTGAATCAGTGGCTTCAACAAATTGTAATATAAAGAGTCTACATGTATTTAACTGTAAAAAATCTAATTAGACTGATATATCAGTCCATGATATTCAGATCTCCAACAAGGCATTCAAACAAAAGTGAGTTTTAAAAATTGTCTGTTTTTAAAACAATTTTCCCAGGCTTTCTCTCAATAAAGTAGTAACAGTCCTGGAGTTCCTGCAGCGGTGCAGTGGTTTAAAGGTCTGGAGTTGCTGCAGCTGTGGTGTAGGTGGCAGCTCTGGTTGGGATTTGATGTTTGCCCTAGGAACTTCCATATTCCATGGGTGAAGCCAAAAAAAGAAAAAATAATAAAGTATTAACAGTCTAAAAAAAGGCTCAGAGTAAATCTTGCAAGGCTATTGAAAAACAAGAGAAGGGGACAATGGGTCCTGAAAGGCAGGGAGTCCCGGATCATTGAAGCCTCTGCCTCCTCAGGGAGCTGGGTGGTGGAGGGCAAGTTGGCTATGCTTACAAGAAAGATCGTTTCCCTTCCACAGTGTCAGACAGCTACAGAATTTTCATAAAAGGATGCTCCACCCAACTGGAAAAAGCCATGTGCGGGCAGGGGTCTAAAGAGCAGCTGTATTCAGGCTGCCATTCACCTTCGGCAGCTGTGGGGGATCCATCAGCACATCTTTCCTCCAAGACCCAACACTGCCTCATGATCCTGCTCCACGGACTTGTAGAATCCATTCCCCTTTGGTCCAAACTAGCAAGTGAGGAAGCCTGTTTCCCACCTGGGTATGGCCAAACCAATGGCTTAAGCCAGACTTGAGCAAACTGCAACCTGGGGGTCCCATCCAGCCCCTTGGCTATTTTGGGATGGCTTGAAGGTTAAGAATGGCTTTGCAGGTGACCATTAGTGATTGATTTTATCATAGGGCACACTGACTTTGAACCTCAATTATGTGGAATATTATGTCATCAAAGAATTCCATGTTTTTCATTAGCTGTAGACTTAAACTATTGTAGTACTCAATTATCGTTATTATATTTTGAACTTCATCAAAAGACTTGTGGAAAAGTGTCATCTCTTTTGTAATATCGATACCAAAATAATGTCTTCAATTTTGCCTCTTAGCCTGCAACACCTCAAATATTTACTCTCTGCCCTTTTCCAGATCAAAGTTTTCAGACCCCAGGTCTGAGCAGTATCTGGTCACTCAGCAGGTGCAGAAATCGGTTGACTGGACAGAGGACATAAGTTAGAAGAGAACAAAACAACAGTAGATGCCTTAATTGCTTGTAATGAAAGCATAAGTGAATGCCATTACTATGATTGGAATTTATCCAGGATGTTAGGATCAATCAAAATGCCATGAGCTCTCATGTCCCTGAGTGCTCCGTTCTTTACTTTTATATCCTTTCCAAAAGACAGAGTTCCCCCATGCCAGGTTATTGGCTGGATATGACAGCAGTAAATCTCTGGTGACACTTCCAGCAGCGCTGAAGAAGATAGTTCTCAGAAATGACCAATAATTGACCCAGTGCGACCTGCCTAAGCATGTGAGGTCTTACAGGCTCTAACATTAAGCGTAGAATTATTTCCCAATAGGTACTTTGCATGGAATGCTATTTGACCATTCAGAAAATGAGCAAAATGGAGTCAAGAAAGAGAATAGACTCCCTTTTAACTCTCCATGATAAATGAAATTGAGTTTTGACCAATTGATGGAAAAATTACCTCTTATTATTTCTAAAATCAATGATGGCATAATTAGATTTAGCAAATGGGATTTTTTTTTTAATTCCTTTGAGGTCACCAGGGCTATTTCCTGGAGTTAATCTGGGAGAATTCCCTAAACTGAATGTTCTAAAGTTTCGATTTGGTTTAATAAAAGACTTCAACTTGATTGTGTCTGTATTGCTGAATAACAAATCACACCTAAGAGTGGTTCAAAGCCAGGATTACTTCTGCTTCTTGAGACTCCTTCGCTTGGCCGTACAGCTCTTGAGACTTTAATCAGCTTTAGTGGCTCGACTGGGGCTGGCTGTTGGGAACGGCCATGCTCGTGTGTCTGGGGCCTCAGCTGGGCAGAATGACCTGTGTCTGTCATACGATCCATTGTCACAGCTGCTTCCTGGAAAGTAGAGACTGCTCAGAAGTTACCTCTGTGCCATTCAGCTGTCTCCAGCTGCTTAGAGCAGGTTACAGGCCAGCTCAGAGTCAAGCAGTGGATAAACAGACACCACCTCTTATTAGGAGGCGCCTCAGTCATGGGTGGCTGTTTACAACTGATCGCATTTTTGTTCCTACTTATGTGTCATCAAGGACCCTGAGATGCTAAGTAACGCCCTGTAGAAGAAGTTTGACGGCCCCTTGAAGAGAGCACACAACACTAATACAGTAGTAACTCAGCTTTAGCCGACAGAGTATCAGAAACAAAATAGGTTCTGCACCCCTCCCTTTACAAAATTATGGAACAGATACGTTTAGAAAGACATCTGCGATTTGCTCCATTTGGCCAGCTCACAGCACAGAGTTTTGTCTCTGAAGGCCAGATTCCCTCTCTTGGACCGCCATTGGCTAGTTGCCTGACATTGGGCTAATTAAATAAATGCTATTGCCTCAGCTTCCTCCTCCCGATAGTGGAACGATATTACCACCTACTTGATGGGGTTGCTGTGGGCATGAAATGAGGCAGAGGCCAGCATCATGACTGTCAGCACATAATAGGTCCATAATTAATATTGGCCGTACTTACGATGATAAAGTTCCTATTATTGCCATTGATTTGTTGATACAAGTTAAGTCAGAAAATCAAGGATCGTAAATGAAATGATCCTAAAAGTCACATGTTATGGTTCATCTGGTACTTAAACTGATTCTTAAAATGGCTTTGTTGGGTAGCTGGATAGGTTAGGTTATAGTGGGGTAACAAATATCCACAAAGCACAGGAAGATTTCATTTCTTACTCATTAAACACCCAGTGGAATGTGGGCAGCTTTCCAGAAGCCCCATCCTCCATGCAGTGACTGAAGATCTGAACCACTATCCCAGCCCTGCTGGATGAACACAGTCTCCTCACTTGTCCGGCCAGCGGCAGAGAGAGGAAAACCCAGCAGGTTTTATCCTCCTTCCACCTGGAAGTGATGGCCAGCATTTCTTTTCCTATGGCCCATCCAACTTCAGGTTGCTGGAAAGTACACCTTCCAAATTTCCAGGGAGGAGAAAGTGAACGTGGATTCAAACGTGTGCCTAACAGTCTTTGTTGCAACGGTGATGCAGCTTTTTGTTCTGCAACTTCCTGAACCCACCCACTTCCGCATGCATCACTCTCAGTGGCAGCCAGGCTTGCTCCCTAAGGCACCGGGATCCATAGGTTCCTTCATGGGGTCACATGGGACAACCGTAATCTCTCTCCTGTATGAGAGCCATTCCAGGATTTAGAGAGGATGGGTGGGCAGGCAGGCCTGGGGATCAGGGATGCTACCCAGACTGGTTCCCTTCACCTCCCAACTTCTCTTCTGTACAGTTGAACCCTCCTGTATGACTTCTCCCTCTGCAGGAGCTAATGAAAAACATCCCAAAGGGAATAGAGTTTGCATTATGTTGGCCTATGGAAGTGCCAGCTTCTACATTATACTCATGTTCTGTTGCTCCACAACCAATTACCTCAAACATAGCATAGCTTAAAACAACACCATTTATTAGGTCATGCTCCATTGGTGGGAAGATCAGGTGGGCTCAGCTAACCTCTCTGCTCAGGTATCACAAGCCCAAAATGAACTTGGGCTGGATCCTTATCGGGGGGGGGGGGCAGTTCTTCTATAGTCCCCAGGTTTGGGAGGAATCTAGTTTCTTGCGGTTGTAGGACTAGGGCTGTTTCCTTACTGGCTGTCAGCCAGGACCATCATCTCTTTCCAAAGACCACCCACATTTCCTCCCACACGGCCGCCTCCATTGCCAAAGCCAGCCATGGTCTTCTGATCCTTCCTATACTTTAACTCTTTCGACTTTGCTCGAAGAGCAAAGCTGGAGGGCTTAAAGAGCTTAAAGGGCTCACTTGACTGGACCCTGCCCACCCAGGTCACCTCCAGCTACCCTCACACAGTGCCCAGAGTAATAATAGCTAATACATACATAGTACTTACAACCTGCCAGGCACTGTTCAGAGTAACCCTGTGAGGTGAGTGCTGTTCTCCTCATTTGATTGATGAGGAAACCAAAGCCTAGTAAGGGCCAGCCCATGGCTGAGATCACATAGCAGGACATTAGGTGATACTGGCCCTGGTGCCCACCATCCTAGCCACCACCCTGGGCTCCTTTATACTGATCTCTAGGAATGGGTTTGAAAGCCAACACCAGGAGGGGTCCCCTGTTCCTCTGAACCATATTCTCTAAACACCGTTCCTGCCTGGATGGGGCCATACGATGAGCAAAATGAAGAGAGTTGTTAGTAGTGAATTGGATTGCATAATTCTAATTGCACAAAGCAGTAAAGCCTAGAACAGACTGAACACAAAGGCTGAGCTGCTCTTCTTGACCTTTTTCAATACAACATGTAAAATGAAAATGTTGATAGAATAGATAGATATAGATGGATAGATGGATGGATGGATGAATGGATGGATGGATGGGTAGATACAGATAGATGAATGGATGGATGCTGATGGATGGATGGATAAATAGATACAGATGGATGGATGGATAGATGCTTGGATGGATAGATAAAAATATACAGATAGGTGGGCAGATGGATAGATGGATGGGTGGATGGACGGGTAGGTAGAAAGATAGATGTGATAGCTATAGATTTAATAAATATTTTACTCTCAGATTTTCCTGAGTGACTGTAAACCATAAACAGAAACCAGTTCCAAGTAAGAGTCGGGCAAAGAGCTCATGTTTTCTAGGAATATTCTCTTTAGACCGAGCGTTTGCTGTAGTCTCTCAGACCTGTACCCAGTCCAAGAGGGAATTAGCTTGCACTCACTGCTGTGACACTTTCCAGAAAGCAAGGCTTATATCCATGTAGTTGATCAAACAAGAAAGGGCGGCTTTTTTCTCCCAGGCTCCTCTGCTGGCTAGAAAATAGAAGTGATAGCCAAAGGCTAGGAAAGAACTCTGAGGAGAGACCACAATGTTTTTTTCCTAAGACAAAGAGGTGATGCCAGGCAAACCCAACAATAAAAGCAAATGTGAATATGCAACATCCTGTAAAATCTGTGCTCTCCAGGTCCTGTTTGGGTTGGATTTTGCTGTCTTGTTAACTGTGGCACTTTTAACACCAAGCTGATACTGTGATAACTTACCTCTTTAAACGGCATCTTGGAGGCGCTCAGAATCCACTGGGATGTAGAAGGTACGGTGCTGTCACACATCTATTTATACATTTAAAATGTTCACGCAATGGGTTATTTATAGAAAGCTAGTGGATTTGTGAACAAAGAAAGTTCTAATTAAATCTTCACTTTTTGCCATGCTGTAGCTGATGGTCAACGGACACTCTTATTTTTAATCACATCTATTTTTACCAGGCTTTTGTTGCTTTTATTTGTGTTTAACCGAACCCAGGAACTTCACAGCCTGTGACTTAATAAGATAGATTTGGAAAAAAAAGACTTAAATCTATTTTTCTCTCTCCTCCTTTTTAAGTTCTAGGACATTGGGAAATGTGCTTATAAAAATGATCATTTGGCTTGGAATTTTGGTCTGTTCTTACTAAAAAAAGTGAATTAATCTTAATAATTGCAAAGAAATCATATATGGAGTAGTACTCAGAAGGGTAATTACTCAAGTACAGTGGTTTTCATTAAAAAGGTAACATTTATCTTATTACGGTAATTACCTTATTGCAGTAAATTGGCAATATTTTCCTATTCCTTCAATGAGATAGCGTAGTAAGATGAATTCATGGGAATAAGATGTGTTTGAACTTAGTAATGAGAATCGTGTGAATTATTTTTCTGACTTGGTTTTTAAAAGTCAAAAAACACACTTTATGTTTTCTGTATAAATCAACAAGTTAGACAACTGCCACCTATATGGGAAAGGAATCTGAAAAAGAATGGATATACGGTATAGGTATGGTATATGCAGAACTGATTCACTTTGCTCTACACCTGAAACTAACAACATTGTAAGTCAACTGTACTCCAACAGTTTTTAGTTTTTTTAAAAGGAAACTGTCATGAGGTATCATCTGTCTTCTAAATGACTTTCCTTTGGGATAGGACAGTACTACTTGTATCTGTTCTCAAGTGAAATGTTTCCTGTTCTTTTCAACTTTCTATTTCAGGAAAGAAAATATCAACTTAAGTGAAAGATTTTGTGCCCATCACTAAAGGCTTACTGAATTTTAAGGATTCTTAGGAAATACCTAATTCAACATTGATCATTTTCAGGACAAGGCATCTGAAGCAAAAAGATGTTAAGACACTTGTTCAAAATTACGTGGTGAGAGAGGCAAGGAGTTGAGACTGGGACCCGTGTCTCCTGGCTATAAGCGTTCTTCCAGATGTGTTCATTCCTAATGTGTGTGTGTCTCCTCATACACATGGACTGGTGGTGTGATATCTCTCTGCTTGGGGCTAAAATGACCACGTGGGGGCTGCAAGGCCCTTGACTGCCAGCCTCCAATAGCTCCTAAGAAACCACAATCCATTTTAACCTGACTTCCTGTCTCATACACTATGTGACACACTTGTTTAAAGGGAGCTGTTCATCCCTCTAATTACCGCTCCTCTCTACGCCACGGTCCTATGGCCGTGGTCAGTGCCTTGGGTTGTCTGTGAACGTGTCTCACCACGAAGGAACTCTGTGAGCAAGTTCATGTCTATGCTAGCGGTTGACCCACAGTCTTTTCTTCCTCATTTTTGGCGACTGAGCTTTGTCACTCAATCACAAGTGTATGTCCCAGTTGCTACAGATCAAGGTGTGCAAGCAACAAGGAGTGAAGCCCGCCAGCTGTCCCCGAGCTCCGAATCAGGCCCACGTGGAAAGCAGCAACTCCACGCCAGCATCAGTGCTGCATCTCCCTCCCAGAGAGTCATCCTCAGAGCAGGGGTAAATCTAAGCTCCTTCCTAAGGCTGTTCCAGCAGGATAAGACTCAGAGCATGTCCTCACCTGGACGCTATCATTACCTATAACACATGTGAAATCTCTCTCTTAGCCAAGCGAGGTCCGTCTACCCGCTCAGACCTCATCACGGGGACGTAGAAAGTCATCTTGCCAGGCACATGTTCTTATCAGGCTCCTTTGCCACTGTGGGGGATCCTGATTCTCCCCCCAGCTTAGCTGACAGGTGAAGAGGGCAGCCCTTCAGCCACACAGAGTAATCCCACTTCAGGAGGTGTTGCCATGAGGCATAACCTCAAGCTTAGCGCTGTGCAGGGCTTCGAGAAAGCCTGGTTGGTGAACAAGAGCCTGTTAAGCATGCCCCCCCCGCCTCTTTAGTACTTTCAAATCGATCTCTGGATTGACAAAACCTATAGGGACCTTTGTGCTCAGACCACCTTTTCTTGTCCCCTGCAGAACTGCCTGACCTGAGTTATGCTTCCACGTTTTGTCTCCAGATGGACGTAGGGGATGTTCCAGGAAATGGCCCCTGCTGAGGGTTAGCTACGGAGGCCACTACTTGTGGCATTACATGGTGTCCTCACACGGTGTCCTTTAAGAGAATTCGTGGAAAAATTCTCACTCGCTGCAGTGGGAGGGATGATTCCGCATCCCCTAAGCAAACATTTTTTAGCTTTATAGATGTAATGAATCATGTAAATTGTGTCCTTTCTCTCTGCGCATTGGCTGTCAAGGCACTCATGGCCATGTTGGCACCAACCCTGACAGCTACAGGTTGTGCACTAACTCATTCCGTTACTAACTTTTCTTCTTATTTTTCCTTCCCTGAAATGTCCTCACTTAGTTCTTTTCTGTCATTTTGTTGCATTGTTTATATTCTTCTAAGTTGGCTTAAATTACTTTTAGAACAAGGCAGAGAACAGAATAAATAAATATACAGATAAATCCCTACCAACGTGTTAAATATGTAGGACATTCAAGTCGTGAAGAAAACCACTTAATAAACCATCTAGACATCAGAAAAACAGGAACTGGAATATGGCCGATTGCTTCCTGATGACAGCTTAGGTCTGGAAGCAGCTGAACTGATAGACCATGTTTCATTTTACCAGGAACCTGTCACTGTGAAAAGGCATGAAGATTCACTGATAAAGGACACACCTAGTTTGTATTCAGTGAAACAACACACATCAGCTAAGTCATTAGGGTTTGAATTTTTTTTTTTTTTTACCTTTTAGGGTTGCACCTTCGGCATATGGAATTTCCCAGGCTAGGGGTCGAATCAGAGCTGCATGCAGCTGCAGGCCTACACCACAGCAACACTGGATCTGAGCCACATCTGCCGTCTACACCACAGCTCACAGCAATGCCGGATCCTTAACCCACTGACCGAGGCCAGCGATTGAACCTGCATCCTCACTGACACTATGTCAGGTTCTTCACCTGCTGAGCCTTAAACGGGAACTCCGGGTCTGAAAGATTTTACCATAAGGAGGTTGTGGAGATTGTCTAAACGTAGCTGACACTCCTGTCTCTTTGTTTTCTGAAGGTGGCCGGGGTGGGCGTGGGCCATCAGCCTTCAGTCCAGAGCAGAGCCCAAGCTCCCTGTCCGCGGCAATAGCTGAGTCAGCACAGGGGCCAAGTGGCCTTGCCTCCTTTACCTTCAGTGGAGCCCAAAAGAAGCCAGGTCAACGTGGACAGCATTTAGCTGTCACACAGGCTGCTGTGTCTGGCTCCAGCGTGCAGCCTGAATGACCCATCTCGTAATGTGCAGGAAAGGAGAAATCCTCTTTTGAGGATTTACTATCAGCATTGGCCAGGGCCCTCTATCTTCATGATCACTTTATACATTTGCTATTATTATTTTCATGCATTAGATATGATCTATGTTCCAAGCCCTGTAACAAAAAAAAAAAAAAAAAAAAAAAGAGTTAGGCACAGGCTTTGCCCGGTTTCTTCACAGACTGAATTTGATAGACAGATAAGATCCAAAGATGAGTAAATGATGGAAACATACTTTACTGTATTTGCAAACTGATGAAGTTATTTTGGGGGGTAATGTTCTTTTACATTTTCAATAAGGCGAGGAGAGGGAGGCAAACAAGCTTTTCACACTACAATTCATTTTAATGAGAAGCAGCATTAAAATAGAAATGCAAAACTTGTGGGGAGTGGGGAGGGGAGCCAGGGCATCCCGCTTTCTGTGAAGCCAGAGTTCAATCAGTTAAGAGAAGATTATTCAAATCGGGGTTACCCATACTTCTCATATCTTATGTTGGCATGTTTCTCCTCTTTGCTTCCCAGCTGGTAGGTATTTTTTGGCATCTGTACCCTAGGCAAGGTAATATCAACCACTCCACAACATAGAAGGCAAAAATAAATAAATAAATAAATAAATAAAAAGTAATAAAATAGAATAAAATAAATAAAACAAAACTCAAATGCAAGGGTAATCAAGAGCTTCTTTGCTCCACAGAGTCATTGAGGGATCGCAGATCCAGGGGCCAGGGAACTCACTCTGGGTCTCCCTCACAACTAGATAAACTGTGATTATGCTGGGGAAGGGGACTTTCAGGAAGGCCACACATAGAGTGAGGGGCTTAAGCCCACAGGCACTGGAGGTTGATGGCTGGAAGAGATGTCATTAGACACTTCACAGGAGTCCCCACCCTCTGTTGCTGTGTTCTTCTCCTGCCACAGACATTAGGAAGGAGGGAATAGTGTGGCATCCCAGAAAGCCTCTAGCACGATGGTGCATTCTTTTTTAAGGAGATATAATTGACCTATAACATTGTGTAAGCTCAAGGTCAAGAGGCAAGAAGTGTCACTGGGGATGTGGGGAAAAGCGAACCCTCCTGCATGGATGATGGGAAAATAATCAGGTGTAGAACACTGTGGGTTTGCTTAAAACACTAAAAACAGAGCTGCCATCCAATCCAGCCATCCCACATCTGAAGGATGCACATCTGAAGGAAATGAAAGGAAAAGAGGATTTCGATTATACAGCATCTAATTCTTAAAGACTTGAGCTACTACTGTTGTCACTGGCTTAGTTTTTTTTCTTTGGCCCTCCGGCCCCTGAAGTAGTTAAGAAGCTGAGATAAAGACGGAATAAAGGATCTAAACTTGAGATTTTATTGACTCCTACATTTCCTGTCTGTCTCCACAGCAGATAATCTGAACGACAACCTGGCACCTGTTCCTAAACCCGAGATCATCCCACTTTGGCCCTTGAGCCTCAGACGTGCTGGAAACTTAGGAAGAGGAACACAGGACTCCTTGGTGTTTCTCACGACATCAATGAGTGAGAAAAGCATCACTGTCAGTTGCAGTGAAAGTGCACATATTCAAGGCACGCACATCGACATAGGCTTCAGAACAGGAAATGCAATAAAACGAATCCTGTTTTAAAGGCTAGAGATGGGGCAAGGAGCAGTTTGCAAAGCATTTCCAAATAAACCCAGGACTCTCAAGCTCGGTGCCACCAGATGTGCCACCGTCTCACTTCTGGTACGCGTGGCGGTAATTTTCCAGGCTGGTAGAAGTTTAAAACCACTCTAGAAGATTGATGGATTACTCTCTAACTTAACATTCCTTTCCAAGCAAGGAAAGAACTATTTTTTTAAAAAAACCCACCTGACGTAGACTCTGTTTCTATTAAACACCAATGCTCCCATATTACCACTGAGATCTTAACAGAAATGATGGGCCATTGTATCATGTCATGCAGGCCCCTGAAAACTCTTTTTCTTATTTCCTCCGTGTTAGGAAAGAAACATTTCTGAAGGGGAGAAGGGCTCTCTTCACAGCCTCCATTACAAACAGTCCCGAAGACCTGCCTTTTCAACGTGTTTCTATCTCTGTTTCTTTAACCACTTTGTTCTTTCTGATACCATCTATTTGACTCTCAACATTTCAGTTTACAAAGAAACATGAATCATCGGGGGACAGAGAATCAAAATAACTTTTTTCCATTCCTCACCTGCCTATCAAGATTGCTTTAGAGAAAGTGCAGCCGTGGGATACGGCTTGAACAGGGAAAAGAAGTTAAGAGTGATGATTTATTTTTCCTGAACGGGGTGATTTATTTGAGCGTTTTATCTCCTTCCTATCTGCTTCTTCATCTGCTAAATAATTTTCTGTTTTTCAAAAACATAGTGTAGGTGAAAACTACAGCACGTTATTATCCTAATACGCCTCATCAATAAAGTAAAAATATATCCTGCGAATGAGACATGTTGGGAAATGGATATAAAGAATCCTCATCACGGTGAGGGTTCATAATTTTGGGGAATAGTCCATGCCAGCTTTGGGAACCGGTGTTTAGAAGTTGAGTCTGATCGCCTTCCTTATTCCGTGGCGTTTCCACCTGGGTCTCCCTCTGCTTCGCTTCTCTTTCTTGGAGGACAGAAGCCCTGTTGGACGGGCCCACACTAGCTTTAGCTTAAGGACATCTGCAAAGATTCTATTTTCAAATATAGTCACAGTTACAGGTTCCAGGAGGGTGTGTGTCCCAATTTGTTCTCCCAGTGACGCCTTCCTCTGCATTTACAGCTGCAGTGCCTCCTCGTCTTCCCAGGGCTCTGACCTCCTTTGCTCTGTCATGTTGCTGGCCTCTCTCCTTGGCTTTCCTGAAAGGTCTGAGTGCTCAGGGACCTAAGAATAAAGGATGCACAGGCTGCCTGTTGTCCTTCCCTAGGACCTTCCGGCAGTCAGAGGTCCTCCAGCTCAGGAGGCGGAAACGCAGGACACAGGGTGGCTTAGGGGCCCTGAGAGCCGGGCTTGGTGGCTCAAGGGCCCTCTGACATGCTTCATCCTGTGGCGGATCTTTCCAAACAAAAAGTCCCTTTGTGGTCTGGAAATCCACCCAGAACCTAGGCTACATTGAAGAAAGGGGAGGAAGGAACTAGGGAAATGGAGGAGGGGTGGGGGGAGAAGGCAAGAAAAAATGGCTTCATTTAATGAAGAATACTAGAATTTTCTATCAGTTTCTACTTGAGATTTACCAACTATCTTGGAAAATTCAACTCAGCAAACGTTGGATAATAAAAAGCGGTAATGGCTTGGTGATTGCAGTCATATCAGATTTCCTCAGGGAGTGAGCTCATGACCAGGATCTAGATCCTTAAGTGAACTACAGGTGCCTCCAAACCGTCACCTCAACTTTTCGTGCTTTTGCAGCCCCAGCTTCCTGAGGGCGAGGGGTATGGCCGGGCTTCATCCCCCCTCAGAGGGAAGAGAGTTCTGACTCTAGGTAACATGTATATGTCTGCTGTGTCAGGGCTGCAGCAGCTCCAGGAACACTGCAACCATCCTGCCCTTTTCCCAAAAGAACTTGAGGTCTAGAGAGAATGAGGGACCGAATGGCCCGAGGGCGCACTAGGGACTCTCAGAACTGCACCCTCCCTCCGGAGTCCTCCACACGGGCCCCACTGTACACAGCTGCTGGCTCTGGTGGCTGGACCCTTGTCCTCCTTCCCTGACCTTATAACGTGCATCCGTTTGGTCGAGAATAGGAAAGGCATTTCAGAGGAAACCCAGTTCTAGGAAGGACCCCTTCTGGCTGGACCAGAGCCCGGCTGTCCCAGTGGCCTGTGCAATGCTTTAGTCACCAGATCATTCCAAAGAGAAGATGCGCTAAAGTCCAGTATTCAGAACTGGCCCGCCCGAAATGTCTGGGCCCATGACATTCAGCTATGCAGCCCTACTTATCAGAGAGAAGACACTGCAGCTTTCAAAATACCCCCAAATTCAACACACTGAGGAAAACAGAGACGGTGGCTTATTTTGCATAATAGATTCCAATCATACATCAATATTTTTAGTAACTTTCGCTTCCAAAATTTAATTTCTTGCTTTCTAGTAGCCTTGGTGAATTGTCATCATATGACAGGCTTAGGGAATGAGGATCCATTAAATACAGTGTTTAGCAGAGGGTTACCATGTGGCTCATCCAGAGATAACAGATATAAACAAATTGAAATACAATACACTAAAATCAATGTATTTGGCAACACCGATGTCACTCTAGGACCCTGCAGTGTTACCTCAAAGAGGACAGGGTCATGGGCAACGTCTGAGCGGTACCCCGTCTCCCCCCACAATGTCGGCTTTTTATTGATGTGCTTAGAGTGTAAGAGCAGATCCTCTCCGGGGCCTGAGCACTGGGAGAGGGGAGATGCCAAGGCCACAGCACAGACTGAAGGTTTGGGGCTGGATGTCTGTTTCGACAGAAATGAGTGGCGTTTGTCTGGGGCTAGTTGCCAAGACATTTTGCAGGCATCCTCCTCCTTAATGCTCACAGTAACCTTCAGGTGTAAATATTATTAAATATTATTTTCCCCGCATTTTTATCAATGGAGTGACAGAGGCAGAGCCCTCAGGCTCCTCATGGCCGCTCTCACTGTCATCCTGCGCGGAGCCCTGACTGCTGCCTCTCTGGGGCCAGAGCCTTGTCACCTGCGAGCCTTACCCTGACCCTCAAATGCGACATCCCCGTCTCCCCCCAGCTCCTGCCTCTGTACCCTGTTCCCCGCCTCCATGTGGCAAACCCTTATTTTCCTAAAACTGAAAGAGCTGTCATGCCAACGGACGTCTTAGAACTCCTTAACCAGCATCTAAACAGCTCCCAGATAAAGTCTAGACACCCTGCCTAGAACATAGGCTCTTCCTGATTCGCCTGGACCCAAAGCCCCCAGTGGCACAGTCCCCAGTCTATTCGCAGAGTAGCTGCCTATTGTTTGTGTATCCTCTGCGGGGAGCTTTTAAATCTGTCAACAGGGCTAGGCTCAGCTCCATCTCCTGTAGCTCCCTTTCTTTCACTTTCTTGAACAGTTTCCATTTGGGGTCCCATCAGGGAGATGCCTGGTGGATGGGAGCTTGCATACGCTGTTGCACTTTTGCAGCCAACTCCGACTCCTGTTCCAGGTGTGCGTGTGTGTGTGTGTGTGTGTGCGTGCGTGTGTGTGTGTGTGTGTGTGTGTGCTGGTGTATGCTTTTGGGTGCGTGTTTGTGCTTGTCTCCTTGGGGTCCGACTTCCTGGTTGAACTCTGCCTGACAGAACCCCCATCTCCTGGGAGTTCCTGTTGTGGCTCATCAGTAACAAGCCTGACTAGTATCCATGAGGATGCGGTTTGATCTCTGGCCTTGCTCAGTGGGTTAAGAATCCTGCGTTGCCGTGAGCTGTGGTGTACGTCACAGATGTGACTCAGATCTGGCATTGCTGTGGCTGTGGCTGTGGCCGATAGCTGCACCTTCGATTGGACCCATAGCCTGGAAACTTCCATATGCCACACATACGGTCCTCAAAAGGAAAAAATAAAAAGTCCCATCCCTGGAAAAATCCAAAACATTTCCCTGAGTTTTATAAAGACTTAATCACTCCTGCATTATGATGTCTCAGATCCTTTAAAGTACCTCCAGCCTACAACAACTCTTAGTTTTCTTTAATTATTTACACATTAGCATCTACTGGAATTGAGCACCTCGGAGACTGTGGCTTGTTTATCACATCACTTGATTGTTCACAAATAGAAGACAAAGTACTGAATCAAAGGAAATACATAATAGGGAAATCCCATCGAGGGGCAAATGGAAGAATAGCTAAGAGATGCAAAAAGTAATAGTTAAGAGCAATGGATGGATGGAGCATATATCTTAGAGTATGAAGTTAGTTTTGATGGGTAAGGATAAATAAATTTTATAAGGTGAAATAGTTGAAGCAGATGCTGGAAAAGTTAGAAGTCAGTTTCCAGTCTCAAATGAATATATTTAATTTTTTTCAAATAATTTGTGAAAACCTCGTGACAAACTTGGGGATATTTAGAGTGATTTTAAAAATGTTGTTTATTTTATTATTTTAAAATATCTTTTACATAGTAAACAAATGGAGTTTTCTTTTTGCTTTGCCACAGTAAATTGCATTTGCTAGTTGATGTGATATTGCTATCCCTACACCCAGTTTTCTTTTTTTCCCAGCCCTCAGTGCCCATTCCCAGGTGACCTAGGACCATTCTCACTCAGGTGACCTGTGAGTCCTGGTTCCCAGACTGTATCATCTCACCTCTGACCTCGTTTCACTGGATCTTTCTTGAGCATTCTTCGCTGTCCACTACTATCTGGAAGACATTTCAAGATCTCCTGATTCTCTTCTTACTGGCTACTCTGTGTTTGGACATTTCCCCTTCAATCTGATGTGCACTTTTTGGAATTCTGGAGATTCCAGTCCTGAGGCCACTTGCCTTCCCTCCCCGTGCTCTCCCAGGGTTTAAGCCATCGCAGTATGCTGATGTCTCTACCACATGTATCTCCACCTTCAAGCTTTCCTCTAAATTTCAAACGTAATTATCCAGCTGCCTATTTGACAGCTCTTCTCGGAGTTTGCAGAAACATCCCCAAATAGGATGTTGAAAACAGCGCTTCATACCTACCAGCTCCATCACGTGTAAACCTGCAAACACATGTGTCATACTTCCTTCATCTCTGCCTGTCTCAGGCTGTCTTATGTCAATAAATCATCCATCATCTGCACAGTTACTCAGATAGGAAGCTTTATGGGGTCTTTGAATCCTTCTCTTCCATCCCACTCACAAGATCCTGTGGTTTCTTTGAAGTGTATTTTGAATCCATCCCCTTCCTTCCAAGCCAAGCGGCATCACTCCCATCAAAGAACTAACTTCTCTTCCTGGGTTGCAATGTCACTGGTGTTGTTCTTCCAAATTCCATGCTTGATCTCACTCAATCTACTCTTAGGACACAAGCCAGACACCCTTTTAAATTAGAACATGGTAACTCTCTACTTAAATCCTTTGACGACTTCCAAACATTGTGACGTGACAAACAGGCTTCCTACAGGGCTCTTCCCAAATCCAGCCTCATCACCTGTAGCTGATGGTCTTCCTAGTTCCTCCCATCTTCCCACTTTGAAGTGGTCTTCCCACTGGGTCACGGCTCCCGTTCTTTCTTTAGGTCTTTGATGTGAAAACTTCCCTGATGATGTTAACTGCTCTCTCCCCGCAGTTAACTCCATGTGTCCGTCCCATTTTCTTCACTGTATCATCATCACGATTTGAGACCACGCAGCGGTGGCCTGGTCACTTGTATATGGTCTGACTTCCCACTCTCAAAAGGTATGCTCTTCTCATTCTCCCATGAGTAGTGCCCACAGCAGGCCTGGACCTGGAGCCAGTACTAGATAAATATCCAAGGAGTGGATATTAAATAAATGAGTGAGAGAAAAAAATTCTTCCCTTCAAAGATCTCACATTTTCACATTAAGGTGTTTCAGAGGCTCAAGTGATCCTCCTCATGTCACCTGTGGGGGCATGGCCAGACAGAGCCTGGTGACCTACATTGGCCTACAGGTGAAATGGATGAGCTTCCTAGATTGAGATGCACCTTCTAGAAAGGGACAGATGTTAGGAGGTCAAACCCATGGTGTGGTGCTGGGGAAAAGTCTTGTCCTGCAGTCAGCTGGGGCCCCAGCAAAGCCAGTCGGTAGTCAGCAGGGTCCAGCCAGGGCTGCAGGGGGTCAGGGACCAGCCAGGGACTCAGGAAGGCAAGGACCAGCCAGGGAGGCAGGGAAGCAGGGACCAGCCAGGGAGGCAGTAAGGAGCATGGGGCCCTTTAGGGAGGCACTGGGTGGATGGATACAGGGATACAGGCAGCGCTCTAAGACTGAGGTTCTGTTTCCAGAGCCTGCTATTGGGCCCGAAGCCTGCTAACCAAGAGAGGCTGGCTAAAGAACAAAGGGAGCGTTCCAAAATGCCAGCCTAGAAATGCAATTCCCTACCTGAATTTGGTTAGTGACTGTAGTCATGGGATCCGGGGGCCCCTTTAAACTCAGGGATTGCGGCGCCTCCGCCTCCGGGGCACTGCACTTTCCACTCGTGTCCGCGGTCACCCCCTTGCACCTACCGATCTGAAGGATTTCCTGAAGCTTGGAAAGAAGAAACACGATTCTCTCTCTCCTTAAGGGTCTATGCAAAGTGATTTTTTTCCTGCTAAATCCATTTTTAAATGTCTTTTCTACAGGAGCATTTTCAGTGATTGAGAATTTGGTGATGCGATCTCCCCAGGGACTCAAACGTAGATTGGGGGGGGGGGCTTAAAAAGAAGCCGCGCTTGAAAAAGACCACTAGATTTTGACCGTGGAAAGTATCTAATAAGCATGGACTGAAGACGTTTTTCATAATATTTTTATCTTTATCGTGAATGACAGTGATAGCACGTCCAAAGAAAAGTGCGAAGGCAGAGGAGTGCTGAGGAGGGCTTTCTCTTTTTTTTTTTTTGTCAGTGACAGTGTCTCCTGTGCTTGCATTAGAACTGTTATGATGTCAATGCAAATGCAAGTGCCATTACAATGTCAATGTGCGATTTCTCCCCTTGCTTTTGTCAGTTTCAATTAGATGCTTGATGTTACCATAATGCAGCTTCTCCCCTCCCCCACATTTAATGTACTTAAATTCTGAAAGTTACCACTTTTAAGAACCGTGCTCTCTTTCTTAATGGCACTCCACAATGAACCCGTATTAAAAAGTAATACATTTTCCACACAGAAAGGAATATAAAGTAAGTTCCATAAAAGTACAACACACTTACATTTTAAAGTATATAACATTAAATATATTAAAAGCACATTGTGTCACACCGTATATATTAAATACCATGAAAAAAGCCGGCTTTGCAATTTATTTTAAGTACATGAGAACTGCATTTAATAAAATGTTTAAAATATAATTTATTACGGTAACAATTTATTAATAATGATAACTAAATGCTCTTGAAGAGGTTATTCATGAAAGAATGGTTTGTCAAAAGAAAAGACTTTTCCATTCTGAAGATAAGGGCAATAGTCAGAAAGGCATAAATTTTGCCCTTCTTGGTAATTTAACAATTCTAAAAGAAGCATGCACATTAAAAACCTTTCCCATAACTGTTATTCTTTAAAACCCTGACCTGGTGGAATCTTATTCTGTGCATAAACTGATCATTTATTCTGTTGGGTTCCCCTTTGCCTACAAAGAGAGGAACAGATAGCTTCCCTTGTCCCGATTGTAAATCCTAGCTCCTGATTTAAGTGATAGTCAGTTTGTGTTGAAGCTGGGGTATAAATATTTTACATATTGCATAACATAAACATCATTACATTCCCTCCTCTGGGAGAGTTGCAACGGGTGGAATATTTGTCAGTGCCTGAAGCTCAAAGCCGTGGTAAGAATGTCAGATCTGGAATATGTCACTTGGAGCTTTGCATCTTGTGTATTTATTTCACTCAGGCTGGTCTATATAAAGTGCCATAAAATGTACATGCCATACCCGGAAGATGAGCTGCACCAGACAAATGACAGATCCTTGCTCTAAAGGCAGACAAATGCTACAGGCTTGAGAAGGGACCAAACACAAAACCAAACCAAAATAAAAAAGAAAACCCAAACAACAAAACAAAGAGGCAAGTCAAGGATGTAGTGATAAATAGTTAATATTCCTAGATTCTTTCAGGAAACTGAGGTTTAAAATGGAAAGAAACTCATGTTGGTTGTTTTCTCTTGACAGATCATGCAAACTGCATCCTAGAAGAGAAAAGAGGTTATCTTGTGAACAATAGACTCATCTTAGCAGAGGTGGGAATAAGACATAGGAAATTCAGATATGCCAACAGAATTTGCTTTGCAATGTTATTCTCCCATACAGCTCAGTGATTCCAAATGTGAAGGGAATGCTTGGAAAAAAAAATATATAAAAGGGTTGGTAAGTGAATTAAAATATTTAACACTGCCCAATTAGCAAACTGTTTAAGTTTGGGTTTGGCCCTTTTGTGTCTTCCACATAAACACATGGCTGTCTTCTACCAAGTTAAGAGGAGGTTTTTCCAGAAACAGCCAGTGACTGCATGGCCCTCACAACAGATCATTAAGGGTTCAGAATTGCTAACTCCAGGCTCTGAAATTTCAAAAGGTGGAAGTTTGCTTCAGGTGGTATCAAGATCCATAGAGGCTGATAAGAGCACCTGTCATCTTGACTCATCTCTTCTTGTCAGTCTCTGAGAGACCAGGCACCTCGCTTGTATCCAAGAGTCTTGCATCTTAATAACGGATGTTCCCTGTAGACCTGGTCAGTTTGAGGGTCAGAGGGATTGCTTCACATACAAAGAAAATAGAAGGAGTAAAATGCTGCCAAAATGTTTCCTCCAAGGATCAGTATCCTATTATTCAAGTGTCTATCAGCTGATGAGTAGATAAATAAAACGCGGTGTCTTCATAAAAGGGAATGCTATTTAGCAGCTAGAAGGAATGGAGCACTGACAGGTGCTACGGCAGGCATCGACTTTGAAAACGTCATGCAAAGTTAAAGAAGCCAATCACAAAGGACCATATGTAAGATACCATGTATGTGGAAAGTCTGAAATAAGCAAATCTATAGAGACAGGAAGTAGCTGGGTGGTTTTCTAGGGCTGGAGGTGCTGGGGGCTGGAGAGATCATGGCGGAGAGCACAGAGTCATGAATGAGCTCTAAATTTGTGATGGATGCAAATGTATGTGAATATATTAAAAGCCAATCAGGCCCACACTTTAAATGAATTGTGTGGTCTGTGAATTATACCCCCAAAGAAAGTTACTGAAAAATAGGAGAAAGTTCAGAAAACAAACTGACTGCAGTTAGGGCCAAAGAAACTCAAACTGGCTCAATTAAAAAAAGGGAGATTTTGGTTAATCCAGTCCGAAGGCTGAGGGATGGAGGGAACTCCAGGCTCACCTGAATTCTGAGTTGAGACAGTCTCCAGATCCTTTCCTTCTCTGTCTTGCAGCTCAGCTCCTTCTGAAAGGCTCACGGAGGCCTCTGGAAATGCTCTGCTTCCCGAAGCAGCTCCAGAACTAACCACCTTGTGGCTACAGATCTGGCCAAAAAAGCCAAAGTCACTTTCCAAAATGATCCAGAAGACTGTCACAGGAATGAGAGCTCAGGAAAGAATGGACCCCAGAAGGAAAAGAGATGGCGGTATGGTAATTAGATGCTGGGTAGAAATTAAAGATGATGGACATGGAAATAGACAGATGATAGCTGGTAGGGAGATGCAAAAATGGATGTGTGTCCATAGCATACCCTTTTATGCCAGAACAACATTCTGGTGTTTTTTTTTTTTTTTTTTGACTTTGATCTATTTACAGCTGCACCCGTGGCATATGGAGGTTCCCAGGCTGGGTGTTGAATTGGAGCTGTAAATGCCGGCCTTCGCCACAGCCACAGCAATGTGGGATCTGAGCTGTCTGCAACCTACACCACAGCTCATGGCAACACCGGATCCTTAACCCACTGAGCAAGGCCAGGGATCGAACCCATGTCCTCCTGGATACTAGTAGGGTTCATTAACCACTGAGCCACGATCAGAACTCCCAGAACAACATACTTTTAACTACTGTACATTTTCAATATGTTTTGATTGTCATACAGAATAAATTACCTCTCATAACACTTATTTTACAGACTGTTTTTAGATTTTCTTCTAGATTGTATTAGAGATGCACATCCATTATAAAGTTTTAAGGCAAAAAACCTAGTCTTAAAAAAAAGCATAACTCAAGGAAAGAAAAGGTTTTCTGCAAAGTATGGAAAATTCTCATTTCTATATAGACAATTTCATGAGAACGTTAACTCGATAAAGCAAGAAATCACACCTTGAAGGTAAAACAAAATCATATGAAAAAGAAACACTGAAAAATTAGGAAATAAAGTGAGAGATAGAATTAATATTGCAGAACTAATAAACAGAGACCAATACTCACTGTTCCCATGCTCTGGAGTTTTAAAATATCACAAGAATTTACTTGAAAGATAAAAAGGAAGAAAAGTAAAACAATCTGGTTTGGGTGCCTTTGGTGGTAGCTGTTACTGGATAATATTTCCATTGTATCTAGTCAGGATTTCCATTACTTTTGAGTTGAAGTTGGTTATCAAAACCAGCTATTTCTTCAATATTGTCTAATTAATTTTTTCATAGATTTACGTAATGCTTTCTGAGATTAATTTTTCTATACTTTGGTATTATATTCCTTTTTTTTTTGGTTCATGGTGGTTACTGTTTGTGTTTCTCTGCTTTGTTTCCTTCCTTATTCTCACATTTTTAATCTCTTTCTCCTCTTTTCACTGTCAACATTAGCCAGGTATTTGTCAATTTTAATTTCTTGGATTTATCAAGTCATTCTTCTGGCTTTGAGAATATGCTTCCTCATTTTAAATGTTTGTCCTTCATCACTTCATTGGATCCTCTTGACAACCCTCTAGGGAAGAGAATTTTTTTGTATTTTAGAGATAAGAAAAATGGAAGTAAATACCACAGTCTCGGGAAAGTATCAACCAGCCTGGCCAGTCTCCCCGCCAAGTCTGTTTTCTCAGCTGCTGACCCACTGTGGTAACAATTCTACTTCTTATGTATTTGAGGTATTTTCAGACTTAAGTTACTTTTGCCTAATTGCTTTGTGGAATGTTGACCTGATCATGTTAACATCTCATATTTATTTTTCTATTATTTTAAACACCTTGCCCCTCAACCCCCCAGAGCCAGCCTTTTAGCACAAGAGAAGAAACATTTCTCACTGCGTGGATCCACTGGGCGGCCTCCAACTCCACATGACTACCTGGGTTCCTTGGAGTATGGGGTTACCTGGGATCTCCATACAGGATGGAAGGGCAGGGCTGGTGGGCTCAGTGGGAGCACAACCACCCTCTCTACCGGGCCCTTTCATACGTAGCAGTCTAGCCTGAACTCTTCTATAGTGGCTGTCTTCTAAGTCTGAGCATATGATCCCAAGAGGGTGAACATGGACATTTCCAGGCCTCTTAAAGCCTAGGCACAGCATTGCCGCGTTCTTCGCTCAAGCGAGCCACGGGCCAGCCCAAATTCAAGGGTAGGGGAGATGGACACTGCCTCCAGTATGAGAAACAAGCAGAGATGAGGTCCTTTAAATAGTTTGGCCAAAAAGTTTAGGTTGGCATCTATGGGAGATTGTTGAATGAATGGTCTCCCCATCTTTGTTTCATGATGCAGAGCCTACATGGAGTTTTGTTTTTTGTTTTTGCATTCTTGGCCACGCCCGTGGCACTCAGAATTTCTGGGCCGGAAATGGACCTCGTGCCACCACAGCAATCCAAACTATGACAGTGACAGTGCTGGATACTTAACCTACTGAACCACCAGGGAACTTCTGAATTTCTTTTTCTTTCTTTTTTTTTTTTTAAATTCCAGTTGCAACACACTCACTAGGAAACATTTATGAGTATTATCTGAAATTTGCAAGAGTGTAACGGAAGAGGGAGGAAAGCTGATGGGGATATAATGGAAACCCCTTGGCAATGATTTGTTAATTTTTAAAAATCCAGGATATGTATGTGGGGCTTATTATGTTATATATATATATTTTTTACTTTTGTATTGGAAAGTTTTCCATTGTAAACAAAATAAAAGCAATTTTAGTCCTAAATAATTTGGAATAAGTGGAGATCCCTCTCGGAGTCATCAATACTGCTTAGCGTTTGTGTGGACTGTCCTTGAAACTGGGGTTGTGGGGTGAATATTGTTTGTATTTAAGGGAAAGATAGTCAAACGTTGGGGAAGATTTTCATTCTTTTTTTCTTTTTTTGCTTTTTAGGGCTGCACACGTGGCATATGGTGGTTCCCAGGCTAGGGGGGTTGAATTGGAGCTACAGCTGCCAACCTACACCACAGCCACAACAATGCAGGATTTGAGCTGTGTCTGTGACCCACACCACAGTTCATGACAACGTCAGATCCTTAACTCACTGAGGGAGGCCAGGGATTGAACCTGCATCCTTATGGTTACTAGTCAGATTCATTTCCACTGTGCTACCATGGGAACTCCAAAATTTCATTCATTTTTATTTGGTTTGATTAGTGTTTCATTTGAATGCTTAAAAAAATTTAAAAAACTATTTCTTTATCAGGCAAATAATATATTTCTGTGGGAAAAGGGGAGGCAAAAAATGTGAAGGAGGAGGGGAGAGAGGAAGGAAAGCACACAGCTCAGATTACATACAATGGGGTTGCTTCTAATCTCTTTCAAATATTTAGTGTGCAGTCCCTCCTCCCCCACTAGGCTTTTTGAGGAAGCACTTCTGACATCAGTGGGATGGCTTAGGTCCTGGCAAAAGAAATTTGGAGGAAGGGTTTAGGAAAAGACGTAATGGAGATCTGTGGAAGGATCATTCAGCTGAACCTCCTGCACTGTTTAATGACATTTAATCTTAACTGTCAACTGTCCCTGCCCCCTTGTGATGACAATCAATGTATTGGCAATACCAGTGCCATCTGCCCTTGCTGACTTCATCATCTCCTCTTTGACAGCCCTTGATGCAGCAAGTGTGTCAAATGCTTGGGTTTCTGGAGTTCCCTGTTGGCCCAGTGGGCTAAGGATATGGCATTGCCACTGCTGTGGTGCAGGTTTGATCCCCGGCCTGGGACCTTCTGCATGCTTGGAGTGTGGCCAAAAAAATAAAAAGTCTTGTGTTGTCTGATGAATAAGTGCTCAGGGTCCATTTCCTTGGATGTTCTACAGGATACTCAGACCAATAAAGCTGTGGCAGTGCTGAGGTCAGGGAAACACCTTTAAGCTGCCCTGATCCTCAGGGACCTGCAGCGGCTCCACATGTGCCCTAGCACGCCCCCATCTCCTTTCCTCCTTTACTCCCTTTGCTCCTTTTTTCCATCCATAAGTCTCCCCTTTTCCAATGTGTGTGGTTACTACTTCTTCTGGGAGTTGGTGGGTTTACTCAGTGGACGGGAGGGAAGCCAGGGGCCAGGCTTGGACAGCTCCAGACCAACTGGCATCACCCAGTGTAGCAGGTCCAGAAGAAACACCATCCTTCTCTCTCCTGAAGGAGGCGCTGGTTCACCTGACCTGGGGACTGTGTCCATCTCTGGGGATGGACCCCTTCATTAGATCCAGATCACTCTCCATTCTCCCACCCATGGCCAGGAGGTTTGGGAGCTTTGATTGGTGGTCCCATCGTGAACCTCAAGAGGAGATGAGGGGGAACATCCCCAAAGAAGAAGAGGTGTGCCTACGTGGAGATGGGTCAAGTGGTCTTGCTGGGGCTGCTTTAACGGAGCGCCACACACTGGGGGCCTTAAACATCAGGTGTCTATTCCTCATAACTCTGGAGGCTAGACCTCCAAGACCAAGGAGCCCACTGCCTTCATTCCTGGGGCCCCTTCTCACTGTGTCCTCACACGGTAGAGGGAGAGAGCTCTGGGGTCTCGGCCTCTTCTCATCCGGGCATTAGCCCTATGAGATCAAGGCTCTAACCTAGGGCCTCAGGTGACCCTTACACCCCTCATGGGTCCTTTCTCCAAATACGGTCACATGGGGCATTAGGTTTTCAACATAAGAACTGGGGGCAGGGGGACACAAACACTGAGCCCACAGCAATGGAAGAAAGGGTTTCTGGGCACAGAAAAGCAACAAGAAATGCTTCTAATTGGGATTTTACAGAGAACATAAGACCCGTGAAAGAACAAGATGCAATTGCTTATACCCTTGACCTAAGTGTATGTTTACAGAGAAGAACCTAAAAGCAGGCTGCAGACTCTGCTGCAATACAGCTGGAGCTGCACCCTCTACTGGGGTGAGGGGCGGGGTGGGGTTGGGGGGACTCTAGAGGTGCCTTCAGTGGTCTGTCTGGATTGTCACCTTCTCATCGCATCTGTGTCTGTCACCTGTTGATCCTCCTATATAGCTCTCTCCTCCTGGTGACGTGCAAGTCCCCGTCTCCATCTGAAATTGCTCTGAGTTCCTAACTGTAAATTGTAATGTTCTACAGTTTTACTGGTAATCATTTCTGTTTCTATTTGCTTCGTACAGATCTCCAGATCTGAATAAAATCTGAAAGTGAATCTTCCTCTAACACTTAAAATATGTCATAATGACTCAATGACTGCCTCGCTGTGTCTTCCTCTTTTTTGTGCCTCTGAACATGCTCCAAACGCCTCTGGGTTTTTAACTAGAACACGTTTCTCATGATTCAGAAAGTCTTGATTACTTTCTGGTGGTTTTATAACTATCCACAGGGGTGAAAAAACCAATTTGGGGACCAAAAATGTGTTGCTCGTGCTTAAAAGACTTAAGTACTTATCTGTTTTGGATGATTGGGCAGAAAAATGTACTCATCTGCTTATGGATATTCAATTTAATGCAGTACTTTGTGGAAGGTTCTGGGACACTGGATCAGACCCTAATGTGGAAGTCAGGAAGTGGTTGAGCTTATCCCAGGTTTCATAACGTGGTCAAGGTCACAGAGGTGCTAAACTCCACACGACGGGGATTTAGGAGGGAGTTTTCCTTGTGCCCACTCTTTGACCTCAGTGGATGGGTTTCGACTTAAACTCTACAATATAACTTCATCATCCCTCTTGGTGGAAAAAAATTGTATAATTAGATGTGCCTGATCCTGGTTTCCTCTGACTCTGTCTGCACAGAACACAGCACAGATGAAAATGAGACTTGGTTTTGTAGATTATACGTTTCAAACTCATCGGTTGTGTCACTGAACAAAATTCAGACCGTTTCATGTACTTCAATTCTTTAGTTTTAAATTACATTTTCATTTCGGTGAATTGTATTTATCTTTAGCATGTTTCATTCCTAAAATTTACATGATAAAGCAAATGAAGTGACGGGGACATGCCTTGGGGATTCTTAACCTGGGGTGAAAAAATTACCTGGCCTCCTCTGGGGGGAGGGCATCCATGGGGAGAATTCTGAGGATTGTCTGGCCTTGGGTGGGAAGCAATTACATCCTAGCTCTGCACTAGCCTCTGACTAACAAGGAGTATTTCTTTTAAAACTACACACAGACCACAAATGGCAGGAGAACAGCAATATTGGGACTCTGTCCACAAGCGAAGTCACGGATATTTTCATATCACATTCCTTGTGTTGCAGATAACCTGAAATGTCATCTAAGCCCATCACTACTTTGAAATTTTGGTGTGGTTATTTCTAAGTGGCTCAATTGATTTTAAATGGTAATAAGATGCATTACGATATCGCAAATACGTTTTAAGGTTAGGATAACTGAATCTCAGTTTTGCC
This sequence comes from Catagonus wagneri, assembly GCA_004024745.2. Classification (NCBI taxonomy): domain Eukaryota; kingdom Metazoa; phylum Chordata; class Mammalia; order Artiodactyla; family Tayassuidae; genus Catagonus; species Catagonus wagneri. Next base: position 10,473,551 of record PVHT021183530.1, on the reverse strand, counting down.
TTGATAAACCGCTGCAATCTTCTTTATTCCTTTATAGACGTTATGTGGAGAAGGGGGCCACAGGCACCAGACTGGAAAAGGGTCAGGTTTTGACTCAGAGAAGAATTCCCCCCTGGAAAAAAATGTTATGATTTGTGCAGGTTGGCTTTGTCACCTCTTCTCCCCTGTCCTCGCTTCTCCTGCCTGGTGTCTGCTTCTGCTGTTCAGAGATCCAGTGTCTCCCATCGATCTGGAGTTTGCTGAGGGTCTGTGACACCCTACAACTCCCTGCCTCCCCTCAAATACCTCCTGTTTCTTTTCTTTTTTATTTTTTTTCTTAATGGATTTTATTTCAATTATAGGTGTACATAAGTCATCACAAGTCAATTTTACAGATTTTGTATCCCAAATCCCGAGTGCATCCCCCCACCCCCCAGATTGTCTTATTTGAAAAACCAAGGTTTTCCAATGTCTGTGAGTCATTGTCTGTTCTGTAAGAAGGTTCATTGTGTCTTTTTAGTTTCCACATGTAAGCGGTAGCACTGGGCGTTGCTGTCTAATTGTCTGACTGGTTTAACTTCGTGTGATAATTTCTAAGTCCATCCATGTTGCTATAAATGTTGGTAATTCGTTCCTTTTAATGGCTGAGTAACATTCCATTGTGTGTATGTACCATATCTTCCCTATCCACTCTTCTGTCGATGGGCATTTAGGTTGTTTCCGTGACCTGGCTATTGCATAGAGTGCTGCAATGAACACTGGAGTACATGTGTCTTTTCGAGTCATGGTTTCTGCTGGATAGATGCTCAGGAGTGGGATTGCTGGATCAAATGGTAATTCTATTTTGAGTTTTCTGAGGAATCTCCAGACTGTTTTCCACAGTGGCTGCACCAAATTGCATTCCCACCAACAGTGTAATAGGGTTCCTTTTTCTCCACACCCTCTCCAGCACTTATTGTTTGTAGACTTTTTGAGGATGGCCATTCTGGCTGGTGTAAGGTGGTATCTCATAGTGGTTTTGATTTGCATTTCTCTAATGAGGAGCGATGTTGAACATCTTTTCATGTGTTGATTTGCCATCTGCATGTCTTCTTTGGAGAACTGTCTGCCTAGATCCTCTGCCCATTTTTGGATGGGGTTGTTTGTTTCTTTGGTGTTGAGTTGTAGGAGCTGTTTGTAAATTTTGGAGATTAATCCCTTGTCAGTTGAATCATTTGCAAATATTTTCTCCCATTCTGTGGGTTGTCTTTTCGTTTTGTTTAGGGTTTCC
>PVHT021183530.1:10421144-10465398 GCA_004024745.2 Catagonus wagneri | reverse complement strand
GGTGGGCCTTGTCATTTGTGGTGTTTTTGTTTCTGGTTGTGGCCTTTTCTTTTCTGACTAGAGAAGTTCCTTTAGGATTTGTTGTAAAGCTGGTTTAGTGTTGCAGAACTCTCTTAGCTTTTGCTTATCTGTAAAGGTTTTGATCTCTCCTTCAAATCTGAATGAGAGCCGTGCTGGATAAAGTAATCTTGGTTGGAAGTTTTTCCCTTTCATCACATTTAGTATATCATGCCACTCCCTTCTGGCCTGCAGGGTTTCAGCTGAAAAATCTGCTGATAACCTTATTGGGGTTCCCTTGTATGTCATTTGTTTCTTTTCCCTAGGTGCTTTCAATATTTTCTCTTTGTGTTTAATTTTGGTCATTTTGATTAATATGTGTCTGGGGGTGTTCCTCCTTGGGTTTATTTTATATGGTACTCCTTGCACTTCCTGGATTTGAGTGAGTGGTTCCTTTCCCATATTAGGGAAGTTTTCGGCTATAATCTCCTCGAATATTTTTCTGTCCCCTTCTCTCTCTCTTCTCCCTCTGGCACCCCTATAATACGGATGTTGGTGCGTTTAACATTATCCCAGAGTTCTCTGAGACTCAGCTCATTTCCTTTCAATCTTTTATCTCTTTTCTCTTCCGCATTAGTGATTTCCACTAATCTGTCCTCCACCTCACTGATTCGTTCTTCTGCCTCCTGTATTCTACTGTTGGCTGCTTCTAAGGAATTTTTTATTTCAGTTATTGTATTTTGCATCTCGTCCTGTTTAATTTTTACAGCTTGTATTTCTTTGCTCAGTGTTTCCTGTAAATTATCAATCTTTGCCTCCAGCTTGTTTCCAATGCCTTGCATCATCTTCAGCATCAACAGTCTAAAGTCTCTTTCTGGGAGGCTGATAATCTCCTCATCACTGAGCTGTTTTTCTGGGCTTTTCTCTTTCTCCCTTATCTGAGTTAGAGTTTTCTGCCTTTTCATTTTTGTAGGTTTTTGGTGTGGTGACCTTTGTGTCAACAATAGAGTTGTAGCCTCTCTTAGTTCAGGTGTTTGCCTCCCCTGTGGCTGAAGTTGGTATGGAGGGGGCTTGCTGTAGGCTTCCTGATGGGAGGGAGTGATGCCTGCTCCCTGGTAGGTGGGGCTGATTCCTCTCCCTCTGATGGATGGGCCTTTGTCTCTGGATGAGATTAGAGGCTGGCTGTGTGCCTGAGGGGTCTTTGGGCAGCCTGTTTCCTGATGGGTGGGGCTGAGATCCCACCTGAATTGTTGTTTGGCCTGGGGCTTCTCAGCGCTGATGGGAGGGACCAGATTTTCCCAGAAATGGCCACCTCCAGAGAAATGCAGGCTGATGAATGTCCCCGAGAGCTTCACCTCCAATGCCCTTCCCCCACAACCAGGCACAGTCACCCCTGTTTTCCCAGGAGATCCTCCAGGAATTGCAGTCTGGTTCCACCAAGATTCCTCTGGAGACTGCTTTGCCTTGGGATCCAGTGCATATGAAAGTCTGTGTGTGCCTTTCAAGAGTGGGGTCTCTGTTTCCCCCAGTCCTGTGGAGCTCCTGCACACAAGCCCCTCCGGCCTTCAATGCCAGATGCTCCGGGGGCTCTTTCTCCCTGTGCCCGATCCCCAGGCATGGGGTTTTGACGTGGGGCTCAGAACTCTCAGTCCTGTAGCTGAGTCTCTGTGATGCAGTTACTTTCCAGTCTGTGGGGCTTCCCACCCGGGAGGTATGGGGTTGCTTCTATCGCATAATCACCCCTCCTACCTCTTGATGTGGTCTCCACTGTGTCTTCTAGTGCAGAATATCTTTTTTGGAAGTTTACAGTCCATTTGGTTGAAGGTTGCTCGGCATTTGGTTGTAGTTTTGCTGTTTTTTGGGAGAGAAGTTGAGCTCCAGTCCTTCTATTCCGCCATCTTAATCCCAAAGCCAAATACCTCCTGTTTCAGTTGAACTTTCCCTCTAAGCCTTTTGCCATTACTTCTTTGAAACGGATTATTCTAGAATGTTTGGAAGAAAGAAATTAATTAAATGTCTTCTAAAACATAAATGAGAAGCCCCACTTCCTATCAGAAAATTTCCACTAAGCACAAAAAGTCTGTTTTGATGATCAGTGGCATCATTCTGTAAATGAACAGGAGGTACGATGGGGAGATGATGTATAAGCCTTTCCAACACACCTGAAGAGTGACACATATGGACAAAGCTTCTTCATCATTTGTCCCCCATATGACTGCTGGGAAATCTGCATGATATCACACCCAGTCTCATGGGCATAAAAAGGGCAGCCACGCCAGGCATATCATATCCCTGAAGAACCAGGCTCTGGATCATGGGCAAAGTCAGATAAGCTTGCCTCCCCTAGCAGTGGACTCAAATCCGAAAGCACATAAGGAAGATTCATTTAATAAGAAACTTTCCAAGTACTGTCAAAAATACTTCTGTTAGTTTTTTTCACTGCTGTTGTAAAAATTTGCTACAACCGAGCTGCTTAAAATAGGACTTCTCATCTCCCACTCCTGGAGGTCAGAAGTTTGGGTGTCCTCTGCTCACTGTCCCACTGGTGCCACCCAGACTGGGCTCTGGTCTGCAGACTGGGAGAGAGTCAGCCTCAAGCCCACACATGCTGCTGCTGAATTTAATTGCCTGGGAACACAGACTGAGGTCCCGGGCTTTGTTGGCAACCTCTGGCACTGCGCCCTTCTCCTAGAGGCCACCTATATTGGTCATGAGGTCCCTTCTCCCACCAGCAAAAGGTGGCAGGTCCTTCTTATCCTTCCTCTTCCTCCACCTGTATCTCTGCTTCCAGCCAAAGAACGTTTTCTGCTTTTAAGGGCTCGTGTGATTAGCTTGAGCCCCCCTGCGTAATCCACAGTCGTCTCCCGGTTTTCACGTCTACAACCTAAATCCCCTCTGCACAGTGCCCGGGGCTGTGCACCACAACGTAGTCACAGGTTCTGGGGATTAGAATGTGGGCATCTTTGGGGAGTCACCCTCCCACTGCAGGATGCTTGAGCTACTTCTTCTGCCCTAACTGGCATCTTGGCTTCTTGTATTAGGGAAGACATTTTCATTTTATTTTTAAATTATGTCTATCTATCTATCATCTATCTATCTATCTATCTATCTGTCTATCTATCTATCTATCTATCTATCATCTATCTATCATTTCCTTTTTTCAGCCACACCCATGGCATATGGAAGTTCCCTGGTCAGGGACTGAATCCAAGCTGTAGCTCTGACTTACACCACAGCTGCAGCCACACCAGATCCTTAATGTACTGTGACTGGCTGGCGATTGAACTGCCAATGCCGCAGAGACAGTTCGATTCATTAACCCACTGCACCACAGAGGTGAAGAGCTTTTATAGTAACGGAAAGTTTGATAGACACCGATGTTAATAAGTTAGTTTATTCAGGGAACTCTAAGAATAAATTAACCAAGCACCCATGTTGATAACAAAGATACAAAGATACATAGATTAGACGAGATTTTTTTTTTATCTTAAGAACATTAAATTTATACATTTCCTTGGTAAATTTAAGTTGTTCCCTTTGAGCTTCCTTTCTCTTGGATCTATACGGGCATAAGATGGGGAACCGCAGGTTTGCTCCTGACAGAGCCTGTGCTCTGTGAGTCCATGGATCTCCCTCCAAATGGTTTGGTCTCTTTTTCAAGTTGGTTACCAGTTCTTCTAAGTTTCTCCAATTACTTGGTTCCTTTAAATACTGTCACTAAGCTGACATTACCTATGGCCTAGCATGGCTGGCCATCGACATCTTGTTGCCAGGAATTAAGCTTTTTGTGGATCACCCCAGCTGTTTTTAGGGACCGTTACTCTTTAGTTGGTATATTACCTAGGAAATTGATAACCAGCCATTCCAGATTTGTTGCCAGGGAGCGGGGTTTTTAATGATTGTGCCTGCTGTTTATCTGCGCAGCCAGTACTTACAGTAGGGTGTTTACCCCAATCTTCCTTCTCGCTCACTGTGATGAGGTTGGTTGCTCTTCCATGGAGCTTAAGAAGGTTCTCTCCAGAACCCTGTACTCCAAATGCATCATCACAAACATTCTTCTGAGATGTATATTCAAGACTGGGTAATTAAAGTTTCTGAGGATATCATAAACAGCAGGTGTTCCTTCCCACCTGCAAAGAATATTTCCTGTGTTCTTAAGCGTAATGTTTATTTATATCTGCACCAACTTAAAGAAGAATATGGAAACTGTCGGTCCTTTAAAATACAGAAATGTTATACTTAATCTGCACATGGAAACAGTTCTTACTATAATACTATGCTAAAATGTATATATTTTCCAGAAAAAGCTTTTCCTCTTAGGAAATAAAGTAGAGTAGTTAGGCACTATTTAAATAACAGAGAAATTCACAAGCTGGGTCTAATAGGTGTGTCCAAGATCCTTTTGTTTGTTTGATGAGAATAATAAGCTATTGGCCAATGCCACAAAAAAAAAAAAAAATCAAGAAAGATTCATTGAAATTAAAGTTGTTTAAAATTAATTTTTTTCTGTCAATTAAGTAAGTATAGTGGAACTAGCTATGCTTACACACATAGACTTGGAAAGGTACATATTCTCATTCAGAATATTTGAGAAATCAAGGCCCTAGCATCATTATATGGATGATGGACCTACTTTTGGATTGGCAAGCTGACAGCCAATATTTACTGGCTTCTCAATTTGGAAGATTAAGAAGAAATCTGAAAATATTATTTTGAGGGAGAACTAGGCTAGTTAAATCATTCATGAGTATTCCCATGGGAATAAAGAATTAAAAGAAGACCGTTCAGAACTTAGGAAAGAATGAGAAAATCAGGGACCTTGATGCTATAGGAAGAGGAGAGAGTAGGTTGTCCTGACTTCTAGATCATGCTTTGAACTTCAGATCATGCTTCCCTCAAAAGGATGACTCAGCAATTAAGAAAACTGCAGTCTGACATGAGGAAAACTCCCTCGACCACACGAGAAAGTAGCCGATACAGAGAATACAGCAAACTTAAATGAAAATAAATGTAAGGTACACCCCATACTATTGAAAATAAGAGATATCTTCTTACATCTACCCTATCTGTCGTAATAACACTAGTGTAGCTACAGATCTCATGAATTTACAGTATGACTCCCGTTTCTAGGGTTTATAACTTAGCCATAAACTTGGCACTAAAATGTCACAGATAAACTCCACATCAGGTGTGAATGTGTGTGTGCAAATATTAATGGGATTCAAAGAGTGGCCATGTCCATAATTAGAGACGAAAGTGTTAAGTGATAAAATCAAAAAACTCCTTCTTGCTCACATGCCCCAGGGGCTGTCCTAGAAAGGGAGGCGCTTTGAGTACTGCTACCTGTGCTCCAGGGGTGTGGGCTATGCTTGTAGCTTGGCTGGCCATGTTTGCAAGCTGTTCAGGGAGCATTTTGTGGATTTAATGTCTGCGAGCTTGCTGACCTGCTTCTCCTTCCCTTTCACCACTTTAACAATTTTAACCTCTTTTACCATCACCTAATTGCCTACCTTCCCAGGTGCTAAGGTGTCCTCAGTGGTTAAAAGACTTGAATAATGTGCTAAGGAGCACCCGCACTGCAGCTTCTGGGTGTTTCTTTCAGGGCAAAAGAGCCTCTGCAGATGTGATTGATACTGAGGACTTTTAAAGAGAGAGATTTTCCCGGATTACCCAGGTCATCATCCGATGAGATTATCCAGTCTCATCTCAGGTGCCCTGAAAAGCAGAGCACTTTCTCTGGCTGGAAGAAGTCAGAGTGGTTCAAAGCATGAGCAGTTCAAAGCAAGGACTACGGTGCACCGGGGCTAGAAAAAGACCTCCGGTAGCCACAGGGAGGGCCCGAGAAGGAAGGCAGAAATGCTCTTAAAGATGTGTGCAGCCAGCAAGGGAGTGGCGGCCTCAGCCCTACCGCCCTCAGGAACTGAACTTGGCCAACAGCTTGGATGGGTTAGATGCAGCATCTGCCTGGATCCTCCAGCAAGGAGTGCAGCTCGGCCAGAGACCCCTTGATTTTAGCCTGGAGGGACCTGTGTCCAAATTCTGACCTACAGAACTGTAGAGTAATAACGGTATTGCTTTACACTCCCGAATTTGTGGTAATGTGTAGAAAACCGATACACCACCATTCCAAGAATGATGGAAGACTTTCCAACACTCCTGGCATGGTTCAGTTTTGATGGCATCAGGATCCTATTTATGCCTAATTTGTCCACGTTATGAATCAGTTTTTTTCTCTTTTTAGCTTGCTCATTTCTTAACCTAGGTATGGAATGCAGTCCTTTTAAAACGGTTTCTTCCCTGAACTCACAAACAAGGCATTTGTAGAAAGTACAGTGGGGAGATGAAGGGCCGATATGGTCCCCAATTCTGGATGGTCTCTAGTGATCCCCGTGCTCAGTGGTTTAAAGCCTTTTTCAGTCTCTTCTAACAATAGATTGAGGTTAGTCTGTGATTGATAGAATCCAGCAGAAGTAACAATATGTTACCCTGTAGTCTAGTCATAAAATGTATGTGGCTCCTGCCTTCCTCTATCTCTGAGGCCACTTGCTCTGTGAGATGCCAGCTGCCAAGTCCAGGACACACTCAGGCTTCCTAGGGACAGGGACCCATGGTGGAGGACCCAGGCCTCCCACCAACAGCCAAGTGAGTGCACCATCTTGAAGCAGCTCCTCCAGCCTGGGTCAGACTCAGAGACAGCTGCCCCTTCTGATGGCTTGACCGTAACCTCCGGGAGAACCCATGGCATAACCAACCCAGCCAAGCCACTCCAGGACCCCCAACCTGCAGAAACTGTGGGATGACGCCCGTTTGTTGTTTCAAGCTGCTACATTTGGGGTAATTTGTTACACAAGAGATGATGCATGCAGCTTAATATCAAAACATATTTTTAAAAACCTTAATGTCTCTTGTTAGACGCTCCAACTCCTCAGAGTGTCTCAGCCATTTCATTCGCTTAGAACCCTGCTTCTTATCTTTGGCCTCTGTCCACCTCTCACCTCTGGTCCCTGTTTGTTGCCAAAACAATCTGAGTTCTCAGGCTGGGAAACTCCATCCAGTTTCCACCTTCCACCTTGACTCTATGGTGCTCTGTGAAGCCCAAACACATGCAAGGACTAGGCAAGCCACTAGGGGCCCCGGAAGACAGAGACCACTCACAGCCAAAGGCAGCCATTTTCCAAGACTCTCCTTTCCCTTCATATATAAGGTGACTGCCCTGTGCTGGGTGAAGATGCAGAGCCAGAATCAGTACCTTCCTACACCTCCCTATTTCTCTGCCCCAGGCTGCATCCTGTGGGGTTACCACCTTATACTCTTCACAGTGTCCTTGTTTAAGATAGACCTTTTCCTTTAACTTTTTCTCTTGCATCTAATCTTCAGAGACTTTGACAAGTTTCGTGTTCCCCAAACCCTCTCAAATTTCTCTGTGGAAAGCAAATTGTACAAAATGGAATTAGATACAATCCTTCCGGAAAAGGTATGCTCTAATGGACGATGGATGGGATGCATTCCTTTAAATATTTCTCTCCTCCAGAAAAATCTTGATTAATTGGAATTAATATCAATAACAAGCTTCCATTAATCACAAGTTCCCTTTAGGACCATTTCATGAGCTGTGAAAGAAAATTTAGTTTTATTGCAATACTAGAACCAAAAAGGCCAAAACACCCTCCTTTTCTCCCCACCCCCAAACCTCCATAGTATTACCAAACTGATTCACACATATGATTCACAAATATTGGTTGGAGAAAGACTGTTGGCTGTTTGTAGAACAGCCTCAAAAAGCAGGTATTTGCTGCTGCCAGTCACCAGAAGTTTATCTGATACAGAAGCACCAGAATCGTGTGATTGACATGTGAGAAACACATAATTAGTAAGTGAAGGTTCAAGGGGACCACTTTCTGCTTGGATAACTATTCACTTTGGGGGTGTTTGGTTTTGTTTCTTAAGCCTATTTCCCAAGTTAGGCTCTTTCTTTGAAACAGCTTTTATCAAGTTGCGAAAATTAAATCACTCGTCCTTCTCACATTTTTATCTATTTCTGCTTGATTTTTAATCTATCAATCAAAGTAAATTCTTTTAGTTCTCCACAACGTTCAGTTTTTGTTTTCACGGCTACAAGTGTGGAATATGGACGTTCTCAGGCGAGGGGTCAAATCGGAGCTGTAGCCAGCGTCCTGCACCACAGCCACAGCAACACCAGATCTGAGCTTGCAACTGCGACCTGTACCACAGCTCACGGCAGTGCTGGATCCTTAAACCACTGATCGGGGCCAGGGGTCAAACCTGTATCCTCATGGATACTAGTAAGTTTCGTTTCCATGAAGCCACAACGGGAACACCTCCATGCTGTTTTAAGAAAAAGGGAAACAAGTATTCTCTTTTCCTTGATGATTTGCCTGTCCATGTCAGAAGAAATAATAAAACTCTAGATACTAGAATTTTAAAACAGTATCCTGTTCCCTCCTACATCTTGGGAAGTTGAATTTCCTTTATTGCCTTTGCATTCCTCTTCTTACAAACTTATGCCATTTCCCAGCCTGCTCCTTAATGACCTGGTCTGATTTCCTCTTCTAATTTGCATTTCAGATCTCCGGCTTGTTCTTATCTAATTAAGAGTCATCTAATGGGCTCAGCAACTTCTACTCTAAAACCTTCCCAGGGTGAGCAGAGGCATCAACAGGAGTCTAGGAGATGCCAATTATTGTATGAAAAGGAGCTTTATTAGACCTTAAAAGTCACCTTTGAGGAAACATGAGCTTGGGTACCGATCTAGGCTGAAAAGAAGAAAATCACTCTTTGGGTGATCTGTAGATGTTAGGCTCTTTGTCCATTGGTCTGGCCACCAGGATTGGGTGTCCCCTCCAACCACAGAGAGAGGGGGGCCATGGCAGGATGGAAGAACCACTTGTTGTCCGGGTCTTATAACAACCCGGTGAGTTCACGCCAAGTTCCCGTGTCACGAATAATGAGTCCCCGGGTGCCCAGGAGCACAGCGACGGCAGCTAATGAGGCAGAACAGTGTATGTGATGAAACAATGACATTTTTTTGAAGTCAGCAATCTGAGGTGGAGATCAATAAGTGTTTTCCAGGGTTAATTTACTGGTCACCACTCCTGACATGCCATTAGAGCCAGAGCTGAGTGCCGGCGTCCAGGAGTGGGGCTTCATCTGGAGGAGTGTTAGGGACACCAGGGGTTTATTTCAATAATCTGAAACCCTGAGCATTCATCCTCACCCATCTGCTTCAGGGATCCTTACACCCTTCAGTCAATTAGCCTCACCCCAGCCTGCGCCATCTGAGTCCTCTGCTAGCCTGGGTCCGAGATTCCATCCCACTCAGCTGTACCTAGAGAGGAAAGCTTTTATCTACCTGCACTTATATGGGTTTCAGGGTTGAATGACTTCTATTTCTATTTGTTTGGGGAAATGGTAACCAGGAGACTCATTTCTGTCTGTAATAGATATTGTATTATATTGTAGGGTTGTACTGTGTATAAATCAGATAAAATTTAGAATATCTGGGCTTTGCTCTTGCTTTTTTCACAGGCTCACAGTTTGAGTCAAATAGTCTCTCCACCTGTCTGTGCCTTGGTTTATCTATCTGCAAAATAGGAATAATCATCACCTTGAAATCGCTATTGGAACTCATGCAATAAAAATAATGTTTATTGAACGCTTGTTACTCTCCAGGCGCCGAGATAAATGTTTAACTTGCACCATCAGTTAGAGCATGTGACAACCCCAGGAGATAGATTCCATTATTACTATTAGCCTGGATAAAGTGGCAATATCTTTAGAGTAGTTTGGGTCTTCTTCTTCCTACATAAATCCTTTGTAAGTCCTATATTCTTTGACTGTATTGTTATAACCCTTGTAATCTTCAAGTCTGTTTGCAACATCTCAAAAAAGAATTTTGAACGCCTTAATTACAAACGACTCTTCAAACAACCCTAATTGTAACACATAGGCGACACTGCAATGTTGCAGGAAGGTACATCGCTTAGAATTGCCTAAGTTCAGATCTACAACTTGCCTCATGGTCCTGGAACCTATAATATACCAGGAATGGAGCCAGGTTACTTCTGTAGAAGGAAAAATGAGACAACAGCTGACCTTGAGGAGAAAGCAAGTTATCTGAAATTATAAATAGGATTTCTAAGCTGCTTGAGAGGGAAGAATGTAGGGGAAGCTCTTAAAGACAGAGGTTGATATCCTTGTTTTTTTACAGAATAGATTTTGTTAACTGTATCTGGTGAAAATTCAATGATGATCTGAACTTGAAGGCTCAAGGAAAGAGAGAGGGAAAAAAACTTAATTTAAATTATGGGGGACAAACACTTTTCATAACTTCAAGACATGCTTATAATTCTACAACAACGAAGGGAATTTAAAGTGACATCTGTCTACATTTATAACATACTGTCCTACAAAGTGCATTTGACCTAAAAATAGATCGATCGATTGATCTACTAATCTATCATCTATCTATCTTTAAGAAGAATTAAGTCTTTTATACAGATACCTTGAGAGAAAAAGAAAGAAAAAGGAAAAGAGAGAGAGAGTAAAGATGAAAAGGTGTTGCCAGGTGAGATGAGGTGTTTTAGGAACTCACCACTAATGTGCGTGAGGTACTTTAAGATGAAAATTCTCAGTATCAGAATTATCGATCCGCTGACTCTCTGGTATTACTGTGACTCCTGTAAAAGCACCCAGTGGCAATTCTTCTGGGAACGATGACTACCGGTTCCAAGCTTGGATGTTTCTCATTCAGAGGCTCTTCCCCCAAACTCAACAGTTCAGTCGTTTCCATCTTGTTAGAACTGATATTCACTAGAGAAATGCAAAGGGCTCTGGGTGTGAATGGGAGACATTTGAGACAATAACTTAAAAGACAAAGTAAGGGTTAAAACCCCAAATGACAAGATACAGAGTCACATATCCTTGACAGACAAAAACAGAGTGTGGAAATATAACCTAGATTTCAAATGATAATTACAAATCAATGGTGGGATAGCCCCAAAATCTAAACCATAACTAAAACATTAATAAAATATATGAGAATTGTTACAAAAATAACACAGTTTATCAAAACAAGGATGCAGCAGCTTTAGGAAAAATAAACGAGGTAAAGGTTGTATTATAATTTAGTTTTCTGGAAGATAAGATATTTGAAATACAAAAATAATGGCCATTGAAGGTATTATTTGTTGGCTGTAATATTTCAATAATGAGTCAAAAGGAGGATCAAATACAAGTGGCTATTGGCCTAGGCGATGTTCAGATGACGATTTGGCCTTTCCTGGGCTTAAAAAGGCAGGACAGAATAGACCATATGGTATCCTCCTGACCTTTAATGTTTCTGTGTAACTCTGTATTAGCAAGGCAACAGCCAGGCTAAGAAGAGAATGCCATCTGGTGCCATGGAGATATGGAGCAGGATAATCTATTAGATGGATAATAAAGGCAAGGCTGTTGGAATTACACCCAACTGCCTAGGAACTATAAAAAATCGTGTGTGGGAACTTGGTTTGACACTGGACCAACTGTGACCAGGAAAAACATATCGAACCAATTCGCGAACACTGTTTCCGTGAGAGGAAAGGGACCCAAATTTTCTATTGGATCATTTTCCTGGTGATGCAAAACACAAATAAGTTTGTGGCTTTCGGGTGGGATAATCATTCTGTTAAAGCCACGTGGACAGGAAGAAATCCGACATGAATTAAGGACAGCGCTCAGCTTCCAGGAAAGGAGCCTGCATTAGAATATGCAAGATTTGTCCAAAGAAAGCCCAGCAAAGCCCTTCCACTTGGGCTAAGACTTGACATAGCCGACTCGAACGTTCTCAAGAACTGTTTGGGGCCAAGGGAAGGAGCTGGGGTTTGCTGGGAATGAGGCGTTGTTTCTGTCTGCAGCCAGCTGTCATTTCTTCTCCAGGCATCCTATAAACAAGAATGAAGTATTTAGGAAAACAGATTTATGGGAGCCTTCCCAAGGCTTCAGGAGTTTATCTAAGCGAGTAAACAAACAAAAGGTCCCTGGTACTGAGGCTGATAAGGAGGCTGGGGCAGCACTTGCTATTCTGCGCACACCCGGGCCTCCTGCCATTTGTGCCTGAGAACGGACGGGTTGGACAGGTTTTCCAGATCCCTCTAAACATTCCTAAATGACTGCGCTCCCCAAATTACAGTCCTCAGGGGTCTCGTTTCATTTTCTGAAAATTGGTACCAGGCCACCATGGCTGATGAAATGAGGAGGGTATCCAGGCAACTATTGTGCTGTTTGATTAACACAGAGAGGCCATGGAACGGGCCCAGGGGCTCCAAATGTCCTGTCTGAAACCAAAGCCTCTGAGTTAGCCAGAGTCCCAGGCCTGTGCAGCCCGCGTTCTCCACATGAAGATAATCTCATCATCTCCATCCCCACCAGATCATTTAATCAGTGATCGGTCCTAATCCTACATATTGAGCTGGGGGCCCGAGCTCGGGGTCCTGACTCTCTGCTTTGGACTTTGGGTGAGACACTGACCTTGTCTGGCAAAAGGTGATGGAGTCCCTTTAATTATTCAACTAAAAAGATGCACTGACATCTAATATGTTCCACTCACTATTCTAACCACTGGGCTTACTTTGTATCTCGAAAATAGCAACAATCCCAAGACACACAAAAATATCTGTCCCACAGAATTTACTTTCGAGCAAGGGGAAACAGACAATAAAATTAAATGCATCCAGTGGACATATTACATGTATCATGGCTTGAATCGCAACCCCCAAGAAAAGAAAGTTGGGGTCTCCCCCCCCACGCCCAGCCAGTACCTTAGTGTGACCTTATTTGGAGAGAGTGTTTTCACAGAGGGAATCAAGTTAAAATGAGGTCATCAGGACCAGCCTTAACTCAACAAGGCTCCTGTCCTTGTAAAAGGCGAAGTTTGGACACAAGATAAACACAGAGGGAGGATGACATGAAGACACAGGGAGAACACCACCTACCAGCCGGAGAACGCCCGGGCTTGCCAGCGACCACCAGCAGCCAGGAGAGTCCTGGGTTGTGTCCCTCTCTCATGGCCTCAGAAAGAGTCCTGATCTCAGACTCCTGGCCTCCAGAAGTGGAACAAATTGCATTTCTGTCGTTTAAGCTGCTCCGTCTGTGGTGCTTTGTTCCATCAGCCCTAGAAACAAACCGCAGTGGATTGGAAGGTGATAAACACGACAGACAAAGAGCCAGTCCTGGTGGTCAAGGGGGATAGAGATTCAAGGGCTGTGGTGAGCGACTGGGGAGGGGGGGTGTCTCTGCCCACCTCCCTGAAAATTGGGGGATTAAGCAAGGAGTTGGAGGACTTCAGGAAACTAGGCAAGTATATTAGGGGGAAGCCGTTCCTACAGAGGGAAAGGCCCGTGCAAAGGCCCTGGGGCAGCAGTGTGCCTGGGGGAACTGGGAAGGAGCCAGGAGGCCAGTTGGGAAGGGGAGGAGGTGAGGCCAGGGAGGGACCCAGGGGTCAGGTCAGGCACTGAATTCTTCCCAGAGCGAGGGAGCCACCGAAGCAGCAGGGTTTTAAGTGAAAAACACACACAGGTCTCCTTTGTGTTTTAAAGCAATAACTGTGTCTGACATTAACAATAGATTTTAAAGGGAAAGAGAGAAACAAGTAAACCAGTTAGTGGTGACTGGCCTGGAGGAGGTGAGGGGAGGGAGCCTGGCAAACTATAAAGGCGGGGCCCGGAGGTTTTGGGGGTCAGCTGGGGCCCTGGAGAAGAACAGCCGAGGGTGGCCCCGGTGTCTGAGCCACAGCCCAGGAGCTGCCACACCCGATGATGAAGCTGGCAGGCTTTGCTTTGGACGTGCTGGACTTGAGAAGCCGTTCACCCCTCAGAGGTGCCGGCGGAAGAGCTGCAGCAGGGAGGACGGCCTTGGGGAGCTAGAATAGGGCTGCAGGCAGGAATCAGCCGTCATCTGTGTGTGAAGTCAGAATAGGGGACCACTATTCTGGGTGGGGACTCGAAGGCGCTTCAGGCGTTTTTCAAGGTACGAAGTCGGAAGAAGCCTGACTGCAGTGTGTGGAGGAAAGATTACTTTTCTATGCCTTGTTTTCCTAAAATGTGAAATCCACCTCCAACATCTCCTCTTCCTCTGTCTGTGGAGTGTCACCTATCAGCACCCACGGGGGAGTTAGGGTCCTCCCCCTTCGCTGAACAGGAGCGAGTTCAAATCCACCTTCACAGCCACGTAGACAGGCTTCTAGATCCCAGTGACTTTTGATGGGATCCCAAGAACAAACCCACCCAAGAGGTCACTCCCCATTTCCAGGGCTGGTCTCGGAAGGCAGCTGGTTCTCCAGATGCCCCATCACAGGCTGCAAGGTTACTACCGTGTTCCTAGCCTAGCACGGCCACTTGGCCGCCCAATCCCCCAGCTGAGGCCAGTCTTTGCGTCTCCCTGGCCCCCGGGGATTGGGGACAGCATATTCTAACACTGCAGTTTGCGTCCCTGTCTGTGGAGGCTGATGGAAGTCCTGCAGAACCTGTAAGAAGGCACTTAGCATATTTTGTATTTATAGGCACCTCTTTACCCACTTGCATGCAGGCCCCTTGTCATGAATCCTGCAGCGGGTGAGGAGGGGGTTAGTTACAGCTGTCACTTTACCTGGTGTTGAGACGAGAGCCGGAAATGACTTGCCTAGGGCTGTCGGATGAGTCAGTTGGAGCTCAGATAACAGCCCTGGAGTTCTGACTTCTGATCTCCTATCTTACTCCTCCCTTCAGAAACAGCACAGTAAAAAGGGATCTAAATTTGAGAGTCTAATTTTCCTTTCGGCGCTCTGTCTATATCTGCACCTCCCCCTGCCCCAAAGTCTGAATCTACAAAATGGGGACAATAACATGTCGTCCAGCTTGTCACAGAAATATCATGCATGTTAATCTTTCTAGTGATCAGACCGTCTGGAAATAGCTGCCGCATAAGCTCGTGGTTTAGGTTAAGATCAAAGAAAACTATTTACATATTATTCAATGAAAGAGAGAACTACATTGGTTTCACTTTAATGGAAGTCTAAGAAACCTGTGGAATGATAGGGAAGCTTTTGAAAGAACCTGTTTGATTTATCTACCTGGGGCTGGGTTTTTAATGACAATATGTAGATATCATGAAATAGCTTAATTTTGCAATTTTCTAACTCTTCTCCAGGACTATCTCCCCAAACCTTTAGTGAGATGTAAATGGTTGAGTATAATCTATTTTCTTTTTTAGACAAACTATGCTAGATTTATGAGTTTTAAGAAATCACATATGTAATAAAAGGAAATAAAGGAAAAACTCAGGTAAGATATTGTAATTTACTTCCCTTCCTCTGTATATTTGTTCCAGCTCCAGTATCCTCTGTCGCTACTCAAATGGAAGTGAAATTTGGATTAATCCACCCTGCTCAGGCTCTGGTCTACACACACATCCCTCCAAGTCAAGTGCTCAGGAGTTAATGGAGTCCACGGTGGAGTGTTTGCTGCTTCTGTTTGAAATCAAACATCTGATCTTTATCTGCAGTGACAGGCTTAATGCCTTTCTTCTCTGACAAATTTTCAGTGGAAGAGGAATGCAAACACTGGTATCAGTACAGTTATATAAAGAACTAATCTGAGCAAGCCAATATTGGCAGCTTGATCCCTAATGAACAGCAGAACCCTGGACTAACACCACTTGCAGAAGGAAAAATAGAAAAAGAACTGTAACTCTGTACCCCTTTTCCAGTACTTCCCTGGGTGTGCTGGCATCTGACTTTCTGGGGTAAATGATGTAACAGAAAACTTGACTTGGAAGTAGCAGCAATTATTACCACCCCCTTCCAGGATGCTGGGCAATACAGTCACCCAGGGAGAATGAGGAAACTGCAGAGAGGACCAGATCATGGAACGTCCTGGAAGTAACCGGGCTTTTCTCTGGCCCTCAGAGTGTTTTTTTTTTTTTTTTTGCTTTTTTTGCTCCTTTTCGCAAACATAACACTCTGAAAAAGCAGATCTTCTCACTATCCAGCCACAGGTCTAATGCATGATGGACACGGCCAGCTTGGCCAGATTTCCAGGTGGCATCTAAACTTCCCCACCAGGCCCTACAGCTCTCCAGGGATGGGGAGAGCTCGCTGTGGTTGGAGAGGAGGGTAAACTTGCTTCAGAGCAAGATTACACCCGGTGTGCTTGAGCCCGGACCTGTGCAGTAAAATACTGTATTTCACATACAAAGAATAGATCACAATATAGGACAATATTTTAAGTTGATTCTCTTTCTTTTTCTTTTTTGCCTTAAAATTCATGTGATAAAGAGGAAATCTGAAAAAAAAATTAGATGGTAGCAATTTCTGACCATGACTTGCCTATCAAGTTCACTAGAGGAAACTTTAATTTGAATCCACAGTAGAGTCAGAAACAAAAGGGCCATCAGTACAATAGAAATTGTAAACTAAAACTTTAAAAACTGTTTTAGTATCCAGTCTGAAATACACTGAAATCTTTGATGTTTATCTTCTTGGTGGGGTGGCTTTTCTTTTCCTGACCCTTGCCCCAACATCAGTCACCTACATTGCAACTTTTATTTAACAAATCAACAACAAATGTTTGTTCAATGCCCATTGTATGCAAACTAATGTGTGTACACCTGTTAGGGAGGAAGACAATCCTGGATGAGAAATGGTTCCTGCCTTTGAACCAGGACCTCCTAACTGAGTCAACCATTCTGAACATGGAGCTTTCAGGTCCAGGCCCCGTGGTGGGGGTGGCATTTTCTGCCACTCATGTGGACCTGTTTGTTCTAAGCTTTTTGACCTCTGACAACTTCATGACCTTAGAGATTTAGACTTCCATGTTTGATTCTGTGACCTGCGTCTCTTCCCTGTTCCCCAGAATGACCTTGACCTCTGTGGAGACGCTCCTCCATCTTTAACCACGTTGACTTGCACTGTCAGTAATTCCTCTCTGCAGCCCTCTCCTCTGTCTTTCTCCACTTCCTATTCTGTACAACTTGAAATCATCCTTAATTTCCTCTCCCCATTCTTCCTCTGAGATGTAAACTACTTGATATTTTGTGCCTAAATATTACCGGAGACAACATCCATCCAGGAAATTTGGACACAGATTCGGTCACAGCAGCATATCTCAAAGGAGAACTTTGAACCTCCAGACGCTCCTATGATGCTTCCTTGGGACATCTGGTCTACTCTCTGCAACATTTATTTCATACTTTATACCTTCCTGCAGTCTGACCCACTCCTCTTACACTCTCTGCCCACAATCTTGCCTCATGCATCAAGAGAGGAACCAGGAGTCATCAGAGGAGAAATAATCCGCCTTACCTCCACCAAGTCCGCACCCTCTTTACCATACCCACATGGTCTCTTTCACCTTGTTAAAAAGAGTATGGGCTGTGCCCCATCACTGCCAATCCCCAAGTTGTGCTCCAGACCCCATCTCATGAAGCCCTTCCAAGACATTCCCTCCTACGATTATTCTACTTTTCTTTATCATCACTTTCTCCCACTTGGCAGGCTCAATCCGATAAATATACTCATCTGGAAAGATTAAAATCTTCCTCTTGACACTGCAGCCCCCTCTGTACCACACCTGACTCCACTAAGTTGTCTATGCTCAAATGCCAGAGCTCCCCTCTCTTCTGAGCCCACCTGTTAGCATTTTACCCTCCGTGTTCCAGGAGAATGGCTTTTCCAAGCTCTCATCAGGCTGACAATGGCTAATCACCAGTCTACACCTCAGTTGACCTCCCAGCAGGACGTGGCAAGGTCCCTCTGTGCCTTACAGACTTTTCTTCCCTAGAGCTCCCCAAATCCTTTCTGCCTGGCCCTCCCCACCTCAGTGGCCACTGCTTGGTCATCTTTGCTGGTTCTTCCTTCTCCTCCAGATTAGTGTCAGAGACCTGCTGGACTTCCCCAGGGCTGACTTTTCTTGGCTGTTGACATGACTTCTCTGGGTAAAACCATCCAGTAAGATGGCTCCTAATCATGTCTTTATTCTTACGTCATGACGAAGAGTATTGCTGAGCTAGTAAGACACTAATATGTCTACGTTATTAAAAGATCCCATACTATAAAATCATCTAGATGAGAAGATTTACAGTGTTTACCAGAGCACATGTTTGCTCTCCAAGCTGTCATGGACACTCCAGGCCCCTCCCTCTCCTGGCGGAGACGTGTTTGTATCACGGATCACCTGTTCTCCCAAAAGATTTCCAAAAAGAGAGGAGGAAATAAATTCATTGAAGATGTTCCCCTGAGAAAAATCCTTGGTACTTTGATATTTTGTTACTTTAATAACTTCCTCCCTTTAGGTCCTCCCCATTGGCCAAGAAGAGAAACAATTTTCAGGTAGATATTATTTTTTACTGTGGTAAAATATACATAACCCCATGTTTACAACTGCGCAGTTCAGTTGCAGTAAGTATGGTCATAATGTTGTGCCACTGTCACTGCCATCCACTTCCAGAACTTTTTCATCTTCTCATTGAAGCTCTATCCCATTAAACAGCTCTCCTCTATTCTCCCCCCAGCTCTGGGCACCCACCCTTCTCCTTCCTCTCTCTATGAATTTGGCTACTCCAGGAACCTCACGTAAGCGGAATCCTACAGTATTTGTCCTCTTGGGTCTGACTTACTTCACTCAGCCTGATAGCTTCAAGTTTTATCTGGGTTCATATCATGGGAAACATCTTTTTAACAGGAAGACGTGGGAGTTTCTGTCGTGGCACAGTGGTTAAAGAATCCGACTAGGAACCATGAAGTTGCGGGTTCGATCCCTGGCCTTGCTCAGTGGGTTAACGATCCAGCGTTGCCATGAGCTGTGGTGTAGGTCGCAGACACGGCTCGGATCCTGCGTTGCTGTGGCTGCAGTGTAGGCCAGTGGCTACAGCTCCGATGAGACCCCTAGCCTGGGAACCTCCGTATGCCATGGGTGTGGCCCTAAAACGACAAAAGGCAAAAAAAAAAAAAAAAAAAAAAATAAGAAGTGAAAGGAGAAGAAGAAAACTCAAGAGGCATGGCAAATTTTGCTCCTCTTTTATCAACATTTATGTTCAAGTAACTTGTCCACATCACACCTCAGCAGTGGGAATTCCAAGTGCCCTTTGATTAAGGCTTCTGGTACCAGCCTCCTTCCAAGGAGATGAGCATTGTGGCCCTATCCCGGATGACTTTCTCCTTCTAAATTTCTGAGTGAATTCCTGGTGGCAGTAAGTGGCTTTATGCAGCCTTCCAGCTCATGGTGTCTCAAGTGTTGCCTTTTCTGCTTCAAGCGTCCTGTTTGAATTTTTGATAAGCACAGATCCTTACTCTGTTGTTACATCAGGCCTTAGGGCCTGGGGGTAGAAAGGATAATTCAAAGTGTCAAGGAAAACATTGTTGCATGGAGCTGTTTCTTGGCCTCTATTTGGTCTCTGCCCCAGTTACACTGCACATCTTAATATCTGGCACATGGGAAGTAAATGGTATAGGACCACAAAAACGAAAGGACCAAAACCAGAGCTCACCTTTTTCAGTCACATCAGCCACTTTTGTTCCCGCTGGTCACCCAGTGGGCCTTCCTACTTTGCCTTATTCATGCTGCTCTTTGAACCCAGCCTGATACAGGGCTTGCTCTTCCAATGATACCCAACACGGGTTCTTCCCAATAGAAACATTCTTTTCCATCGGTCTTCTGGAGATTAAAATACATGCCATGGGCCCCTCTACCACCCTGTTAATAATGGATTTATTTCTTTCCAGAGCTGCTGGCGCAGCTTCTCTTCCACTCTACCTCAATCCCCACCTGTTTTCCAAAAACTGAAGAGCCGCATTTAATGAGTTCATTCGGCCTCTCTGTACCGCCAGGTAGAGACATACAGGAGGCCAGTCTGGGACTCGCTTCAGGGGATGGGAGGAGGTGGCTTCAGCGTTAGTAGACGGTGGCCATGTATGCGGGTTAGCGGGGTGGGTGGGAGCGGGGTTCTAGAGAAGAGGAACACACCCAGGATTTACTTTTGGTGCCAGCTCTGATAGGTGGAGTCTGGGGCTACTCCAAAACCCTTGGGGTACCTGCTTTCTTATGCTCCCCACATCCTTTGGAACCGGAGAAGTGCCCACTAAGTAGGAGTCCTCTGCAGATGTGGATATAGTCATTGCAGAGAGTGGGGAGCAAAGGAAACGAAGGCTGGGTGACTGGCACCCAGGAACTTTGCTGTCTACCTAGACACGCAGTAATTGACATGCTGGCGACAGGAGTGCTGGACCACATGGATTCCAAACAATTACTTTCCTCAGCTGTTAGATTTTCAAACGTGATCTATCGAGTGATGCTGACAGTAGATTTTCTGCCGGCAATAAAGGTGGCCTGATTCACAGAATAATTACTGTATGCAAATGAATGTGATTTTCCCCTGCCCTTTTATGGATGACTCTGCTCTGCCATTCATCAGGGCCACAAATTTCACTTGGGAGGAGACGGATTTAAAGAGACAGGCACCCCTGGAGTTTTGCAGTGAACTTACTAAATTCATGTTAAGTGTCCTCATAAACAGGCGTGCATATGCTGGGGTGGGGCTGCCAGACTGACCTTTCTGCCTGTGCACCGCTGCTTGGAATTCAATCGAGGAAACCTCTTGCTCTGTGCCCTCCCAGGTCAGGAAGGCTTTTGCTGACTAGAGAAGCTGCGTCTTCCGGAGGTAACGTCATTCTATGTGTGGTTCAGGAGACCCCCGGGGACTTGTCCATTGAATCCACTCGGGTGTTTATGCACCTGTAGGAGGGAAACAGAAGGAGTAGAAAGCTCATCCTTGTATCTGGCTTTTGTTTTAGTGACATTGCAGCAGAAGTGATTTGAAACAAGAGGTGTGTTTTTGCTCGACCCCGAGATGGAAGCAAAGCACAGAGTAAAACCTGGAAGTTCAGATGAGCTGTTAAAAAACCACGAGTGTCACAGCCTTGGGGCTGGCTTCTCCAGCACCTAGTAGCCTCCCCCTGAGTTGGTGGCATTTCTCTGTGAGCATCTATGCCTGTGCACAGGAGGGAGGGGTGCGTTTGCTCTGTGTGGCTCCAGCAGGAGGCAAGGCTGAGCAATGCTAAGGGATGGAGCTCAGCCCCTGATGCTGGGACCAGAGGCACAAGCTCAGGGAAAATCCGAATCTGCTCCCAGCGTGGGGCACACACCTTGGTCCTCCAAGGGTGCACAAAAGTGGACCTCCGTGAATGTTATTAACGGAACAGCCCCATCTATCAGTGGGTTGTCTTCTTGCTCCTGTTGTAACAATATATCCATGCCCGTATATCCAGAACACACTTTCTTCCACTGTCACCCATGGAATAAAGGAAAGACACATCCCGCTTATGTGTACACGAGCCACACACACCACTGGGGGCCATCAGAGCCTTCTCCAAAGAAATGCCTATTGATAGAGACAATTTCTGAGAGTAGGAAACAGATGAGTTGGGTCTCCAGGGATTCCTCCCCTCCTTGACCCTGGCAGGTCTTCCCAGTTGCTCACTGCGTGTGCACAGGTGTTTTCAAAGACCAGCCCAAACCACGGCATTGTTTGTTTGTTTGTTTTTAATTTATTTGATTTTTTACATATTTTTATTTAATTTTTTAAAAATTATGTATCCTTTTAAAGGTTATTTTCCATTTGCAGTTATTAACCGTGATATTATTCTATGACAAAATTTTAGATCAATTCTTGGTTGTGATACCATCTCATGGAAAACAAAATTTTCTCCCCTTCACAAATTTTAATAAAGAATGAAACCCTTTATTAGTAGTTTATTTTTTCTCTTATCCTCTTTTTTCAATACCAGTTGTGATATAATGTGGAAGGCAACGTTCAAAAGGAGATTCAGCATTGGCTACCACAATTTTTAAAGCAGTTTAAACCTTGTATGATATAGTAATCACATTTATCTAGAAACATTTTTGTTGGTAGAAGGGGAAATAACCAATATTCTCAAGAAACACTAATTCAGTTGAAAAAATTCTAAATAACATACATTTACATGTTGACGTTTCATAGGTTTTCAGTGAAAAAATATTTAATTATTGTTTAATAAGAGTCAAGAAAAGTAAACTTGTTTATACCTGTGTCACCAGATTTAAAAGCAAATTGACAATTTTAATTTCGTTTGGCTTAAAAAAAAATTCCGAGCTGGTATGTAGTGTGAAGGAATGGCATTAACACAGGTAAAGAGCTGACTTGAGTAGGAAAGATGAGGAGGGTGTTTGGGTCTCTGATCTCAGCCACCCTCAACTCAAAGGCACACAGGCTTCCCAAAGATATCACTTTCCTGCCTACATTTTGTTCACTGAGGTGCATGCTTTCCCCTGAACTAGCTTGAGTGGTAAACTACTGCATATTATTAGACCACTAGAGAATAAACTACATTTTAGTATTCCTATATACCAAAAGTAGGTTTGGGATCTCTGAAGCATGTATTAATTTATACCACAGATTAAAAAAAAAGTTTGAAAAACTCTATGATTTGTTGACTTAACATTATACTCAGTGAACGCTTTCATTAAATCAAATTATATAGTGTTAAGATTCAAGGTTACTACTATTGCATAGGTAGTCAAGGTTTTAGTCATTCTGACGATATAATTTTATTTATCTTGCTATACAAATTTT
Organism: Catagonus wagneri; assembly: GCA_004024745.2. Classification (NCBI taxonomy): domain Eukaryota; kingdom Metazoa; phylum Chordata; class Mammalia; order Artiodactyla; family Tayassuidae; genus Catagonus; species Catagonus wagneri. Next base: position 10,442,763 of record PVHT021183530.1, on the reverse strand, counting down.
CTTACAAGGTATTTCTTTAAATCTTGCACTGTGTCTTTATAACAAGTTGCAACGACATTGCACTGGAAGGAATATTGAGTTGCAATTTTAAATATCGCTCATCTTTAGCCAGGAATTCACTGAACTGAGACAGCCCAGTACCTGGGCATTTGTCAGTGCTTAGAAGAGTCTTATAAATTCACCTCTAGACTTTTCCAGCAGTGTCTGCTTTGTCTTGCCCCAACTTTGTACCTCCCCCGATTAAACCTGCTGCTGCCAAAACATTCATCTTTTTAAACCTCACTTGATCATCCACCGTTCATTGGTACACACAGTAATTCATACATCACACTTCTATCGTGTGCCTCCATGTCCATCACCCTGATCAATGCTGGAAATGTGTAGGTTCAAGGAGTATAGTTCCCACTCACGGGAGCTTTCAGGCAGGAGGCAGTTCATGCTAATCCTTTGCTCCAGAAGGGTCAGTACCTCCAAATGGCTGGTAGGAGAAAGTGCAAATGCCTTAGTTGACCCAAGTGTCCCTTAGCTGGAGCTGGAGATGCATCTAACTCAAAAGTTGAGAATTACACTCGCATCCAGGGAGGTTATCTGAAGTAGTCAGATAAGCTGCCCAGACTTAGGAAGGTACCAGGAGCTGAAGCACAAAACGTCAAGTCTGACAAGTTTGGTCTGGGAAAATACATAGTTGCAAGAAGCTCATGTGCATCAGCCCATGAGCCTGGGATCTGGATTACAATACTCGCTTGAATGTGGATTTCTGGGTTGGCTTCAGCCAGGAGGGATGAAAGTACAATTGTGTGCCTCCCTTAGAAAGTCAACCCAATGGCTTAATGAGTTATTCTTTCTTTGATTCATTCATTCCCTTATAATGTCACTGAGTACGTAATGTATCATATGCTGGTCACAGAGCTGGGTCCAGTCCAGAGAACGGTCTAGGGCAGTGAGGATCTGGCACTCTCTGCTGAGATGGGTGTTGAGCAGGTACAATCACAGTAAAGGCTCACTGACGCTCATACCCCTGTTTTCCCACAGCCAAGAAATGGGAGCACCCTCTATGCTGTTGCACAACGAAATTCCAGAGATCGCCCTTGACACCTCTTATGATAGATGTTAACTGTGTTTCCTGACAGCCATAGAGAATAATTCCTCTCCTCCATCCCCTGGACCCAGGGACTTGTCCTTGACAAAGAGCTGTGGGCACAGGTGGTGGGTGACACCTCTGTGTGGAAGCACTGACAAGTTGGGTGATTCTCTAAATGCTCTTAATCCTGATTCAGCAATCAGCCATTTGCCAAAGGAGAGTCTCCTCCAGCCTAGGCTTTTGAGTGGGGACAGCGTGGAACAAAGTCCCTACCAACTCTCTATGGACATGGAGCCTAAAGGAGGAGATAATTGCAGTTGTTTGAAGCCATCTAGATGTTGGTGCTACTTGTCACACAGTATGTGCTGCCGGATTGCATGAACAATACACTGCCCTGTCTCTCATCACCATCCAGTCCAGTCCGGTCCATCAGCAATTCCTGGTGATGTGTATTTAAGACATGTGCTGCGTCTGTCCACTTCTCATCATCCATTGTTGTCTTCTCAGCTCAAGCCTCAAGCCCTCTTTCACCTGGACGATTGCAACTCTCCCCTCTTGGGTCTCCCTCTTTCTACTTTTGTCCACTTTGATAGATGGTAGAATGATCCTTGTAGAACTCAACTCAACTTGACTCAAATCATGGAGGTCTCCATCCTAAAACCCTCCTAGACCTAGAGCGAAGTGTACTGTTGCCATGGGTACAGGACCTCCCTCCTCGTCCCCACGCCCCCCTCTGCCCCCCGCCTGTCCGGATTCATTTCCGGCCACTTTGCCCTGGTTCATTACCCTCCAATCCAGCATTCATTCCATTTCCCAAAACTCCAAGCTGCCCCTGTGCTTGGAATGTCCTTACCTAGACCTTCGCTCACGAGGCTTCTTGGCTTAAATGTCACTTCTTCAGAGAGGTCATTCCTGACCAGAAAACCCTAGGCGCTATCTATCCCAACACATTATTTTAATTTTCCATAGAGCACTCATCACCAGCTGATGTTTTTCTTGCTTACGTGTTTGTTTGTTTTCAGTTTACCCCCATGAGGATGCCAGCTCATCTGAAGCAGGAGCCTTTCTTGTTTAGAACGGAATCTCCCGGAGCAGAAGTGGTCTGTAGTCAAAATAAGCAGCTTGCATCTTTGAGCCAGCGAATCTGTGTGTGAGTGGATGGGCATGCGTGCTGACCACCCAGCAGGGGTGCTGGCCAAGCAGGGAGCAGGCACCATTGGGGAGAAGCTCCTGAGATGCCTTCCACTTTTGTGCAGATCTTTCACCCTGACTTGGCATTCAGTTCTATAAAAATTAACTATGCAGCGCAGAGTGAAGTCTTTCCTCTTCTGAAAAAAAGCAAGAGGAAATGGGCTTCCAAGTGCTGCCTTTTGGAAGTAAGTGGTGAGGGATTTTAGCGCGTGATAATAAAGCTCTCTTTCATTTGTGGAAATCCCCTTCCTGGAGATCTTTAAAAATAGGATACTATAAAGATGAGTTTAATTTTTACTCTGTTCTGAAACCCAGGGGTGATATTAACAGTCATGGCCCTGAGAGGTGGCTCGCAGAAAGCCACCATCAGACATCTCCACGTGCTATTGATTGCTCGGAAGCAGTAGAAAGCTGTACATTTAATAACTCTTTCAGCGTTTGTTTTCTCTTTTACTTGAAGACTGTAAATAAATAATACTCAACAGAACCAGTGGGATTAAATGAGTGACCAGCCTGTCTTTTCATCGTTGAGGACATATTTAGATTTGTCTGAATACGGCATGCATGATTTTTCATGACCTTGCCTTAAATACAGTGTCGCAGCAGGTATAAATCCTGTTGGGGCAAAAAACACAGGCAGCTTTTTGACCCTGCAAAATGTCAGACCATATGGATTGAAGCTCCTTTTGGCTAATTTGAAATAGTATTTGGTTTATTTTTTTCCACCTTCTGATCTTACGTCTTCCTTTCTGCTCTAAGACAGTACCACTACTATTTCTTTTAATTCTAGCTCTTGTGGGTAAAATGGCCCATTAAGTTTGGACTTAAAGGTCGTTTAATATGGGAGGGGGGAGACTTTTGAAAAGGAACAACCTAGGAAAGACTCTGCTTCTCTTAACCTGATATTTTCGAAGAGACTGGTGACGTGTTTTATGGGCTACGTGAACACGCTGAGCCATCTGATACAGCCCTGACGCAGCCATAAAATCTGTTTTAACAGACATTTAAACAAAGCCTGCTCATTCTTAGGGTTATTGGAATTGATCATTTGCTACCTAGACTAAAACCATAGAGGAATTTATTGGCCCCCAGGAGCGCTGACACTTGAGCCATGGGCGAGGTAAATGGAAATATAGGAAGGATTCAAGCAAGAACAAATGAGTGGGGGGGTTGCCTCCAGTCTTTAAGTTTCCAGTATTCAGGTCATGGGCCATTTTCTGGCCGGGTGGTACAGGATTTTGTGTTGTTTTATTTTGCCTTTTTTTTTTTCTTTTAATAGTCATTTAAACTGGAGTGGCTACTCTTTGTGAACATTTTCTTCACAAAGAAGAATAGGCCAAAGCCAAGGCCAAGGCCAAAGCCAAGGCCAAGGCCAAAGGCAAAGCCTGCTGATTTTGCTTTGGTTATAATGTATAATATTTTTTTGATGGTGTCCCAGTCCATCCTGCCTGATCTTTTCTTTTTCAAAAAAAATACGTTTTATTGGAGTATAGGTGACTTGCAATGTTCTGTTAGTTTCAGGTGTACAGCAACGTGAACCAGCCCTACATCTCCATGTATATCCATTCTTTTTCAGACTCTCCCCGTATAGGCTATCAGTGAGTACTGACTAGATTTCCCCCAGCTATTGTAGCTCCTCATTACCCATCAATTTCTGCCTGATCTTATGTCTGAAAAGTTTTTGATATACTTATCAAAATCTCAGGCTGTTGTCTTTGGTTGATGAGCATCACACGCTTCTAATGATATAATTCTAAAAGAATTTGCAGAAGGAAAGATCCAGGCCAGTTCAGGAAAAATCCAATGAAATTTAAATTCTGGAGAAGGACCCACACAGCAGGCCTTCTCCTCCATCCTGCATCATCGGTAAACCCCGCTCCCAGCCAGGAAGCGTGCTCTCTGCATCACGGCTCTATTACCTACAGTCAAAAGTCCTCACAGTTCCTTAAAATGGCCAAAGGATTGTAAATAAAGACACTGAGACATGCCACTGGCAAAGAGTTAAAGGAAATTAGGCTCAGTGGTAAAAACCTGACTAGTATCCATGAAGACTCTGGTTTGATCCCCGGCCTTGCTCAGTGGGTTAGGGACCTGGCATTGCCATGAGCTGTGGTGCAGGTCTCAGACGTAACTTGGGTCCCATGTTGCTGTGACTGTGGTGTAGGCCGGCAGCGACAGCTTTGATTTTGACCCTTAGCCTGGGAATTTAGGTGCATCCCTAAAAATCAAAAAAAAAAAAAAAAAAAAAAAAAAAAAAAAAAAAAAAAAAAAAAAAAAAAAAGAAAGAAAGAAAGAAAGAAAGGAAGAAAGAAAAAGGAAAATAAACACCCTTTCACTCAGAACATACCACAGCGTCTCCACGTACAGCCTCCTGACACACTACAGGTAGAAAGAAGCATTTCTTCCAACTAGTCAAAAATAAAATCCGCATCGAGTGTGAACTGCCTTTGGAAAGAAAAGGATAAAAAAAAATCCTGAATCTGTGTTTCAGGGTCACTCAAACTGGAATCTTGCCCAGAAATGTTGGGGGGAGGTGCGAGGGAACTGGGGGGAGCAATAGTTAATTAGCGGTGGGAATACATAAGAGAAACCTTAAATAAAGGCGAAAACCCACTTGACTCCCACTTTGTGAAACATTATTGAACATATAATTTTCTGATATTTTGTCTGGTGTGTGTGTGTGTCTGTGTGTGCGCGCGAGGTTTGCAGTTTGGAGGACTTTTTAATTCAATAGTTCACAAATAAAACCTTTCTCTGTGTTGCACGAAGTGAAATTACTATGTGTTAGTGCAGAAATCAGGTAACACTCAACTAGCCATGTTTCAGGCACTACACAGAAATCTTCTCCTAAAGAACACTGCATTCAAATGACTCCTAAAACTTCCACGGTCTTAGAACAGAATTTTGAGGGTTGATTGCAGCGATAAGAGTCCTTAGGTTTTCCTTTCTCTTTGGCTGATGCATCCTTAGCTTTTTGCTTCACTCTTTTGCCTCTTAGCTTTGTCTTCCTGTCTGTCTGACACAGACACACCACACAGACACACAGCCACACACACACGCAGTAACCTCATTTTCAGTTTTTTTTTTTTTTTTTTTCATAGCAGTTGCCCCCAAAGAAATGCTCTCAACCAGAGCTGGTGCCTGTCACCACAGCCCATCACTTGCCTGGTAATTAAACTCTGACTGATTTATTGAGTGACAGCCAGCAAATCCCAACTCGGTTTTTATGATATACATACTTCCCCGGGCTAAATTCACTCAAACAACAACCCAGAGTGGGGAGGCGAGGGGGATGGAGGCGGTGGTAGGTGGACAGGAGGGGGGCGAGTGATATGAAAATAAATAGGGAAGCCAGCATCCGTTGGCCAAAGGAGACATTTTGCAAAAGCAAGCAAGCAAGCAAAAAAAAAAAAAAAAAATCTCAGTGCAACATCTCTTTCAAATCCGGAGTTCTGGGGAGCAAGGGTGGCGCTGGTAAACATCATACTTCAGCTTTCGGATCCATTGGAAACACCTCACGTACAAAAGTGCTCTGGAGGGGAAAACAAGACGGGCTTGCAGCTAATGTTACAGTCAAGTTCCAATTTTACCTAAGGGAGGGCGGCTTTATTAAAAGTCATGACTGAAATTGCATGACAGGTGCCAATATCCTGCACCCTGACAGATGCGCCGGCTCGCGGACGCCATTTCCCCGGCAGTGGTCCCTCGACAGAGCTGCCCGCAGCCCCATTTGTCTCTCTTCCAGCGAGATCACACATGCCTGATGTTTGCCTCCAAGCTGCGTGGCGGGGCTTGATATGTGGAATCCTCACAATGAGACTTATTAAAAGACAGTCCATTATTTTTATTTAGAGCGTTTCCAAAACAGGCAGAGCGCGCACGGAGATAATTTAAAAATCGTGTGGCAGGTCATCTCCAGGCCAGCGTGGCTCCATTAGAAATGCATAAGAAAGTAGCAACACACACACACACACACACACACACACACACACACGCCACTTCTCTGTTCATAATAGGAGTGATTTGAGCGACATTTAACCCTTGACGAATAGCCCTGACAGCCCAAAGCACTCTTTTGCTATAAACCACAGGAACATTTCAACATGAAGGATTAACCCTGCTCCCTTTTTTCCCTAAATCTTTCTTCCTTTCCTCCTTTTTTTTTCTCTCTCTTCTTATTTCCTTGCATCCCTCTTCTATTTTGTTACAGGTGGGCTTTCTCATTGCGGCGATAGATATAAAATACTCCTGATTGGCTGTATTTATGGGGCCTTTTCATCCTCCTGTTGGTTCAAACACAAAGAAAAATAGTCTCTCTCTACCATGCCTGGTTTGAACAGCAGGTAAAACTCCGGCAGCCTCCTCTCCACAGCCTCCCGTGGAAAATTACTACAGATGAAATGATTCTGTCATGGAAATGGTAAGAGAAAAGTTTCAGCTTAAAGGATGCTGGTGACACACGGTAGCTTGGCCACCAGGGCGAGCATGACCCAGGCGGGCTGGGCTTTCTCAGCCAGTGACGGGCAGGCGGCACAACAGCCTTTGGAGGGCTGAGCACCGCCTTTGGTACCAAAGAGCAGAGTTTCCCGGCGTGAAATTTGCTCTCAGGTGAACTGCCGGGCTTCATGCCTCAACATTGCTTTACCTGGTGAAATGAGAGCCAGGCTGAATCTGTGTCACTGGCATCAGTTCCGTGATCTCATCCGGATGCACCGTGGACACTGGTTCACCTTCTCGCCCAAGAACAGCATTTGTCCCATCTCCCCAGCTGGTTGTCTACACACCGGAGGGGCAGCTGGCCCAGAACTGGGGAGGGATTTTAGGTCAGCATTTAGGTGTGGTTCACACAAGACGGATGGGGCACTGGCGGAGCGCCTGGGGAAGGGCTTGTGTAAGCTGCATTGTCACTCTTCCTGGCTCTTGCCGGAACCCTTAGGCTCGTGTTTTCATGGACACCTTAGCAAGCCACAACAGTAATGAAAAAAATCATAATGATAAAGTAAAAAGTCACTTTGCTGTACAGCAGCAATCAACTATGCTCTAATAAAAATTAAAAAAAAAAAAGATCCCCACCTTCCTGTCCTAACCTTGAAAAGGAAGATGGGTTCTCAAGAAGTATAGTCTCCTGAGTGTCCCCAGAGGTGAAGGGAGGCTGGTGTTCAGGTGACCATACCACCTCCATCCCTGCAGGCAGGTGCTGGATGCAGAGGCTGGAAGGTACATCTGAGTGAGTTCATTTGCATGTATTACTTACGCGTGGAGGGCTTACCAGCCCCCTAAGGCACAGTGCTGAGGGCTGGGGACCAAGAACACCAATATGTGGTCTCTAGCTTCAAAGAAGTCATAGATATTTTAAATAGATAGCAGGATATTCTCCATTGCTTTTCTAAATAATTTTGTGTAGTTACATATCATGTCTAGTGCTCCTGTTAATTAGCTACTCAATAATATTTGTTTTATTGTAGAGTGTTAGGTGTCATCTCTCCTATTGCCACCCTTATCAGGTCACAAGGATGAAGACATTCAGTGTATTTGCCAGTCACAGCATCCCACTGGCTCTTCACTCTTACCTATCTGTTGTGTAGGTTCCTGGAAAGTCTGCAAGAAGTGAGCTCACTGGGAGGGGTGCTCACTGGTTTTCTCTATCTGTGGGATGTGCTCCTTGTATCACTGTTGAGTCACTGAGCTCTCCAGTGGAGGGAGCAGCGTGTAGAATGGATTCCTCTGTCTGTATAGAGAAGACTGCACAGTCCTGTCTTTCACATTCAGAGGCTGTCCATCCTCGGCCAGACGAGCATTGCTCTTCCCCACTGGTTCCACTTTTTGTAAATATTAAAATTTGGGGGGGTCATTTTCATCGTGTAACTCAACAGATATTTTCTTCACCTTTCCAAAAAGTGTTCGTTGCCTTGCTGAGGCCCTGGCGATGGACAAACACAGACCTTGGTGCCCTGGCATGTTCTAAGACCCCAGGAGCTCAGCGCTTGCCCTTGACCAGGATCAAAAACTTAAAAACTACTGTATAAACTGAAGACTGAAGAGTCATATTTTTGTCTATTAATTGTTATCTTGCAGCCCATAGTCAAAGGAGGTTCTTTGTTTTATTTGGATTGAAGAAAAAAGGTATTTGCTTATACAGTTATCAGTGATTATTCCATTTCCTTGCTCAGAAGCTTCTGTTGCCTAAAATAAGCCCAGATTCCTTTTGTTGGCATTCAAGGTCCTTTCTAGTCTGACCCTGACCTGATTATCTGGCCTCCCTCACTTCTTGCCCACCCCCCATCCCAGCTCTGCCTGTCCTCTGTGCTCTGGTCACAGAAACCTATAATTTACCCAACAGAACGTACATTTCTCATTTCAATATCTTTGTATAAATGCTTGCTCTGCCTGTAATCCCTTTTGAATTGGTCAAAATCTTGTGTATCTTTCATGACCAATTTTATGGCTTTCTCTGACCCCTTGTTCTGCACACGTCAGTATCTATAATACAGCACTCTGAACACTGTATTAAACACTGTTTTTATTTGTCATGTACCATCTCAGCCTCAAAGCTCCCCAGGGACAGTGTCTGTGTCTTCTTCATCATCTTTCTATACTTAAAATATCTCCCAGAATATATCCCCAATACACCGTAACTTCACCATCTTGTGGGCTTTCCGGGCACATTTCCCATAGCTTTGGGTTAAACTATCTCCGAGTCTCTAATAATCCTTGAGGTATCACCTTCTATGGGGAAAATACACTCCTGCATGAAGATTTTCATATTCCTCTAGTTAGAGCCAGTCCTTTTCTCCCAAGAACGTTCAAGATCTCCTTCATCCACACCCCTGTGGGGACATTATCTTCTACTTTGTAATACAGTTACTTGGGTACATAGCCTGTTCCCGCTACTATATGTGAAATATCCGAAAGGGAGTTCCCTGGTGGTGCAGTGGGTTAAGATCTTGTGTTATCACTGCTGTGGCTCAGGTACCTGCTGTAAGTGGATTTGATCCCTGGCTGGGGAAATTCCGCATACTAAGGGAGCAGTCAAAAAAAAAAAAAAAAAAAAAAAAGGAAAGAAAGAAAGAAAAAAATATCTAAAAGGCAGGGTTTGATCCATGGCATCCATCACTCACACAGCCCAGCACAGACAAAATGCCCAGCACACAGCAGGCACATCACCCCTGCCAAAGCAACGGTGAAGCAAATGAACTGAAGCATTTTGTATTCACATGCTACTTCAATTTTATCTACTCAAAATCGCCTGTAACGTGTCACATTATAGCAAGTAGGTCTGTATATTTCTCATGCAAGATATTCCCTTTCTACTCTCCAGGGAGAAGAGACTGTCGGGCGAGATAAAAGTTGGCTCAGACTCAATGCATTCCTTGAAGAGCTTTTCTTGGACTCTTTAAACATTTTTCTGAACTACACTCAGGACCCGGGTTTCTGTAACATTTGACCTCCAAGATCATTAGAGTTACGAAGACTGCAGGTAACCTATACAAGGTACGATTAAAAAGAGAGCGCAGAAGAAAGGGAACGGGGAAGAAAGAACAGAGGAAGCAGCAGCAAGTCAACAGGACGCCCACGGTCAAGGTCTAATTGCCCGGAGTTGTCAAGCAAGGACGTTTATTTAAAACCTCACAGGCCACTTGACGTGGCGGAAGTGTGCTAGGATTTATGCCCGGGTTAGGTCACCGGAGCCAATGAAACGAGCTGCTAGGCAGGCACTGGGGACCCTGCTCAATGTCGTGACTGAAAAGGGGATGATTAACACCTTTTTTGAGCTTTTTCAGGAAGTAATTTTATTCACATTTCAAGAACCACAGGGTATTTCAGAATCAAAGCTCTCCTTTTCTTGTTTCTATTAGATTTATTTTTGGCTCTATTTTAAAGTTGCCTAAAAATACTTCTTGCTGCTAAGAATGTCCCCTCTCAGGTCACCGACAGAGGCCCAGCCGGGCTGGACTCCCTCAGAGCTTAGGAGCTTGGGGGTCTCACCTGCTCTGCCATTTCTGGTAGACTTTTCTTTTCTTTTCCTCTTATTTCATTTATTTATTATTTTTAACCATAGCATTTAGAGGAATAAATCCCACTTACTGTCTTAAAACTGAGGAGCTCGATCAATGGTTTTCTCACAGGCGGTCAGGAGTAAAGAGAGGCAATTGGACAACATTCTCCAAAGTAGAAAAGAAGGAATAGAAATAGAAAAGAAGGAGAAGGAAAGGAAACTGGAAAAATCTCTCTTCTGACTGGAAGAGACCTGCGGTCACAGCCTGGTGTTGGGAATGAACCCCATCATGTAAAACATCTTCTTCCTGCCCAAGCAGTGGCCAGTTGAAAGCTGGGGTTCGAGACAGGGGTGGGGTTCCCTTTCAGTGGAGAAAACTAGGATTAGTATAAGAGTAAAGCTGAATTAAAAACTAGATAAATGACTATGTGGTTGAAGAAAATATTCTGTCCAGCTTTCTTAGAGCATGCCACCAGGCCAGATCCTGCCTTTGCTGGATTCTGAATGCTCCAGGCTCAGTCACACAAATGCCTCTGTTTACCCGCACAGAAATTCATTCGTGAAAAAATAATCAACTTCAGTTCTTATTTCATAATGACTCATCGGTAACTGGTGGATAAAGTGTCAAGACACCAGGTCTTGCTGCTGAGTTGAGAAAAGTCCTTCAAGTCTGCAGAAGTCTTGCTATTCCTTTCATCATTCCATCATTTTAGCACGTTTTCCTTTTATTGCCCTGAGCGATTATCCCACACTCAATGAAAACAATCATTATTTCCCGCAAATCCTTGTTCCCCAAATTTCTGAACCTGTTTGTGAATAATTTGTAGCTCTTGAGACTGTGGAGTAAACATCAAAAATGTACCTAACACTGTATTTGCAAACCACATTCAAAAAAATAAAACTTATCTAATTCAAAATCACAATTTATTGTGAAGGCAGATAGTTCAGCTGGGCCCCCTCCTAAAAGGCCACGGTCCTGTGGTTATTGTTACTTGTTCTTGCTTTTTGGGAAGATTTCTCCCTTCACTCCTGCATTTCTAGGATTTGCTCTGGGAAATAGGCACTGACACATCTTTGGTGTCTGATCATAAAGAAATCAGAGGTTACTTTGTGCATGCGTGTGTGTGTGTGTGTGTGTGTGTGTGTGTGTGCCTGAGCCAGTGGTTTCTGTCAGAAGCCCGAGAGGCATGATGAGGAAAGGTTCTCACCTCAGAAACTGAGGTTGCCCTTAAATGGCAAAGAAGCGTCTGGATCTCTCAAAGAGGGTGCACCCCACCCCTTCACCTCCACCGCCACCGGAAGAGACTTTGCTTCTGTAATGGAGTTGAGGGTTCTTTGAGTTCAGGGAAATTCTTGGGAGGTGGTGAAGGCTGGAATTTTCTTGGAAAATTTTCCTTTGGCCTTTGGGAAGCATCAGACTTAGACTGGCATGTTTCTCGTACGTCAAGTCCCCTTAGTTACCTCCCAAAGGCGCAGCAGAGCCTGTGAAATCCCATGACGTTGGGAAGAGGTGAGGCCTGAGCTGCCAGAGGACATGACGGTAGCCTCAGAGTGTCTGGACCAAGGTTTTGCTGAGGTAGTGCTGCCACGAAAAAGGCGTCCCCCCCGGGTGCCTGGCATAGCCTCTGTGGCTGTGTGTGAACCTGTACAGGGGTTTCAGGAGATGATCAACAGCAAAGGCAGCGTGGCCTTCAACCCAGGCTTGGTAAGGACCACCGCCCGCTCAGGAGAAAACTCCGGAGCTGAGACAATGTGCTCCCTCCCAAGCTCATCGAAAGGTGCTCTGGTGACGATATGGGTATGATAAGGCAGAAATCAGGGTTATGGGAAAACAGCTTGTATTTTTTTTTTTTTTTGTCTTTTTGCCTTTATCTAGGACCGCACCCGTGACATATGGAGGTTCCCAGTCTAGGGGTCTAAGAGGAGCTGTAGCCGCCGGCCTTCACCACAGCCACAGCAATGCGGGATCCGAGCCGCGTCTGCAGCCTACACCACTGCTCACGGCAACGCCGGATCCTTAACCCACTGAGCAAGGCCAGGGATCGAACCCGCAACCTCATGGTTCTTAGTCGGATTCGTTAACCACTGAGCCATGACGGGAACTCCAAAACAACTTGTATTTTTATGTTCATCTGTCTTCCTCCACTAGGCTGTAAGTTCTTTAAGAGTGAACACTGCAGTCTGTTTATTGCATTATTCCAGTGCCCGCCCCGTAATAGGAACTCAGTATTTATTGCCTAAACTCTGAATTGTATTGAAATATGATAATTTAAATACAGTTGAAAATAGTTAAAACTCTGGAACAGAAGACAATGTTCTCTCTGGATAAGTTCCCATGGACTGTTCTGGATAGAATGACACTCTGTTTTCTGTTCTATTTTGTCACCCATCCCCCAACAGCCCTCTCAAAAATTCCTGTTTGGTAATCTCTATCTATCTCTATATAGACACACACTCTCATTATATTTTAGGGTCTAATTCAGGCCATCTGCTCTTTCATGGAAAGTGATAGCTTTTAGATTCCTTTAATGTTTCTACTTATAAAAGATCATAGGTCTGTATAATAATTAGTCTTTTCCTACTAATTGGTGACAACTTGAATCCCCTTTTATCTGAGCATCAAAATGTTTTAAATATTAACTAAGCTTCACAACCTCTCTGTGTGATTTGTGCTGCGTGTCGGTGGCAGAGGTGGGTCAGCTGGTCACCTGACGCCGGGCCAGCTGGAGGCTTTGGTCCCTGACAGCATCACACACAGGTCATGGTGGCGCAGACCCAAAGCCACCTGAAAGTGACTGTCCCCAAACTTCAGAATACTGCTGTACATGAAAACCGGCTTGCCTCTAAGCAGTGTGACCACCCCATTCGATTTTGAAGAGTCAAGTCAGTCAACTGATTCGACATTTCACTGGTGTGGTCAGTCAGGAGGGTCAAGGAATCTAATCACGTGTGTGGGTGGAACTTCCACAAAAGCACAGGCGTATCATGTGCTTCATTTCAATGTCACATGAACTAGGCATCACGTTGGGGAAATTTATCAATCTGGTAGCCATGTCTGTGCTCACGGGAGTTGGTATTTTTGTAATACAGTACACCCATTTGTTTGTCATATAGATTTGCAATTGATTATGTTACTTACATTAAATTATGTAATAACATATGTTACATTAAATTATGTAATAACATAAACTATTACTCATATAATAAAACTATATACAATTAAATCTAATTGTTAAGGTCATATAAACACCCATGTCATTACTATTCAATTACTATATTAATTAATGTTATATTGACAATATAATGTTATGTTATTATACATTATATATTGTCATAATTAATATAATAATTATATGTGATTAAGGTAATGTATAATTTATATATTAAAATAAAGCCATTGTTTATAATAGCAATATTTTCTGAGTATTAATATTTATTTGTACATTGATTTCTAGGTTAAAACCCTGAGTAATGCTAATACCAGCCATGAACCAATTCAGGGAAATCAGAAACTGACATGACTTGGAAACCTCAAGACTCTAGAGATGGTGTGAAGAGAAATGACTTCCTCCTTTGACCTTGGGCCTTCCAGACGATCGCCTTTTCTCCCTGAAGAGCTGTCTTTGCAGTGGGGGCTATTGTAGCCACTCGGTCAAATCTCCATAAGCACCCATGTCAGCAGATCCCGGTATGTTACCATTTTGGGCAATGACATGGCCACTGCCCCACTGACTCTCCGTTGGCCACAGAATGTCCATGGAGAGGGTGTGACCTCTTTTTAAAGTGAAGCAATCAGGTGGCAGTGGTCCCTTCTACATAAAGGCGGACCTTCGGGTCAAGTTCTGTATACAACTAAAAATGTGTGACAGAATAACCAACTGAGTCCTTATCCCCTAACAGTTACCAGGACCTGGTTCGCCAGGCGAGCTCTCAGGGAGCCAGGGCCCAAGGAAGACAGGAGAAGAGAGGGTCCAGGCGATGTGGGATTAGGAAAAGTAGAATTTTGTGCCTCTCGGTGGACAAATGGGACTGAGGTCGAATATCAAGGTCAGAGATGGGAAAACAAGGGGCAGAAAGAAGGCAGGAGCTTCAGGAAAAGGAGCAGAACACCTCGGGTGCTGCAGAAGCTGCGGTGGGGAAGATACCGTGATGTCCCCAGTCTGGCCGCATGGGAGTGGCCTGGCCCCTGCTGGTCTCTCCAGAATTGACTGGACTCTAAGAACACGCTTTTGGGGAGTGTGCATACCCACTCAGTACTCTCCCTGACTTCTCATTTTTCCGTGACCATGTTAAGTGTGACCCCAAGGTTATCAGTCATCCGTAGAAAACTGCGGTACAGCTCGGGAGATGTCACACCCAGGGGAGATAATTCCGTCACAGTGATGTCAGTGTCCACAAAGCAGGGAGTGTATGACGCTTATGATTTGTGAATGAGGAAATAAATCCCAAATAGGAAAATCAAGGTAAGTGACAGGACAAAACAGCTGCGAGTGACCTCGGTCTCCACCCATGTCATAGCCACATCTTCAAAAACGTTTATTGTCTTTTGGGAAAGGAATGTCATAGATCAATACAAAAAAAAATTCTCTGTTTTAATTTTATTACTTGAAAGATTATTATTTTGGTTTCGAAGAGATTGATCAATAGTTTACATTTTTTTTTCCAAACCCATGCACTAGGATTTGACCCCATCCTGACCCCTCCCTTCACTTTCCCTGGCACATCAGTGCTTCACTTTGCACTTGGAGTTCAGACTCAAATTCCAATTCATTCTGTACTGATGAGATAACGCGTGTAAAGCTCTTGGATGAGTGCCTGGCACTTACTGAGTGCGCAATCAGTGTTAGTGAATTACTACCATTATTCTGGTTCCTGAGTCCTAGTGGTTTGGCTGTGAAGATTCACTCCAGTAAGTGGACCCAGTGACTCTTAGTTCTGCCTAATTCTGTCACATGCTCAGAATTCCTCCGAGCATGCTTTGCAGTCAACCAGAGTCCTTTTGGGAATACGGTCAGAATCTTGCTCTTTAATTTCCGCTTTTGTTTTTTTATTTTATTTTATTTCATTTTGCTTTTAGGGCCACACCCACAGCATTCAGAAGTTCCCAGGCTAGGGGTCGAATCAGAGCTATCACTGCTGGCCTACAACACAACCACAGCAACACCAGATCCAAGCCAAATCTGCGACCTACACTACAGCTCATGGCAACATCAGATCCCCAACCCACTGAACGAGGCCAAGGATCAGGGATCAAACCCCCTGACAGATATCAGTTGGATTCATTTCCGCTGTGCCACAATGGGAACTCCCTTTTTTTTTTTTAACAATTGCTTTTTTTTTTTTTTAATTTTCTCATTATAGCTGGTTAACAGTGTTCTGTCAATGTTCTACTGCACAGCAAGGTGACCCAGTCACACATACATATATACATTCTTTTTTCTCACATCCTTCTTTTGTTTTTTAAGTGTATGTGCAATTACTCCCTGAATATAGTGCTTCACACACATGAAGAAATGACCAAAGAGGAAAAAAGAAAAAGGTTTTGGTCACATAAAAAATGTTTTCAAGTACAAGAATATAAACTAAAAAATGACCTTCTGAAAATAATGTCCAACATATGCCATTCTTCTTAATATGTGAAAAATACTCTTTGGTCAATGAGAAGTAAATAAAGTCCACATTAGACAAGAGTAGAAGAGATAGTGCACAGAAAAGACGTCAGTTTGTGAATGGGCATAAAATAATTGTCCACTTTTACTGGCATCTCAACAATGTGAAATTTTAAAAGTTACTATTTTTCATCTATTAGATGCTAAAAATATGGTCATGCTCACAATGTACGTCAAATGTGATTACAATATTCCTTAGCGGTGAAAATGACTGAGTGTCTGGAATACTGGTCAAACATGCAACAAGGAACTTACAATGTTCATATGTTTTGAGATATTCTTTTATTTTTTTGGGCTGATGATACCTCATTTTATCATTAATTATTTTTTAAAGTGACACCTGGTATATTTGAAAGTCGTTAAGAGAATTGATTCCAAGAGTTCTCATAACATGAAAAAACTTTTTTTAAATTTGTTTCTCTTTTTTTTTCTTTCTCTGCCACAGCCACGGCATATGGAAGTTCCAGGGCCAGGGATCAAATCTAAGCTGCAGCTGTGACCTAAGATACAGCTGTGGCAATGCCAGATCCTTAATCCGTAGAGCCACAACAGGAACTCCTCTTTTTTTTAAAAAAATCAATATGAGATGATGAATGTTAACTGAACTTAATGTGGTAATCATTTCACAATGCATCAACATATGTAAGTCAAATCATTCTGCTTCAAACTTAAAATGCTTTATGTCAATTATATCTCAATAAAACAAGAAAAAATCAAATAGCCTTTAAGATTTGCTGTAACAACAACTGCAACGACAGCTGAAATAGCCTTACCACTCTTTCCCCTTTTCAGTAGCATCTACCCTCAACTCCTGTAGCTGCTTCTTTTGATATTTACTTCCACCTTTCAAAATAACAGAATGCACTGCTCTCTGATGCATCCATTTTAAACTTTGTTGACCTTTTATTATGGTGGATGAAGATACTAACTTTTAAAAACGGGAGTTCCTGTCGTGGTTCACTGGAAACAAACCCAATTAGTATCCATGAGGATGCAAGTTTGATCCCCAGCCTCCCTCAATGGGTTAAGGATCTGGCATTGTCATGAGCCATGTGGTGTGAGTCCCAGATGTGGCTCAGATCCTGTGTTGCTGTGGCTGTGGTGTAGGTCAGCAGCTGTAGTTCCAATTCGACCCTTAGGCTAGGAACATCCCTTTGTCGTAGGTGTGACCTTACAACAAACAAAAAAGCCTCACCTTCCTCTCCTCCCTCCATATTCCCCAATATAATCTTTAATAATTTATAGTTAATGAAATTAACCTGCTAAGCCTAGCAGGTACTATATTTGAATTCTCATCTTCTTTATCCACGCCACTGCCCCTGGAGTTGATGATTGCTTCTTTTTCTCATTTGCTTTTATTAAAATGTCTGGGTAAATATTCTAAGTAGAATTTTCCTCATAAGCAATGTGTTTTTTTCCGTCCCCTCTTGATCTGCCTTGGACAGACCATCATGACCCATCTACCCCTGGCTCTGACCTGGACTATATAATAACTGAAATCAAAACTGAGCTAAAACAGTGGAAGAAAAATCAAGGATATCTCTTTAGAAATAGAACAAAAACACTGAGATGGACAACATGGGACAAAAAATAATAAGAAAAATAGAGGAGAATTATCCCATGAGGATTAATATTTAACCAACAGGATTTTTTAAATTAAAGAATGGAACTGAAAGAACATGAAAATCCAGATTAACAAATTCCATGAATACTGAATGCAATGTTAGAATAAAGACTAAAACAGTCATAAGAATCAAAATGGCATCATTCTTCCCAGCTTGGATTTCTATACCCAGTCGAATTACCATTAAATGAGAGAATAAAATAAATATATTTTCAGACAAGTACAATCTTATAAAATTTCCTTCCTATATATTCTTTTTTCAGGAAGCAATGGACAAAAGTGCTCTTCCCAAGCAAGGAATGACAAGGAAAGAGAATAGCATGGGACCCAACACAGAAAGAGTTAATAGAGTGACTACAGGCATGAGTCCCAGAATGGCAGATGCACAAATTGCACAAGCTTCACCAGTCTAGAAGACAAACAGTCAAGATACGGAAGCAACCTAAGTGTCCATCAATAGGGGAATGGATAAAAAAATATGCTGTATATATGTACAATGGATTACTACTCAGCCATAAAAAAGAATGAAATCTTGACATTTGCAGTAACACTAATGGACGTATAGGATACTATGTTGTGTAAAATAAGTCAAGAGAAATACAAGCAATATGCATTGTCACTTACAAGTTGAATCTAAAAAACAAAGGAAATAAATAAATATTAAAAAAAGAAACAGGAAGATACAGAGATCAAACAGATGATTGCCAGAGGGGAGGGGAGGAGGGTGGATGGGTGAAACAGGTGAAAAAGATCAAGAGGTACAGACCATGGAGAAATAGAAGAGTTCAGGGAAGAGGTGTTAGATATTAGTAGAAATAAAAACTGACAGAAAAAAATCTTGGAAATGAGGATTATATATATGTGTGTCATATACATGTGATCTATACATAATTTTTATATATATATATATATATAAGGGTGTGTGTGAGTTTCTCGTAAGAGCAAAGTTTTCAGCATTTACTAATTCAGTATTTGTGATGACTTTATAAACCTAGCTACTTTGAATGAGAATGCATTATATGTGTGTATACACATATATATGCATATTTCATGTATATGCATAAATATATGTATATGTGTATTTGCCCCGTTTTTCTTCAAACCACTATTGTCAATATGATAATAGGCTTTGTGTAAGAAGAGGATCTCAGTGGTTCTTCCAGAAGGTTATTAGGCTATTTTGAGCTAACAGTAGATCTTCCAGAACTATCATAACTATACACAGTTTGAATTGTATTTGTTCGAGGCTAATTTAAATATATTAATCCCAGTCCTCTGCTCAACTACTGCTTATTTATGAGATTTGGATAAACCCTTGAGAGATTTATTCATTACTTAATTTATTTTGTAGTATTTTAATTTTATTCATGTTATGTTTATCACTGCAGCACCTGCATGCCATGCAGATAAAAATTGCCCAAATAGTAGTTGTGGAAGCTATAGTGCAATGAGATCTTCACCTCAAAGAAGCAAAAACAAGGTAGGTGCTGGTGCAAAAGAGAATGCAAGGAGGCTTTCTTGCAATGGGGGAGCAGCTTCGTAGAGATCTGTGCTCTGCGGTTCTCAATCTCAATTATTAAGTGGGTGCTGCTGCAGGAAAAGAACACTCAAGTTCTCTTTGCCAAAACTTCATAAAAGCAGCTGTGGAAATGTTCACACAGCTTAGAAGATCTGTGTTTACTAGGTGAAACTTCTAAAGGTCTATCCAGCCAGCCCTGCTCTTCTGCTAGGCAAACTCCCATACCATCACCAGTTTGGTTCATTTAAAAAGATGCCTTTTCCTCTTCCTTCCCATATTCTGCTCTAGTCCTTATTTTTATCTTTATGATGTCTTTTTTGCATTCATTCATTCATTCAACAAAATATTTACAGGGCTCCACTAGGTGCCAGATACTCTCCTGAGGACGCAGTGATAAATAAGCCAGAAAATGTTCTACTCAAATGGAATCTTGATTCTAAAGGTGAAAGGCACACAATGATCAACTAATACCAAAATATCAGGTGTAAGGAGATTTTATACAGGGAATTAGAATTAACTGATGTGACAGAGAATGACTGGATAGCTACTTCAGCCTAAATGATCAGGACAGACCTCTTTCAACAGATGATGTCCTTTCATATCATATTTTCCATTTCAGTTCATTCAAACTATGCTCTAATTTTCACTTCTATTCCTGTTATTTAGGAATATGTTATTTACTTTCCAAATACTTGTGAACTTTCTAGAACTATTTGTATGATCTTATTTAATTCCATTTGTTCAGATAAAAAACTTTGTATTATTTAATTCTTATAGCTGTTGAGTCTTATTATGAGTATGAAGATTTATATTATGGCTATAAAATCCAGAATACGGTCTACCTGATAAATACTCTATGTGCAGATTAAAAGAACCTGGATTCTGTTGCTGGGTGGAGTGTTCTTTAAAGAGTAATTGGTTCAACTTGATTGGTAGTATTGTTCAGATTTTTTTTATAACATTATTAATTTTGGGCCTCCTTGTTCTATAAGTATTGAGAGAGGAATACTGAAGTCTCTGGTTATAATTATAGATTGTATATTTCTATTTGCATTTCTATCAGGTTTTTCTCCATGCATTCTGAAGTTTTGTTATTAGATGCCTAAGTGTGTAGTATGGCTGTCCTCTGGATAAATTGAATCTTTTATGATTACAAAGTTACATTCATGCTTGGTAATATTCTTTGCTCTCATATCTACTTTATCTGATAATAAAGACGCTGAATTGTTCTTTTGATTTTTGCTGGCATGGTATATCTCCCCCCCCCCTTTTAAACTATTTACCTATTTGTGTCTTTTGAAAGTGCATTTCTTATAAGCAGCATACAGTAGTGTCTTGCTCATTTACCCTATCTGATAATCTCTGCCTTTGAAATATATATTTGTACCATTTACATTTATTTTAATTATTGAAATGGTTAACTTTAAGCCTATCATCTTGCAATTAAAATAATTTGTTCCATCTGTTCTTTGTTTTTTTCTATTTTTCTGGCTTCTTTTAAATTGAGTATATTTTTATGATTCCATTTAAATCTCTTCTGTTGTCCTTTGTTTATCACCATTTACTCTTCAAGTTATGTACCATTTCATGTATATTATAAGAAAGAACCAACCTTGCATTACCATTTCCAGTGCTCTTCATTCCATCTTATCATTTTCTTCCTAGCTGACATCTTCCTTTTACATTGCTTGTACTGTGGATATGTTGAGGATGATCTACTGATCTAGACTTTTGTAAGTTTGAAAAAATCTTATTTCAGCTTTTTTTTTAAACATTCATAATGGATTTTATTTCAATTATAGGTGTACATATTTTTTTTTTGACTGTGCCCACAGCATGTGGAAATTCCTGAGCCAGGGACTGAACCTGAACCACAACAGCAACCTGAGCTGCTGCAGTGACAACACTGGATCCTTAGCCCACTGCACCACAAGACAACTCTTTTTCATCTCTGTTTTTTTGACTGACTATACAAATATGGGTCAAGATGCTATTCCACAGTCTTCTCATTAGCATCATTTCTGACAAGAATTCTGCTGTTGCCTCATTTTTGTTCCTCTGTAATTAATATGTCCTTTTCCTGTGGATGCTTATAAGACTTTCTCTTTAGAACTGCTTTCGAGTGAGATTGGATTAAGATGGTAGAATAAAAGGACTGGAACTCAACCTCTCTCCCGAAAAACAGCAAAACTACAACCAAATGCCGAGCAGCCTTCAACCAAATGGACTGTAAACTCCCAAAAAAAGATATTCTACTCCAGAAGACAAAGAGGAGACCACATCAAGAGGTAGGAGGGGCGATTACGCAATAGAAGCAACCCCATACCTCCCGGGTCGGAAGCCCCACAGACTGGAAAGTAACTGCATCACAGAGACTCAGCTACAGGACTGAGAGTTCTGAGCCCCACGTCAAAACCCCATGCCTGGGGATCGGGCACAGGGAGAAAGAGCCCCCGGAGCATCTGGCATTGAAGGCCAGCGGGGCTTGTGTGCAGGAGCTCCACAGGACTGGGGAAAACAGAGACCCCATCCTTGAAAG
>PVHT021183530.1:10354775-10420144 GCA_004024745.2 Catagonus wagneri | reverse complement strand
GATGCAAGGCATTGGAAATAGACTGGAGGCAAAGATCGATCATTTACAGGAAACACTGAGCGGAGAAATACAAGCTGTAAAAATTAAACAAGAAGAGATGCAAAATACAATCACTGAAATAAAAAATTCCTTAGAAGCAGCCAACAGTAGAATACAGGAGGCAGAAGAACGAATCAGTGAGGTGGAGGACAGATTAGTGTAAATCAATAATGCAGATGAGAAAAGAGATGAAAGATTGAAAGGAAATGAGCTGAGTCTCAGAGAACTCTGGGATAATGTTAAACGCTCCAATATCCGTATTATAGGGGTGCCAGAGGGAGAAGAGAGAGAGAAGGGGACAGAAAAACTATTTGAAGAGATAATAGCTGAAAACTTCCCTAATATGGGAAAGGAACCACTCAGTGAAATTCAGGAAGCACAACGAGTACCATATAAAATAAACCCATGGAGGAACACCCCGAGACACATAGTAATCAAAATGACCAAAATTAAAGACAAAGAGAAAATATTGAAAGCAGCTAGGGAAATGAAACAAATGACATACAAGGGAACCCCAATAAGGTTATCAGCAGATTTTTCAGCTGAAACTCTGCAGGCCAGAAGGGGGTTAATGTGATGAAAGGGAAAAACTTCCAACCAAGATTGCTTGACCCTGCAAGGCTCACATTCAGATTTGAAGGAGAGATCAAAACCTTTACAGATCAGCAAAAGCTAAGAGATTTCTGCAACACTAAACCAGCTTTACAACAAATCTTAAAGGAACTTCTCTAGTCAGAAAAGAAAAGGCCACAACCAGAAACAAAAACACCACAAATGACAAGGCTCACCAGTAAAGGCATATATACAGTAAAGATACTAAATCATCCATGCACAACTATGCTACCAAAATCAGAAATCGTGAGAAGAGATCACCAATGCAGGTCACTGGAGATGCACGTGCAATTAAGAAACCAACAACTTAAAACAATCTCCTTTGTATATAGACTCCTATGTCAAAACTTCAGGGTAAAAAAAAAAGAAGAGCAACAAAAAACCCCAAACAGTTATTACAATGACAATAATATGTATATCAGTAATTACCTTAAATGTTATTGGACTGAATGCCCCAACCAAAAGACATAGATTAGCTGAATGGATACAAAAACAAGAAAACAACCAATGGATCACTGAAGTAATCAAAGAGGAAATTAAAAAATACCTAGAAGCAAATGACAACAAAGACGTTATACTCCAAAACCTCTGGGATGCAGCAAAAGCAGTTCTAAGAGGAAAGTATATAGCAATACAAGCCTACCTCAGGAAATAAGAAAAAGCTCAAATAAACAACCTAACTTTACATCTAAAGCAGCTAGAGAGGGAAGAAGCCAGGTCATGGAAACAACGTAAATGCCCATCAACAGAGGAGTGGATAGGGAAGATATGGTACATACAGACAATGGAATATTACTCAGCCATTAAAAGGAATGGAATAACAACATTTATAGCAACATGGATGAACCTAGAAATTATCATACGAAGTGAAACCAGTCAGACAATTAGACAGCAACACCCAATGCTACCGCTTACAAGTGGAAACTAAAGAGACACAATGAACTTCTTTGAATAACAGACAATGACTCACAAATTTCGGAAAACCTTGGTTTTTCAAGTAAGACAATCCGGGGGGTGGGGGGATGCACTGTGGGTTTGGGACACAAAATCTATCGAATTGACTTATGATCTTTGTACACCCATAACTGAAATAAAATTCATTGTTAATTAGAAAAAAAAAGAAGAACTGCTTTCGAGCAATGTTATTATGATGCATCTTGATGCAGTTTTCTTCATGCTTCTTATGCATAAGGTTATTTGAGCTTCTTATATCTGGGGATTTATAGTTTTTAAAAATTCAAATTTGTCTTTTTTGTAGTCAATAAAGTCATTTCATAATTTAAAGTTCACAATTTTGATTTTAAATTTTTTCCTATTTTTTATACTTTCATTACTATATTTTCTTTTCTTTTCTTTTTTGTCTTTTTGCCTTATCTAGGGCTGCACCTGCGGCATATGGAGGTTCCCAGGCTAGGGGTCTAAGAGGAGCTGTAGCTGCTGGACTTCACCACAGCCAAAGCAATGCGGGATCCGAGCAGCGTCTGCAACTTACACCACAGCTCACAGCAACGCCGGATCCTTAACCCACTGAGGAAGGCCAGGGATCGAACCCGCAACCTCATGGTTCCTAGTCAGATTTGTTAACCACTGAGCCACAACAGGAACTCCTATTACTACATTTTCAAGTTCAGTTATCTTTCCTTCCACAACATCTAATCTGCTTTTAGTATCATCTAAGCTCAGATTCTGCATTGCTGCACTTTCATCTACTCCATTACAGTTTTCATGTCAAAATTCAATTCGGATATTTTTCATAAAATCCATAGTCTGTTTAACTTTTTAACATGTGAGATAAATTTATCATAACTGTTTAATGCTTTTTCTGTTAACTCTGGAATTTCTGAGTCTAATAGTTTTCAATCAGTTTCAATTAATTAATTTATTTTCTTCTTAAAAATAAGAAAAACACCTGCAGGATATGAAAGTTCCCAGGCTCAGGGTAAAATTGGAACTGAAGCTGTCAGCATCCCCCACAGCCAATGCAGCAATGAGGGATCTGAGCTGCATCTGCAACCTACACCACAGCTTGCGGCCATGCAAGTTCCTTAACCCACAAAGCAAGGCCGGGGATCGAACCTGCATCCTCACGGGTACTAGTCAAGTTCTTAACCTGCTGAGCCAGAACAGGGACTCCAATTCACTGGTTTATTGAAAATCCTTATTATGATTGGTGTATTTCTGATTCTTTCTTTGTATCCTGTTGACTTGATTGGATGCCAACCAGATGTTGTGAATTTGACCTAGTTAGGTGTTGTGTCCCTTTCTATTCCTAAAAATACTTCTGACCTCTTTTCTGGGGTGTAGTTAAGTTACTGAAAGTTCAAGTCCTGCTTTTAGTATTTGTTAGGTAGCATCAGAGCAATGCATAGCACAGGGGTAATCAGTCTCAGCTTCTGGGGCAATACTATTTTGAGTAGTCTATCCAATGCCTCATGAATTATGAGATGTTTTAAGCTTACTGGTGGGGAAAGACACCATGCTTGACTGTACGTGAGTAACAATATTGTTTACTCTAGCATATATTTTTAACATATTATATAGTTTGCCCCTTTCAGGTGTATAATTCAATGATTTTTAGTAAATATGCTGAGTTGTGAAACCATCACTATAAATCAGTTTTAGAATAATTTCATCATACTAACAAGATTTTTCATGGCCATTTGATGTTAATCCTTGTCCCCCGCCCCAGGCATCGACTAATCTATTTTCCTATAGATAGCTGGGAAGATCATGCATGTGTGACTCTTTGTGTAGATGTCTATTTTCATGTCCCGAGTAGATACTTAGAGGTGGAATTGCTGAGTCATAGCACAAATTTATATTTAACTTGTGGAGAAATTGCCAAATGGTTTGCCAGTGTGGTTGCAATTCTCACAGGAATATGTGAGGGTTCCTGTTTACCCACATCCTTGCCAACATTTTTTATTTTATGGCTTTTTTACTATAGCCATTCTGGTGAGTGAGGAATGGTATTACATTGCTTTTTTAGTTCACATTTTCCTAATGCGATGTTGAACTTGTACTTACTGGCCATTCATATGTCTTTTTTGGTGAAATGTCTACAGAAATCATTTGTCTATTTTTTTGATAGAGTTGTTTGCTTTCACATTACTTAACAGTTTGTGTGTGTGTGTGTGTGTGTGTGTGTGTGCATGTGTGTGTGTGTGTGTGTGTGTAGGTTAGATACATGAGTCTGGTCAGATATGTGTTTTGCAAATATTTTCTCCCATTCTGGCTTATTGTTTCCATTTTCTTCCTGGTGCCATTAAAAGCACACAAGTTTTGAATCTTTAGGGGCCATTCCCACAGCGTACAAAAGTTCTTGGGCCAGGGATTGAATCCATGCCACAGCTATAACGAGAGGCACAGCAGTGACAGCGCCATATCCTTAACCCACTGAGCCATGAGGGAACTCCAAAAATTTCGATATTTTGGCAAGCTACAATTTATCCATCCCCTAATACTTTTTGATGGTCCCTCTCTCAAGCTCAGTTAGTTTCTACACATGCTTGTGCTGACCAGCACCTTTGTAACTACTGAGGAGGACCAACTGCAGATTTCTGCTTTGGAACTGTGTTCTATGAGTCTGACTGCATTATTCTCCCCTGAATTTCACCTGTCTCCTCAACTTAGGGTATCTGCCCGGTTCTTCCTGGCTTCTTCCTCTCTGCACTGTGGTCTGGAAAATCTCTGATCAGTGAGTTGTGGATGTAGAGAGCTCAGTTTCTTTCTTTCCTGTCTCCCAAGAATTGCCGTTTTTTATTGCTTGATGTCCATCCAATTTATTTAAAATTGCTTCAAGCATATATTTCTCTTCTTTAATTAATTTATTATCATTATCATTTTAAATTGTTCCACATTGGAAGATAAATCCAGTCTCTGTCACCCTGTCTGGGTCAGAAGTGGAGGTCACATCGTGGAGAGGACACTTAGGCTGAGGTCTGAATCGCAAAGGTGCAAAGCCATATGAAGGTCAAGTGACAGATGAGATTTAAAAGGCAAGAAGGACCTAACCCTGGTCCAGAAAGAACAAACCTACCAGTGGAAGGGCTTTTGGTGGCAACAAGTGTGATACGTTGTAGAAACAGACTGCAGTGTCTGAATCTTGATGCTGGAGGAGAAGATAAGGTAGAGAGAGGTTAAGGCAAGAACATGCAGAGGTAGACAACCCAAGGGAAGGAAATTGGATCTCATTAGAAGTGCAGTGGGTGCCAATGGAATCCTGCCCCCTGCCAGATTTGGTCCCCGTCTCTGGCCCCTTGTTTGCAGTGGTCCCCTGGGATCCCTCTTGACCTTTCGACTTTTGTACTCTTCATGATGCTGAGCTTTCTTCATTCTCTCTCTGTTTCTCCTATTGCCGCTTAATAATAAAAGTTCTCTACCTTTAAGCCATTAAAGAACTCTAAGATGGCCAGGCCATAACCAGAATACTTCCCATTCTCACCCTCCGTGCACACACACATATGTACACACACACACAGACACACAGACACACGCAGACACACCATGACGGGAAGAGGGTAAATTTAGACAAAGCACAAAAAAAATAGGCAAAGATCATCATTTTCTACATCACCCTTCTCCATGCAGAGGAGAAAGATGTAGAAAAGGCAATGATCCTGACCTGGACCACTACATTGTATCCTCTCTTAGGAATTTTGTAGACTAACTGGGAACTTGGAAATTTGGATAAAACTGGAATAATTTACAACCATAGGAATTATTATTGTTATTCTAATGCCTTCACTTTATTACCTCTCCTGGGGAGAAAATTGTTAGATGCTTGGTATCTGGAGCAGAAAGGAATTTACCCTGACAAGGTATTTTTTTGTGAATTTGTTTTCTTTGGTGTGTGATGACTAGGACTGCTTCTTAATGGTCTCCTGATGTTTGACAAGATCTCCAAGCTATAATTGTACCACTGCTGGTTGGAAAATTTTATCCCTGTCAATTTTGTTCCTTTAGTTATATTTTGCTAATAAAAATGTCAATACACAAAACATATTTTGTTGCCTTTTCCTTTTCAAACCAAGCTTGCATCTCATCATAGTTTATGACTGTTTCTGCTAAAGATTTGCAACTCGTTGACTATCTCCTCATGGTAGAAATCTTAAGATTCAAGAAATATTCAGTAATATTAAATTAGTGTTCCACTAATTTAATAATAGGGATTTATCATAAGTTGAAAGCATTGAGGATGTTATGTTTTCCACACAAATTATTTTGTGTCCAGATGCCCATTAATCGAGATACTGTATGCACATAGATGACACAAAACTTAAAAAGTTCGAAAACACAGTCCCCTGCCGACGGGAGCTGCCTGAAAAACCATCATCTGTTTGTAGACCTTCCTCTTACCATTCACTGCATCCAACTTGAATCTCAGCAAGTAGGATATATATTCCCCCCAGAGACACATGGAGAGATAGGATTTAAGAGGCATGTCTGTCTCCAGGAAGCTGCAGTATAAAGGGCAGGGAGAAAAGAAGAAGGAAGGAGGGAAGAAAGGAAAAGAGAAAAATCACTGACGTGATGATGAGTCATTTAAACACTATATGATCTGGTGGGAGAGAAGCCCTAACCCTTTGTTCCTCTGGTCCGAAGAATGCCCTCTTCAGTACCTGGTGGAAACGGACTTCTCTAGATCCAATTTACTCTGGGCTTGTCGCTTTCTCTCCTCCAGAATAACTAAGTTTATAAAGATCCCCTTGCCTCCTGGGCTTCTTAATCATGATAACTGGTGTCCCTACCCCTCCCCACCTTCACCAAAGCCCATTTCTTTCATGCCCCCCAGGATAGACTAACTTTTACAAGGCAATCTGTTGTAATCCCGTCAATTTTCCTTTGTGAACCGAGGCCACAACAGTACATCCTCCGGGGGTTGCTCTGAATGACACCCCTGTGCAGACTGCGGGGTTTCCTGTGTCCCTGTAATGGGGACCTGCCAAGCCAGGCTGCTTTCCTTTACAGCACTGCTCTGGAGTCATTACCGATCATGTGCTCCGTATGCATACAGTTGTTCAGTTTCCTTTATTCCTCTCTTTGCATTCTCTTTCTTGACTCCCTGGAGTTTGAAAAACTGATTGGAGTCACAGCCAAAATACCAAAAGGTCAAATGGACTGGCGGACCCTGTCTGTTTTGATGGCACCCTGTATTGCTTGGGGTTCACTTATCGGAGATAAGTCACCGAGGTCTCAGTCTGCATCAAAGCATGCTCAGACCCTTCTACAGCTAAAAAAATTTTTAAAAATTAAATAAAACCAGCAAAAGCCCTGGCTTTTCATTCTTTGGTGACAATGTGAATAACATGCAATCTTACTGATGATGATATATTTTCTCATTCTGATGAGTTTAACGTAGAGGCCAGTGGACTGCCTCCAGCCTACAAAACACGTGCTTCTGCAGGAGTCAATTTTGTGATAACAGAGAGACCTGAGAACCTCAGGACTGGGAGTCCCTTAAAACTGTGCCTTGCCCTCTCACCCGTATCTGCTTCCGCATCTCTGTGTTACCTCCCCCTTCCATCCCTGTGGTGTTTCCTTGTTTAGAAAACCCCTCCTCTGCCTGAACTGGGATCTAACTTCCCATAGTCTCCATATTCCATGCCTGGAACCAACAATCTCTGTCATTTGGTGCCGAGATTTTCAGGACTTGTCCAAACTCACTTTTTTCCCCATCCCAGTTAGCTCCAGACTAACTGCTTCCAACCACTTCCCCAGCTGTGCCGCGTGGCTTGCAGTCCCCAAGTTTTACTTCATCGTCCTTGCTGCCTGTCCCTGATGGATCATATTCCCCTGCAAAGATCACCACATCCTGACCCTTGAAACCTGGAAGTGTCTTAATTCACCTGGCCAAAGGAATTTGCCCATGAGAAGAAGTTAAGGACCTGGGCGTGGGAAAGTTACCCTGGGCTAAGTAGGCAAAATTTAACCGTGAGGGTCCTTAGAAGAAGGAGGCAGGAGTGTCAGAATCAGGGAAGTGGGGGAAGCGGAGGTGAGAGAAGGACTGGAAGATGCTGGGCTGCTGGCTTTACAGATGGAGGAAGGAGCCAGGAGCCATGGAAAGCAGGTGGCCTCTGAAAGATGGAAAAGGCCAGGAAACAGGTCCTCCCCTGGAAATCTCCAGAAGTAACACAGCCCTCAGGGCTCCATGTTGATTTTAGAACTTCTGGCCTCCAAAACTGTATAATTAAACCTGTGTTTTTTAAGCCTTTAGGTGCATGGTAATTTGTTACAGCAGCAGTGGGAAGGAAATCTTGAGAAAACACTGTCCTCTCTTCCCTCTGCCTGTGGCCCCCTTCCTCTCCTGTGGACCGGCATGGCATTTACTCCTGCCTTGATCTGGTGACGGACCATCCTCTTCAACCTGCATAACAATTAGTGCCTGCGATCCATTCCATTAAAACGAAACTTGCACTATGCCGCTCACCCTCTTAAACTGTATGTGAACGCTTCTGTTAAGTGCTTGGTTTATTCAGCTTGTTCATGTTTATGTGATCTTCACCACTTGACTCTAGCCTCATCGAATACAGAAACTCTGACTTTGATTTTATCTTGCTGGTTCTCCAGAAATATACCTAAGACCTTGATAAGCATGATTCATTAATTTCTCCTTTTTTAACCTCAAGCACATCCTTCACCAGCTGGTACACGAAGGGTGGATGTTTAGGGCAAGGATATCACCTTTACATCCTAGGTTTTCACTCCAGGCTATTTTGGCCAAGATGCTTGGTGATGCTTGTTTCACTGGCTACAGCCTCCCCTTCTGTCCTTTATACACTGCAGGAATCAGACTCACTGCGGTCTTACAAGATGCTACTCTGAGCTCTGACTCTTATTTCTTCTCTTCACTGTTTCAGTGACTCTTCTACCATTTAATTCTTCACTTTTCCAAGAAATCCCTTTGCCTTTTCTTTTTAAAAATCAGAATCTATAATCTACGGAATCCAAAAGTACTGGGATTAAAAAAAACACTTCTTTTTTAACTAGAGCTCTGTCAACCCCACAGAAACCAAAACACAATCAAATTTTGCCATACCTTAAAACAGGAAACAAACAAAAGAGAGCACTGAAATTCTCCATTTCATTTCTAGCTGTGAGTGCATTAAGGGCTGGTCAAGGCAGGTTTGCTTTTAAAGGCAAGTGCTGTACAAAGGACTTCCTGCAGACGGTGGAACACGAAACCAGAACCATGGTCAGTTTAAAATAATTCAATTAAGCGGAAGTCACTCTATAAATAAAAATATTGAAATGTCCAATGGAATACCAGAGCCGTGATTCATAGAGTGTTTCCATATCAAAATTAAGCTGGTTTTTACCATCTGCATGATTACAGAGTGGGCATGTCCACAGCTCACGAGGTTCATTTTTGCTTTACACACACATATTAAGCAGGTATTCCATTATGCAAACTTTTATGTGTATGCATCTTTGCAGTAGTATAATTTATTTAGGGGAAACCGTTCAAAAAAAAAAAAAGGGATGACTTCTTTATTTTCTGCTGGTTTAAAAAATACATTATTTCCCCATCTTTACCTTGAACATATCCACCTACTGGGATATAAATCCCAGTTTGCTGTTATGGGTTTCACAGGCCCTAGAACCTCAAGCTGCCTAGGATAAAGGCTTGATTTTTTTTATTTTTATTAAACGTAATTCCTTTTTGTGTTGTTGTTTGGGGGAAAGAACACAGCTTGCACTTGCGTCTTTGATGGGTCGACACTGTTGTCCCAGGACAACCCTGACATCTCTTCCCCCCCCTCCCCCCGCTCCCTTGGCCAGCACAATCGTCTCTGACTCCACGCTGGCCTTCAATCAGGACAGTATGTGTTGCGTAGCAGCTGCAAAAGACTTCACAAATGCTGGCTGACGAGAAGTGACAGCCCTGTATATCTCTCACTGGCATTGACAGCTGACAGATGGATACCACTCACACACAGAAAAAAAGCCCCCAGGATGATCCGCCAACATTACTCCCTGTTCATAGGGGCACATTTGATTGAGTGCTGCTCAGAATAATAAACCCGCGCCAACCGCTGCAGCGCCGTCCTCTCTCACACAATGCCCTGGGTTTTTCCCTTGTTTTTTTTTTTTTTTTTTCCTCTGAAACATGAACAAACATATATACATCGAAGCCCTCTTCTGCTTTGTGGATTATTTTCTTTCGCTTTTGGTTTTGAAAGGGAACAAAGAGCAAAAGAGGAGAGAGGGAAAGAGAAAGCAGAAGCTCCTGCCCAGTGGTGGCGACTTTCAGACAGAGGGCGCGATGCGTCTAAAATGGCACAGGACTCTGCCCGGGCTTTGGTCCTTAATAATTCCTTCATCTCGCCAATCTGTTTGTTATTATCCTTTGGATTGTTTTTATTCCTTTCCATAAATCAGCCCATCTTTAAAAGCATCGAGGCTTGGTTAGTTGGGAGACAGTGACATAAAACTGGATGGGAAGGAGGTGCGTGGGTACAAGGAGTGGAGGGAGGATCGGGGAGGGGGGGGAGGCCAAGAAGGAAAAAGAGAAGGAGACTTACCCCCCCTCATGGATGGAAGGTAACGGGAAAGGGGGAATAGAAGTGAGAATGGAAAAAAAGTCCAACCTCTTTTTCACGGATCTGAAAATAATTTCTGCAGCTTTCGCCATGGCTCCTGTGTTGCCTTAAACTGACAGTTCAGTGCCCCAGGAACGAGGGTTCCATGGAGCCATCAGCCCTGAGATGGAGCAGGATCTGGGAAGGGACCCCTTCCCACCGCCAACACCAGGCGACTCTTCAGAGGCCATTTGTGATCCATGGAGGAGCTCTTGACACATAGAGAACAGGGCTGGTTTGAAAGTGCCTTCTTTGGTTAAGTTAAATTGGAGCGTTTTAAGTGTTCAAGTCACTAGATCTTTCATCCAACAGTGCTGTAGTTGTAAACCCCCGCAGCAGGTGAAGGTGACACATCACACTTTCCCCGCATCCTCTCCTGACCAGGTCCCTGGTTCAGTGGCCCCCTTCTTATGACACATGGCTCCTCTCTCTCCAGATGCCATCTCACTACTTTAATTTTGGGCAACGTGGAGATTCTGAGAGGGAGGTAGCTGGGTGCAGATGTCTTCTGACTTCGATGGTTCTTGTGGTTGCCATAGAAACCTCAGGTTGGGCTTCCATCTCATCCTGGTACCTGGGGATGGGCACGTGCATTTACATGGAGAGTCTCTTCCGTGATCTACCAGATGGGGAGGGAAGAGGGTTTTCCTGTAGACCCGGTCTTCACCGGAGCCTCTGACCTCAGTGGGTTATGCAGTAGGGAAGGAAAGATGGGTTTTTAAGCAACCCCCTTGTGGGGAGAATTTCTTCTTTTATAACAACCCGGAGGGAGACCTGTTCTCCTGAAATAATCGCCCTTTTAAGCAAGGTGGGTCCCACTGCCCTCAAAAAAAGAAGTGTGATTAACACTTCTTGTTCTCAGAAAGGAGAAAGCTCCTCGGTTGCTAGCAACGGTCAGGGTTGTCAGGTTTACAAATAGGAGTGAATGCACAGAATTTTCAGCCTTGGAAATCAGTTCTATAGTTCTAAATACGTGCTGTTTGAGTCCAAGTGCTCTCAGTTCTAAGTAAGTGCCGTTTGAGTCTAAGTGAGATACACTGAAGTAACAAACCTAAGTTTGCAAACGGTTCCCCAGCGTTGCTGGTCACATCCACAGCGCTCTGCTCCATTTCCCTTTTCTCATTACGGGGTCTGGGGTCACTGTACAAACTAAGGTCGAGTGTGGTTAAGTATTCCCCGTCTATTATCAGCCCAGGTTCCCTGCCACAAGGCCTGTCCATCCAGCAGAGCCCCCTAATGAAGGGCCTGTAAAGGTTTTACAAAATCGCAACTAATGAAGTTTTGCATCTCCCACAAGGCTAAAGGCCCATATTACTTACGCTGTGCCTTGCGATCTTCAAAGCAGCAGACACAATGTTAACGTATTCAAATCACCTAATTTGTCTCTTGTAACTTCATAAAAAATTCCTGGAATGGAAATTTCCCAAGTGGATCTTGGCGACAGGAAGTTTCCAGCAAGAGTAGGCAACAAAAAAAAAAAGCAAAAGGATCACTTTCACTTGATGGTTTCTGTTCCTTTTAATTAAATAAAAGCAACAGAGTGTGCAAAATTGGATTTTTGCCATATTACTCAACCTGAGGGGAGAATGATGTAAAGTTGCAAAAATCTAAAAATATGAAGAGTATATATATACCATTTAGGATCTGGAAATGTTTCTCCTATAGGGTATGTGTGTCCTTGGAGATAGTCATTCCTTGAGTCAGTATACACAATCTACTCACACAACGTACAGAGTCTCTAGGTGTGGACCCAGCTGTGGATCCAGGTGGCCGCCACCCTAGTCTTGGCTGGAGCCTGGTCCGTTCTGCTCTTGGTGTCCACTCTGGTGCTCTCAAGCATTGCTCAGAACCTCAGAAGCACAATGCAAGCAGAAGGGTCGGCATCCAAAACGAAAGGAGTAAATATCCCGGAGCACCATGCGCCTTGTAGGTGCCCCGGCGTGCCTGGCTTTGAGCCACCTGTCAGCCCTGAGCAGTGCCCCTGATTTGCAAAGGGAGGATCTAAGGGTCTCCAGGTCACATGGTAGGTCCAGGAGCTGGTTGCTCTCCTAGCCAGTAGCTTTTTATCCTCCCAGACGGACTCTGTCCCACAAGGTTTTTCCAAGCAAAACAGATTTTAAACATTCTTAATTGCACTGATAATTAATAATTATATTGTATGTGACTTTTACTAATTAATCATTAATGTTCTAAGTCTTTCCTCCCTCCCATACTTACGATACTAAGTGACAGTCTAAATGAAAGAAAAGATGATAGTGAGAGTCCCAAGAAACTGAGGAAGGGTGGGCGGAGGAAGGTCCGGTGAGGGGTGAGAAGGGAGTGGAGATGAATCAAGGAAACAGAACCCGCATGTTCTCACCTTAATGACCTGGAAAGAGAACCGGGATTTTGAGGGCGGGAAGTGGGAACGGAAGCCTGGCTGTTCCCTGCACCCCGGCAAGAGCACTGCTTAGGCCCCAGCTCTGCCCGCTCATTAGAAACCCGAGTGCTAAGCAGCCAGGTCCAGCTGGACTTGCTCTCAGGACAAGCTTGACAAAATGCCGCACCACATTCAGAGGAGTGCCCTGACTTCCCCGGGGGGGTGGGGTTGTCCATGGGTGGGAGAAGCCCCTGAAGGCCTCCCGGTGTCACCGCCCTTGTCCCCGCTCGGCAGCTGTATGACAGGACCAGCCTGGCCCCGTCCTGTGAGGAGTGAGAGTCAAGAACGCAGCCTCCCAAGAGCCAGCCAAGTTCAGGAACGTCAATTCCTCGGGCCCCTGATTAGGTGAATCATTCCTTGCCCTGCAGGGAGCACCCAGGTGCCTTACCACGTCCATGCACTGGTTTCTCGGGCCTCTGTGCTCCTGGGCGCAGGCAATGGGGGAGACAGGGAGGCCAGTACTATCTGCCCGCATTCGTCACAGGCTGTTCTGCCGTTCGCCACTGGTTCAATCACAGTCAAAGATCACAGGATCGGAAACTGGTTACATGCCCTCTTTACAGTTGAGAATAAGGAAGTTCAGAGACACAGGCAAGTGATCAGTTAGTTTGGAACCCCACCCTCTCTTTCCCTAATTCCAATACTTTCCCTCTCTCCTGTCCACTATTCAAATATGGTTTTCTGGGTGACTGACTGAATCCCCACTTCACATCTCCTGGCAACTGCTTCCTGGGAGCCCCAGCAGTCAGCACACCCACGCGCGGACCTGCT
Organism: Catagonus wagneri; assembly: GCA_004024745.2. Taxonomy (NCBI): domain Eukaryota; kingdom Metazoa; phylum Chordata; class Mammalia; order Artiodactyla; family Tayassuidae; genus Catagonus; species Catagonus wagneri. The sequence continues at coordinate 10,406,722 of PVHT021183530.1, read as the reverse complement.
TGTTACACAGCACCCTTTCTCCTCTGCTGCCCTCGAGCTCCTGCCATCAAACTGGGTACCAGAGTGGAAGTGCTACCACGGGCCTGGGGATGCTGAGCGGATGGCATTGTGAGCTGCTTGCAGCTCTTGGCACATGCCATGTTTTTGATCCCACCATAGGCCCTGGGCTGCAACCCATCCCAGAGCTTCTGGAATTCGTGGTGCTCCTGGGCCGGGACCCTGAATTTTTTTGCCACCACAGCCTGAGGCTTTTAATGTTAATTAACTAAAAACACAGGGAGTTCCCACTGTGGCTCAGCAGGTTAAGAACCAGACGTTGTCTCTGTGAGGATCGGGGTTCCATCCCTGGCCTCGCTCAGTGGGTTAAGGATCAGGTGTTGCTGTGGCCATGGCACAGATGCAGTTCCAATTTGACCTCTAGCCTGGGAACTTCCATATACTGCAGGTGAGGCCGTAATAAAAAAAAAAAAATTAAAAAGAGAAAGAACAAGAACATGACGAAATGAGGGTACAAGGGACAGTCTGTATATGAAGGGCATATTTGTGCATTTCAAACCCTACCCAATGGGGAACTGTGACACAAAGCTGATGCTTCATTTGCTGTCTGTTGGTCATGGATTCTTAGATGCAACGTAGATTCTAGCAAAAAGAGAGTTTGAGGAGGAAAACAGAGCAGAAAGCGAGCTCCATCCCCAACCACCATTCTTGCTGCATGTTACCGTGGACAGAGCTTCATCAAAAAAATAGGAAACAGCCTCAGACATCTCCGTGGTTTCTAACTATCTCACCATTTCTCGATTGGTTTCCACAGATAGGTTAGGTGGCAGGAGAATTTCACCAAAAGGATGTCAAGAAATGTTCTGGGATAATTCTGTGTTCTGTGCTCCCTTAGAATGGAACTTAATATTCTTCATCACTGGGTGGAGACAGAGCTGTGAGCCTTACCTCACGTGCTTGTTGTAAGGATTAAGAGGAACTAAAACTAGGTTCTCTGTGCAGAAGTCCTCTGAAAATGATAAAGCACTAGGCAAATGTTTTTATGTATGACATTCAAGTCAATAAAAAAGAACTTTTTTTTTTTAAAAAGAAAGAAACCAGTTCCTTTCTACTAGCACCACATAGGCCAAAAGATTGTTTGTAGATAATCATGGATTAATTGTAAACATAAAGAAGGAGATTGAAAAAAAAAAAAACGTATCAGAGCTATTGCTTCAGGGCAAACTCCAGTGCATGAAAGCTGAAATGTTTTCTGTTATCAGAGATTCTTTTCTGGCACCTGAAATTATTTCTTTCATGTCTGATACTGAAGAACGAAGCAGCACTGCTCCCTGGAGATGGGCGATTGTTACCATGGTCTCATAACATATTGGCAGCCGATGTGGCGTCCATGTACACCTGTCACTCAAGGGTGCTACGCACAGATGTGGCAGGCAAGCTCAGGTTCGGGCACGGGGTCCCTCTCTGCCCCCACCCCCACCTGGCACTCTGCACATGCAGAGAGACGCGCTCTGCAGCCCACCCGCCCGCCGCCTGGCATGGCCATGGAGGACACACGTGTTGGTCACAGGTCTGCGTGTCAATATCGTGAGCTCGTGCTGGCAGGTCTGCAGGGTGGCCTGGAGCAGACACGTGACCTGGACAAGCAGTGCTGCCACCTTCAGATTCCCAGGACACCTCCAGCTCCCATCCTAGTCAGGGTCAACACTCTTCTATTAGGCACAAGTCTGAGGGGTGAATTTCTAAATTGGGGTGACGTTTTCCTGGTGTCTTAATAAGACAGCAAAGACCTCAGCACATGGTTACTTAAACACCATCAAAGATCAAGAAAAACTTGTTATCGCAAAAATGAAGTACCATCCTGGATTTAGTGTTGAGCCTCGGAGAAGGCTTCCGAACCCTGCCCTTTTCCTGAAGTCTGGTTCTTGAGCCGAGATGCAGGAGGGCGGGGGCGGGGGGGGAGGCTCCCAGAGACCTCACTCCACTCCATGCCTCGGTGTGCACTGGGATCCTGGAGTCTGGAAATGAGCCTATGCCTCTCTTACTGTTGTTGTTAGTGTAAACACAGCCAGAATTGGAGCTCCCTGGTGGCTCAGTGGTTTAAGAATCCAGTGTCCTCACTGCTGTGGCTCGGGTTCGGTCCCTGACCCAGGAACTTTTGCATGCCACTGGCATGACCAAAGAAAGAAAGAATAAAAAGGAAAAAAATCGCAAATAATCAGATTTTCAGTCTTAAATCAGTTCATGCTGATTTTTCCTGTGAATTCACTCTACCAAATTTCTATCCAACTCCTTATTTAAAATGTAGGTTTTGATCCTACTTCAAAGGCCAAGATGACTTCGAATTTCTTCTTCCATTTTTTTTTTTTTTCTCCTCCATCCAGGCCCCAGGGAACCAAGGCTTAGGTGGTTATCTGTTTGCCTGGTGAGAAAATCCAGAAAGAATGTGAAGGCTTATGTTTACCTTTTGTGACCAAAGTTAAGAGCTCTGTACACTACCTCCCTGAAGGCTTAAATTTAAGTACAGCTTTTTCTCCCCTATGGGCCACACTCAAAATATACTCAAAGAGCAGCTAATCAGGTTTTGCAAAGAATAATTTTCAGTGTACAAGTGAACATTATACACAAAATATAGTTTGTGTGTGTGTGTGTGTGTGTGTGTGTGTGTGTGTGTGTGTGATGGTTGAACTGGTGTGCTGGCCCAAAAAAGACCCTATGTGGATTCCAGGAGGTGAGAAAACAGAGAGGGGAGAGACAGAGGAGGATAGGAAGAAATTGCTCTTTCGCTAGTAATTTTCTCTGTCAGGCCCTCTGGGAGTTCCTAAACTCATCTGACCTTCACAATGACTTTGGGAAGTTCGGCATCATTTAGAGATGAGTCCCTCATTTAGAGATGAGAAAACTACTCATTTTTCCGGGGCACACCGTTGGCCAATAATAGAGCTGGAGTATGGAACCTAGTCTCTTAACCCAAACTCCCAATGCCTGGCTTTCTGGCTGATGAATACAGGTCTCGCTTACTCAGGGAAAATGAGATTTGAAAAGCACCAAATACTCCGTGCTCACTGTGGGTTGCAATAATCTAAATGATGACGGTCATTTCCCTTCCTTCATCTCTGACAATGTTTCCTTCATTTTGGGAAAGAAGAGGTCACAGATGCTGGGTGTAGATCTGACCCAGGTGGCCCAGGCAATGTCACCTGCCCTACTTCCTCCTGTGGCTCTGCAGCTCTGGCCGAGGAGCCGTGTAAGAGGATTCACAATCCTGTCCTTCACGCCCTTGATAAGAGGCAGCATCATCCAGACCCAGTCCCCGCTGTTTAACTTCTCATTTGTTCTTTCTACACATCAGAGACTTTGCTTTACCCCCTGGTGCAGCCCACAGTGAATAGAGATTTGAATGCAGTCCAAGCAGATGTGGGCATTTGCCCTGTGATCTGAAGGGTTACTCAGAGTTTTCCACCCGGCAGATTAGGAAAAAAAAAAAAAAGCTAAGACAAGAGTAGCCAGTGCCCCCAGGCAATTCTGTCCAGTTGTCAGACATCACGGTGATTTTCTGCCTTCCTGGGAAGCACGGGGCGCCCGAGGGCTGGGCTTGCATGTGTAACAATGGAGCTGTGCTCGCAGATATAGAGGGTGGGATGGTTGTCAGAAAGGAAAGGAGTTTTCCCAGATCCGCAAGATGCAAAGCGAGGACAAGATGGAACCCAGGGCCTCAGTGGCAGAAGGACGCCAAGGGTTTTAAGGGGCAAATCACCACGTTTCATTCCTGGGCTGATCTCAAAATAGCATTTTCTTTTAAATGTGGGCAGTCAGAAGGGGTTCAAACCTCTTCATCTCAAATTCGTAAAACGCATCACTTTACTGACTCATCTGTCCATTTTTATGAGCTGATTTATGGTACCCGTCATGTGATTCATCATGTCATCTTGTAAATAAATGCGACACTTCATTAAACAAGGTAATCAAATTTAAACAGTTCCACTTTCCTGTTAACCACTGAGACCGATGCGTTTCCATTGCTCTGGAGATCCTCCTACGGTAATGAATGCAGATTCCAGGAAAAACGCAGTGGGTATTTCCTCAGCGGTGGGAGAGAGTATACTTTTGCAAACAGCCCGTAAAGGCATTAATAACAACCAGCGATTTGCTATAACGAAGCTCTTTAATATTTGGACTTTTTTTGAAGGGGGAGTGAGCACAGCGCTTGCGTTCATTAGGATGGGAATGTTGGAACATCTTGGAGTGTCCGTTATCAGGCTAACACAACACTTTCCAGGAGTGCATTTCAGGAGGACATTTTTTCCTGCTATTTTTGTCTTTGCCATCTGGGATGACACTGCAAGCTGGCAAACACAGGAGTAATGCGACATATTTCCATCACATAGAGTTAGTTAAAGGTTCACCGGGGAGGGCCAGGGAGCATCTGAGCACTCGTCAGATGACTGTAATTACCCCAACTTTGACCTTCTTGGACCGTTCAAACAGCTTCAGAGAAGTTAATGTTGGCTTCCCTGTGGCAGAAGGCGAAGTCTAATGAGTGATGGGCACAAAGGCAGCACCTGGGCCATACGAATTGCCACCAGGAGTGAGGCCGGATGCGGAAGCACACGCCCTTAGGTGACTGTAGCAGGGCGAGGACGGGACTCCACATGCGCCTAATTTCAGTGACATCACCTCACCCCAGAAGCAGCAAAGTTTCCCCAAAGCAGCAAGTTCATCTTTGATGCCGTCAGTTCTCAAGCCCATTGAAGACCAACTTATTTTCAACTTGTAAATGTCTCAGAAATAAATATCCGAAATATATGGGGTGAAGCATTCCACAGGTCACCCAGCATGGAGCAGTTACCTGTTTGGCCAACAATATTTTTGAATTTCCAACCATAAAAGCCTTAGGTTTGTTGTGGGCTTGCACTGTCAACGCTTGTGACTTAGAAAGGAGTTTCTGGGAAATGACAGAGATCTAACTCTAATGGTTCCTTCCACTGCTTGCTTGAAAGTTTTAACAGAAACGTAAATTTTTGAAAATTTTGAGAGTTGATTGTTAAGATGAAATCATTTAGAATCTTTGTCATCAAGACAGTAAAAATTAGAATGCAAAAGGGGCATGTTCAAGCAATGTGCTCCTTTCTGACACAGTAGCATAAAATTTCCAGATATTTTAAGATGATTTTAGTGAGAACGTTTTTTTAAAATACATTCTTTGCATTCCTGCTTTCTTAAACAGAATATAGAACAGAGTTTGTTGCTATTGTTTTCTATGTTATAAAATACAATGATGACCTAGAAACCATATGTGTGTCCCATTATTTACTCCTACACCAAATGGACACGACAGCGGATATTTCTTATTTATTGGGTGCACATTTAAAGGGACTTTCCCTTTCTCTTCTCTCTAAGGTCAAGGCGTTCTCCCTGCACTTAGCATTTCCTGTTCCTAATATGTTGTGGTCTGGAAACAAGAAAATCAACATGTTAGAAGGCAGAATCTGTAATTTTATCTCTGTGTCCGCAAACAATTAGCCTACCTGGCCTGTAGAAGAAGAACCAAAATGGTTTCTGAGAGACAGGGAAGAGCTAAATAAGGAATCTTAGAAGTTGTGCTCACATCAGCCCCCCCATCAGGATGCTAGAGCAGTGGCGGTGCCACTGGGAGAGGGACCTGGGCCATTTCATCATGGCTCAGGGTCAATGCCTAGAACACTGGCTGGTTTTACCTGGATCTTTTTTTTTTGGCCTTTTTTTAGGGCCGAACTTGTAGCATATGGAAGGTCTCAGGGGCTAGGTGTAGAATTGGAGCTACAGCTGCTGGCCTACACCACAGCCACAGCTCATCCAGATCCTAGCCGTGACTGCGACCTCCACTGCAACTCATGGCAATACCAGATCCTTAACCCACAGAGCGAGGCCAGGGGTCGAACCTGTGTCCTCATAGATACCAGTCAGGTTCATAACCTGTTGAGCCACAAAGGGGAACACCCCCCTCCTTTTTTTCCACAGGGAAATCCTTTCTTTTTTTTTCTTTTTTTTAATGGCTGAACCTGGGGAGTATTGACGTTCCCAGCCAGGGTCCAAGCCACGCCTCCTCAGCTACCTCAGTGGCTGCAGTTGGATTCTTAACCCACTGTGCCATGGCGGGAACTCCATACCTGGACCTTTTTGCTTTAACATTTGTGAAAGCTAAACAAGCAAGCACATGAATGAGAACAAAGGACAAACATGGTGACTCTGTAAGGAAAATAGGATGTCCAAATGAGAATATAAAATAAAACAGAAATAGAACTTTATTCAGTGTTGCAAGAGCTTAAAAATATTAGCAAATTGGACACAGCACCATGGCATGACATACTGCACCACACAACACCACACAACACAACACAGTAGTAGGTCATTGTGTGGGCGTGGTACCTACCATACTCGTCTCATAAGCATCTTGGCAGAGCCCACAGAATGCCTGCCAGGAAACACTTCTATCATGGTCCTATCCTCTTTTCTCTCAGAAGCACTTTTTCAAGTCTCAAGTTCATGTACCCTGGGCAGGCTGTTTTCTAGTATTAATATTCTTCCTTTCTAGAATTTTTGTACTTAAAGTGATTACTATGTCTTGAAATACAAACTTTAGCTACAGAAAATGCATTCATTCACTGAGCAATGTCGGTGGTCTTCGGTGAGCCAGGTACTGGTTCTAGATGCCTTGGGATTCGTCAAGAGGGCAAAAAAAAACAACACGAAGGTGGAAATCACTGTCCTCATAGAATTTACATTCTGTAGGGTGGGAGAGATGATAAATAAAACACCAAATAATAAACTAAATAAAACCTTATTTAAAATGTTCTGTCTCATTTTAGAAGGAGGTGCGTGATTTGGACAAGAGAGCGGGGTAAGGAGGGGGATTGTGCGTGCAGGGGTGAGGGAGCAAGTCATAGTTTAAATAGGACCAGAGACCGGAAGGAGCTTGATGTGGGCAAGCAGATTTCTGGGAAGGGCATTCAAACCAGAGGGAACAGCCAAAGCAAAGGCCCTGAGGCGCACACCCAGTAGCCTCCAGAAAGAGAAAGGAACCAGAACAGATCCAGAAGAAGGAGTGGGGAGCAGTGAGGGAGGATGTGTGGACAGAGGAAAGAGGAGGTGCTGGGTGCAGGTGCATGGAGTCGCTTTCACCACAGTAAGGATCTGGCTGTCCCTATTCAAGAGCACCTGGCTTCATTGTCAAGGTTGCCAAGGGACTGAAGGGAAGAGTGGTGAAGGGGGTGGCAGTGAGAGGCGGCTAATTGCTGGTATGTACTGAATGTTAGGTTACTGGATTTGTTTGCTGGTTGTGAAGTGTTACAGGAAGGGGTGGCCAGGATTGGCCCCAAATGTGTTTGCTTCTATTTCTAACTACACTACTGCAAGGATACCAAAGAGTTTCTAAAATTTAATTGCGTTTCCTGCTAGAAAACTCATTGAACATTCTGTTCTTTCTCCTCCTGTCCAGGACACTCCATTTTTCATCTCCTCCAGATATATTTTTAAAGCCATTTCACCACACAGAAGGGTGGTCTGTGCGGACCTGCTCTAAGTCCCATTCTTGCTCCTTCGAGTATGGATTCCTGTTCTCAGCCTTGTCAGCCAGTTGGGTTGATGTGTCCTCTTGAGGTTCCCAGTCTGTCCATCAACTATATTCTTTAATCCATTTTCCCTGGAAAGGAGCCAGTAGAAATAATTCTCCCAAGGGGGGAGAAAGAGGAAGTAGGATGTACTGGGAGCTTGGGGTTAGTAGATGCAAACTATTGCATTTGGAGTAGAAAAGCAGTGAGATCCCTCTGTATAGCACAGGGAACTATATCTAGTCACTTGTGATAGAACATGATGGAGGATAATGTGAGAGAAAGATTGTGCATATATGTAGAACTTGGTCACTTTGCTGTATAGCAGAAATTGACAGCATTGTAAATCAACTACAATAGAAAAAACAAAAATCTTAAAAAAATAAAAACACCTGTCTCTATGGAAAAAAGAAAAAAAAAGAAAAAAGGAAAAATTTTCCAAGATTCAGTCTACAAATTGTTTTTAATTGTTTTTGAAAGTTCTTGTTTTTGTGGTGTATTTTGAGTCTCCATATTTTGTCCTGCATCTCCATAGGCATTTAGCGGGGATATAGGAGCAGCTGTGCTCAGAAATTTTAACAGGCACCATTTTAAATGAAAAGGTCAATAGGTCCTACCCTACCTGCTCTCAGTCCACTTTTTGAATTTCCAGAAATCCACTGTTTCGTGGAACAGGCCACACTTGTCAACATTTCCCCCTTTCTTAGGAAAACAACCTGCTGTTTTTATTTTCCCATCCATTAGGCAAGGGTGTGTTCACCTTCTACGTTTGGCTTTGTGATCATTAAACCAATGACTGCCTTTGATCCATGTCTTCCTGATGAAATGATGAGAAATGGGGTTGAACCTAAAATACATACAAGGTTGTCGAGCATTGTTCCTTGGTGGTGTTAATATTGCTATTATTTATTAGTTACATATTTAATGATTTTATTGATATGCACTGTTAGTGCTACTAATTTTAAGACAATACACATAATTTACAATTTATGGTTTGTGGCGATATACATAATCTACCCCTAGTGATAATGTCTGATACGGTTGTACACTTTCCCCCTGTTAGCACAGACTATTCTAAGAAAGAGAGCCACTGGCAAATAGATAGCCTTTTGAGTAAGTATTTTAATGCATTATAAACAGATTGCAAGTAACACGTGTGAAGATTGCTTCAAAAATAAATCCAAATGACCATTTTATGACAATGGCACGCTTCCCTGTTTCTGAAACTTTGCAGACTGTTCACAAACATTCTCCTATGTAACATCACGGCGAGATTTACTGTGTAGAATGTCAATTTAAAAACTGTGAGCCTTGCAGGGTAATGTTATGTCCAAAAAATACAAGCGCCACGAGGTAATGAGTGCAGGGAGGACCTTCTTGTCTCTGGGAAGAGTGGTGCTTGGTCAGGAGAGCGTTTTTCTTGGATTCAGAGATGGAGACAATGAGGGGTGGGAGCAGATCATAAAGGGACACAACTGAGCAGGTCAGATTTCAGGTCATCCATTCAAGGGAGTCAAAACATTTTGGCTAAAACAAGGCTTGACTTGTTTCTCAACTCCTGGGTGGTATCATTGGGTGTTGGTTGATGTCATAGGCTTTGCCAATAGATGATAACAATTTTCCGAATTTCTTCACCACGGAGGTTCTTTGAGATCTAAAATGCACCACCATCCCGTGTCAATAATATCTTATTGCTCACACGTTTCATCTGAAAAAGGACACATTTTAACTAAGTAAACCAAAGAATTTATTCCTAATAAAATTACTTTCTTTACAATAGATGCCATCTCAAAGAACCACATCTGGCGTCAGAATCAATCGATGCTTCACCTGACTGGACGTGACTTCCGGGTGATCTTGCTTTGTCTCACTCATGAAACGTGGGCATGGAGGAGCTGGCCAGCGATATCCAGCCTCACTTAGATTGTTTGTTAGTCACTTCCAGGGTCATTTGACTCCAGCTTTGCACTAACTGTCACACGATTAGAAACAAGCAACATGCCTTTGCCCATCTCACTTAGCTTCTTTTTCAGGGCGCTTGTTTTTGCCTTTTAATGAATCTTTTCTCAGAACACACATGCTCCCTCTACACACCTCTTCATCCTTCCTCCTTCAAGGTAGCTCCTTTATTTAAATTAATATGCTTTCTGATAGAAAGACCTATGTTCCATTTCCAGGGGGGAAAAATGTCTTAAGTGGAAGAGTGTGAAATATTCCAAAGCACCTAAATGCTGCTCTTTGACCTTATCTTTTTTCCCCCAAATGTCTTTATGTCTTTGAACCCATTGAACACATATTCATAACAGTAATTTGGATTCTCACCCCAAATCCCTAATATTCTCCAATACAAATAGGACAAATGGGATTCAAAAATTTTCTTATCCAACCCATCACTGGATCAGTTAACGGTTCCAAAATTGAGACACTTCTTGCAATCAATACACATACTTGATGCAGTTATGTTCGGTTTTCCTCTTCACATTAATTCTTTTCTTAAATCCCCAGAAAAGTCTCTATTTGTCAACAATCTTAGAACAGAGCAAATAGGATGTTTACTTACCAGACTTTACTGAAACTCCTAATTCCTGAGGAGACAAATATTATTTTGCTTCAATCACTAAAACGTATACATGAACTAGTCTAGCCGCTCTGAACACATCTTAGGAAAGTAGCTTCTAGCTAGAACTGCATAAAGGGAATGTGCTGTTCTAAAATATGTGGCAAACCAGAACATTAATATTCTTTGTGCTGGCAAGCATCATTTTCCATTTCTATGGAAAAGTTGCTTGGGGAGTGGGGGGGGAATAAAAATATTCCCAAGTATTAGGTTGAACCATACAAAACTGCTAATACTGGATCCCATTTTTACCTACCAAAAAAGCACTTTCAAGTGGCTCAGTCCAATATCGAAGCATTAACGGTCCTTTCTAGACACAATAAATTTTATTCTGTACACCTAAGCAAATAGCAAGGTGGTGGGCGACCAGTTAAGTGCCTTAAATAGCAGAGCCTTTTTACAATCGTAGCTTTATGAGTCTCTCAAAGAGGCTATTTGCTTCTCTGAAATATCCATGCTCTCACCACCCACTCCTGCCAGGGAAGGGAGCCTGGACCCTGGCAGGTAAGAACTACATAAGACGCCTACCGAAGAGTCCTAATGCTGTAATATGCAGCCATTACTCTCTGGCACCATTTTAAAGCAGTGACCCCCAAAGACATTTGGAAGTTCCACCAACGATCAGGGTATACTTCACAAATCTTTACTTTAGGTCACTTCCCTTAGCTAAAAGCAGGAATGTTAGAGAGATGCTCCAGGATCAGGAAATGGAACTAAGCAGATGTGCACAAGATAGATCACTTTTTATGTACCCAAGAGAATTGCCTTGACAATGTATTAAAATTAAATTATCTTTAAAAATGAGTGTGATTAATAACAACCCATAGAGTAAGCCAGGATTTCTATGGTATAAGGAAGTTGCCCAGGGTTGTTTGCAAAGGGGGTCTGTCTCTAGATACACATGTGGTTAAGTTATCATCATGTTAAAGCAGGACTATTTAGAGATTGGCGGGGGGGATAAGGAATACGGCGCTTGGTAGGACTAATCCAAGTATCTTCAACATCTAGGAAGGTGAATGACCAGCAGAGGTTGCAAGTATCATTTGATTATATTTCTGGTCCTTTGTCCCTGGGAAGGGCAGAATTAGGACAGGAGAACGTTCTTCAATTCCAGAGAGAGATGAGGGTCAGGGATGGACATGGGTGACGTACGTCTGCCAATATGAAATGCTTTTAGTTTGTTTTGTTTTTTTTTTTGTCTTTTTGCCTCATCTAGGACCACACCGCGGCAGGTGGAGGTTCCCAGGCTAGGGGTCTAATTGGAGCTACAGCAGCCAGCCTATGCCACAGCCACAGCAACACGGGATCCGAGCCGCGTCTGCAACCCACACCACAGCTCACGGCAACGCCGGATCCTTAACCCACTGAGCAAGACCAGGGATTGAACCTGCAACCTCATGGTTCCTAGTCGGATTCGTTAACTACTGAGCCATGACGGGATCTCCTTGTTTTTAGTTTTTATTAACAGCTCCATCTCCTGTATCTTTCCTTTCCTTTACCACACTGAGAGTTTCTGAAGATCTGAAATTCCAGCCAAGTAATGGTTTTATGGTTTTGTACATCTTTCCTCCAAAGAGCCAGGGTGATTACAAAGCAGCAAACAACACTTCTCATTCATTTCAATAGCAACAATGTCCAGCAAAAGTGTTTTCAAAGATGAAAAGTGAAACATTCAAATTTCATGTATATATAATGCTAAATAGCCACATAATTCAATTTGTTAATTGTTTTGGCATCGTGTTGACATGACCGTTATCTGTAACACATTTGTAACTGAGGGAAGGAAGGAAGGAAGGATGGAAGGAAGGAAGGAAGGAAGGAAAGAAAGAAGGAAGGAAGGAAGGAGTTACACATTTGTAACTGAAGGAGAAGGAAGTTGCTAAAGCAAGCATAGTGTCTTCGTGGTTATTTATTATTTATATTTTTGAACAGACACCCTTTACCTTTCTAGAGTGTGCAACATGTATAAGTTTATCATTTATGACCAACTAAATTTTCCATGTTAAAGGAAGTTTGATTAGAAAAATATGCTTTTTGGAGTTCCCTTATGGCTCAGTGGATTAAGGATTCAGAATTGTCACTTCTGTTGTGTGGATTCGATCTCTGGCCCAGGAACTTCTGCATGCCACGGGTGTAGCCACAAAATAGAAAAATATGCTTTTGATAATAATATTACTATGATAACTATACTAATCATACTTTATATTTTTGTAATAACTTATGTACCTATTTTACTAATTTATCATTTTATTTTTTTTTTTTTTGCCTTCTTTTGCCTTTTCTAGGGCCGCACCCATGGCATATGGAGGTTCCCAGGCTAGGAGTCTAAACGTAGCTGTAGCTGCCGGCCTTCACCACAGCCACAGCAACGCGGGATCTGAGCCGCGTCTGCAACTTACACCACAGCTCACAGCAATGCCGGATCCTTAACCCACTGAGCAAGGCCAGGGATCGAACCCGCCACCTCATGGTTCTTAGTCGGATTCGTTAACCACTGAGCCACGACGGGAACTCCACTAATTTATCATTTTAAAGCATTTTTGGTACTGTTCTTTTTTCCCTTGTTACAGGGAGGACTAGGATTACGCCCAAATTATGGCCAGTGAACCTTAAACTTCAAATCAAATCTTTTTTAAATTTTTGGCCTCATGTGCAGCATGTCAAAGTTTCCAGGTCAGGGATCAAACCTGTGCCACAGCAGCAACCTGAGCAGCTGTAGTGACAGCATCAGATCCTTAACCCACTGCGCCATCAGGGAACTCCTCAAACCGTATCTTGATAGAACCTGTACTTAAACTCAGATCCTTCCATTTCAAGATGAATGCATTTTTTGTAACTCCTAGAGGGAAATAGAGACTGGTTGGCCAATGTTTCTGAGGGAAAAAGCCCAGTATGGGCTGCTTAAGTCATCACATTTTAAAGGGATTAGTTTATAGACATGCACCTTTCATTTTGCGCTGGTTTGGGTTGGTAGAAGCTGGTGTCTAAGCAATGGGCACTTCTCCTGCATTCGCACCAGCTCACCCACCTGAGCAGCATGACTGCTTTGGCTCCCGATGCTTTCATATTCTATCTGGCCAAAGATGGTAGGAAATCGGTTATTTCAGGGAATGCATAGCATTGCTTATTTGGAACCCACTTTTGATTGTTCACCAATATGAGAAGCAGAATAGGTAAACTGTAATGCAATGAACAAATATTTGCTAAGCACAAGAGTGGATTCAGGCACAGAATAAGTGATGATGACAAGTTTACATGCCTTATGCCTTATACCCCAAAGAAGAAAAAAATACCCAGCCCCATGCAGAATCAATTTCCTTAGCACCCTATGTGCTTTTCTGAAAAAGCTTGTTCTGTCACAACTGTAACAGAAGTCCGGCTTCCAAGACGGTCCAGCAGGTCAGACAAGTCAGAATGCCCTCCTACCCAGCAGGAAATTGCCACCCCAGAACCCTTGCTCTCAACTCATCTGTTTGAAGCAACAGAAATCAACTGGCTCAGCTTCTCCTTTGGACAGAGCGACAGAGACTTGGGAAGATGTGTCAGGCGCCAGCCCTGCCCTTGGGCCTGGAGTGAATTTTCTTTTCTGTTCTTCTATCAGTCTCCACATGAGATGTTTCCTGTTCTTCATTCTCCCAGAAGTGATAACTCAACACACAGAGAAGGAGGCTCTCAGGCGGGACCTGGGCCAGGGACCCCCTGAAGATCTGTATGGCCCTACTCAGTGCAATTGCATCCATGCAATGACCACCGTTATTTTGTTGATGTGGCTTAAACTGGACTAAGTTTTGATGGAAATTACCATAAACTTAGGAAAATGAACTACCAGTAAGTTAGGACAGATTTTTTAAGAGTTTTCCTTTATAGCTCAAGGTGAAAATTCTGTAGTTATTAAGTCTTTTATACTCAATCTACTGCTGACTCCTTGGAAACCCAAGGTCCTTCTGCACCGGGCAGTTCCTGGAGGCCCATCTCTCTGACCTAGAACTCACTTCCAGGGTTCCCAGCCAGACCCTGAAGCCAGCCTTCCTGCAAACCCTTGCAGGCTTGGGCCCTCCGGATAGCTCCAGTGGTAAATGCTAATCTCCTGCAAACAGATCTGGTCTAAAACAGAGTAATTATTCAGGCCACACTACTGAATGCTTGGAGAGAAGGATTCTTTTCTTTTTTCTTCAGTTTGAATACATTTTTAAAAAATCAAACTTAGTTGATTTACAATGTTGGGCCAATTTCTGCTGTACAGCAAAATATATGTGTATACATATATACACATTCTTTTTCTCATACTCTATTCCATCATGGTCTACTCCAAGTGACTGGATGTAGTTTCCTGTGCTATACAGTAAGACTTCATTGCTCATCCATTCTAATTGCAACAGTGTGTGTCTACTAAACTGAAACCCCCAGTCTATCCCACTCCTTCCTGCTCTCCCTTGGCAACCACATGTCAGTTCTCTATGTCTGTGGGTCAATATCTGTTTTGTAGATGGGTTCATTTGTGCCATATTTTAGATTATCTTTTTTGGTGTCAATTAATCAACACAATGAAACAAGCACTGGATCATTGACTGAGTGCTTGCAAGGTGCCCACAATGTATGTCCCTGGTGATACGAGGGTATGCGACCCACTGCCCTGACCCCAAGCACCCCTCTTACCTTGGTCCTTGACCAGAAGAGCCCAGGAGCTCAGTGTCCTTCTATAAAGCTTTGCAAAAAGAACTGCATCAAAATAAATTTTCAAAGATAAAAATTATTGAAATGAACCTATTTAAAGCTAGCCTTTGAGTCAAATGACTTCTCTGAAGTGAAAGCATTCCAGGATCCTAATTTTTCCCGGCATAATTTTAAAGATTAACGCTCTTGCCCCTCCCCACCCCCGAGAAGATCATCTGTGAAGATTTATGCCCATCATATTCAGAGAGCAGTTCTGAGTCGGGGTGGGTATTTTTTACATAAGTGTAATTATATGTAAGTGCTATAATTTAATTACCACGGTTCCCTCCCTATTGATTTCAGATACTCATCTGGAGCCTACAGATATGGTCGCGTGAGGCTGACGGATAGGATCATCTGAATGCCCATGGACACCGCAGGAAGGAAAAAAATCACTTGTTAAAGAATAGCAAGGAATTTTGTTCCAGGAGATATTAAGGTAACTATTTTAAATTAAGAGTTAGATTTTCAGGTAAAGAGAACAGATCAAGGCATGGCCATAGAATGTTAGTCATGCTACACCTAGGAAAAATGAATACCAAGGGACAAAACACATATATACCGATAAATATTAAGTGCACTTGGACACCAAAAAATTTAAAACTAGGGGAAAATTTGCCAGTTTTCAACAATTCAAGCTAGTGAGAGAATGGTAGGTAATAAATTGAAAATTCAAATCAGTCAGGGGGAGCATTTTAATTTTATCCCTGCCTCCAAAAAAAAAAAAAAAATCAAAACTCAGAATATGAATTGACTAAGTCCTAAGGTTTCTTACAATGTCTTATAGTTTGCAGAAGGAGGCCCTGGATAAAATCAGAGGATCAGAGGAGAAGAGAGAAAGTTCCCTTTTACAGTGATGGGACTTCAGCATGAGCAGGAAGGACTTCTGAACTTTCCACCTTCTATGGTAAGTGTGTTTTAAGATAAGTACTTGAATTGCACCCCAGGCTGGTGGAATGGGATCTGTACAAGACAATCATTTAATGAACATATTATTGGGTTGATCACCTGTCTCTCAGGACAAGAATTTAAGTTCCATAATTACAGGATGCTATCTGCGTGTTCATTGCTATATCCCAAAGCCATAATAAAAGACCTATGTAAAGCTAAAATAAAATACAAATATACTGATGACAATATTTGATTAATTAGTTAGCTAGTAAAATCAAAGAAAAACATATAAAACCTATGAGAAGAACCCAGATGGGAAAACAAAATCTAGATATTTTTATGTACTTCCTATTATAAAAGAATTTAATAAAAATATGAACGCCATATAAAGAACTCTCAAAATATGTTGCTAAAAGAAAAGAGGTCAATAAAAATAAATTAAAAAAAAAGAAAAGACGTAAATGAGGACTCAAAGAACATCCAAAGGTCAGTTTGACTCTTTCTATAACTGGGTAATAAACACCATACAGCATAATTTTATATTAATAATCCACTGAATACAGACAAACTTTAGCCAGCCAACAGGTGTTGAAACTTTCAACTAAGTCATAGCAATAAATTCTTGGTGCATGTTTTGGAAGGTTTTCTCAAAAATTGTGACACTTAATTAAACTAGTAAAACTTTCCCTTAAAATTTGTTGTTTTATTATTAGATTACTTTTTGGTTTTTAATACTCCTTTTCATTAATTTTATCCTGTATTCACTTGTGAGGCATTCTGGATCAGAGACAGATTTCTGATTAAACGCCACACAGTAAATAACATGTCCAATGGGGCCTCTTTGCTCCTAGTCCTTACCCCTGAGGCAATGCAAGGAGAACCAATAGGAATTCTTCCTACACAAATGGTCAGACAGCCCCTAAGTGGTCATACAGCCCCGAAGGTGACTGTGACACCTGGTTCTATGTGACAACTTGGTTAGACTACAGTTTGTGCCCAGACTCTAATTCGGGCATTGCTATGAAGTTAGTTTGTAGATGGAATTGACCTCCACAGTGAACATCATCCTCTGAAATACTATATAATTCATTTGCTTACTATGTTTATTATTTATAGTCTGTCTTTCCAACTAAAATTTAAGCTCCAAGAGGGCAGGATCCTATGTCTACAGCAATGTCTACTGTCCTGTGGGCACAGATAATTACTAAAGTAACTCAGAAGAAAATGGCTTGATTTTTCTCAAAACTTAACATCCGTATCAGAAAGTTAAAAAAAAAAAAAGTCTTAGCTGTGACTTACTGGTGATTTAAAAGGAACTTGTTCATACAACCTTTTTGAAAGGCAATTGAGCAAGATAAAACAAAATGTAAAATGTGATTACCTTAAGTCTGCACCTTCTAGGATTTTACTTGGCAAAGATAATTGCTTACCTGTAGAAACATGTTTGCATGAGAATGGTCATTGAATTCCATTTAAGTGATAAAATTGGGGAGAAGATTAGCCATTAGAATACTAATTATATAAATCGTAGCACAATGATATAGTGTAACATTAAGAAATAATGATAAATATAATGCCTGAGTGATGGCGGAAGTGGGTGTGAGATAATAAACAGGACTTCTTGGATATCAGTTATGTGGTGTGAGAAAGAAAGGAGTCAGAAATGACCGTGATTGTTGACCTGGGAAACTGCTGGGTCAGCTAGTATCACAGGAGAAGAGGAAGTTTACTGCTAGATATTTTCAGTTGTGAATATCAGAATCTCAGTCAGTCATGTCAAGTTTGAAATCTCTAAAGACCACTTCTGGGGGTTTAATTTCGTCCCTCCCCCAGAAGACATACCTAATCTCTGGCAGCTGTGAATGTGATTTTATTTGGAAATAGGGTCTTTGTTGAGATTTTGAGTTAATGTAAGGTCATTAGAATGGGCACTAATTCAATACGATTTGGGTACTTACATAAATGTATTCTCTGATCTCAGTAGACTTGAACTTGAAACCAGTAACAAAAATACAAAACCTGGAAATAATGCAAGAAACAGCGAGAGGAGATTTCTAGAAGGGAATAAAGTACGACAGTCTGATGAGGGACCCAAGGACTAGAGGGGCGGCAGAGGAGTAGGGCATTTTGGAACCCTCCACATCAGAGAAGGTGGTGACCCAGCTCAGCATTCTCCAGTCTCCAGACTCATGACATAAGGGGGTCCAGATAGTTTCCTTCCTCCTGGTTTGAATCAGAGTCTTGAGGGATCCTGGAAAAGGCTGAAACAGCAGCTACCTGCTGGTAGAAACTCACATGTCCCACAAAGTGTTTGTATCTAGAATACATAAAGAACTCTGAAAACTCAACAGTAAAAAAGAAAAAAAATCCAATTAGAAAATGGGTGAACACATGAAGAGGTATTATACAGACGGCAAATAAGCAGAAGAAAAGATGTTCAACATCATTAGCCATGAGGGAAATGCAAATTAAAGCCACAGTGAGATAGCACTACACCCCTATCAAAACAGATAAAATAAAGAAATAATGACATTAGCAAACACTGGCCAGGATGCAGAGAGTGTGGGTTGTTCATGCACTGCTGGTGGTATGTAAAAATGGCACAGTCACTGTAGAGAAGCCTTTTGGCCGTTTCTTTTTAAACATGAAATCACCGCAAAACCAAGCACTTTTGGAAATGTATTCCAGAAAAAAAGTGAAAACTTACATTCATTCAAAACCCTGTAAGTGAGTGTTCAAAGCTGCTTTATTCATGATCGCTGAAGACTGACAACTACCCAGAGGTCGTTCAGTGGGTGAAGAGTTAGACAAACTGTCACGTATGCACCATGGAGTACTACTCGGCAGTGAGGTAGGGTGAGTTTTTGATACATATGACTTCGATGAATTGCAAAAGAATTCTACTCAGTGAGAAGAGCCAGTCCCAAAAGGTGACCTATCATACAACCCCATTTCTATAATTTTCTTGAAATGACAATGTTCCAAAAAGATAAATATTGAGGGATTCACAAGTTTTTTCCTATTTATTTGTTTGCTTTTTAGAGCCGTACCCTCAGCACATGGAAGTTCCCAGGACAGGGGTCGAATTGGAACTGTAGTCGTCAGCCTACACCACAGCCACAGCAATGCAGGATCCAAGCCACGGCTGCGACCTACCCCCAGCTCACGGCAACGCCGGATCCTTAAGCCACTGATCGGGGCCAGGGATCAAACCCACATCCTCATGGATCCTAGTCAGGAGTTCGTTAACCTCTGAGCCACCAAGGGAACTCCTGTTTTCCCACTTATGACGACAGTTCTGCTCCACACTTTAGAAATGAGAAAATTGGAGGTCAGAGAAGTTACGGAAAGCGCCCACTGTCCCACAGACCCTAGGCTGGCGTGCCAGTCTCCCGACTTTAGGAGCTCTGCCCTGCTTTGTAGCAGCTGCCTGATTCCATAAACCTGTGATTTCAGGAATAACTCGATAAGCCACATGAGCTCAGGAGCGACGTGCGCTGTGACAGTGTGGGTATAAAGAGCCACTGGAGTTCAGGGAAGAAAAGCCAAATGCATCAAAGGAATTGCCTGAAAGGACAGGTAAGGCACATTTGAGAGGCGAGGGAGGGAAGTCATCTGAAGTGGAAAGGTGAGTCAAGGACAGCAAACACAGCAGTGACCAGGCATTTCAAAGGACCCGCACTTCCTTTGTCTGGATGTTGAATAGGGCTTCATGGAATCCAGTAAAGTAACCCATTAGGAAGATGGCCTTATTAGAATAACCTGGCAAGAACTCCTGAAGGGAACCTTCAAATTCAAGAGCCAGTCCAGGTTGCAGTTGAGCCTGGGGAGATGTGTAATGGAGGTGATTTTATATTACGCTTTTTTATTCCAACAGGCAGAATTTCTTTTTAATGTGGAGACATTTTCATTCTTTCATCTGCCTGCATCATCTTCCCCCAGCCTATTTTCAAGCGAGTCTTCAAAGCAGGTTTCAGGTGGCAAAAATCATTGTTTTACTTTATTTTGAAAAATTGCATTCAGCCCTGCAGAGTAGAGCGGTGTGACAAAGCTGAAATAGAATGCCACCATCAGATGGGCTTTTGTCACTAATGCAGTGGGAAATGGCTGGAAAAAAATAAGCACCATCAAAGACGGATGCATTCATGTTTTGAGGCAATAAAGTGTAACAAAACCCGGAAATGGACACTCATAATAAAACCTGAGGGAATCCCAGCAATTTGGTCCTTTTCTTCTACTGAGAAATAACTTTAGTTGTTGGTGGTTGTTTGATGAGAGGTGCTTTTTTTCCCCCCTTCCTTCAATTTGATTTGGTTGTAGCTGCCGCGGTGTTTTACCACGTGAAGGATAGGTGTTTCAGGAAATGACCCACATCGGTATTATATTTATTACCTCATAATATGGCTGTTGAAGTTCTGATGTTCACACTCTAAAGAGCTCACTGGGAAGATTTCTGCCTGTTCTAGAAATATAAGTGGACCAAAAGCTATCCACAGGAAGCTGGCAATATAATGCTCCAAGACACAGGAGGCAACAGATGTCTACTTATTTTATAAACTTCCTTCTATATCCTCTCAAGCGATGTTCAGAACTCTTTAACAAAGTGATGGGGTTGGTTAAGAACTCCATCCAGTCTGGTGGCGTCATTGCTTTGGAGGCCATGGTGCTGGGGGTTGGCGTCAGCCAAAGGCATAGGTGTTCTCTCCTGAAAGGCTGAGATCTTTAAGGCTATCACTTTGATTAGCTGCTGGAGGCATCTGCTGGTTATGCTAATTGCCCCCTCAAACTCTAAAATGAAGCTATATTTCTTGTGACGAGGAAAGTGTGGGGATGCGTGCTTATGGAAACGCAACAAACCTACAATGCCAAGGAGATCAAGTAAGGTGAAAACCTGAGGCGATCCTGCTTCGTGAGCTAAACGTAGATTTACAAAACACTGTGGAATGGATAGATTGTAAGGCAGACTGCTAGAAATGGCTGGCAGAGATAGCGCTTCAAGCTGGTTAAAAGTGAGATTTAAAAATGAAGGACAAAAAAATTTAAAAAATAAAAATGAAGGAAATCTAAAGGTGATCCTACTTCTAAAATATCAGGGTAAATGAGAGCTCCCAATGACCTGCCTTCACCAGTAGTTACTATGGTTGGATTTTTTAAAAAAATGCTTTAGTTCTATACAATGCTGAATGAGAGGGAAAATAGTGGGAGCCACAATAAAGGGCCATTTTCAGCGTCGTGACCCAAAAAGGAGTCTAGGACCCCCCATCCCGAGAAATTTCAGTCGAGCTATTTTATCTCTTGTTATTTATTTCCAGTACCTTCCTAGCACACTGTTTAACCTTGGCCTCCTTTTCCTCCTGTTTTTAAAGAAGTGTTTCTGTCTTCCCAAGAAGAGCTGGGACTGCAAGTTCCTACTAGAGACAGTTTAAAGATCTCCTGGCTTCAAACACCAGCTGTATGTTCATTGAATTATGAATTCCAGAATTAACTAACTCCAGAAGTGGCTGGTTGACTAAGTAGCCTCTGGACCTTCTGAGAACTCCCTGGAGCCCAAATGCTTCCAGAAATAGGCGTTGTGTCAGTATCTGGGGCAGGTGCATGCCATTCTTCTGCCATTTTGACAGTCTTGTTTATTTCGTATCAGCCACACACCTGATCTTCACCCTAAGTTGTCCTTGCAATTTGGAAGTCAAAAAAGCTATTTACCGTACAAAGAAATAAGAAGTTACTGGTTTAAACTATAACAGCCACCAACAAATTATTTTTAAAGCTATGCACACATCATTGTTATTCAGCTTCTCACTCTAAATAACTCAGATTTCCCCCTTAGGAATCATAAAAAAACAACCTCTGTGTTTGAAGTTTTCTTATATCTACATTATGGCAATATTCATATTTCCTTTCCTTTCTTTAGACTTAATGATTAAAAACTTTAAGGGGAAAGTGAGTTTTTAAAAACAAAAGAAGACAACATTTAAAGATTATATTTTCCTTATGAAAATTCATAAAGATTTTTCCCTTTTGAGTCATTTAATAAGTCTTTGGACAATAACTTCAGAAATGTTCCTACCTTCTCTTCCCTGTGATCCAGAAAAATAACCCTAGAATGGGGATGATATTTTGCAGCCAGTAGTTAGGGTGCCTCTTCTAAATCATACTTCTTTTTATTTTTCAAGTATCCAACAGCCTATTAGGTGAACTATTTTAAAATGCATCTCTTCTTTTCTATTTCTAATTCCCATTCAAAACATATCATCTTTAGCTATTCTGATGGTTAACACTGTAATTTAAATTAGATGCTGCAGTGGACTGAATATTTGTGCCCCCTCAAAATTCTTGAATCTCTAACCCCCACTGTGAGTGTATTTGGAGGAGGACAGAGCAATTCAAAGCTGCCCTAATTTCTTCACCTCCAAAGCTGGTGGGCTGTCCCGTTACATTTTTTATTCAGTTATCATTATATTTACATTCTTCCCATCTGCCCACGAGTTCTTTTAAAAAATTAAAAAGGCAATAACGCACCTCACAGTTAGGACTATATTATTTTGTTTATTTCAAAACCAAATAGTTTGGACTAGTGGGGGAAAAAATGGGAACCTATTTCACTAAATCTGTGCCCCTTGAAAGAGAATGTTTAAAACAGCACAGTCAAATTGATTTCTATTCCTACACGTCATTAGTTGTTTAGAGGCATGCCGTATTTCACCGTATGGAAAGCACCTAATGCACAACAGTACTGTTCTGGGGAGTGTACGTGTTTTAACTTGTGAAGGGCTGTCATTAACCCTGTCCTATAGATGATTAAAAAAAAAACAACCCAAAACACAGAAAAGGTAAGTAATTTATCCAAGATCACACAGCCAACCATTTGACTGGAATTTACCCATATATGGGCAGTTCTTTTAACCATAATGCTAATATTAGGGCCTTTCTTTTCCTTTGGCTTTTTATTTTTTGTAGTTTTCAAAAAGTTTTACATTTTTCTTATTAATGGAAGAAATCAAAACATTATCTACTACTTCATTAAGATTTTCTCAATTTTTTTTAACGGCCTCACCCATATGGAAATTCCTGGGCCAGGGAATGAATCCAAGCCACGACGCCAGACCCTTTTTAAACCACTGCACCACCTGACTGCACCAGGATTGAACCTGCACCTCCACAGAGACCCAAGCTGCTGCAGTCGGATTCTTAACCCACTGCACCACAGAGGAAACGAAGATTTTCCCAATTTTTAACAGTCTTAAATAGACTTATGGAATCCATTTATCCCTTAAAGGCATTCCTATCAAAGCTTGTGACTTGCTTTTCTGGTTTGGACTGAAAGATAACACAGTTATCCCAGGGAAATTAGAATTAAACCCCAAGTCTCTGAAAAGTTCACGTATGGCAATCTTAGCACTTAGTCCAAGAATTTTTTAAGACTCCCAAAGCACAAGCCAGGAGGGTAAGACTGATGGATTTTGGCATATCAGCTGAAATACTCTTTTCAATGAACACTAGTATACTGGGTGACTTTTACTCCCTTGGGACCCACACTTGACTCCATCCATCTCTGTGCCTGGTGAGGCTGACCCTAAAGCATTGCTCAACAAAGCCTCTTAGTTCTCTGCCCACCAGCTGGGTTCTCTCACGGGGAGGTGCCCCCGGAAGGGCGGCAGGAGAAAGCACAGCAAGGAGTGGTATACCTGCCCCACGCCCTCTCTCCTGGACCACACGTTGGCTATCTGCCAAATGTAAGAATTAAAAGTAGACACAGTCTTTATTAACACTTCTCCACACTGAAATTCAAGGACCTTTTAAAAATTGTAGCTTCTGAATGTTGCCAGGAGTTGAGATACCTAAACATTGTTTGCATTAAACTGTACATTCACTCTTCTCATAGGTATTCAAGTGGGTAAAGATACTACCATCCTCCACCTGGAAACATAAAGGAGTCTATAATTGTAAGGGATGAAAATGGATGCCATGGAGACAGGCAGAAACAGTTACATACACTTAATCAACTAGTGATGAAATATTGTGTGTCCTAACATCGCCTAATTAATAATTCCTCTGATCCCTTGCATTCAACTTTTTAAACTATGTTATGTTTATTATTTTTTATTAAAATCTGCACATGGATTAAGTTTTGTCTAAACTGTAGCAACGGCACACCTCACTTTAATCATTTTAAAATCAAATGTATTGAGTTATAATTTCCAAAAGTAAAATTCTTCTTTAATGTACAGTTTTGTTAATTTTATTTATTTTTTCTTTTTTGTGTGTGTATTTTTAATTATTTAATGAACTGTATTCAATTATAGGTGTACAAAAGTCATCACAACCAAATTTTATAGCATTTCCATCCCAAACCCTCAGTGCATCCCCCCACACCCCAACTTGTCTCATTTGGATGTTAGTTTTTTTTAAATGCAAATAGCCACATTACCAATAATAACAATTAATATACAAAATATTTCCATTACTCCTAAAAGTTTCTTTTTGTTCCTTTGTAGTAACCCCTCTCCCTAGCCCCAACCCTGGGGAAACACTGATACTTTTCTATAATTTATCAATTACAGAATGTCATTTAATATGTAGATTTCGGGGTCAGGCTTCTTTCACTTAACAAATGTATTTAAGATTCATCCATACTGTGTGTACCAATTGTGTGTTCCTTTTTACTACTGAATAGTATTTCATGGTATGGATGTTCCATGTTTGGTTATCCATTCACCAACTGAAAGATATTTGGATTTTTCCAGTTCAAGTCATTATGAATAACTCTGCTCTAGACATTTAGGTGCAGGTATTGGTACACAAACCTTCTCCATTTTACTATGAACATGAAACTGTTCTAAGTAAAACCAAACATTAAACAAATGTTTTGTGGTATATATATATATATATACATATATATATACACACACACACACACATATATGTGTATATATATATATGTATACACATATGTATACATATATGTACACACACAATATACATTTCACATGGACTATAAAAATTTTCTTGCTACACCTTTTGTGTTACTGTTGCCATGCATTTTGCTTTTACATCTGGTATAAATACAGAAAGTGTTGCTGGTAGTTTTGTTTTAGTGATTATCTAGAAAGATGAAAGATAAGAAATCTTCATGTTAATCATGTCCAGAGTTCTTGTCCAAGTTTCTGACTGGTATCCTATTCCTTCTTCCTCAGATGCTGCTGCTACTGAATTCTCTCAGCTTTGGTTTCCCTTGAAGAGTCTTTATTATGACTGCATTCTGATAGCTATTTTGGCTGGGTATGGAACTGCAGACTGTAGTCTCTATTTTGACCCCAGTGCTGTAAAGATGGCATCCTGATGGCTTCTGGCTCATGTGGTCACTGCCCAGCCCTGGTCTTTAGCAGTTTCTCTGTGCCTGAGACATAGGGCTGGGACTTCCCATAATTCTGACCTTCCTCCTCTTGTACCTGATCGCTACCTTGTTCATTAAGGAGTTTCCTGCCTTTCTCCTGATATAGGGTATTGGATCATGGGCCCAGCAGTTTCCAATTTCTCCACCAGGTGGAAGGTTTTCCCTACCTGGCCACAGTGAGTCTGCCTAGGCCTCTGGACAGCACACTTCCTGCCTCACTTCCAGGAGAAGGCTCTCTCCATAAGGAAGAAGCTTCAGGCAGGGGGCCACACCCATCCCACAGCAATGGCCAGCCTTGTCTCCAGGCTTCCATCATGGTCAAGTTGTTCTTTACTCTCCCACTCAATCCTGTATCTATCATGAGCATCTGGTGGACATCTGAGAAAAGAAGCTTGTAAATGGAAACAAACCTTCCAATATCTGACACTTCCAAGAAGTCTAGTCTCTCACACCAGTCCACATGTGGCCTTCAGAAAGACTTAACATGTTTAAGCGTGTTCTTCTTACTCACTCGTGTGGTGCCTGGAATCTCCTGTCTTTTGGCTCTGCTGTAGGCCATGGGCCAGCATACAACCTCCATCCTCCTGGCAGCGCACTGGGGGCCAGGGAAATGTATGTGTGGGGGTCTCTATTCTCTGATTTAAGGCTACTTGTTTTCTTGTGACCTAACCACTCTGATGTTTTCAAGAAAACATGATTTTATAGTTTTTCCACATTTCTCTTGTTGCTAGGGTTCCAGCTTTCTATACGCTAAAGTTAAAGCAGAACTGGGTAAATCTCACCACACCCCCTTTCCCCTCCATAATCCTTTTTATTTTTTTTGCTTGCTTATTAGAGTATGACATAATACAGCAAAGTGAGCTACTTTAAATGTATAGCGTGATGAATTTTGAACATATATGCATCCATCTATGCAGCTCTACTGATGTTAAGATATGAGAATAGAAGCCCTTTTGGCCTTCTCTCAGTCAGTAATATACAGAGAGAATCACTATTTAGATTTCTAGTGTCATAGGTCAGTTTTGTCTGTTCCTGAACCCCACATAAACCACATCATACAGTTCATACTCTTCTGTATCTAGCTTCCAGTCTCAGGCCTGTGATATTTACCTGTGTTGTTGCAGACAGCAGCAGTCTTGTTCTTTTAAAAAGATTGTTGTGTGGCATTTCCTTGTACAAATATATCATCATTTATTTATCTGTTCTTCTGTTAGACATTCTGTTTTGATTTTCTGCTGCTTATGAACAGAGCAGTTGGGAACAGTTGGCTATGTACCCAGGAGTGGATTTCCTGAGTCTGGTGTTTCCCATGCCAGAAACATACGAGAACCCCACTTCTTCCACATCCACACCAACAGCTACCACAGAACCTTACCAGCAAATACCACAGTAGCTTCTTATTGTAGCTTTAATTTGCATTTTCAAGATGACAAAGGATGGTAAATATCTTCTTGTAGGCTTACTAAGATATTTTTATGGTGAAGTGCCTTTGTTAGATCCATTATTACAAATATATTCCCCCACTGTGTGGCTTAACTTTGACTCTATTAATGATACCTTTTGCTAAACAGGACAATATCAATGAAGTTCAATTTATCAACATTTTTAATAGTTAATGATTTTTGTGTCCTTTTCAAGACTTTTTTTTCCTACCTCAAAGTAATGAAAATATTCTCTTTTCTCCTAGAAGTTATACTTTATACCTCAAACATTCAAGTTTATAAACTATCTTGAATAACACTTATTATAACTTGCTCACTTTTATTCTGATTTACTTTCTTGAGGAGCAAGCAGAATGGTGTTATTTACTGCAATGTGCCCTGAATTACGTAAAACATTGTTTCCATATGAAGGCATTTGCCACATGGTCAGTCATGTAGTTTATGACGGAAAAGTTAAGGCTACTGTTCTAGACAAAATGGAAATTGCATTGCTTCACTGAATTACTAGCTTTTTTTTTTTTAGAGTATAAGCCTAATTTCTAAGTCACAACATATTCAATTGCTTTTAGAAGCCAACATTCAAATTTTTACTCTTTCAAATTATTACAAACTATTGGGCAAACTAACATGACTAAGTTTCTGAATTAAATGGAAAATTAGTTTAAAACATCTATAAGATTTAAATATATATCTGATGCCAAACCTCTGAATGACCCAATTATTTGCTTTCCTTGTAGATATTTAGGGTATCTTAGTTGACCATAAAGTATGTATAATTCAGTGATACACTGTAGCTGGTAAAAAAGAGTTCCCTTTGTGGCTCAGCAGAGTTCCCTTTGTGGCTCAGCAGTTAACGAACCTGACTAGGATCCATGAGGATGTGGCATTGTTCAGTAGGTTAAGGATCCGGCGTTGCCGTGAGCTGTGGTGTAAGTTGCAAATTCGGCACACATCCTGAATTGCTGGGGCTGTGGCGTAGGCCACCAGCTATAGCTCTGTTTCTACCCCTAGCCTGAGAAATTTCATATGCCACAGGTGTGGCCCTAAAAGAGAGAGAGAGAGAGAGAGAGAGAGAGGGAAAGCCAACTATGATTTAGTTGTATAAATGAAAGATCATAGGAAGGAAATTCAGCTGAGCCGATCACACTAGAACATTGTGTTCAATCTAGAAATTCATTCTACAAAGTTTTATCAGACAGAAGTGAATATTTAAGAGGTTGATGAGATGAATGGAGAGATTTAGAGGTGAAGATGTTTAGCCTGGAGTCAAGAAGCTTAAAAGGACATGATAGAAGTCTTTTTATGGTCACCCTTAGCAGATCTCATGTTTCCAAGAGGAAAGGCTCTTCTTCCCCATGGAATGGCCCTTCTGAGTGTAGGGGGCTCTCGTGGAGGAATTTGAGTCTTTAAAGGATGTTATGAAAGGATTCCTGTGGGTGAAGTTCTTCATTTCTTTCCCAAGAGCAGAGACAAAGACACCAAGAAAATATCTTAAGGTATTTTGTATCTTAGCTGTGTAAGACAACCAAGGACAGGAGGAGGAGCAGAGAACAAGAGAGCAGCTGCCCATTCAGATAGGACACAGGGCACCCCTGGGGAGAAGGGAAGAGGAAACTCTGAGGCAGAGGACCAGGGTCCAGAGCAGGGGCTTCCTGGTCAACCTCAGTCAGCACCAAGAGTTGGGGACATTCACGAGCCCATCTGCTTGGGAGCTGGGCCGGTGACACTCTGTGGGGGAAGTGGGACAAGAAAGAGAAACCTTGGCTGAGCTAAGAAATGAAATCAGAACTAGAGAAACACTGACTCAGGTGAGAGGGGGCTTGGTATGTCAGACCCTCAACAGAGGATGCAGTCCTTTAAAGGCACAGACTGCAATTCTGCCAAACACTGGAATGAACATGGTGCTGCAGTGAGACCTCACTAGACTCTCCACTGCTTGGACCAGGTCTTGGGGAGGTGGGTGGCACCTGTGACTTCAAGGTTCATGCCAGGATGCACCCTCAAGTGCTTGCAGACGGCACTGCGAGGCAGTGTGCCCGGAGAAATGAAGCCGTATTCTTCATTTAGAGAGCTTGTTCTTTGGGCTATATCAGACGAAGCAATCTGAGAATGGTGCATGAAAGTATTCTCAAGAGCTGACTGAACTCCACCAAATTTCAAGCTCTAGGAGGAGAGTTTGTTCATCTAAAACAAACAAACAAAAACTAAAAGTTATGTGCTTGGCTACTAATTTTTGAGGATGAAACTGTCGTAGGTATGTTTTTTTTCTTTCCTGATGCTTTTGCATAACCCCTGTGTTACTTTCAAGTGAAAAGCAGGACAACTGAAGGGTTTTTATTTCCCCCCGTCCTTCGTGAACCAAGTCCCTTGTATGAAACAAATTGTGGCAACAATCAGGAGTGACAGTCTGACAGCCTGGTCGGATATTAATGGTAGTGACAGCCAGCAAATCAGAAATCATGGCACTGCCTCTGTATGAACAGCAATTTGTGCTTAGTTGAATAACTGGGAAACTCAGAAAATCCTGGATAAAGAGAAAGAACAAAATCAAACAGATAGATTTTTAGCATCCCACACTACCCTACAGTAATTGACAAGGTGAAGGACAGAAGCATTGAGAAGTTTCTAGTACTTACTTAAATTCCACTTCTTGACACACCCAAGGGTTTAAAAATCAGACCAATGAAAAAAGCTAAAAAAATCTTTCTATTTTCTTCTTACAAGACTAGATATACAATATGCTGCCCACTAATTATTTTATGTTATATTTCCAGGGA
Organism: Catagonus wagneri; assembly: GCA_004024745.2. NCBI lineage: Eukaryota > Metazoa > Chordata > Mammalia > Artiodactyla > Tayassuidae > Catagonus > Catagonus wagneri. Next base: position 10,377,302 of record PVHT021183530.1, on the reverse strand, counting down.
GTTTCTGACTCAGTATTACTCAAAGGATGGAATAAAATCCAGATCCACTCAAAGAACAACTTTAAGAAGTTATACTGTGGTTCAGAAGCTTAGATATTCTGTTTTGCACACCTCAAGATCTTGTTGAGGCTCTCTTCCCTCTTTTTAAATTAATTTTGAAAAAAATAACATTCATACTTTTAGTTGATGATTGTTAGGATAGATTTTTCCCAAAGCTTCCACAGCTTTTTGCTGTAGTGATTCAGATGTTAGATACATATTCACAGGAATCTTATAATGTTACTAATTAAGGAATCAAATCCCAGGCTTAAGCAACTCTGGGAGGGACCTGGCACCGCCAACAGGGCAGTGAGATCTTCAGGAAGAGAAGGGTGATTTATTAGTGCTGCTGCATGTTCTGGGTTGAATTGGGGAGCGAGACTGCACATGGCATGTGGTGTGATTTTTCCTTTTTTTTTTTTTTTTGGCCAAGGTTTAATATCCAGAAAATAAAACAAAAGTGTATTTTGAGAGGAGGTTGAGTTGAACCTCAACTCAAACACAGGTTCCAGAAGCCCAGTGTCACTAGCTGCTCAAAAGGTGAGAACGTGTTAGGGGTGAAGTTCTTGTAAAGGGAGAAAGACTCCAATTCAACTTCAGATCCCAGGGAAGGTAACTGGAAACTGTTTCCTTTGACCAGAAGTTTGGGGACCCCTGCTTGACACCATCACACCAACAGGATGTTGTATCAAGCTAGACCCCCAGGTAAGGAGAGAAAAGACTTGAGAAATCAGCCCCCCCTCTTTTTTTTTTTTTTTCTCTGTGTGTTTATTAGAACTGATTAAGTAAGTGTTCCTAATTAAGATGGGGAAAGTTGTCCAGGAAAACCAAATCTGACCAAAAACTTCAAAATGTGGTAACCATGCAAGTGTCCTGCCCAAAGCTTAGTAAATGGAAGCCAGATTTAATAAAAGTAGTTTATTGAGTTTCTGCCACACAGAACAGAGCTCTCCCTTCCAAAGACCTGATGTCTCACACACCCCCCACCCCAGGGAACAAAACCCCTCAGGTATCCATGGTTTGGGGGAATCCTGTGATTTACCTCAGAAGCAGGAGAGATTGGGACTTGCTATGAGAGGTAGGAGGCAGCATACATCCCTTTGACATGGATAATGAGAGGTTCTTGCTTTGCAGGGATGATGGAAGGACTGCCAAGGTTCATCAGACCTGTGACTATTACTCATTTCTGCTGATTCATGTGAGACTAAATGAGAGACCTTAAAAAATCCTGGAACTTATTTTTATTGGCTTTGAAAGAGGGAAAAGGATGTAGAATATGTGTAGCTAGATTAAAAATAAAAGCAAGAGTGTGTAGTTTTTTGGCTACTTATGCCATCGGAAGGATGGGCCGGTGGGCTGTGGGCAAGAAGCATTTCACAAAGCCTCAGAGAAAAGAATAAGGATTTGATCAGAAGGGCTCCAACCGCAGTGTGAGCTGTAGGGTGGGAAACTAGATATTGTGTTAGGAATGATGTATGGGCATGATGGAGAGTGAAGAAAAATAATGGAAGAGATTCTATGGAAAAAAAAAATAAAGTGGTGATGAAGAATGTGTAAAAGTGTTAAGTACAAAGTATAAATGAAACAAATTTTACAAGATGGAATATATGATCTTAGAGATCTCATACGATTTTTTTTCTAAAGGATTCATAATTGGAGGAAGATGACTAAAATGAAGCAATCCCAGCAGAAAAAGGGAAGAAGAGTATATCATATGTCAGTTTAGGAAAGCATGAACTTTAGCTGCCAGGGATTGAGTGCATTCCTAAGTAAGTCTATTCTGAGAGGGATCTTTGATCCTAATGGCAAATTCTAGTCCTTTTCCTCCCATTGAGTGACTAGAGGAAAGTTTCTTAATCTCAGGATTGTGGTAACTGATGGACCTTGCCCACCTCTAAGATGTTGAGCATACCGCATGAATGAATTGTGTAAGCATTCCCAGCATGATACCTGCTACTTGGGAGGTACCCAAGCTGGTACCTGGAAGAATTAGGCCAAGAAAGATTACAGTGCGAAAGATTACAGTGCTCCTTTCTGAAAGACACCAGACGTGGGCTGTGCACATGACACTTGGGGAGCTCTTTCTCAGGTTCTGCCTGCTCCTCTGTCCTTCCCACTCTAAACTGAATAGCAATCACTTTTCTGTCATGCCAAAGTGGTCCGAAGTGTTCAAACGGAGTTTTAAAGGTGTGAGAGTTTGTCTTCAGCAAGCTGAGAGGTGAAACCAAATAGCTGTGGTCAGAGCGAAACAGCTGAAAACAAGACCTTTGGATTCCGGGTGCAAAATGGGACTGTTACTGCAGGTGGTTGAACCAGCCTGAGCTCACCTTGTCAGGATGGAAGACTGAAAGAAACTAAGAGCAGTGTTAAGGTAAAGTCAAGGAAAAAGTGTTTATCCCAAGAACATGGGGCCATGTGGCCTGGTTGAATGGTCTGTCAGAAGCGTCAGGGGTTAGGCTCCCTGAGACTAATACACAACAACTGAAATGAGGGCATTACAGAGTGGAGACCAGCAGTTGTGGGGCTTAGGGATGGGGTGCGAGGAAGGTGCCTTGCCATGCAACTGTTGTGTGTGCTATGGTACTAGTCATACAAAACCGGAAAAATGCACACAACTGCATGAACAAATTATGGATGCACACATACTCCGATGAGTGCAGGTGAAACGGGGCAAATCTGAATTAGGCCAGTGGATGGGATGAACGTTGTGAAATTATGCTATTGTTTTGAAAAATGTTACTCCTGGGGGGAAACGAGGTGGAGGGGGCAGGGGGCAACTAGATCTCATGATATTATTTCTCAAAATTGCTTGTGCATGTAATTAATTCACAATTAAAAGTTAATTTTTTTTCAAATAAAATGCTGAATGCACAAATTAAAAAGGGGCTGGCTGTGGCAAAAGTATGCATACAAGATGGGATGGAACTCTGCAATAACGGGGTAAAAGAATAAAGTTGACCCCTCCCCTAGAAGGAGAGAATGAGCAATGGTGAAAAAGAAACAGAGCACCAATTTAGCAGAAAGGATCCCTTTGGAATGAAAGGCCATTCCAGCTGTCCAGACAGCTGATGGAAAATCTTGTTCTACTAAATAAGAAAAATATTGTACTTACTATGCTGTTTAGTATTCTGGAGGAAAAAAAAAAAAAAAACCTGGGAGAATAATGAGGGAAGCATTTTGGTAAAGATTTAATTTGACAAATAAAAAATAATTGTTGCAATACAGAAATGATAGGAACTTCAAGAGGAAGCCATTGTGCAACCTGTAAATTAAAAATAGCAAAGGAAGCAAAGAATAGGCATTTTCACATTTTTATACTAAACTTTGGAAATATCTGTATCAAAAATTCGCAAGAAAACATTTCTTCAGCTATAAAAAAGAAACACATAGAATCCTTTAAAAAATTCAGATAAAACAATGACAAATTACACAGATAATAAAAACATAGAATAAACAATAGAGAGCAATCCATATTTATAATAAAAATAATAATTGCAAATAATAACTAAAAATTACTGAGCATAAGGTGCTTTGCTAACTTACATGACTTGCCCCTCCACCCTTCTCCTTCCTACACCTTTATGCATTGAATAAAATTAATCTTGTCAAACAAAAATTAAAGCATTGAACCTAGAAATGATTCTCCCATCCCTGCTTGACCTGGAACCACTCCCCCCATCCCAGACCTCATGATTTAGCGTTTCTGTGTTTCCCTCACAAAGAAGCAGCGGGCACATTCACCAAACAAGATGAAGAACCGTCATATGGTAAGGATTGCATTTTTATTCACTTGTAGAAAAATGTAGGGTTTTCTTTTATTTTTTTTTAAATTGTTCCTCCTGGCATCATCAAAAATCTTATTTGTAAATATGACTTTGGGCATTTTCGAAACTAGTGGAATATCAAATTTCCGTCTTTTCTGTGTCAGTCTCCGGGTTTGATTTGCATCGTGAGACGCCAGACGGGCTGTTGGTTCCCCTCAGGCGTGTGATCATCTCAGGATGGAAGCTGAAGGGAATCTCATGCCTTTCAGGCATCTTGTGAAACACAACAAACACCTCCCTGTTTCCAGGAAATCTTCTCTTTCCCTTTTTCCCCTTTTTTTTGTCAACATAAATTCTAAACAAAACAGACTCGAAATGAAATAACCATGGCCCATCTGTCATCAGGAGACGTCTGTTTCCTCCTGCAGCCACTTCCATATTGTTAGCCAATCAGAGATGAAATGGAAAGGATCTCAAGCCAGGTTTACACACAGTTGTTGCAAGGAGCGGTCTTCTGAAAGATGCTGAGATTTAGCTATGAGAAGGGGGCTGGGGATGGGGAGGGGGAGAAGAAGAGAGGTTTGAGCTTTAAGGAGATGGGAAACCATGAAGTGAAATTTGTACCTTCTTCTGGACCAACACAAGGCCCTCTGTTTTCACCTCTAAGAAGAAGAAATGCAAGGTAGCCCTTCTTTCCCAGCGCCCTTGCACCTCTGCAGTGCCGCTCACAGAAGAGCAGCTTGGCCAACCCTGACTCAAGTCATTCCTAACCTGTAGCCAGGGCTCGTTGACGTGGGACAAAGGCAAAGTGCCAACATTAATGCCTGTTAAAAAGTACCGTTCCGAGCAAGAGTCTACCTATAATTTAAACTACGCGGGCTCCTCAGACAGGTACAGGGTCACGTGGGGATGACTGAATTCATCAGGAGGTGATTCAAGTCAGTCCAGGTGTTTCCAGGATTATTTACTGCCAGCTACCCATCCATCTTTGCCCTGAATCAGGCACCTCTCACCCAGAGCTGCGGAATATCCATTTCAGCCAAAATACATGATTATTCATACTTTACACCATCTGTGACCCACACTCAAAATACCTTTAGTGAAGGACCACCAGATTCCACCCGGTGTGCTCTCGTTGGTCTGGCCACACAAGCAGGGTGCGCATTTGCCGTAAAGGTACTTAGCAACTGGTCCACTCCATGTAAATGTCCTTCCCTTCTCTTTCCTCTTCCACTTTCCATTGTCAATTTCATGATACACCAATTTTGGTCATTTCTGTACTTATCCAACTTCTCTGAATGGTAAGTCCATAAAAAATTGGCCAAATTAATTTATACATTGATCAAATCAGATTTTAATGTATTAACCACCCTAGGAAGCTAGGAAATGAGACCCAACCACAACAGGCAAAGACGGGTGCCTCCCTGAGATGTCATCATCCACGTTACTGCTCAAGAACTCTAGGCGTTTCTGGTGTGACGCAGGGCAGTGTGTCTGGTCCCTCAGTATCTGGAAGGAGACCCCACTGAACTTTATTCTCCCAAGGGATACTGTCGTTGATTGTAACTGCAATTACCTGAGTCAGGCTAAAGGCTGCTTTCCATTTATCCTGGAGTTTCAGATACTTAAAATAGGCATTTGTGTTTTACTGTGTATCTCACGTCTTAAATGACTATTTAATCTTGATTGAGATTTTGGTGTAATGTACATCACAATACTCAGACTCTGTGAATATCAAAGAAGGAATGGATAGAGTTGGAGCTAAAAGGGAGAATCTTGACTTATAGAAAATGAAACGGTATAGAACTAATTATCTAAAAGGTTAAAGGTCACCATGGAGAATTCAGAATAGCAACCCCCATCTCCCACCCCTACACATACACGTACACTTAGGAGATCTGAATTCCCCAGAGTGCTCCTCTTTCCTATCCTTTCTGGAACCTCCAGCAGGTGAAGTGAGTAGGAAGGGTTAGTAAAGTTCTGTTCATTAGATTTGCCTATTGGAGTAAGAGAAACCCTTATAACTCAGGCAGAGATCAGAAGAAATATCAGAACTTCTGCTTTATCAAAACAGAATTGCACGTGATTGGCTACTGTGGTAAAAGAACCCAACACAATCCGAATCAGAGAATATTCTCTGGAATCTAGGAAGCCCATACTTACCAGACATTGTAAATTAAGAAAAGGACTGTGTGCTTTGACCGGAGAGAGGGAATTTGCCAATATTCATGATGTGAAAAGTGTAGGTGACATATACTTTCAGCGTAAATTGTTTCGGAAGACGCCCAAGTGCATCTACCAAGCTCGAGAAGTTTTAATCAGAAAAACAAAGATGGGGACCTAGGAAGTGGAAAACTTCCTAGGAGTCACAGAGGAAGAAGAGACAGAAAATATATTACTAAACTGATGAAGAAAAGATGAAGACTTAGAAGACATATCATTGGTGTCCTCAGAAAAGGAGTATGTACATATGGCAGTGTTAATGAGTGGACCTTAATAGAAAAAAAGAGTAATGGGAAGGCAGAGATGTAAGAGGCTATACATAGAATTAAAAAAAAAAAAATCGAGTAACCAGAAAATTGATGAAAGACTCAGTGGAGGCAATAAAAACCAAACTTCACATTGCCAACTTTCAAACTGATGAGGGCTACAAACTTGAAAGTATGGGCAACACTGACAAGAAGGTAAAAAGAACAACAATGTAGAAAAGAAGAGAATTATTCAACCTCGTAATCACAAGTGGAAGATAATACATTTAATCTTCCATTATTTGTAAGAGAAAGTAGAATGTATAAAATTAATTATGAATGCCTGTTATCAACTATGATTATCAAAATAAATGCAAAAGAAACACTGAAAAATGTAATATTCATGCACAAAAAAATGTGTAAATTAAGGTGGGTCTAAAAGCTGCAATAATATCAGATGAAGAAGTTGGTGGGAAGAAGATAAAGACAGGAAGGTAACAGAATTACTGACCTCAAAATTGAAGGCAAAAATCTGGTAAACAAGAGAGAGAAACAACTTCGCATTTATTTTTAAAAAGTATGGAATGTTGCAAAGTACACAGCAATAATTTTATGTCATCAAATTATTTTCTCTTATAACAGTAAAAAATTAAAATTAATTATCTGAGCATTAAAGAACTAATTTATTTTTTATTTCTTATACCATGTTAGTTGCTATGCTAGGTACTTTATCAACATGGATTAAATAAACATTTACACAAACTCTATAAAACCGTTATCTCCATATGGCCAGGTAATTTGTGCAGGTTCTCAGGAGGGGGGGGGGACTGTGTTTGCTGGCAGGTTTTTCTATCCTGAGGTGGGAACAAGCTTGCTGTGTTCTAGGAATTGCAAGATAGTTGGTGCAGCAGGAACAATGCGAGCCAGAGATCCCGAATGTCCAACGTAACTCTAAATTATTTTAGAGTCCTCACAATTCAGATGCAGGAGAGGCGGTATGTGGACTCAGCTTTGAAAAGCCCACCATGGCTACTGTACAGAGAACAGACCACAGCGAGGTTGGGAGCAGGACACAGGATGGAGGTGGTGGTGGAAACTTCCACTCGGGCCGATGGGAGGTATTTTTGAGAATAGCACCCAGGGACTTACTGACAGGTCGATTGTGGGCATGAGGGAGAAGCATCAGGTTTGATTCCCAGGAACTGAGTGACTGAGTGAATGTCTTGCCATTTATTTTTAGAAGAAGACTGCAGGGGAAGAAGAGATGTTGGCGACAGAAGAGGGGTTTGGGTTTGGCTTAGAGGCCTCTTAGACTATCATGTAAGTATCCGGAGTGGGGTAAAATACTGAACTGTAAGAAACTGTTGAATAGTCATTAAGCGCAGGAATTTGTGGCGATTTTCCTGGCTAACCAATAACCAGATCAGATGCTTATCAATGCAGACAAATGACAACTCGGTCTATAACTGCATGTGGGCGAAACGTGTGCGTTAAAAAAGAAAAACTGGTTCACTCCCCTAGAAGTTTTTATCTACAGTCTGTAGAGGGCTGATTATTTTCATTCCTGACTCATTATGTAACATTATAACAATCTGGCATACTATGGTCCAAGCAATCAAGGACATCATTAACTTTTCTTTTTGGTCATAAGAGATATTGGAGAAAAATGCTATGAAGACTAAATGGTGATGGACTCGAATGGGTGGTGAACCTGAAGTAAGGAAAAGTAAAGGTGTGTGTCTGGGGGTTGAACTGTGGGCTACGTGGAAGGAATGAAGTGACTCTACTGTTGGAGATCACAGATAATGTGCTCACTCTCCCTGCCCGGGAGGACTTGGCAGGTGCAAAGGCAGGTATTCCTACAGAAAGAACTCGAAACTCTCAAGTCTTGAGTGATGTGCACAGTCTCTCTTTTGAAAGTGAATTGCTCGCTTTCTTAACACCATCCAGTCATTCACATTTCCCCCATAAACTAGTTACCCAGCAATTAATTTTTTTTATGTTGCTGAGCACAGGAAGAAAGGCGGAATGCAATAAATAGATAGTTTACAATGGCTTTCTATGTTGTCTGAGAAATATCATCCATGCTATGCTAATGCTGAGAATTCCATTATACAAAGTAAATGTAAAATTGTAAAGTTGATATCTGCTTCAGAACTGCGATTTGCCAGATTATATATGTTCTATGAAGGACTTTTGGATTTGTGTTGTATCTTTGCATAAAGTAGAAAATCTATAGTCAGCTAAATATATACAGGAGAGCAGAAGGTTTCTGATGGGTTGGCTTAGTGGTTAATGATGCACTTTAAGAAGCAGCAAAGATTTGAGGAGTTCTGAAAATAGATGTGAGATACTGGCAGATCTATTTATTTTAGATCTACGCGAGCGCTATATAGACTGGTTTGGTTAGAATGAGCCCTTAATGGGGAAAAAGGTATAGGTTCATTCCTCATATGGGACAGCTAATTTGATGTAGAAATTTATTTGCAGACCCCAAATCAAAAGCTTAAATTAAAAGAAAGATAGGGCAAAACAAATGTAAGAGAAGATTAATAATCCTATATAAATTGATTTTTAACAAACCCTCCAGTAAAAATGAAATGATCTAGGGCTTCTCTAAGTGGATGCCATGACCCTACCTGCAAACACTTCAACTTGTCCGAAGCTCCTCTGAAGATTCCATCCTGGTTAGACTGCAGGAGTGTGTTTTGAAAGACCGGCAAGTGCTGTCCTCATGTCACACCAGGGTTACCTACTATCAACATGATTTATCCCTATTAATGTGAACTTTGATGACCTGACTGAGGTTATAGGGCAGGTTATTTATCTCTTATTGGAGTTTTGGTAGTTTTTCTATTTTTTTTTTTTTTCAGAGCCTCACCTGTGGCACATGGAGTTTCCCAGTTTAGGGGTCCAATCGGAGCTGCAGCTGCCAGTCTACACCACAGCCACAGCAATGCAGGATCCAAGCCATGTCTTTGACCTACACCACAGGTCATGGCAACACTGGATCCTAAACTCACTGAATGAGGCCAGGGATCAAACCCACATCCTCATGAATACTAGTTGGGTTCGTTACCACTGAGCCATGACAGGAACTATGGTAGTTTTTGATTTTAAGAAATTTGTCTATTCTAAATTTTTAATTATGGGAGTTCCCTTAGTGGCTCAGTGGTTAATGAATCCGACTAAGAACGACGAGGTTGCGGGTTCGATCCCTGGCCTTGCTCAGTGGGTTAAGGATCCGGCGTTGCCGTGAGCTGTGGTGAAGGTTGCAGACGCGGCTCGGATCCCGCGTTGCTGTGGCTGTGGCAAAGGTTGCAGATGCGGCTCGGATCCCGCATTGCTGTGGCTGTGGCGAAGGCCGGAGGCTACTGCTCCAGTTAGACCCCTAGCCTGGGAACCTCCATATGTCGCGGGTTGCGGCTCGACATAAAAGGCAAAAGACAAAATAAATAAATAAACAAATAAATAAATAAATAAATTTTTAATTATGAGCATAGTTAGAATATTCTCTTGTTATCATATTAATGGCTCTAGAACCTCCAGGGAAATTCCCAGATTCATTCTAAGTATTGATAATTTGTGTCCTTTCCTTTCTGATTTTTGTCAGTCTTTCTAGCATTTTTGAATTCTATTGACTTTCTTTTTTGAAGAAGAAGCAGCAACTTTTGTTTCCTTGATATTCTTTATTGTTTTTTAATTTTCGATTTCATTGAATTGTGCTCTGATATTTGTTATTTCCTTCCTTCTGTTTATTTTGGATTTGTCTTGCTCTTATTTTTCTAGTATGTTTTAGGTGGAGATTTAGGCAATTGATTTGAGATCTTTCCTCACTTCTAATATACCCATTTGGGCAATATGGTATGATTTCAAAGAGCCCATTGTTCTAGATTAAGATGGTTGCCCAAGTATATAGGGCAAGCCTTTCTTTCCTGATCAAATACCTATAGAAAATGGAAAAGATGTATTATGTACATGTGCACACCCACAAATTTGTAATTGCTAGGAAATAGCAATAAGAAATTAAGAAATTCAGTTCCCAGAGGACCAGAAACCATAAAGAATCTGTGAAAAACAGATACCAGTTGGGTTTCTCCCTGAAGAAATAATATGTAGCCCAAGATAAGAGAGGACTGACACATAAGGGTAGAGGTGACAAGGCCTTTCTCTACCGGAGAGTAGCAGGAGGAGACCAAGGTGTCTAAAAAGAGGATCATTTGAAGGTAAGTAGCCAGTGTGACCTGTTCCTGTCCCTCTTCCTGTGCCCCAGATGACAGTGGGTCATGCTGGTTCTTGTCATGTTAAAGAGGAGAGTATCCAGACACAGAAGCCCCAGCTTAAGTCAAATCATGGTAGCAGCCCATCGGAAGGGCCAGCTCTTCTTGCAACCTCCCACTAGACAGGCTGCAATAAAAGCTGACATGTGCCCTGCCTCTGTCCAAATGCAATCCACACTGGCAGTTACAGAATGTTTAAAAATTAAATAGCGACCTCAAATGCAAATAAGACTAGGCAAAAAACCCTGACATTAGGAAAAAGCCAACTTAGGAGAAGAGGTACCAAATTTAACCAAGTCATGAAGTTGGGAAACAAAACTTTAAGACTAAAAGACTTACAAATTAATGGCAAAAATCTTGCCATCTGAATGCAGTTGCCTAGAAATTAAAATAAACATATTTAAATGATTACTGGGCTACAAAAAATACAGAAGGAATTACAAATTGGAATCAAACAATAAGGAGACCTCTACCTATCAAGATCCATAAAACGCAAAAATGCAAAACCAAATGTGGATGAAAATGCATAACCTTAATTCTCTAAAATGAGGAAAGAAAGTAACAAGTCTTTAAGTACGGAAAAGAATGAAAGAAATTCAAAGGAAACAGGGAAAACATGATTAGATTAATGCAGTTTTAATGATGACATACAAAAAATAGAACTGCTCAAAAAATCAGTTTTCTTTAAAACTTGACAAAATAAGCAAACCAATGAAAACAATAAATGAGAATTCTTAATTCTAAGTCAATCTGCCTGCCTTTAAAGTTATTCTTAAAAGATACATTACAAAATTCGTCAAAGATGTAGTAGGAAACTTGAAAAGAAAACTGTTGAGAAAGTTAAATAAAGACTAAATATTTACCCCTCGAAATAGACTCAGATGTCTATATTGGTGAATTTTAAAAATAAATAAATAGTAATAAACTTGAAAATGTGAATGGAAATTCCAATCCAAAAAAGTTAATACTAATAAGTAAATCTCAAATTATATATATGTGAAATATGTGTAGAAAAACTATAAAACTTTTTTTTAGTCTTTTTAGGGCTGCACCCACAACATATGGAAGTTCCCAGGCTAGGGGTTCAATCGGAGCTACAGCTGCTGGCCTATACCACAGCCATAGCAACTCCAGATTCAAGCCGCTTCTGCAACCTGCATCACAGATCATGGCAATGCCGGATCCTTAACCCACTGAGTGGGGCCAGGGATTGAACCCAAAACCTCATGGTTCCTAGTCTGATTTGTTTCCACTGCACCTTGACGGAAACTCCTTAAACATTTTTTAAAAGGCATTTAAAATTCCTGAAAAACATGGGGTCCTAAATCACATTTATTCTTAAAAATTTTAGAGATATTTTTCCCATAATTACTCTATAAATTCAATGTAATCCAAATCAAAATATCAATAGAATTTTTATTAAACTTAACAAGCTAATCATTTATTTGAACTAGGAGAGTGTAAACCCAAGAATACGCAAAACCATCTGAAAAAGAAGAACAAAGATCCTCCATTGGAACACAAAGGCTATTTTAAAGCTATGTCTTTAATACATTGATATTCTATAGGACTAGACAGGCAGATCAATGCAATATCTATCAACAGGGGAAATTTTGAAATGTAAAGGAGTGTTGTACACTTCATCCAGGAAAGAGACTTACTTAACTGAGGAAAGTCATGGAACCAAATCTGTAAATCAAGATTGAGCTGCAGGAGTTTCCATCGTGGCGAAGCAGAAACGAATCCAATTAGGAATCACGTGGTTGCGGGTTTGATCCCTGGCCTCACTCAGTGGGTTAAGGATCCGGCATTGCTGTGAGCTATGGTGTATATCACAGATGTGGCTGGGATCCTGCATCGTTGTGGCTGTGGCGTAGGCTGGCAGCTGCAGCTCCGACTGGACCCCTAGCCTGGGAACCTCCATATGCCTTGGGTGCACCCCCTCAAAAAAAAGAGCGAGCTGCAAAGCAGAAGTAAAGAAGCATAAAGAAGCAAGATAAGCATAAGCCGGAAAATAAAATGGTAGAGATACATTCATAATACCAGTAAATGTAAATGGTCTAAAGTTGGGGTAGTTGTGTGTGTGTGTGTATGTGTGTGTGTGTGTGTGTGTGTGTGTGTGTGTGTGTACTTACTAAATATGTAACTAAACTATGAGGACATAGAAAGCACAGCAAAAAGATGGAAAATATCTTAACAAAAAAGCTGGAGTAGCTTTATTACAATAGCAGAAAAAAGCCACTTTAGGGTAAAATACATTATTAAAGAGAATAAAGTTTACTGTTTAATGATGAAAAACAAATTCAACAAGATGACATAATTCTAAATGTATATAAATCTAATGGAAAGTATTGAATCGTCCAAAGAAAAAATTTCAGATTTTAAAGAAGGAATTGATAAATGCATAATTATAGTGGAAAAATATTATCACAAATTATCCAGTGATTGATAAAGCAATAAAAATTGATAAAGTATAGAGGAATATAAAAATATAATTTAACAAATATGATTTAATGAATATACATAGTCCTCGTCACTAAACATTTAGAGGATATATAATGTTCTCAAACATATATGGGATTTTTATAAAAACTGAATCTTTCCTGGATAGGCCACATATCAAGTCAACAAATTTCACACAGTAAGTAGCATATAAACCATATTTTAAATGTATTAGTAATTAAGCTACAATTTCACTTTGCAAAAGATAACTAAGTTTTTTAGAAGATCAAAATAATCACACTGGTCATTATAAAATACTTTTTACTAAAAGATAATAGAATACTACATATCAAAAGTTACATGATTTTGCTTAGTATCATGTTTAGAGAAATTTATAATCTTACAATTTTATATTATAAAGGAAGAGCTGGTTACTGATTCAATTCAATTAAAAAAGATATTAAAATACTAACAGGATAAATCTAATGAAAATAAATGGGTGAAATAATAAAGAGCAAAAATCAATAAAAGAGGAAAATAAACATAATGGAAGGAGTCAACAAAGCCAAAAATTGGCTTCATTAAAAAGCTATAAAATGCACAAAATTATTAAGACTCATAAGGATGTAGAAGACAGTAATAAACAATATTAAACATGAAAAAGGGTCATGGCTACAAAAACAACAGATATTAAAAAATAAGAAATTACAAGCAACTTTATGACAATATATTTGAAAGTTTATACAAAATGAACAATTTCTTATAAAAATATAAATAGCCCAAAAGAAAACAGAAAACTCTACTTCCATAATATTTTTTAAAAAATTAAGGCAATACTTTGAAGTCTCCTGGAGGCAAAATGGACAAGGAAGACACTGGCCTTGACAATTTTACCAAACATTTGGGAAATAGCAATCTTACACAGTCTCCTCCAGGGAGTAGACAATGAGCAAACACTCCCCATTTGTGGGTCATCTAACCCAAATATCAAACTAGATAAGCATAATAAAAGGAAAGGAAAATGCCAAGCCAATCCCATGTCACTTGCAAAAATTCTCAGCAAACTCAATGTAGCATGCATTAAAAATACATTATTCTCAAACTGAGTTTATTCTGCAAATTCTGGATTCTTTATCATTAACAAATGTCTTAATGTAATTCACCATAATAACACCTTAGAGGAGACAGTCTTTATGATCACCTGGAAAGATTCAGGAAGAGCTTCTGGTAAAATAATACTAGTAATACATTTAATCCTACTTGTCAGGCAGTCTTCTAAATCCTTACCTTCATTAATTCAATTAGTCTTTATAACAACCCCTTGAGGTGGATATGCCTGTCACCTACCTCATTTTACACCTGAAGAAACAGAGGTCAAGCCCAAGGACAAGTGTAAAGCACATGGCGGGACTGGTTTTGAATGCAGAGCCTCTAGTTTTGTACCCAGTCACAAAAAATATTTCGATACATTCATCTGGGGGTATGCAAATTAGCAGTCTCCAACTGACGGTCAATTTGGTTCACAATTTCACTTGTTTGGTTGGCAAATTTATTTCCTAACTCCCACAGTGTCTTGTTATGTTGAGCAATGAATCTTTGCTGAATGAATACATTTCTCTTCCCATTGACAAAATGTTAGTCTTCTAGGACTAAATAGAATTAAATTATAATAAACTTAAAGTTCATCACCAAGAATATTGTTTTAGCTTATTTAACCGTCTATTATAAGCTTGTTTCTAAAAACACATTTAATTTTCTTGATATTTTGTTCTGTGTTTAGAGAGGTGGTTAGCTGGTGTTTACTTCCTATAGATGTATTATATAGGAAGGCACACACACAGCCTGGAGGCAAAATAGACTTGAGTTCAAATTTTAACTCCACTTCTTATAAATGTGTGACTGAAAGTATCATGTAATTTTTCTGAAACACTGTTTTCCCACCTCTAAAATAAGGTAATGCCAGTTAGAGGTGGCAAAGTGGCTGTATTTAGCTCTGACCAACCAATTCTGAGGGCAGATGGGGATTTTAAGTGTGAACGAAAGGAGACTTCTATGATCCTAACTCTAACTCACATTAGGAAATGAATTGTGACCCATCCCAATGCAGCCTTAGACTAACCCGTGCCCACAGTTAGACCCGCAAGCTGATCATTTAAAAGGAGAAAGTGAGGGCAGAAAGAACTATGCATAACTTTTCTATGTCAGTGAAGCATTACTCTAATCCTTATGGAAAAAAATTAATTTTGGTGCATAAGCCCTTTCTTTTTGAGATAATCAGGACTCAAATCTCACCTTATAGAATTGGCGCAACATCTAGAATGAACGAACAGTCCAAGGAGCTAATTTCTTCACCTTCTCTCCTCACCTGCAGATTTTCCATTTATTTCATAGCTCTGGTTCTGACTTGACCATTACCTTCTTCAGCTGTGCTGAGTCCTCACAGCTAACTTCTCTTGTTTTCTCGCTCCTCAGATGCTTCAATCTTGCCTTTGTTTTTCCACCATTTACGCTATTCCTCTCTCTGTTTTCTGTCACACCCACTGGTCCAAGCACCAGACCACACTGGTGTGAGCTGAGGTCAGCGTCCACCTGCCGCGCGGCCAGTGTGGACAGGTGGATGACTGCGGAAGATTTGATTGTGGTCTGGTCTGCACAGTCTCCAAACCACCAATCAATTTAAGGGGAAATGTCTCGTTTAACCAGCAGTGTAAAAGAACAACAACAAAAGAAGACCCAAAAAACAAATCACTCAAATGAATTCATTTAGACCAAATCATCGGGGGCAGGGTGGCATGCTCACTTTCTGGTGGGCTGGACTAAGGGAGGTTCCCAGTCTATGTCCGTTGAGTGGTCAGCTCCAGGGCACCTCCATCACTTCTGCAAGCCCTCTCACTAGCCACCCTTCTGCTCTGTCACTATGGCTCAGAGGAAGCCAGGTACGCCCAAATCTCATTTTGTGGAAATGTGGCCACCAGCATCCAGCGATTAACATCCTGGTGTCAGATTCTGCGCATAAGGAACACCTTATGTAGGGCTGATCTCTGAAGGGCCCACATATGAGAGTAGAGGAAGCAAAATGGAATCTTAGAACAGCCAACACGCTCCAAAAAAAGCCAAACGCTCAGGCTTTCTGCAAGGCACAAAAGGAGATAAAATGCATCCGTCCGGCCAAAAACAGAAGTGGGGGAAGGTGATGCCAGACCTTCCGTGGGAGCTGCAAAGCCCAGCTCAGCGTGATACACAGTGTGGGCTGGTGCCCAGGGAAACGGGCACTATTTAAGGTTTGAGCTAGAATTGATGGAGGAGAGCTGGACATATTTGAAAGAACTAAAATAACGAATGAGAGGACGGAGGATCTGTTCTCTGTGAAAACTGCTCCCTCCGCTCCTGGCTCTGGTCCCCACACCCTGGACTTCCCTGCAGGTAGCAGCTGAGAGCGCAGCGTGCACAGGTGGGAAGCAGGGGCACCTCCACTGCCACCCTGCACAAGGGATTCATAAGACACTCGATGCTGAACTAAGGAAACAGGACACAGCTACTGCTTGCAGGGATTTAGGCTCAAGGAAACGTGACTGGAGCACGGCTTAGCCCCACATCTGGGACTGCACACCAATCTCATTCTCTTCCCACACTTGGTCTTTTACTTTTACACGTGATGTGTTTTCTTCACTGCTGCTGATTTTGAGGCAGACACATCAAGGGTTGCCAAAGAATATCCAACCTGAGGAATGAGGGGGTCGCACAGATGTTCAATTACTGCCACCATGTTTGCAGGCACCTGGGCTCAGGGCAGATACGATCCCCCCAGGGCAGTCACTGGGCAGTGCCCTCTGCTTCCCTGGGCTGCTCAAAGTCCTCCTGGAGATGGGGGCCAGAGCTCCCGGACCCTTGGACCTCTAGTCACCCTAAGAAATCCATCATTGGGCTCCTGGACTGCCCAGTTCCACGTGGGGCTATAGACTCCCCACCCGACTCCCCAGGGATTGCTTATGTCACCTTGGAGCCAAGACCTGTACCCCAAGATGAGGCATTCTCCCCAGCTTCACACACAGCATAAGGCCCTGTCCATTTCTTGTCATAGACAACACAGCTCACTTTCTTTTTCAGCCCATCATCCAAAGCCACGGACAGTGGTCCAGGGGATCTGAGCTGGGCAGACCCTTTGGGAGATGATCTTCTCCCAGGAGACCAGGGCTGCACTAACCCTTGCCAGTAATGCCTTCCCCCTCCACCCGCCAACTGCCACATGGCTCTCAGTGCCCCTGCAGCCCCTGGCTCCCTTCTTCTCAGCACCACCCCCTCTCCGAGATGAGGATTTGGCCCATACTCTAAATACCCCGCAGGCCTGCCACTCGGCCCTCCACAGCTCCCAGGTGGAAGGGGCCAGCCCAGGGTGTAACCTAGTTATGTTGCAATGTTTTTCGAAGGTCCCCCACGTCAGTATGATGGGCTTGAGGCAAACCCAGGAAGGCTGATCTCTTTGTTCTGTGCGGTGTCACCTTTCTCTCCCTGATGAAGGTGAGGGGATTATTCAATTAAGCTCCTTGCTTTTTCTGTGTCTTCCCCCATATTCATTCTTACAGACGTATTTCATTAATTTTAATTCCATATTTCCTAAATTACAAAAGTCATCAGTGACCTGTATAACCAGCAAACCCAACGAGATAACTCAAGAGAAGATGACTGTTCCCACCCTGCTCCATTTCCCCCTCCAAAGCCTCTCCCGTCACAACCAGCACCAGCATCCTGCACACCTTCTCCTTCTGTGCTCCTGCTGCAAGCGCGTGAGCGTCTGCAAAAACGTGGGACCATGTCATGCACAGTACTCTGCAACCACCTAGAAATACATTAATTGGCGCAGTGGGAGCTCATCCTAAAATATCTGCACCATCTCCATAGTGTATCTGACTCTGAAGCAAGATATCTAACTGCTCTCCTTGATAATATACAACACAGTACGTTTAACCCTGCCTGTTGTGATTCATCTGTTCTTTAAACAACATAAGCAATGTTGTACTCAACAATCTTGAGAATATACTGGTGCTGATTTTGTTTTCTGTTTTTGTTTTTCTCTAGGAGAGATTCCTAAAATGGATTGTTTAATTCAAGAGTGTGTGTATATATATATATATATATATATATATATATATATATATATATTTTGGCCACACCTGTGATGTGCATAAGTTCCTGGGTCAGGGATCGAACTTGCACCACAGCAGTGACCAGAACCACTGCAGTGACAATACCACGTCCTTCACCTGCTGAGTCACAAAGGAACTCCATATATTTTTCATTTCAAGAAATGTTTCTAAATTGTTTTTGGAAAAAAGTCTGTCACTTTCTATTCCACCAGCAAGCTCTGAGAGTACCCTCTTTCTTACCACCCAACAGTATCAGAGTTATCCTTTTCCTTCATTTTTTGCTGTTCTGATTTCACAGTCACTTTAATTCCCACTCCCCTGACTCTCAGCAAAATTGAACATCTTTGTCTGTTTATTGACTCTCATGAATTGCCTGCTTATATTAACAATTCTGTCAGATTTTTGGTAATGTTTCAATCATTTTTAGGAGGTTTTTCTGTTTGTGGGAGGGGAAATTTTGGATACCTGTGTCATAAATATTTTCCAGCCTTCTGAGACTCTTGATTTCTGTTTGTCATTCTTTGCCATACAAAATGTTTAATCTTTGCCCAGTTGAAGATGCCTAGTTTTCTCTTTCACACACATTAAGAATTTAATTTACATGCCTTCTCGAGTCAACTTAGTTTGCCAAAGACTTCCAGGTATTTTAAAGGCCGTAAAGTTGTCATTCTCCCTCGAAAGTCCTACATAGATTCAGGCTGTGGAGGAACGGTCTCATCTATTTCAGTTGGTTTGGTTTTTCCTTTTCTCATTTAACAACCTTTATGTATCAAATCTGGCAAGTCTATTAGAAATGTTATGGGGTGGGGAGGGAGTTCATCTGGAAAGTGAAAATAGACCAGAAAATACAGAGTGTAAATTTTTCACTTTCCCATTGAGTTAAATAATTCTAAGTTTGGGTGTATTTTCCCTAGCACTTTACTTTCACTTGTGAAATAAAATCTTAGCCTGCCTGTGGAGCCCCAGTTCTCCAAAGCCTGGCAGGAATATATTCTGTCTCTGCCTCTTAAATGTCTCAGAAATGTTGGCCCATGGATATGACTAGTGGAAAGAAATTGTGATTGACATACCTAGCAGGAGAATGACAATATGGTGAGCGGGAAATGGGACGGCATTATGTATATTACGAGAAGAATGTTAGATTCTGTTGGGAGCAATGTATATTCAACACCAATAGAATTAAATCACTGGAATGTGATTTTGGTCTGAATAATAACAGGAAATTTATAGCTATTGCTAATTCTAGAAAATGCAATGGGATTATTATATTTTCTTCTCCAATGGCCCACTGAAAAGTAGTGGATATCGGATAAATAAAATAGATAAAGAGATAGCTAGGTAGGTAGATAGACAGACAGATAGATAGACACAGAAAAAATGAAAACAATAAAGAAAAGGGAAGTTTTTTGTTTGTTTGTTTGTTTGTTTGTGGCAACATCCATGGCATATGGAAGTTCCTGGGCAAGGGACTGCTGCAGTGGCAACAACCAGATCCTTTTAACCCACTGCGCCAGGCTGGGAATTGAACCTGAATCTCTGCAGCAAACCGAGTTGTTGCAGTCATATTCTTAAGCCACTGCGCCACAGCAGGAACTCCCAAAGGGAATTTTTTAAATAAACCTCTCTAAAATAATGGCCTAATGAATTTTTGCTCAGGCATGCAAATGGTATAGCAATTTATAAAAAAACAAACTTCTTTATAAAGTTGGTTAAGAGAAAAAAAGGAGATAATTACAATTTCATCAAAGAGATGGGACACCAAACTGAGAAGCTGGAATTATTCATGCAGATTTTTCTGTTAAAATTATGTCCATTCCCCTGCCCCTCCACTACCACTAGTGAGTACAGAACTGGAGTAAATAATTGAAAACTGCTAAACATATGGGGACCAAGGCTTTTAGTGCCTCCCCAGAGCCTCTCCACCCTAATGTCTTCCATATCGGATCCTTGTCCCTTACTGAATAGGTTTCCCTTAAAATCTTTATTTTTTTTTTTTGCCTTTTGTCATTTTAGGGCCGCACTCGCGGCATGTGGAGGTTCCCAGGCTAGGGGTCTAATCAAGCTGTACTGCCAGCCTACAGCGCAGCCACAGTAACGCAGGATCTGAGCCGCATCTGCGACCTACACCACAGCTCACGGCAATGCCGAATCCTTAACCCACTGAGCAAGGTCAGGGATCGAACCCGCAGCCTCATGGTTCCTAGTCAGATTCGTTAACCGCTGAGCCACGACGGGTATTCCAGCTTGTTTGTTTTGACATGATTTTCCCATACTAAAAATTGGGAACCTGGCTCCAAGTAAAGTACTTTTTTTTCATAGCAGCACTACTCATAATAGCCAAAACATGGAAACAACCTGAATGCTCTTCAACAGATGAATGGATAAAGAAGGTGTGGTACATATACAAAACGAAATACTACTCAGCCATAAAGAACAAAATCATGCCATTTGCAGTTTTATGTTGCAACTTGAGATTATCATTGTAATCATTCATTGTAAGTGAAGTAAGTCAGAAAGAGAAAGGCAAATACCATATGATGTCACTTATATGTGGAATCTAAAATATGGCACAGATGAACCTATCTACAAAGCAGAAACAGAGTTACAACATAGAGATCAGTCTTGTGGTTGCCAAGGGGAAGGGGGTTAGGAGAAGGATGGGGTGGGAGGTTGGGGTTAGCAGATGTAAGCTGTTACACTTGGAGGGGATAAACACCAAGATCATACTATATAGCAAAGGGAACTATATTCAATGTCCTATGATAAACCATAATGGAAAAGAATATTTTAAAAAGGAGTGTCTATATATGTATTATATTGAACATATAATTATGTAATATATGTATGATATTATATTGAATCACCTTGCTATACAGCAAAAATTACAATGCTGTAAATCAACTATACTTCAATAAAAAAGAATATATTTTAAATGGAAGACTTTTAATCTATATTAAATAAAATACTATATCCATTACTAGCAAATTGGTTCATCTAGTTTCCTAGAACACTGTTGCAATCATTAGGTTTACCTTCAAAAGCCAGGCAATAGTCAAATTCTCAGCTTTATGCTCCAGTGGATTTTTTCCTTCTCATTGTCATTATGATTATTTATGTTTATTTGTATTGTTTTGCTAAATTACATGTTGTGTTTCATATATCTTGTGTTATTTCTGAAAAATGGCATTTAATGAAGTGAAAGTAAACAGGTAACTGTCAAGAAGAAATGACAGTCTGTTAATTTATGTAAAGTGTAACCAACCAGATGTTCTAGAAAATGCTTCAGTCAGAAATAAAGACTCCTATAAACACAATACTGCTTTTAATAAACAGGTAATGGCTGCATGTTGTGATGACAATAGTTTTTTGCAGGAAGACTGTAGAGCTTGTAGAGCTCAGTATAGACCCCGGAAGTCCCGGGCCAGAGTTACAAAGGCAGAAGCCAGAATCAAGGTGGGTCACAGAGCGCCCAAAGCCACCCAGCCATGAGAACATCTGGAGTGAGCCAAGAGTTTGGTCCCTCTTCTCTAGGCATCAGTAATGCTAAGTGTCAAAGAAAAGTCTGATGTTATAAAGACAGATGCCATCTTATCAAAAATGAGCTTTTGGTTTCTAAAATCTTATAGACCAAAAGTGGCCATTATTTTTATTACTACCGACTAGCATTTATTTGATACTGATGGAGTTCATGTCAAGGTCTAGGGAAGAGGGCAAATCTTAGCTGTTATTATTTACCTCTTTACAAAAGGTACCTCACACTTAGCCATCATAATGTTCTTCTAAGTAAATGGTTATAAAGTTTATTGTCCTGATCAATTTTCTTCTGGTGATAGACTGAAATTTTTCCATGCAAGTTCTTCCTGGTTAGTTCATAACAAAATCCAGAAGCCAGTAGGCAGATCTCAACTTTGCAGTCCTAGTTGTACAATTCAGAAGAGCCAGTTACCACCCCTCCTAAGATGACTTAACTTATTCCATTGTAACTAGGATATCTGTTTCTGGGGAAAAACAATGTGGCAAAAATAAGACAAAAAATTAAACTTGCGTCTTTGGAAAGAAGGTAACTATAAGTCGAAAGTGATCCATGACCTTGCCTGTTTCTTCCAGTCATAGGGTCTAGATATCTGCCGCAAAGATTTGGCCATCTCCAGAATTTCATGGTTAGAGGGAGTTCTTGAGTGGAAGGCTACGTATATCCAATGGGATTCCAGTCTCCTGCATTGCTGGCCACTTGTGGAGGGGCTCCAAAGATCACCCACACTTCCTGCAGGAGAAGACAGCTACACATCATCTTGTCTATGTTTATCTTCTTACCGTTTCTCCTTTATCAATTCTTCTCCCAGAAACAAAATTCCACTTCCTTGTGTAGAGTTTTGGGACACCTCACTGC
>PVHT021183530.1:10195888-10353775 GCA_004024745.2 Catagonus wagneri | reverse complement strand
TTCACATCGGGGCCCACAGCATATGACTTGAAGAAAGGGTGCTGCACATCTGTGTGCAAATGAACACATCAACAGTCTGTCTTGTCAAAGTCTATTGTGTCACAATTATTACCACAAGTCCCACTTTACTGCCAAGGATTTTTACATTCATGACAGCTACAAGAGGATGAGTGCTTTTCCTTTCTCTCTCTCTCTCTCTTTTCTTTTCCTACAGGCTTACCCAGGCCCATCAGAGTGAGCCAATATAAACTGATGAAGCCTCGCAGTGAGTTGGGGTACTAAGATAACAAACTTGTGGTTGCCAAAAGGGAAGGACGGGGGATAAATTAGGCTGGAGTTAACATATACACACTTCTATATACAAAAGAGATAAACAACAAAGACTTACTTATAGCACAGGGAACTATACTCAATATTTTTTAATGATGTATAAGTGAAATGAATCTGAAAAATTCTTACATATATATCTGAATATATATATATTTGTGTATATATACATATATATATGAATGAGTATATGTATATGTATTTACCTGAATCCCTTTGTTGTACACCTGAAACTAACATAACATAGTAAATCAACTATACTTTAATCTTAAAAATTATGACTATTAAAAAGATATCAGGGCTCAGTGGGTTAAGAATCCAACTAGTATCCATAGAATGTGGGTTTGATCCCTGGCTTCACACAGTAGGTTAAGGATCTGGCATTGCTGTGACTGTGGCTTAGGCTGGCAGCTGCAGCTCTGATTCAACCCCTAGCCCAGGAACTTTCATATGCCACGAGTGTGACCCTAAAAAGAAAAAGAAAAAAATATTAAAAAGAGATCTGAAGAGAATGACTTGCAAGTAAACCACAGAGCATCTTCCTTCTAACTGAATAGCATTGTTCATCTTTTGTGCTGTGTGTCTCTTTGATAGAAATGATACACAGATAACTCATAGGTGAATAATTTCCTTCTAAGTCCCATCCCTACATCTGAGGCTGCTGCCACAGGTGCAGCCTGTTTCAACCAGCAGTTAGGTTTTTTCCAGGCACCGATGACCTAGGGCAGGGAATATGTACAAGCAAAGGATGTGTTTACTCTTGCTGGCTCTACAGAAATAGTTCTTTAAACGAGCATCACATACGATCTGATAATTATCCAGCAAATTCACATCCCAGGGACAACACGGGTTAAAAACAAATTAAGTTTCAAAGATTACACTTAGTTTACTCATGAATATTTCATTTCTACAGACTTTAAGTTATAGGTCTACAAACATACCTTGGAGATTTTTTTTTGTTCTGTTCCAGATCATTGCAATAAAGGGAACATCACAGAAAAGAGAATCGCATGGATTTTTTGGTTTCCCAGTGCATGTAAAATTCATGTTTACACTATGCTGTAGTATTTAAAGTTGCAATAGCATTATGTCTAAAAAAAATACACGTACCTTAATCAGAAAATACTTTATTGAAATTTCTGTTGTGGCACAGTGGAAATGAATCTGACTAGGCACCATGAAGTTATGGGTTTGGTCCCTGGCCTGCCTCAGTGGGTTAAGATCTGGCATTGCCGTGAGCTGTGGTGTAGATCGCAGACATGGCTTGGATCCTGTGTTGCTGTGGCTGTGGTGTAGGCTGGAAGCTATAGCTCTGATTGGACCCCTAGCCTGGGAACTTCCATATGCCGTGGGTGTGGCCCTAAAAAGCGACAAGAAAACACTTTATTGCTAAAAAAAAAATCTATCATCTGACAAACCTTCAATTTGTTAAAAACCCAACATCTGCGAAGTGCAATATGAAGAGATATGCCTGTGTCCATGGGGTCAATATATGGTTTACCCAAAATAAAATCATTCTTTAACTTGATATGGTTCTAGGTTCTTCTTAGCCCCTGACTAGTTTACTGCTGGCTTTTCTAGATGTTTTCCTGAGTTCAAATGCGACCTTATTATTAATGCCAGTCTTCAGTTCTTTTAAGCACCTGCTATTATCTTTTACTCCTTGTCTAAGAGAGTTAGAAATCCATTCTATGTTATGGAGTAGTGTATTTTTATGTGTAAAATGAAATTAAATTGAAGTTTAATACAAATACACACACACACACACTCTGATAGTTTCTAGTCTGTTCTACTATATTCCTGAACATTCTCTATGTTCTATTTTATAGAGTGAAAAATCTCAACTTAATCCACCCAGTTGTCTTCACAGTCCATTCTCAGACTTATCAGGAAGGAGGAGGAGCAGAGGATCCTGGGGAAGTTACCCATGGGGCTGGGGCTCCTGAAACTACAGCCACAAAACCACCTCAGTTGTTGGAGGATCAAAGCAGAGATGAGGGTTGAGACAATAGTTTAGAAACTCCTGGCCCAATGGCTATTTTCTTTCAATTACCAGAACAAAGGGGAGGGCTTGAGAAATTCTCATTAGGTAATGCTGGGGGATCTCCCACAGATCTCATCACCACCTCCCCCTGGAGTGCCGATGTGACCCTGGGGGCATTTCTGAGCACAAGAGACAGGTTCATGCTGGTTGAGACAACGGAGTCAAAGGACTTGGATTTGAATCCTGACTCTACCACTTACCGCAAGTGTGACTTTAGCAAGATCCTCTGGATTTCAGAGTGAGTCTGGATTTTTCTGGTTGTGGCTTTGTCTCTCAGATGTGTATTTCAGGTTGCCACCCTTGCCCTGGAGGAAGAGCCCCTTTTTCATGTCTGGACTGCTCTCTCCAGCCTCTGTTCCATGTGCCTGCAGATTTTTCTTATTCTCACCTCTTACTACCCCGGAGTTTTCACAGTTTGGTGAGCTTTAGAGAGCACCTAGCCAGATTCTAATTTTAGAGGTCAGTAAACTGATTTTGTAGTTAAGTAGACAGAGCTCAAATGACTTTCTTATTTAGAAGTTGTATTTTTACCTGATGTGTTAGGTGTAAACATCTGTATTTGTTGGTATGAGAAAAACTGAACACTAAAGTTTGCAGTAGTGCCCCACTAATGTGACTGCTTATAAATGCGCAATTCCTTTTTTCATCCTATTGTGTACGTTTTCAGTATTCAGACATTTAACTCATGGCTTCCTCCTTGTTGATCATAACCATCACTGTTTTCCACGTAAAATTAGTTTTCCCTTCAGATGTATGTTTAGGTTAAAGTGATTTCAAAAACATTACAAAAAAAATGGCTACCAAACAATTTTTATGTTAGAAAAAACTCCAAATTAGATAGTGCGTACTTACTGAAAGTCATGCAAAATTATATCCTATGTTACTTTTCATCTAACTGTGTGAGGAAAACTCCACTTAACATCTGAATGCATCTCTCTTCCTATTTAATGGGCAGCCTTCTTTCACCGCTTCCGATATTTAGGTAACTGAAATTTCAATGGATGTCCACTCTAGATTCCAAGGAAATTGTTTTTCATTAGCCTAAGACAGCAATCTTAGGATGGATTATGATCTACCTCTAAAACATTTTATTTCCAAATGTTTGTGAGCACTAAGTGTTCTTAGTTTATGAAGGAAAAGGTCAAGTAGCAAATTAGCATTAAAACAAAATGTTGACTGCCTATCAAAACAGGGTGGCTTCACTTTTTATGCAAATGCAGCGAAAACAAAGTCCACCTGAGGAAGCAGCTGTCAGAACATCTTGTCAGCAGGTACATTAAAGTTTTCTAAAACATGCACAGATATCCATACACGGTTTAAGACAAGATCAACAACTTTAACTCCCAAATATAACAATTCCTGGGCAAGAATAATACTTGCCAGAATCATACCCTCACTTTACTCTTGCTGAATCCCGAGTTCCTTTGCCTACTTTGATAACATAATCTCCCCTTCATTCTTTCTTTGCTCAAGACCACTTAATCACTTCTATCTGAAACTAAAGTTTTGTCTGTTATCACTACTGGTACTTTACTTGGGTGTGATTTATTTCTCAGATCATCCTGGAGACACTAACTAGGATTAGATACTTTGAGTAGTTTGGTTGTTGTTGTCATTTTAACTCTCCCCTTCCTAGATTTGAAATGCTTTTACCTATTAAAAAATTCCTACCACGGCTCAGTGGAAACGAATCTGACTAGCATCCCTGAGGACTCGAGTTCGATCCCTGGCCTCACTCAGTGGGTTAAAGGATCTGGTGTTGCTGTGAGCTGTGGTATTAGTTGAAGACCTGGCTCTGATCTGGCATTGCTGTGACTGTGGCCGGCAGCTACAGCTCTGATTCAACCCCTAGCCTGCGAATCTCCACATGCTGGAGGTACAGCCTTAAAAGACAAAAAAAAAAGGGGAACATTTCATTTGTCAAGGAATAAACATGAATGCCAGTAATATAAGGCCTTGGATGCCTCACCAGTCCCTTTTTACCTGGTGATTCTGTTACGTTCTCTTAAAAAAAATAGCCTTTAGGAAGTACTGTTTCATTTTGTTAACTGGGCTGGGAGATACAGATGTAGAAGTAGAGAAACCAAACTTAGGCTCCTGCAGTTTATGTAGAAGGAAAAACGAAGGGAGACTATTCTGTCCTTTGACTTATGTTAACTTATTTACAGTTAAGATGTTTATGCATAAATCCCCTTTGTAGTTGCAAATTGAATTTAAAGGACATTATCATAGAATTTGTTTGTCTAATTCATTATGTGACCCTCAGAAAACCAATATAATTCTTGAGCTTTTCTGAAAAGTTGTAGGCAGACCTAAACATCATGTCAATCAACACATGACTTTTCAATATGCACAAACTTCCTATTACTGTTTACTAAACCTTTTTCCTTTTTCCTTCTGACTAGGATCTTTAAGATGATATAAATCTACTCTATAGTTGTGTTCGTTTTAATACTTAACTACTGCCTAAGAACTCATTGTTTCACATTTAACTCTCAGACTTTCTTCTTAGACAAATGCCATTATTTAGTAAATGACTGGGAATGCAAATCACGAAAAGTACTCGATACTGTTACCTCTAGTGCTTTATGAATCAGCGTCCCATAAACCATTGTCAATATTTGTATTAAACACTTATTGACTACGGCTTTACAGTGGCTTCAGATGCAGAAGGGGACAGTTGCAATGGCACTTCAGCTCTTGTCAAAGGACTGCCTTGAATATGACTATTTATCGGCCCAGAAAGGAAAAGGGGCTATTGCCAAGACACAAGCTCAAAGTCAAAGAAATGTAAAATTACAATTTTATAAGCCATTTCTTTGACCTAGGCTTTTTACATAATTAAATGGAGAAAAAATGTAAAACAAATGATTTGCAGCATAGAAGTTCATTGATATGTAGGTCTGTCAATGAAAATGTTTACATAATCAATTCCTGTGTCCATTCTTGGTAACTTGTAAAACAAACGTTCACATGTTTTTAAGTTAATTTTCATTTGGTACTGACAGCCTCCACCTAACTATTGCCATCTATCTCTGGAAGCTAAAGTTAAGAATGAGAAGACGCCACTAGCTTTGGGATGGTCTTCGCCATCAACAATGCAGATAATTCATGAGATGAAAAGCTCAGCTTAAGAAAATAATTGCCAAAAATGATACTGCCGATCACGGAATGTGTTGTATGTCTCAGGTCATAAAGTTTTGCTACCTGCTAAGTGACAACTGAATGAACGAATACCTAAACAGTGTTAGAATTATCAAAGCTACTTTTTTTCATTTTAGTCTTTTCATTTTCTCTGGCAATAGACATTCTTTCAGACAAAAATTTTGTGAAATTATCATCAGTAAAATAATCCTGTTTTCTGCTGCTTGAATTCAACTGTATCTAGAACCAGGGATATGTCTGTGGGAAGGCATCTATATAAACTACCATCTTTTTGGTGCAGAGGAGTCTGATTTATAATTTATATATTACTAAATGGAGCTAAAAGTTGTTCATTTAAGGTAGAATAGTTATATAAATCAGAGGCAACAACTGATATTCACTTTGAATTCATTTAAATCTAGAAATCATTTTTCAACATAAAAACAATGTTTCTGAGTTCTCTTTCTCCTGCTAATTTCACATTTTTGTGCAAGAGACTAAAAATTGCCTTTAAAATGGACAAAGAGGTCTATTTCTAAGAACGATCACAGCAAAACAAGGGTGGGTTAGGTCCTCCCATCAAAACTCCTTGAAAAAAATATCTCCCCTTCCACCAAGCAAGGCTGTGCATTTGAAACCTGGGCAGCCCCATTCCTCCTTCTGCACATGCTCTTCCTCACACCTCAATCCTTCTTCCTTCTGCTTTTCAATGCCCCTGGGTCTCCCTGAAGTGCATCCCATCTACTGGGCCCCTCTGGTGTGGGCTCCCTCTCTGTCAGGCTACACTTTTCTCTGGAGGAACCCACACACCTTGACGCTAATGTTTTGGCTGGATCTGCCATAAAGAGCAAGGAAGAACATATGAGGATAAGTTCATCCCGTGTCACGAAGATGCTCCTCCAAGACTTTTCTGATCTGAACGGCCTCTAATTGGGTCTGGAGTCCAGTTGGTGTCACCCTTTGTCTCCAGCTTCAGCATCTTAGGGTCCAGTTTGAAAGGGTCCTATGAACCTTTCAAACATTACTTTCAGTTCCCGAACCAGAGAAGGACTTACTGTTGTCAAGTAATTGACAACAACACAGATTTGGAGGGGGCCTCCCCTCTTTAGAGGAAAAACATCATTACACTCCCAAAGAGGGTAAAGGGCTTGTCCCTGGTCTCACAGCTAAGGAATCAGCTGGGGTGACTTGTGTTCCCCATTTCACCTCCCTGTTCCTCAGTAAGTCTTCTTGCTTTATTGAAGTCTGACTTTCTGTGGCCAGGTGTTTAGGTAGACTGGCCCTTCCCTATTGCAAACCTTAATTTCATTGCTGCCCAGTAGCTTGTGTCTGGGCAGGTGGAGACCCTGCTAACAACAAGGGTCATGATGACTGGCTAGAAACATAAGCAGATCTTTATTCTACCCAAGTGGGTTTTATGGCTCCCCCGCCTCACTTACAGGCTGGTCAAGAATATGCGGACAATATGGATTCATTAAATATACAGCTGGTGAAATTATTGAAATTATGCATTTTCAAATAATTTATATAATTGCTGTAATTAATTTTTGGTTTATGTTATGTTTGAAATAAAGTTATAAAATAAAATTAAAAAGCCCCCCTCACATATGAAAGATTAAGTGCTTGCAATATTTTGGTTTCTTCCTAATTGGTCCATTTTTAAAATTTGATTACTAAAGGGGAAAAAGCACCCAACTGCAGAAGAACGACACCTGAATCCATTTAAATACAGGATTTAATCCATTCCAGAGGGTACCCAGATTGAAGTTTGTATTTCAAGCTGTAGTGCAATAAAGTTGTTTGTTATACATCTTCCCAAGTTGAATTCAGTGGCGTACATAGAATCCAAGAAATCCTATTGTACAGCACTGGAACTATATCTAGTCACTTATGATGGAGCATGATAATATGAGAAAAAAGAATGTATATATGTATGTGTGACTGGGTCACTTTGCTGTACAGCAGAAAATTGACAGAACACTGTAAACCAGCTATAACGGAAAAAAATAAAAATCATTAAAAAAAAAGAATCCGAGGTCTAGAAGAAATGAGATATGCTTTACTTTTATTAGAAAATTCTAACAAAAGTTAGCTGTATTCTCAAAGAGCCTGTTCCAGAAACTTTTGTATAAATTGTAGTAAAAATAATACCGTACCGTTTGTTGCTTTAGTCACTGCAAATACCCCAATACAATTTTTTTTCCTGACTGTGTTAAAATTCAAATTCATTCTTAGAAAATTCAATATTGAGGAACATGAAAAATTTTATTTTTCGTAAAGGAAAAGTATTAGTAATCAGCTTGTTTTCTTTAGAGAAGTTCAAGGGTAGACCAAATGTCTGAGGGTCACACATACTGAAGAGAAATGTAAGCTTCAGGAGGGAAGTGAAGATAGATGACCTTTCAACACCAAACTGAATGTTCCAGGGTCATTTTGAAGAAAAAAAAAGAATTGCTTTATGAAAAAGCATCCTACAAATGCAATCAGCCAGTCCAACCTGTCATTTCATCTGGTGGTAGCTTTTCCAGTTTTCCTGAAGGATAGCTGTCAGGGGCCAGTTAAACTTCCCATGTGGAGAGTAGTAGTCTACTAGAAAGCTCATTCAAACATTGACAGACCTTGATTTTGGAAAATTATTATTATGTTGAACTTAAATTTGTTTGTTCCCAGAACCCACTTATATTCGCTTGCACTTGACAACCAACTAGTTTTACACATTTGCACACAGCTACTACATCTGTCCAGGCCACCTTTTCCCTAATCTTAGAATCTCTGTTCTCCTCAGTGTTTCCCAGCTAGAATCTTGGGGGGGTATTAGGGACTGGATAGGGGTTTTCTGGTGGTCTAAATGACTAGTATTTATTGGGAAGGAGCCAGGGATGCTAAATTTCCTGCAAAGACGGCTAGTCCCAGATGATGAACATTTGTCCCATCCCCAATATGCCAATAAGCCCAAGTTTCCCCAAATGACATGGATCTTCATTCTTTGGTCACTTTCCTTATGATACCCAGAAAATCCATTTTTGAGATGAATTTACAGTTCTTGTCCACCAGGCCATAAGAAAGGATATTGGCACCTATTGGGAGAAATAAATTTGGTAGTGTGGATTAAAAGTATTCAGGCAATTTCCCAATATATTCTGCTGGCAAAATTGTAGGGAAATGGAATTCTCATTAAAAAACAATTAAAGGCATAAGCTATCAGGAAGAAGGTTTGAGATACCTGACAAAATTACATGTACATTTCGCCTTTGACCTAGCAGTCTTATTTCTAGAACTTACTCAGATGTTGCACCACACCAAATATGAAATAGTATAAGAACAAAATTATTCATTGCTTCATTATTTATAAAAGGAAAATACTGACTCAATCCAGATAAATATAAATAAATAAATAAAGGTTGAATAAATTATGATACAACTGCATAACAGAATATTTTGCAGCCATAAAAATACTGAATCACTATGAAGTACACCTGAAACTAATGTAATATTTTAAATAAACTCTATTTCAATTAAAAATAAAACAAAATATTAGAAGATAAAAACTTTGCTGAATACACATGTCTAATAAAAATGTATATGATTAAGAAAGTTCTTAAAAATGAAAACTGTAAAAAAAGAAAAAGAATAAAGTCTTTATGAATTTTACATATGAAGCTGCCTTTGTGTGAACAAGGAGAAATAACATATATGTCTGTGTACATATGTATATATATATTGTATTACTACAAAAGGAAACAAAAGAAAAATAAATCATAAATTAGTTAAAATGGTTGCCTCCACGGTGGGTGGAGATAGATGGAGGGCATAGAAATACATACAAAGCATTCTTTGGATATATCTTTTTATATATTTTTGATTTATGAATCTTTTAAATGTTTTACACATTCAAAAAATTAAATCAAAGAGGTAAAAAAAATGATTCTATTTACTGGCTTAATAATTATACTTCTAATAGTAGAGCATATGGAAATGCAAAAAAATTATGAACAAATGAGCTCATTGGAGTATTACTTTAATAAAAGTACCAAACTGGGCGTTCCCATGGCCAGTCAGTGGAAGTGAATTTAACTATCACTCATGAGGACTCAGATTCGATCCTTGGCCTCGCTCAGTGGGTTAAGGATCTGGCGTTGCAGTGAGCTGCAGTGTAGGTCACAGACGCAGCTCGGGTCCCATGTTGCTGTGTCTGTGGTGTAGGCCGGTGGCCACAGCTCCAATTCAACCCCTAGCCTGGGAAATTCCATATACTACAGGTGTAGCCCTATAAATGAAATAAAATAACAATAAAAGTACCAAACTGTAAATGAATATTCATAGAAATTAAAGAGTCAAAAGCAAATGACCAAGTCTTACATGAAATATTAAGCAGTCGTTAAAATTATGTTTGTAAAGAATGCCTAACGATATGGAGACCATCAGTTTGTGGTCCTCAGCTGGTCATTTTAACAGACTGTTGGGGAGTTCCAGTGGTGGCTCAGCCATAACGAACACTGCTAGTACCCTTGAGGATGCTGGTTCAATCCCTGGCCTCATTCAGTGGGTTAAGGACCCGGTGTTGCCATGAGCTGTGGTGTAGTTCCCATGTGTGGCTTAGATCCTGCATTGCTGTGGCTATGGTGTAGGTTGGCAGTTGAAGCTCTGATTCCACCCCTAGCCTGAGAACTTCCATCTGCCATGGATGTGGCCCTTAAAAGACAAAAACAGAACAAAACAAAACAGATTATTGGGCCAATAATCCATAGTGACCCAATGGAGAACTGCCACACTTTCCTTTTTGAACATCTAATTTGGTATTTCCAAAACATATGTCAGTCGCAGCACCTGCTACTTTCCCTGCTCCTTCTCTCTTCCTACCCACTCCCCAGAGCAAATTCTCTGCCACCACTTCTCCCGTATGGATGTATCCTGCTACAGGCTGTCCTATTGTTCTTCTCCCAAACCAAACAAGAAGAGAGAATCCTTGTTTCTTGCTGAGCCATTGTGCCCCATTCTGATTTGAGGAATGATCCCAGAATCATTCGTGAAAGGTATTTAAGGCCACATATTTAGATGCTGTCTGTCCCTCCTTGTGTTACTTAAATCCAGATGACCGAATGAGGTTCTTTGTTGTTTCTTTTTTTTTTTTTTTTGTCTTTTTGCCTTTTCTAGGGCCGTGCTTGTGGCATATGGAGGTTCCCAGGCTAGGGGTCTAACAGGAGCAGTAGCCACCGGCCTATGGCATAGCCACAGCAACGCGGGATTCGAGCCACATCTGCAACCTACACCACAGCTCACGGCAACACTGGATCCTTAACCCACTGAGCGATGCCAGGGATTGAACCTGCAACCTCATGGTTCCTAGTCGGATTTGTTAACCACTGAGTCATGTGTTTCAGTACACTGTAGAAATGTGGATTGTTTTCCTGCTGTGTGCCAGGCAGTGTTCTCAATACCTGGAGACTAAAGAGGGTTCCACACACACACATTTTGCATTCGAAGATCAGACAGGGGTTTAGGCAAAATGTGAACACATCTATAATCAGCTGTAGTAAATAGGGAGGCTGCAATGTGGCGGTATGCTTTTCAGACACAGGATTTAAACCTTGGTAAAGCCCTGGGGGACAGTGCTACCAACTCCTATGGATGCAGTTGAAATTAATGAAGATGATGTCATCAGGAATAGGGTGGGCCCTTAGTCCAGTGATTGGCGTTCTTATATAAAGACAGCCACTTGAAGTCAGAGACACACACGGAAGAAGCCCATGGATGACCAAGGGAGAGATTGGAGTGATACAGCCCAAAGCCAGGGACACCAAGGGGTGCAGAAACATCAGAAGGTGGAGGAGGCAACCAACATCTTTGCGTAGAGGCTTCAGAGTGAGGCAGCCCTCCCAGCATCTTGATTCCAGGTTCTAGTCTCCAGAATGGTGAGACAATGATAGCTTTAAACCCTCGTTGGTAGTACTTTGTAGCAGCAGCACTAAGAAGGTAATACGGATGGAACTGAAATGGTGAAGATCAGTGAGGTCAGGCCGGGGAGTGTGAAGACAAGAACGGAGAGTGGACGGGGACACGGGAAGGCAGCCAGCCATGCCGGCTGTGGAGGATGACAGCTGTGCCCATAGCCTGAGGGGCAACAGAGACACTAGCGAAAACGAGGCCCCTGGGAGAAAACGAGGCCCACGGATTTTTTTTTTTAAACTTATCTGAAAGGCTAATTAGAAAGTCAATAGTTATCAATCAGGGTGTGTAAAGGGATTGGAAAAGCAGCACTGCCTTTTGCCTCCTGAGTGTTCTATAACTTACTTGTGAGGCAACACGCCCGATTTGACATTTATTCCTTTCCTTTTAAAATGCAGCGTATATCTATTTAAAACGATATTAGTCTTGGCATTGTTTAGCTCTTGTGTACACTCCTGTCAAATCTGTGAGCGAGACAGAGAAAGTGTTTGGCTCAGACGGCAACTGATTTACGTGACAAAAATCCGTATCTGCCAATGTTTGCCAAAGGAATGCTGTAAGCTTGACTCATTTCATGCAATTTATAAACACACTTAAATGAAAAGAAAATGTTTTACTTGTATTCAGCATTGTGAATGTATTTGTGACTGAATTTAGGAGACAGGAAGTAACCCACCCTTGGGAATAGCACTCAGAAAGCAGGCTTGGAACCTTTCTTTTCCAGGGTTATCAACGAAAGACTTTTTTTTTTCTGTGTGCAAGT
Source organism: Catagonus wagneri (assembly GCA_004024745.2). Lineage (NCBI taxonomy): Eukaryota > Metazoa > Chordata > Mammalia > Artiodactyla > Tayassuidae > Catagonus > Catagonus wagneri. The sequence continues at coordinate 10,341,551 of PVHT021183530.1, read as the reverse complement.
TCTGATCTTGTATTACATGCCAAATCAAAATAGTAACAGACATCTATTAAAATGTAGGGTTTTTTCTTTCTTTTTTTTTTTTTTTTTTTTTTTTTCCTTTTTAGAGCCGCACCTGCAGCATATGGAAGTTCCCTGGCTAGGGGTCAAATCAGAGCTACAGCTGCCGGCCCGCATCACAGCCACATCAGTGTGGGATCTGAGCTGCAAGCCTGTGACCTAAACCCCAGCTCACAGCAACACCAGATCCTTTAACCTCCTGAGTGAGGCCAGGGATTGAACCCGCATCCTTGTCCATACTAGTCAGGGTCACTGCCACTAAGTCACAAGGGGAACTTCCAAAATTTATATAGATTTATAATTAAAATCTATATAAATATAACAAAAATATCGTATATAATATATAGGTATATATTGTATACATTTAATATGTAATTATATGATAAACACATATTTCAAGTAAATAAAAATTTCTCATATCTATGGGCTCTGTGGAATTCTGAAAGGACTCCAAAGGCTCAACTCACCATCAACCTCAATTTCTTTCCGCAGCTCTGTCAGCAATCCTGAGTTGTTTTGCCCTCGAAGCCCAGGAAAAGCCAGGTTCCTCTATCAAGTATTACAAAGTCTAACCCAAATTTTGGAGTTCCTAAGGACCAGTGTAGAGTCATTATGATTTAAATGTGACTTTCTTTTTCAAACACCCATTATTCAAAACAATCAGACTCTTAATAAACTATACTTTTATGTATCCTTTGATCAAATGTCCCTGAAATGTAATGTGACTCCTGCAAGTAAAAGGGTATCTTATTTTTTTTTCTAGGATTTGCAACCATTCTGATGATCAACTTGTTATGAGACTATTTTGTACAATGTAATCCAGGGTGCAGCTGGAGCTCTGTTCTGGAAATGTATTTGTTGGCAGCTGTTCCATTATCTTATGTATATATTCCGCATCTTTGGATTTATGTGTTCTGGGTCCCTTCCCAGAACCAGATACATTGCTTAGGGTGGGACAAGGGAAGAAAAAGTTTTGTACTTTGCTTGGACTCTCTGAGATCCAAGGAACTAATGATATGTTCCATTCCTAGAAGACCTGTTAAAATGCTATGTACTGGGCGTTCCCATCATGGCTCAGCGGTAATGAACCTGACTGTCCATGTGGTCGTGGGTTTGACCACTGGCCTCAATCAGTGGGTTAAAAGATCTGGCATTGCTGTGAGCTGTGGTGTAGGTTGCAGACATAGCTCGGATCTGGTGTTGCTGTGACTGTGGTGTACGCTGGTAGCTATAGCTCCAATCTGACCCCTAGCCTGGGAACTTCCATATGCCATGGGTGTGACCCTAGAAGATAAAATAAAATAAAATAAAATAAAATAAAATAGTAAAATACTATGTCCTAACTTCCTGTAATACTTCCAGTGAATCCATAGTATAGAATAAAAGTGACTGAAGAGGTTGTTTTTCCACATCTTACAGGTTTGGGTTTATAGAAAACATAACGTCAAACTAGCAAGTTCAATATGTTTGTATCTTCCTCATTTTCCCTGGATGTTTTTCACAGTTAATGACAGTATTTAACATAATCACCATTCACTTTTTAGGGTACATTAGTGCACCATCATGTATTGCTTGATTGAAACACAGCTGACTTGGTTTCAAAGGCAGTGATTTTTCCTATTTTCTAGGTAACACTCAAGGAGGTTAGGTGAATTCCCTGAGACGTACGGTTACTAAGGGAATAAATAACCAATCCCAGAGAAGTAGTTCTCAAGCTCAGCAGCTCAGATAGATCACACCAGGTGCTTTTTAAAATAAGTACCCATGTCCAGGGCCTCACCCCAGGCCAATTCCATCAGAATCTCTAGGGGTGGGCTCAGGTACCCCCTGTGTTTCAAAGTTCTCTTGATGAGTCAAGATGCATCTAGGGATGAGAAGGTTACTCTGGCAGATGGAGGTTTTCAGGTTGTTCCCCCAGTTCCTTACAAATTACTACCTTCATTTCTTAAAACCCCACAGTGCCGTCATGAGGTTTAAATGAATTAATGCATGCAGAGTGCTCACAAGTGTCTGATACATGGTCCAAGCTTCAGAAGATTTCTAGATTCTAGTATCTTTTGTCAATGCAAAAGAAAGTCATGTGGAATTAGGAAAGATGAAGATAAGGGAAAGGAGATCACTGGAACCTTAAATAAGCTCCTTAGTGGTATTTATTTCTTATTAAGGCCAGATGGTAACCTGTGACCACATAGAACTATGGAATCTAAATAATTCTAAATATGGGATCTGAAAGGCATCAAATGGCTAATAAAAACAATAACTTACCTCACAAAGGGAAACAAGACACAATCAGGGCTCTTTCACATTTCAGTTCGCAGAAATTATTTTACTAAATTGATATACTTTCTATATGCTTCCTATAAGACATTTGATTTAACCAAATCTTTCCCAGTCAATTAATGCAGCAAAATTAAGTAGTTTTCAGTGGCAAATTTGTCATAATAATGCAAAGTCTTCTCATGTACTAAAATGATAAAATCTGGAAGGTTAAACAAATGCACGGTTCTCTTTTTGACGAGTGCTCTATTTTATATGCTTTTTAGACTTCATTAAATGAATTGGATGATTTTTACTTAATAATAAAAATCTAATTATAGCCTCCTAGAAATTAGCACCAAAAAATAAGTGGTCTCTTTAAATGGTGAGTAAATTGTTAGACTAATAAGATTTCCTTGTATATCAAACTCATGTGCCTGGGAGAACGACAGGAGTGATGTTACTTGGCCTTAGGAAGACTTTGGTTTCGTGAAGTTCCCATTCGGCTCAGCAGGTTAGGGACTTGACATAGTCTCTGTGAGGATGCTAGTTTGATCCCTGGCCTCACTCAGTGGGTTAAGGATCCCGGCATTGCCACAAGCTGTAGCATAGGTCACAGATGTGACTCGGATCCAGTGTTGCTATGGCTGTGGCTGGAAGCTGCAGCTCTGATTTGACCTCTAGCCCAGGAACTCCCATATGCTGCAGGTGCAGCTGTAAGAAGAAAAAAGAAAAAAAGGGAAAAAGTCTTTTCTTTCAGCTGTCTATGTTAGCAAAGGGTAAACTGTCAAATGGAGTATGACTCTTTGTCCTAATTTCTCTTATACAAGCTCCTATGAGATCTTGCATCAGACATGAAGATTTAAGTGGTGGAGAAAATCTCTGCATGGCCCCAAATGCTTTCTTCAATAGGACTACTGTTGTTTCTAATTTGATGTGAAATGTCTACCTTTAGCCACCTCAGTGGGTTAGATCTGCATGTCTTTGACATGGGAAATGGTGACATTTGCAAAACATATTTAGTAACATATGCTAGGCAAGGACATAACATAATAATATTAAAATTAAACCTAGCAAAATTAGCATCGACTATAACCAATATTTCATTACAGAAAGGTAATTTTAACAACAATTGGAAGACATAAGCCCAGAATCAATCCTTTAGGGTGATTAAATTTAGCCATATAAAAACTTACTACAACTGGCATTATTTCTCATTTCCTTTGGTATGGTCATGAGACTTGGAAACTGCTATCTAAGACTATAAAAATGGGAATATTGTCCCTCAAAGTCCACTGTCCAGCTGCATATTTGCTACCTGGAGGAAGAGAGTGGGCTCAGGGGCTCCTTCCAGTTCTCCCAACAGTACATGGGCATCGACTCGCTAATGGGTTGACCTTAATGTCATTTAAGGAAACCTAGAACACCTGATCCAGAGGGGATCAAAAAGTGGGCAGGATCATGAGAACTGAGGTGTGTCAGTGACATATTGCAGAATGCTAACCATGACAGATGACAGGCCTGAGGGTGCCACTCAGACCCCTAGGTCATGAGCAGCTAATTGGGGGGGGGGAGGCACTGAGGAGCTCTGGGGAAAGTGAGTTTTGTCAGAAAAAGCTTGGACAGATTACCACTGTTTCCCCACAGGGCTTGGGATTCCTTCTAATAGCCATGGCTTCAGGAAGAGTCATCTTTCCTTGTGACTGATTTGTTATTAAAATATGACATCAGAAACCAGTGGGCATAGATGTGGGACTTTTGGACTAATGGGATGAGGGGTGCATCAGACCCTCTTCCCAGGAAAACAATAATTTAACTGCTAAAAACCATTAAAGTCAATTATTTAAAGTCCCTGGAAATAGTCCTAAGGGTATACAGAAAATGGAGAAACAGTTATTTAAGAAAACTTACTACATGTCAGTAAGAACAGCAAGTGTGTGTGACATTTGAGACAAAACCCACACTCTTTATTCCCTCTCCACAGTAAGCCAGTGTTACCCCTTCCCCCACCAATTACATCCTTGCAGGCTGGGAACACCAGGTTCCCAGTTGCTTCCACTCCTACTTGTTCACAGTTCAGAGGTCGGTTCCCAAGTAGGGCAGGCATAGAAAACCAGGAGCTTCCATATGCTCCCCAGCACCTGCCCCTATAGCAGGGGTTGTTACCCCAAAAGAAGCATGTTACTGTCCTGCCTTTTGCTCTTAAGCAATCATGGATATGCTGTAGAGGGAGGAGAGGAAGGCTGTGAGGACAAAGAGGGGACTAATTGAGTCTCTAGAGACCTAAATAAACGAGTAGGTATACCAGGTTCATGGATTCAAAGACACAGTAATAAAATATGCCCATTCATTTGAATTTCATCTATACATTCAGTACAATCCCAATAATATTCCCATCAAGACTTTGGGGAAGAAATCCGCAAATATGTCTGTATGTGTATGTATACTTATGTATATATTATATATCATATATATCTGTACTATATAGATAATAAAATATACAATTATATACAAAAGCAAAAAATTTAGAGTAATCAAAACAATGTTGCATAAAGGTAGTAAAGTTTGAAATATTACCCGATTACAAGATTCACTATTATGTTAAGAGTTTACAAGAGAATGCAGTATTAGTGTAATGATAGAAAACAGATTAACAGAAGAGAATCCAGAAATAGACCCACAAATATATAGTTAATTTATTTTCAAGCAAGGAAGGTGCTGAGTCATTTCACCAGAAAAAAAGTTATTTTAGCAAATGTGTTGGAACAACTGGATATATGGCAAAAAGTGAACCTTAATTCTAAAAATGCCACACACAAGAAATTAACTCTAGATGAATTACATACATAAATACAAACACTAGGTCACAAAATTCCTAGAACAAAATATGAGAGATTTTGCAATCTTGGAACAGACAGGAATTTCTTAAAAATAACACTAAGAGCCTTAATAATAAAGAAATAATATGTAGGACTTTATCAAAATTAAAAATTTCCACTTCTAGGAAGACACTAGTCAGAAAATAAATTGACTGATCACAGATTGTAAAAATATAGCAAAACATATATCTGAAAAACACTTGCATCTGAATATACAAAGAACTCCTACAAATAAACAGTTAAGAAAAACAATAAAAATCAGAATTGAAAAGATACTGAACAATATAAGATACATGAATAGCTAATGTGTTAAAATATTGTGTGATTAGTCATCACAGAAATAAAAAGTAATACTATAATGAAATAACATATCACACCCATGTATGTTATAATAAAAAGATTAGTAATACCAAATATTGGCAAGGGTGTGGAGCACTGTTCTATATACTACTGGAGGGAGTGTAAAATAGTACCCTTTGCTTGGTAGGTTTCTACAAAGATCAACATAGATCTGGACCGTTTCATTAATTCTATTCCAAAGCATTTACCTCAAATTAATAATGAAAATTTATGTCCACAAAAAGCCTTGTACAAGAGAATATCCATAATTAGGGGGTGAGAAATAAATTAGGAGTTTGAGATGAATATATCCACTACTATATATAAAGTAGGTAAACAACAAGGGCCTACTCTCTAACACAGAAAACTATACTCGATATCTTGTAATAACCTATAATAGAAAAGAATCAGAAAAAGAATATATATATGTATACATGTAATATTCATATACATACTATGCATATATGATATACATATATATGTATAACTGATTCACTTTGCTGTACACTTGAATCTAACACAATATTGTAAACTAACTGTACTTCAATTAAAAAAAAATATATCCATAATAGTCTTACTCAAAATAGTTCCAATCTGGAAGCCAAAATGCCTGCCAAGAAAAGAACAGATAAATTAACCACAGCATTTTCTTGCAATGGGATACCACCACTAATAAAAAGGAACAAGCTATTGATAAATGCATGGCTGGATCTCAAAAATCCTATTCTGAGTGAAAGGAACCATCACAAAGTAGAAAGGCTGCTTATTTGCATAACACCTCAAGAACAAGGCAAGCACCTGGTCTGGTTCCAGAGAGCTCTGGAAAACGGGCTCCCTGGGAGAGTTGAGGGATAGAGTGCGGAATTCCTGGAAAGGAGCACAAAGTAATTTCTGAGGTGATAGAGATATTCTACCCCTTGTTTTTTTTTTTTTCTCTGGTAATTACACAAGTGTACACAATTGTCAAAATCCAGCAAATCGAACACCTAAGATATGTACTTTTCATTATACATAAATTATACCTCATTTTCTGAAAGGCAAAGGACACATGTAAGAGCAACGTTTCAATACTGCCAGAGGTTGCATCTGCTTAGCGCAGAGTTTGCCCTGCTCTTGCCAGGCTCAAGTCCTGTGCTCCAGAGTCTTTCCTCAAATACCCATAGCGGTGATGTCTCTTACTAGTGAGACAGGGCATCTTTGCTTAGTGCCTAATACGTGTGTTCGCTCTACAAGAGTTTATTATGTGCCAATTGCTGTGGCTGACCTTAAGGAACCAGAGGTAAATGAGATAGGTGGATACTCTGCCCAAAGTTACACTAAAAGTGAGCTTAGGGAAGAGCTGGGAGAGTTAGTTTCCTTGGGCAAATAGGAAAGCTATTTCTAGTTGTGTGTGAGATCAATGGACTGTCATTTTTGTTAAGTCTACATGTTTCCATTAAATTGCTGAATAAACATACCCCATGTCCTCATCCTAAGGAACCGTCCCAGAAAGCCTTCATATACTCTGTATTTCTGAGGTACTTCAAAAATTAGTATTGACATTTGTATTTAATATAAAAATAAAGGTAATAATTAAAAAAAATTATACCTGTAATAAACTTTAAGAAAATAATTTTCAACATGTTTTCTCTATTTATCCACTATGCTCATTTCTTTCTAAAACTATATTTAAAAAAGGAAGAACAAAAAGGATTTATAATTCCCTTGCTTAGATTGATTAATTAGAAGCTTTGAATACCTCACACAAAGTTTCTCTCACTATATTTTTTCTTTACCTCTATAAATGGTTGTAACTAAAATTAGGGTACTTCATGCATCAGAAGTGCTACTATTTTTGGCCTTCTTTGTCTTGGTGTGGTGAATAGTAATGATGACCTTGCAAAAATAAGCATTGATACAAAGCAGGAAAAGAAGTGTGAATTTGAAAAGTGCATTTCACATAAAAAAATCACATTTTCCATACTACATGCATTTTCGCGTATGTTCTTAATCCCCTTGAGCCCTATAGATCAAATTTAGAATTCAAGATGAAAAAGATTGAATAAATTGTCCACATCCTTTAGAAATCTATTTTTACCACCTGATTCTACATTGCATCTGCTAATTGGGCATTTACAACATAATTTTTTGAAATAAAACTCCTAAAGCATAGACAGAATTTTCCACAAGAAAAAAGAAGAAAGTGATATAATTTCTATTTTAGACTCTCTTGTGATAATCCAGTAACTAAATAACTAAACAGCAGCAGTCAACCAAGCGAATATAAAGAAGCAATTTCAGAAATGATTTCCCATTAAGAAGATTCAAGTATTGAAGCAAATTGCAGATATCACTGAAAATATGCACCACATGATGTGACAGAGTGCAGACATGACAGTAGAAGTCATGCCACATCATTGTATATCTTGGACTCAGCAGAGTCTTTGGCCCGTAGTAGAAGCTCAATAAGTGTTGGGTGAGGATATGCTGAATGCATAATTAGTTTCAATAGAGACATTATTCCAGAAGAGATCTTAAAAGTGTCATGTCAACTTCCAACAATAATCATTGTAACATCCTTTTCTAACTTGAGTCCTCTTCCACATGAAAGATTGTCACAAAATTAACGTAGTAACCAGGCTTCCTTTTAGTCTTATTTTCTTCAAAGATACGTGATCCTTTCAACTGTATCCGGTGTGATGAAATTGGTTAAAATATTCTGCTTGCACAACACTGAGTGATCTCTGCATCTCTTAAAACAAATCACCAAAATGTTAAATAATGTAATGTAAAAGAGGCAGGTTTTTGCAGAGAACAGGTCAGGTCATTGTTTTTTAGAATTTTATTCTATTAATTCTATCTCAAATGGATTTGGCTTTTCCCTCTTATTTTTCAAAACACACAATTGCAGAAGATAATCATTGAGGAGAAGATTGGTAACTCTCCTTGAAAATCCATTATCCCCAAGTCCTAGGCTCATAACAGATATTTGCCTAGTGGACCACACTTCGCAACTTTCTTTGTAGTTAGATGCAAGATATGTCCACCTTTTCACTGATGACATCCAAGTGGTGGATGTCACTTCTGGATTTGGGAATTAAGACCTCAGAACTATTTTCCCTCATCCCTCTTCCTGCTGGCAGGAATCCAGATGTAGTGGCCAAGCTACAGCCATGCAGAAAATGACAGGAGTTCAGGGGGTAACAGAGCAGAAAATAGGAAGGAACCCGGGTCCCTGAAGGCTCTTGAAGGGCAGAGGTATCCGGTTAATGTCATTTTCCTCCCTTGGAATTGTTATGTTTGAGAGAATGAAATGTCCATACTCTCTAAGTCATTACAAAGTTAGGTCAATCAGGGTCTATTTGTTTAGCCAATCATTTTCACTGGACAACTCATGGAGAAATCCAAATTTTTCAGATGTTTTCACCAATGCACTGCTGTTAAGACAGGTCTGGTTTATGCAATGTTTGTGAAATCAGTCACTTTGGTGTCATATAGGGAGAAGACACATCAAGGTCTGCTACACATACTCTTCAAATTCCAAAGATGAAAAAAAATCTCAAAGTTAAGTAGAGGGACAGTTCAAGGTCACTGAGCTCTTACAGTAGATGTGGAATTTGGGTGTTAACCCTGAACAAAGACAAAAGTATGTATTGTGTTTGGTCTTCAAGAGACGTGGTTGATAACTGGAGGTGGCTTATATATTTTGAATTCTGTCTTAACCACAGCTAACATGGCAGGCATGTCATTCTGGAGAACAGTTTTAGCAAAATCAAAATCATTTAAAAATTCTTCTAGGCTGAAGATGGGCAGAGAGCATGGGGTCTTTCTTCCAAGAATTTTAACAATGAATTTTCTGGTAAGGTAAGCACAGATGTCTAATCCACTCTCATAGCTCTATCACATGACCAAAACTCACCCTGAAAACCAGAGACGGTGCCATCTACCCACCTTAATAGAGGAGGAATTTTTTGGTAGACAGGGTGCTAATGGAGCCAGGATGGATGAAGAAAGGAAGGCAGAAGACAGATGGTATACAACTCTTCCTTCTGAAAACCAGCAACATTAGTAAGCAACAGCAGAAGCCATTGTCTTCTCCTTTGGCGAAGTAATGGCTAGAGGTGGGGTGGGTGAAAGAATGCGGGGAATTTGCACTCTATTCCATTGTTGGATATGGAATCAGCAGCATGTGGAATTCCAGCACTGGTATGATGATGAGATCAAGAAGGAAGGATAAAACACAGGATGTTCTCACTAATTCACTTGTGCTGTCGCAGAACAAAGAGAAAGATGAGCTCAAAAAGTTAACACACAGCCTCCTGAGATACAGAAAAAGAGCAGAGCCCAGACAAAAGTTCCCTCACTGCACCCTATCAATCTAGCTGCCTCTCCCACTCCAGCTAGGATGCAGGTCACTGGATTTGTAATGTGAACATGTGTCTATTTTCACAGTCGCTCACCCTTCTCATATTCTCCTTTCTTCCTTATCCATCCTGAATTCCATGGTCCATCACTGTAAACATGCTGTTGCTTACACTCTCAACTTTTCTGCCCTACCGATTGTTTCATTATTCTTCCCTGGTAAAACTCAACCTGGTTTAACCCAGTCCTAACCTGTACAGCTGGCATTCCTACACTGCTGACAATGACAGCACAAAAACATGCAACCCTATTATTGGTTTAAATTTACAATCAGTCACCTCATGTGGGCCCTTCATGTTGCCCAACAGTCATGCTGTGCTTCCCTTGTCCACCCCCTGGCCTCCTCTTCTAGATGATTGTGGCATTTCTTTGCTTCCCCTCAATCTTTTCTACTGCATTCTCACACTCAGCTCCTCCTTTATTTAGAAAAGAGAGGAGGCCGGGAAATTGCCCCGAACTCCTAGCATCAGCTTTCCTTATTTGTATCCCTGCTCGCGACCATCAGTGCTGTTGAAGGAAGATCAGCCCTGCTGCCACCTCTCCACTCACCTGGGACTTTCCTTCCCATTTGAGGGGATTCCAACCACTGTCATCTTTCTCCTTTATGTCCCTTTCTTCCTCTTTATTTTCCTCTCCACTGGTTTGTCTTTATTAGAATCAAACATACATCTATTTTTCCTGTTTTGGAAACAAGTCAGCCTTACTGACATAACCCCTCCAAGTGTCCCTTTATATTCAAGTTCTTTGGAAGAGATTCAGTGTCACCATCTCCAGTGTTTCTCTCAGCATTTTCTCTTGAATACACTTTTACATTTAACACGTTCCTGAAACTTCTCCTTTAGAAGTTGCCAATAACATCCACATAGTGAGTTCTCAGTTTTAATCTGACTTACTCTTATAAATGGTCACTCTTCTAACCAACTGCCTATTTAGAATTGTGACTGTAATAATTAGTAGACACCTGGAGCTTGACATGTCCAAAACAAAAGCTTTTGTTTTCCGACCAGAGCTCACCCCCCCACCTCTCAAAAAATGTCAAGCCTCCCCTTACAGTGAATCAAATCAAACTCTTGAAGTCATCCTTGAGTTTTTCCTTTCCTGCATCCTATATTCTACCCACAAGGAAGTCCTCTTGGCCCTGATCACTTCTTAGAGCTTCACTGCTATTACCCTGCCCCAAGCCACCACAGCAACCACGGGATTGTTGCAATGTTCTCTATCCGGCCACATTTGCCCCCCTTTAATCTGTCTCAGCCCAATAGCCCCGTGGTCTGGTGAAAATAGAAGTGATTTCATTGTGTTTAACCTAACCTATTGGTTCCCCATCTCTCTCATAATAGTCAAAGTCTTAACCTTAGCCTGCAAAGCCAGCCTGATTTATCATCACTCCTAATACCGACTTGATCTTATCCCTTCCCCACCCCCTTCACTCACTCAGCAACTTCTCCCAGGGGAGAAGTACTATTTCTTACAGACACAAGTGTTCCTGCCTCAGGGATCCTGTGGTGGCACACACTCTGCATAAAATGCCTTTCTGGGTACTTCCTCACCTCTTTCTGATTTTGCCTGAAATGTCACTCCTTCTCAATGAATTCCTCCCCAACCACTCCATTAAAACACGTCTCTCTTTCCTTTACTTCCCCCCAAGGTGTGCATGTCTACAGAGCACTGTCCATTTTATTTATCACCATTACTCTGCCTTCCGTAAGTACAGGGACTTTTGTTCTATTTGTGTTGTACCCCTAGCTTAGTGCTTGGCACGTGATAGGTGATTAATAAATACGTGTTGAAAGCGAATAATCTAACCAGCGTTTCTCTTAACACCCCAGTAAAATTAGAGTGTTCCGAAGGCAAGGAAATGAAGAGGTGGTACCACGGAAAGGACCTCGGCCCAGTACCCTGGTCTAGTGTGGCCCAGGGAGACCTCATTCAAAGATGAGTGAAGGGAAAGGCTCTCAGGGTGCAGAGAAAGAAGACCATTCACAACAGGGGAACACAAACCACTGGAAAACTTCTGTGTGAGAGTTACACTCCATGGCTGAAGAAATACAATGTTAATAAAATGGGCAGAAATGAAAAGAGACCTAACGAGAGGGAAGCATCAAACAATATAAACAAAAGCAAAACACTCACTTTACCATGAAGATTAACACTAGTAACAACTACCACGTACGGACAGAGAAAAACTGTTAGAAATATGAGGAAGCTGTCAAAAATATAAATAGTAGTAAGAAACTGAAATGCTTCCTTCAGTCTGACAGAGGTCATTTCAGATTGGAAGCTGCTGTGAGCTAATTGTATCTGCCTGTTTCCCACTGCCTCACACCGTGCCTAGCACAAAACCGGAACAGTTACCTGGGGAAGGAAGGAAGGATGCGTAATGGTTATTCAGATACGGAGAAGAATAAAATTATATAACCGTTATGGTTGAACCAAAAAGTTATTATTTGTCACAGTCTATATACAGTCTTAGATCTGTTTATATATTTATCACATCTTATGCCACAAAAATTTAATAAATGCCCCAGAAGGAGAAATTATGTAGACAACACTATCTCAACACACATTCTCAGTAGAAATAAATAACAAACATGTAGGCTGCCACAATAAAATCAAGCTCTTAGACTTGGAGCTGAACAAGACTAGCCACCCATACAGTTGAGCAAAGAAGAATTCAAACCACTATTATGGAATGTGTAGGAATTATTAAGGATGCTGCATGTCTGAATGTGGACAACACTATACTCATGCTAATTCAAAGTATTAAACACTTTCATTTTTAAGCAAAGTTACATACACATAGATCAACTAAGAGGTCAAATTAAGAAGTCAGGTAAAGGAAAACAAAATAAACCTGACATCATAAAGAACGAATTATGGATTGAATATAAAATAATTAAGAATCAAATAGCTTAATTACTAAAAAATTCAAGAAGTCTTTTAAAATATTAGCAAAATCAACTCCTTGCATGAATAATCAAGAAATAAAGAGCTTTAGAATTTACATAAAATTAAGATTAAGACATAAAAGCAAATATAGGCAAAATTAATAAATAAGCAAATAATATTTATAATTCTGTTAATTAAATATATCAGCTCAACAAGAAGAGACTAAAAAAGATAGGTTTAAATCTGGCCCATAACTATGGAGGAAATTCCCAAAGTTTTCACAGAGAGAAAATATTTTCCAATAAAAACATAAACTCCAATGATTATACTAGCAATTTCTTTCACACTTCCAAAGAACAGATTCTAAAATTGATACATAAAATATTCCAGAATAGAGAAACACATGGGAAAGAAAAAACATGGGGAAATAAAAAACAAAACAAAACCGACTGGCTAATCTCACTTATTAAAACATATGTGACACTTTTGCAAAGCTCAGCAAATTACTAATAGAATAAAAGAGTATGAACAAAAAAATGTAATAGTAAGATAATACCACCTACTTTTACTGATATTATTTTACATTCGATGTTTGATTTTCTAACCAATGTAATAAGACATGAGAAAGGAAAATAAGGGTAAGAATTTAAAAGATTCCAGAATTATTAATTCCTGATGATATGATAGTCTAAGAAAACCAACAAAGTCAGCTGAAAACAGCAAAAAAAATTAAAAACAATACATAGCAATAATTATAAAAATAATCAGCAAATAACAAGGAAATCAAATAATAAAAATACCAAAAATATCCATTTATGTATAAAGACAGTTGGAATTGAGAAGCTCTTTTTAAGCAAAAAGAAAAGAAAGAAATTACTAAGGAAATGTCCAATAGATTTGATTCTGTCAAAAGAAACAGTTAACAAAATTCAATATCAAGAGACAAAATGGGTAAACTATTTGTAATGTAGGACAAAGTATAACTAGTTATAATATGTAAAGACATAAATTAATAAATACGAGTTCTTCAGTTTTGAAAGTGAACAAAATTTTTCAACTGACAGTTCAAAAAGAGGAAACACCAATGTCCAAAAGAATGCAGTTATCAAAAATTTTAAAAACATGCATTTAATTTGACCTTGTAATTCCCCTTTTAGTAATTCGTATCTGGGAGTTAATTAAGAATGTACCAAAGATTTAATCACCAGAAATTTATACTCAAAGCTCTTAATAAAACTAAAAATAAGTAACAAGCAAATGTCCACTGTTAAAGGACTGAATAAAATAAATGTTGCATATCTCATTCGCAAGAAGTTAAACATATATTGTAAATAACTGTTCACCGAAATAGAAAAGGTTTCTAAGATTTAGATAAGTAAAAAAGCAGCTTACAAAACACCATGTATAGTACAGGTCCATCTTCATAATACTTAAATACACATCTATATATTTTTGTATCATTGTAAAGTATCAGCAGTAATTATCTTTGGTCTTAAATGGGATTTTATATTTTAACCTATTTTGCTTTTTTCTACTTTCTAGTTTTTCTACAATGTACATACATACAACAGTTTCATCATAAATTAAAAGTATTTTTACTTAATAATAATCCATCAATTTCTGTTAATATGGAGCTGTTAATTCTGATGAAACTCATGCTTCAAAAGAGCATACCTCTTATGTTTAAAAAAATGTATGTGTATTAGCATTAAAACAAAGACATCATAACTAGTATTAAAATGGTATAAGAAATACTGTGACCAAAAATGGAACAGAAGTGAAAAAAAATGGCAGGGATAAAGCCAATGTAACTCCTGGGGAACAAAAATGAAAATAAAGAATATGTGCCTTATCTGTTTAAGAGCTCAAAAACTGTTTTTTAAAAATCTTAATATAAAGAATAGTTGATCACCATATTCCTGGCAAAAAAAACTTCAAATTTTTGAAAATTCAATCTATGTCTTTTGGTCCAAATAAATTTAATCTCTTGTATTTTCTCAACATATTTCCTTACGTGAGTGACCCTTAATATTCCAGTCTTCTCAAATTCATTTGATATTATTGTTTTGGATGCACACCGATGCTCTTCATACAAGGATGCCTACATCTTATGCAAATGACTTCACATAAACAAGGACTGCTGCAGGTCTCTTCCATGGCCTTTGTACATGGAACCACATGAGCTGGCTCCTTGGTTCCTGACCTGCAGTGTTCTGGGACTCTTTAGTTTAATGGTAAAGGGTACACACTCCAGAATCAAGTCTGCAGGTATGAGTTTCAGCTCTGTCCTTTACCTGCTAGAGGGCTTTGGTGCTCCTATTTGCTTGATCTTGCCATATACATTTTATTATAATTTTCTATATTATTGGGTTTTTAAATCCCTAATACCAGCTCATTATGAAGTTTAAGTCTATCATCCAGAGCATTAAGTTTTCCTCTGATGATTGACATCGTCAATACAAGTAATCCACAGGTTTTCATCACAGTAATTTTCATTAAAGAGTCAACAGTACCAGCCCCAAATGGGTGGCCGTGTTTACATTCCTGTTGGTGACCAGTATCAGCAGATGATGTGCCAGTTAGGGTACTGCACCCTTAAGAAGGGAAACCCTGATTCAAACTGGCTTAAACTAGAGAAATGCTTTCTAATTTGACAAGAATCTCAAGGGGCCTCAGTGCTGGTGGATTCAGCAGCTTGGTGAGGAAGGGCCCAGTTCATCACCTGGTTCCCCAGTGTTGTCCAACAGGCTGACCTCGTTCTCCCGCTCACCTGCTATGACCATAGCAGTGTAGAGCCATATCTGGACAAATTAACGTCCAAGAAAACAAAGCAATCATTTCCTCGTTTATTAACGCAGGGGCAACAAAACCTTTCTCAAAACCCCCATTAGAGAGGTTTCTCTATCCAGACACAAATGCCGTAATTGTTTCTAAGCCGTGGCTGCTAGAATCTGCGGGCAGGATGGGCACAGACTCATCAAGATTAACCCCAGCAGCTGGAATGGCAGGTGCTTTCCCTGAAACTCATGGAGGAGCTGAAACGCCGGAGTGGGAATGGGGACAGGACTGCACGTTGAGAGACAGCCATCCGTGTCTGCTGCACTTGACCCACTCGTGGCGTAGTGACAACTACCTTTTCTCTTCTGATGTTCAGGTAGCAAAAGGAGATGCTGAGGGGATCCCATCAGAACCCCTGCTTGCTACATCTATATGTATATTAAGTCAAAGGGAGACTCTACCATCAAGGAAAACAGAATTGCTGTCACATTCTACCCGCGTGTCTTCTTTCTGAGCCTGATATTACCCTCCGCTATGGACTTGAAGAGTCAGCAGGTAAATGAATGCTGTTTATCTTCAAATTACACACCACTCAGTACATGTTCTCTGCATATCAGGGCCTCATCGGATGGAGCAAACAGACTTGGGTGTCATCTTTCCGTGAAAAGGAGCAAAAAATCCTAGTCGAAGGAGCCAGCCACTTGTCCCCACACCTCTCTGTCCCGCTCGCTGCTGACATATCTCTAGTCCTAGACACACAGCGTGTAAATGTCATCCCACCCGCCTAAC
This sequence comes from Catagonus wagneri, assembly GCA_004024745.2. Classification (NCBI taxonomy): domain Eukaryota; kingdom Metazoa; phylum Chordata; class Mammalia; order Artiodactyla; family Tayassuidae; genus Catagonus; species Catagonus wagneri. The sequence continues at coordinate 10,325,163 of PVHT021183530.1, read as the reverse complement.
TCACGCAGCACAGAAATTCACGTTCTAATAGTTACTTGAGTGATTTGTTTGCAGATTTTTTTTGACACAAATTGGTTTTTCTTTAAGGTAAGTTTACAAATTCACAGCAGTCAATCCTGCATTAAACCTGGCTGATCAATTTTAATGAAATGCCCTAAGTCATAATAATAATTTTAAAAAACAGCCCTGTTTTATATTACAACAACAAAGAGGTATTTATTTGCCCCCAGGTCCTAGCCTCCACCTGCTCCTATATAAAGAAAACGTGCTGCAATAATAGTGACATTTTTAATTATGCTGTTTTTCTGTAAAACCCTGCTTTGTATATCATGATTATATGAGGTCATAACCAGCTTCTCCAGTGATGGGCTGGCCTCAGAGCCTAGAGCCTCACAGGTTCCCTGCAAAGAGAGTGGGAGAGGGTGTTACTACTGCCTGCAGGTTTGCAATTCTTTATTTTTTAATTATTAATAAAAGTCATTTTCAAATCCTCCCTTGACCCTGTCTTACCCTGGAGCTACACGCCCACGTCCAGAGAGAGAACCTGGCACCTGCCCCTTTCACCCCCTCACCTTCCCAGTCCAATGCCTAACGTCGCCATTTGCCTGTAAACTTCCGCTTTGAAGATTATCAACGGGCTGCTAGTCACCAATTTCAAAGGTTCTCATGTACCCCTCACTTCACGTCACCCCTCTGAGGAATCTGAGCCGTGTTCTGCCCCATAACCCACATGCCCCCTCAACTCTGTCCTCCGCTGGCTCAGTGACACTGCACTGGACAATCCAGTTTCCCCTTCCAGGTCCCCACCTCCACACTCACGGCACAGAAATGACACCCTCCTTGGCCCCGAGAGGCAGGCTTCACGTGACAGTAAGTACGCGGCTTCAGTGTCCCCGGTGCGATGACAGAGCCAGTGGTGTGCTGTCCTTGACTTGTAGGTAAATCTTGAAAGGGTTTCTATGGAAGAGAGTGACACACTGATGTCTGTGAGGTGGAAGGAAAGAAAGACGTCTCTGGAGGCCATGCCAAGGCTGGTGCAGACCTCAGAGAACCCGAGGCAGGTGAGCGGAGGTTCCAAAATAGACGCAGAGACACAAAAGAAGTCTTCGTCATATGAGAGGGAAAGAGGAGCAGGCAGAAATGAGAACTGTTAATGGGGCCCAGTCGCAGAACTTGTCACTTAACTGGATTTGGGGACAGGGGATGGGGGGAGGAGCATCCAGGTACCTCCTGTGGGGGTCACATTCACCAAGCCTGGGTCCAAGGAAGGGCGTTTCAGATGGTGATGGGCACCAGCAGTTAGTGTCTCAGTGTGTGCTGGCTGCGGGAACAAATGCCAGAGTCTGGGGGACCAGGGGGCTCAACAACAGACTGTTATCTCTCAGCTCTGGAGGCTGGGCATTGCAGGTCCAGAGCCCAGGGGAGGCCGTCCTCCCAATCCTTGGATGGCGCTTCCTCCCGGTGTCCTCAGGCGGTGGGAAGGGCAGGGGAGCTCTGCGGGGTCTCTTCTGTAAGAACACTAGTCCCATTCATGGGCCTCCGCCTCCAACCTAATCACCCCCAGAGGCCCACCTCCTAATACCATCACCTTGGGGCTTGGGTTTCAACATAGGGACTTGGCGGGGAGACACGGTTAGTCCAAAGAGGGAGGGAAACGGAAGCTGCTGAGTCTCCTGAGGGTTGCATTCCCCTGTGCCCTTCTCCTTTGCCAGGCTCTACATCCCCATCGACGATCCAGGGCTGGTAGGAACTTTGAGCCCTTGCCTCAGAGCAGCAGGAAGGGGACAGAACAGCCCAGGAATTCCAGGCCATAGTGAAATTTTCAGTCTGTGTCACAGAGGCTTCTCACAAGGCATCCTAGCAGAAGGGGCCTTGAAAAATGCCTGGGGTATCGATGGATGCCAGTGGTCACTGAAACACAGGAACCATGAGAGAGAATCAAAGGAAAAAAAAAAGAGGTGGTTCAAAGAGGAGGGGGACTGTATCATTTGTGAAGATTTTTCTCCCATTCTGTGGTTTATCTTTTCATTTTTTTAATGGTTTCCATTATATTTAAAATGGGTAAGCAATGAGCTGCTATGTACAGCACAGGGAACTATATCCAATCTCTTGGGATGGAATGTGATGGAAGAGAGTATGAGAAAAAGAATATATATCACTGTGCACCAGAAACGGGCACACCATTGTAAATCATCTATACTCAAACAAACAACAAACAAATAAATAAATAGGAGGGGAGGCAGAACTTGGAGAAGCCTTGTGGAAGTTAGAATTGGAAGCCCTGCTGGGGCCATAGGACCTGACAAGGCCACCATGGGTTTTGAATTAATCTTCATGGATCCAGTTATGGACTCCTGCCTGCCTAGGCTTCTCACACCCTCACATCCAGCCCAGACCTTGCCCATTAGCTCCCAGGGTGTCCATTTACAAGACTGTAGACCACTGTTTCAAGCTCATTAGAGCTATGGCTGTTGTTTTGGATCTCTACAATAGTGGTATAAGCCTTTTTTTTTTCTTTCCTTTTTTTCCTTTTTTTTTTCTTTTCACTGCTCGTGGCATGTTCCTGGGCCAGGGATCAAATCTGAGCCACAGCAGTGACCTGAGTCACAGCAGTGACAATGCTGAATCCTCAACCCACTGAGCCACCAAGGAACTCCAGAGTAAGCCTTAGAAATGGTGAGCAGCATTTGAAGAGCAGGTGGGAGTCATTTTCAGTTTAGGTAATCTTTTTTTTTTCTTTGTCTTTTTAGGGCTGCACCCACAGCATATGGGGTTCTTAGCTAGGGGTCTAACAGGAGCTACAGCTGCCAACCTACACCACAGCCACAGCAACGGAGGATCTGAGCTGCATCTGCGACCTACACCACAGCTCATGGCAGTGCCATATCCTTAGCCCACTGAGCAAGGCCAGGGATTGAACCCACCTCCTCATGGAGACTAGTTGGGTTCATTAAACCCTGAGCCATGACGGGAACTCCCAATCTAGGAAATCTTAACTGTGAATACACATTCTTCATCACCTTCCAAACTTGAAATCGGGTGACTACTTTGCTTGGCAGCTTCCCCTTTGTTCCTAAGACCTTCAGCTTATCAGAGACACACTGAGATTCACTTCCAGAACTTAATACAAGTCTTGATTGTTATTAAAAGGAAAACTATTGGACCTTGGTATCAGGAACCAGGGTCCACATTTTTATTTTATCTGCACAGAGTCAAGAGGCTGCTTCTGGTCTTATTCAGAGGCTTCCAAATTCCACGTTTGGAGCAGCCATCAGGTAGGGGTTCAACTGGAGTCTTAGAAAGATTTATTTCAGCATTTATTTTTCCCTCTGGGCAGTGAGACTTGCTGCTCTGGATTTTAAAATAACAAAGATTGATCTTAAGTTCATTTCCATAAGTATGCTGGGCACAGAGGAAAGGCGAGAATGCATGGTGGTTCCTGGCTGAAATGTGGCAGCTCAGTCCAAGGAGAAGTCCTCACAGGGTCATGAAATTTCCCATGAATACTTAAGCTTCAACAAGGTGCAGTTTCTTTCAAAAGGACTTTGGTCAACAGATTTGCACTGAAATAAACCTTACCAGTTGACGTGAGCTTAATTAAAAAGTGATAAATCTCCCTTGCCTCGTCGATCAGCTGTTTAAAAGAGAGAGAAACTTCAATCTCTGCTCTTAAGTCACAGCAGTTGGCACTTATAAACACAATTTCCATGATATGTTTTCTGTCTAACAAATATGGAGCCCATATATTGGAGGGGAAGGATAAACTAGGAGTTTGGGATTAACATATACATTCCACTATATATAAAATAGATAATTAACAAGGACCTACCGTGTAGCACAGGAAACTCCACTCAATATTCTGTAATAACCTATACGGGAAAATAATCTGAAAAAGAATGGATGTGTGTATACGTATAACTGAATCATTGTGCTGTACCCTGAAACTAACACATCACTGTAAATCAGCTAGACTCCAATATAATATAAAAGTTAACAAAAAAGAAAAGAGAGCCCATGTATTTTTTTTTCTGGAAAATGTTAACTAGTTTTTCATGTTTTATTTATATTTACCTGACTGAAGTTGTATGTGCTACCTACCAGAGATGAAGCAGTATGGCTAGAGGGTCCCAAGTTCCCAAGGTCTAGGTGTATAACAACAGTGTGCCTGCCTCAGTGCAAAAATTAAAATGAGAGGGTCTTTCATGACTGGAAATGGACATCTGAAGCCATCACAAGATTTCAGCTTCTCAAGCCCTCTGAGATAAACTTCCTGTGGGTGAGGACCCCATGCATGACTCCGCTTAGTCACCCAAGTGCAGCTTCAGGAAGATCAGCCGTGCTGGTGACATGACTCAGAAAGCAGACTGCATTGGGAGGGGCTTTGTTGAGCAGCTACCCTTTCCTTCCTGGAAATGTGGAAGGTAGGGATGGTGTTTACATCTTTCAGACACTGAAAGTGGCCCTGGTCTGTGCTCTTTGGGTTGGCTTTTAGGTTAAGTGTCCAGAGGTGAGATCTCAGTTCTTTCTCCCTCAGTCTTATACTTTCCCCTTCTGTGGTTTTCAACCCTTGGAAGGGGTGGGTACCATTCAGGTCTCTTTTTGGGAATCTCACTTTCTAAGTGTCTTCTACAGTACAGAGAAATTTCTCTGCCTGTGGCTCTTAGACCATCCATATATACCTCCTGTTTATGTGCTTTCCTCTAGAAATTTCAAGGAAATCTTTTACTTATTTATTTATTTATTTTGCCTTTTGTTGTTTTAGGGCCACACCCGCAGCATGTGGAAGTTCCCAGGCTAGCGGTCTAATGGGAGCTACAGCTGCCGGCCTCCGCCACAGCCACAGCAACAAGGGATCTGAGCCACATCTGCAACCTACACAACAGCTCATGGCAACGCTGGATCCTTAACTCACCGAGCGAGGCCAGGGATCGAACCCGCAACCTCATGGTTCCTAGCTGGATTCGTTTCCACTGAGCCATCTTGGGAGCGCCATAGAAATTTCAAGAAAATCTTTTAAAAGGAGGAAGGAGGGGGGTAGAGAGGGAGGAAAAAGGGAGGGAGGAAGGAGAAGAGGAAGAAGAAGGAGAAAAAGAAAAGTCTTATTCTTCTCAAGTTCCTTCTCTTGCAACTGAAAGTCATAGATTTCAAGGCCCAATTTAGTTCCACTGGATCTTTTTATGATCTCCCTTCAAATAAAACTTCAAGGTAATAAAATCAGTCTCCTGAGTTGATATATCTCAGTTTTAATGAAAGAAAGGATCAGAATAAAAGAAATTGCCTTTTAAAAATAATAATATGCGGAAGTCTTACCAATATTTCCAATTATTATCCTATTACAAGTCAGCTTACATTTAAGAGAGTAAGAAGATGTTGAACATACTTTAGACAACCCTGACACAAGAAATAAAACACAAACAGATCTGTGTAAGACCAAGACCCCACTTAGCCATTGCCTTCCCTCTTTTCTTTGACTGGAATCTATTAGTTTTATAAATTTTTGAAATTTCAGTTGTTCTTATCTGATTTTGACATTCTGGGAAAGGACAAAGAAAGACGGTGCCATGGCCATTCCCAGTTCCTCTGAGTGCTTCTTATTCTGGTGTTATCTACAATTATACTTAGCATGTATCTAAATACAAAATCAAGATAGAAAGCACTTTTTCTCATTCATTAATTTACTTATAGGAAAATTCTAATATGGAAAACTATAAAAGTTAAGTTGCTTTTAATTTAAGCAGATGAGTTATACTTATTGAGAACTCATTTAACAATATACAAAAATCTGTGATACGTGGTTGGTTTCCCTTTAGCAGCATTTCATCACATTTTAGGTCACAGGGATTCCTTATCACCACCCCTTTCTTTCAGGCTAGATCATCACCTAATAAGCAGTATGATGTTCTACTCTATAAAGTACTTTTTAATTGCCTTTGTATTTCAACTGGAATTTTAAAAAATGAAAAAAGATAAAATATTTACGTCACATAGTAGGTGATGCTCTTTCTTAAGATAAAATACTTTACAGTTTCTTATAAGAAAGAAAAAAGGAGTTCCTGCTGTAGCACAATGGGATCAACCATGTCTCTGCAGCACCGGGACACAGGTTCGATCCCTGATCCTACACAGTGGGTCAAAGGAATTGGCATAGCCACAGCTGCGAAGTAGGTTGCAACTGTGGCTGGGATCCGATCCTTGGCTGGGAACTTTGTATGCCATGGGATGGAAAGAAAAGAAAGAAAGAAATAAAGAAAGAGAAAAGGGAAAGAAAGAAGAAATAAATGAAAGAAAGAAATAAAGAAAGAGAAAGAAAGAAAGAAAGAAAGAAAGGAAGGAAGGAAGGAAGGAAGGAAGGAAGGAAGGAAGGAAGGAAGGAAGGAAGAAAGAAAAAGAAAAAAGAAGGAAGGAAGGAAGGAAGGAAGGAAGGGAGGGAGACAGGCCTATTTTATCTTACTGTATAGCAGGTGGGGATGAGAGAAGAAGAGGTGCAGTCTTTCCATGCTGATGGAAAGTGAAAGACAACATTCCCAGTGAAGAGTGGGTTCCTAGAGAGCTTGAAAGGTGTTAGTTAGGACCCTGTGACAGCCTGCCACACGAAGCCAACAAGGAAGCTGTTTTGCAAATGTGTGACCTGAGAAAAGAGGTTTAGTGGAGTTGGGTAAGGAAGTGTCATCTCCATCCTTCTCTTTGATACAATAAAAATCTTTAAATCCAGTTTGGATCGAGGGAATTCAGGCGAGAGCAACGCGAGGAAGCTGGCAAATCACCTCCCACATAAATAAGCATGAACATGTACAAAACAACAATTTCAGGGCTCTGGAAATTAACCAAATTTCAGCCACAAATTGAGAAGAATTTAACCAAATTTCAACAACAGATTGAGAAGGATTTAATCATGAAAAGTTACTAACATTAAGATTAAGGTTAAAAACAGGAGGAGTATCTGGTCCTCTCACCTGGGACTAGTCCCATCCCACCCCCTCCTCGTTCATGGCCCAGGAGTGTCACCAGGGCAGGAATGGCCTGGAAAACCACTGCCTTGCTGCCACGGGAGTGAGGGCAGTTAGCTTGGAGGGAGGCTGAAACTCAAGATGGCATTGTCAGTAGATGTACAACTTACTAGGAAATGAGCAGGGAAAATCTACTGCTTTTCCAGCAGAGGGCGCAATCCCAGTGAGGGCAAGGATCAGAGCAGCAGGAATTTGGTGGGGAGAGCTTAGAAATGAGAAGGCCAAAGACAGAGAGAAGAACTCTGCACATCTCTGGCTGACTATCAGCAAGCAAGGGAGACCTGTGAGGTCTGAGAAGAAAGTAAAAGCTGAGACTCGTTGGAGAGGTGGCTGGACTCTGGACGTGCTCCCCAACTCGCATGCAGACTGTACTGACAGGCTGAAAGCCATATAGACGCAAGGCGTTTGAGCATCACCTCTGCCCAAGTTATTGTCTCTTTACTCAGCTAGGCAGACACAGGGGCGATCCCACAAAAGTCAAAATGTCGAACTTCCGGAGTACAGCAAAAGCAGTCCTAGGAAGGAAATTCATAGCAATAAACACCTACATTAAGAAACAAGAGCGATCCTAACTAAACAACTTGAACTCTGTGCCTTAAAGAACTAGGAAAAGAAGAAGCTGAGCCCAAAGTTAGCAGAGGAAAGGAAATGATTCTTCTCTTTCTATGGAGGCAAGAGAGTTCAAGTTCTCAGAAGTGCTGGGCTCGGCCAATGTATCAGAAAGTGAGTCACAAGACGAACTCGCTGCTGCAGTTCTTGATGTGTTTTTTAATTTACCTGTAGATATTTCCTCTCACCTGGAATTAAAAGGTGTACAATTTGCCATTTTCATGATGTTTGCATTCAGAGCTAGAAGTGGCAGAGCGAACTTTTGAACTTAGGTATACTTAGACCAGTCAACTCAGGCCCCAGTGTTGCTCGTGTATAATTCTTATAGATAAAAGCCAATATGGAATTCCCACTGTGGTGCAGCAAAAATGAAGCCGACCAGGAATCATGAGGTTGCGGCTTCGATCCCTGGCCTTGCTCAGTGGATTAAGGATCTGGTGTTGCCATGAGCTGTGGTGTAGCTTGCAGATGTGGCTCAGATCCCACGTTGCTGTGGCTGTGGTGTAGGCTGGCAGCTATAGCTCCGATTTGACTCCTAGCCTAGGAACTTCCATATGCCGTGAGTGCAGCCCTAAAAAGCAAAAAACAAAAAAAAGGGGGGGGGAAGAGTCAATACAACAATCATCTAATAAAACTATCTCAGTTAATTATATCTCTTCACTCCACAAGTTATGATGTAGATGAAACAAGTTAGGTGACTACTATCAATTTTTAGTATTTCCAAAAGTTTTTCTTTTGGATGTGGAACATATCCAACTGATTCTTTTCATAGTAGGTTTCTTTGATCATGACTCAAAAATATAACCTCTAAAGTTTATAATTTTGAGTTCTTTTTACACATGAGGCTAGTCAGGTGGAAAAAATGTGGATGACCTGACAACTTACATATGTAAGTCCCGACAATGTTGAACCAGAATTAAAATCTCCTGATCTACCTTTTTTTTTTTTTCTTGGCTTTTTGTGGCTACACTTTCCACATATGGAAGTTCCTGGGCTGGGGGTCAAGTCAGAGCTGCAGCTGCCTGCCTACAGCACAGCCACAGCCAACTAGGGACCCGAGCCACGTCTTCATCCTACACTACAGCTCACAGCAGTGCCAGATCCTTGACCTACTGAGCAGAGGCAGGGATGGTACTCGCATCCTCATGGATACTAGTCAGCTCTGTTACTACTGAGCCACAAGAGGAACTCCCTGATCTACCACTCTAAGTATAAACTCTAAATGTGACAAAATCAATTATACATAGCCTCCTGCCATCATTGGAGAAACTGACTAGAGCAGTCATACGGTATAGAATCCTAAATGAAAGCCAAATGATGTAATGAAGGAACTTGGCTACTTCCCTTAGTGACTTTTAGTTGTAGTCTGAACTCATTAAAACAGTAAAATCCACTCACTTGCTCTTGACCAGCCTCTTTTAATGGGATGTGAAGGAACAGGATAGGATGGATAGAAAAGAATAGAGCAGAATAGAGCAGAATACAGTAGAATAGGAGTTCCCATCGTGGCTCAGTGGTTAACAAATCCGACTAGGAACCACGAGGTTGCAGGTTCGATCCCTGGCCTTGCTCAGTGGGTTAAGGATCTGGCATTGCCGTGAGCTATGGTGTAGATTGCAGACGCGGCTCGGATCCCGCGTTGCTGTGGCTGTGGCGAAGGCCTGCGGCTACAGCTCCTGTTAGACCCCTAGCCTGGGAACCTCCATATGCCGCGGGTGCGGCCCTACATAAAGGCAAAAAGACAAAAAAAAAAGAATACAGTAGAAGAGATCACATGCATCCTATATGTGAGTATTTCTTCATGAAATTCTTACACGTGTTTTGGGTGATACTGCACAACATACTTGTAACTGTAAGTTGAAGGAAAATATTTACCTAATGTACCATTGGTCTATGGCTTTCCACATGTTTCAAATCATCACTAAGCCCTGTGTACCCCTTTAAGATCCAAGTCTATTTCATGCTGTCAAAAATAAGGGAAGTAGAATGTTCAGCCACTTCTATTTAATTTATATGTGTATACTATATCATTATAAAATGATTCAGTAAGGCTGTTTTGAAATAGCATAACCAGGTTGAAAATGTGTAAAACTAAGTGTGGTGTAAGAGAAAATCGGGTCATATCGTCATACTTACATTATTTGTATTTCTACCTCTTTATTCATACCTTGGATGATCAAATAGTTTGACGGATTTGCTTTTTTCTAATTATATTAACCACATGGGCCACACCCACATGACTCAAAATAGAAGCTCCAGAAGCCAGATATTTAGGAGAAATAGGATATTGTCCTTTGGGCCCGTCTAACCACTACCTTCCAGGATCTTTGGGTTGATGATTAGCTTTCTAAAAGTCCTAGGAACAAAAGACTGTCTCCTTTCTTCCGTTCCATGCACACTTCTCTCTGGGCACGTACATGCCTCTGGCCTGTGTGTATACGGACATGCATGGTTGTGAGAGATTTTTAAAGGAAGAAAAAATGACAGCCGTGGCGAGAGAGGGGTCTCAACCACTGTGGATAAATCAATCCATCACAAAAAAAAAAAAAAAACAATTCTGCCATGAAACTTAATCACTAAAGGTCATGTCGGGGAGTAAGGAACAGATTAAATTAGCATAGTATTAGATATGGAAAATGATTTCTGTCAAAATCATCTTTACCACAATTATAATATGTTAATTACGTATTTCATTAAGGAAGTTGATTATGGTTCACGGATGAAATCACGCCTGCAAGACACCTGGAAGGGGCGGTGGAGCCTGACACCGGCCCCTCGCTCCTGCTGGAGCCTTCTCTCCGTATCTCCACCTCCTCCCCACCCGCTCTGCGCCCCTGGTTCTCCTTTCCCCATTTCCATCCTCCTCCTCAGCCCCTGCTGAGGGCATCAGCAGTGCCAGGAGGTTTCCATCTTTCAGCTGATCTCACGCAGGGACTCGCGGGCTCATGGGCACAGCGGGCCTGAGGGAGGGGACCGTGGCCATTCACCCCTGCCTGTGAAGCTCTTCAATTTTGCTCTTTTACTTTTTTTCCTTTTTAGGGCCGCACCCACGGCATATGGAAGTTCTCAGGCTAGGAGTCGAGTAGGAGTTGCAGCTGCTGGCCTGCGCCACAGCCACAGCGACGGGGAATCCGAGCTGCGTCTGTGACCTATGCTGAAGCTTGTGTCGGTGCCAGATCCTTAACCCACTGAGCGAGGCCAGGGATCAAACCCGTGTCCAACCCGCTGAGCCCCAACGGGATTTCCAGTTTGGCTCCTTTTTAACACTCCTGCTCATCCCTTTGTCTAAGATGCTTTGTTTTCCTTTCCTCCCCACCCCACCACCCTGCTGCCCACCTTCTCCAGCACTCCGGTCCCAGCTCCGGGCCCCCCAAGCCCTAACTTCAGCCCTGACGTTTGAGCCCCCTGTGGTGCCTGCCCGTGGAGCCTTGCTGTCTCTGTGGCCGTGGCCTGCTGACAAGCTGCAGGGCTTCCGTCACCCTCTTCCAGGAGCCGTGCTCCACCGTCCGGATGCCGACCTGAGGCTGATGTTAACAGCACATCGTAATCCTGTCCCAGGAAGCAGCCACAGTGAAGACAGCAATGGGGACGGAGTCAAAGGTGGCTTGGGACACTTGAGATCTGAGAGCCAATTATTTTAGTCAATAATCGGTGAGCCCTCTCAGTATCATCCATTCATTTTTTTTTTTTTTTACGATGGCCCAACATTAATTCATGGGGAAACGTACAAGTGTTTAGAATTCCCAAGTTTTATTACGGCCCTCACGTGTCCCTTGCTCGTATATCTTACAGATCCAAGTCAAGGGATGCAGGGCTCCGTTTCGGTGCCCTCTGCAGTGATGGCCTTTTGCGCTTAGGCGCATCAAGCATATTATAAGGAGGGGGCAGAAACAGGAAGCCCTCGTGTTTCACTTTATGTGCACATTTCCATGCAGAGTCCTAAGGCAGCCCTGGCTCAGCCCCCACCAGCCAATGAAGCAGAAGGCAGGGAGGTGACCAAAAGCGGGGGCTTGTCCGCGCCCATGGGAAATGGTCCCTGGGGAGACCCCCTGTGTGGAGGCTGCTGCACCTCTGGCTAGTCTCTGGTTCTCATCTTCCCCCACGAGTGGGATGCAACAATGCTTCTGCGCCCTTGTGCCGGCAGACTTTGCCCCGCAGAATAATCACCATTGGAATTAAGCATAATTGTCAAGAAATACTTGGTCATCACAAGAAAGACTGTCTTATACAACTGTCCCTTTGCTTTCCAACAGTAATTACTTTAGTAATTAATCTCTGTCATTTAACTGTATTACATTTTGAAAAGAGAAAATGGAAGAAAGACCGGTTTCAAACTAATTTACATCACAGTTTAAAATCCCAGAATAGGGTGAATCAAATGTCAAATTTAGCCCTTTCACATTTTTCTAAAACAGCCCCGTTCTAACACCCAGTGCAGTGGAATCAGAAGCAAGAAGCCGAGGTCACCTCTTCCTGAAAGGCCAGGCTTCAAAGGCAATATTGCCTCAAATTCTTCATGGAAATCCTCCTGGCTTGTTCCAAGGTGCTCAGAAATACAATTAATAAACCCATTGAGCAGAGCAATAGGAAATCTCTTCTGTCCAACGACCATTTAGGTTGCTGGTAATGTCAATGGCCCATAGTGCAGCACAGGCATTTGTTAATGACATCATCATACAGTAAGTGAATAAATCTGTTCCAGCAATCTCCTTTAATTCCTTTTCACCTCATTTCATCGTTTCAAATTAACTTGTTTGACCTTGTTTATTGTACACCTCATTATACTTAATTTTCAAAGAAGTGCTTTTAATATACTAAAATTTTCCTCAATTTCTTATTCCTTTTTTAATATTAGTAAGAGCTCATGGATTACCTTTCTTTTTAATAACAACCCTTATTAATGAAACATTTTTCACGAGACTACACAAAAATTCACAATGTAGTTTTTAAAAAAATCAGATTTCCCTCACTCATTATCAAGGTATACCACTGGCTTGTTTAAATAGAAATTCTTCAGAGTTAATAATCCATAATAAATTTTAAACAAAATCTTCCTCATTGGGAACTATACTGAAAATGGAAATGTCTATTGCTCTCAGTGCAGGAAAGGCTAATATCAGATAGGTAATAGGATTGAGAAATTGTTCGGGCACTTTCCATCTGATAGTTGGATAATAGTTACGTGAGTAAATGAGTAGGCACTTATTTGTCTAATAAGGTAGATGTTTGTCTTTTCTGCTAATGTACAATTCAGATATACAGTACGATTCTAGCATTCAATATTCAATTGACTTGTTTCTTCAACGAATACAAACCTTTACTATTTCAGATGCTTTGTTAGACATAGAAAAAGAACGTAGCTTAAACGGGTGAGCTGGGAGGAGTTTTAACATGCCTGTATGTAGAAAAAGAAAATCAGGGTGAAGTAAGATTGAGCAGGATGGGAAGATGAGGTGGGGGGGAAGAGGTGGGACAGTGGTGAACCCCGTTTCGTCATACCACTTCCTTCTGTGTCCCCAAACATCTCTGCAATCCCCAGGGACACACAAATGCTGGGGCAGGTGACATGTGTAGCTTACCTGGCTTGCTGACTGAGTCTGGTTTATCTTTGTTCTTTTTTCATTTTTTTTAAAGTTTTATTGAAGTCTATTTGATTTACAATGTTGTGATCATTTCTGCTGTACAACAAAGTGATTCAGTTATACATGTGCACACATCCGTTCTCTTTCAGATTCTTTTCCCACACAGATGATCACAGAATATTGGGGAGAGTTCTCGGTGCTGCACAGCAGGTCCCTGCTGGCCAACCATTCCATATACCTCAGCGTGCAAATGCCAAGGAGTACTTTACAGTATTTATTGCACCTGCATCTCTGTTTGGTCTTGCTTTTGCTCTTTTGGCTGGATGAAGATGAAATCAAACTTCATGAAAACAATGGAAATGCTTCCGTGTAATTTAACCACGTGTTTTCACAGCCCCAGTAGAGTTTTTCGAGTTCCTTAGCTAGTCTTCATTGCTCTCTGGCAAAAAGCAGAGAGCAGGTATTCATAGAGGCCCAGAACCTCCTGATTAGAGAGGAGGCTTACGGTTCACATATACAGATATATGGGAGATTAAGGGAAACAAAAAAACCTTCTGCCAATTGACCTGCTGCGTGAATATACACCAGGGCACAGTGCATGGAAAGGCTACGGGGTTTTCATTAACAAGGACTGACTGATACTTAAGAGCTGGGTTCTCCCCCCACTCCTCCTCCAGAGTGAGCTTGTTATCCTCGCAGGCTGGACACCGCAGCAGCACGTCTGTCTCTCCCCCTCTTCTCCCCAAATCAAAGATCAAAGGCTGCATTTGTAAAGCAAATAGTTGGAGAGTTACAGCCGGGTTTGATGAAAACCCACTCCAGGCCTCTTGGGAGATATTACCTTCCTCATTATTCCACTGATTGGCCTTATTTCATCCAAGGATTACTGCACATTCTCCTGACGGCTGACGAGCAGCTTCATGAATATACAAAATAATCCGGCGGCACTGGGCCAGCACTGATTATTATTGTGAAACTCGGAGGAGCTGCTTCAAATGAGCTGCTGGAGACGGTGGAACTCTTCCTCCCCGTTTTCCATCTGATTTTACCACAAGGATCCTTATTAGGCTATTTTTCACATGTCTGTAAGAGAAAGAGAAAGAGAGAGATATTGCATCTAGTTAAAAATGATCAGGGAATTCTGGGTACCAGATGTTTTTTGCTTAATATTGCAAAATGCCTTTTATTAGATTACACTGAGCACTTACTAACTACAGTTAAACTGCTTTGCAGAGAAACCCAATGGGAATGGTGCCCTAAATAGCTTTCCTGGGTTTGTTTTTTTCCTTTCCTTTCTTTCTTTCTTTTCTTTTTTTTTTTTTGTGGTGCATAGTCTCCAGCATGTGTGTGCTTATTCACGGTCGTGTGTGCGTATGTGTGTGTGTGGCTGAATAAGTCACTTGGGAGAGAGGGACTGTGGATATGAAATTATCAAGGACTATTACACACTGGCCTGGAATAATTTAGCATCACACTGAAATCGAGTCTCTTTGGCCAAAGTACTTGGCCAAGGTGTTAATGAAACAGTAATGGTAGAGAGCAAAGGTGTTTATTTTCAGATTCAGTCAGGCAGAAACAGCTTTGACATAAAGTGCCTCCATGGCTCCAGTCTCCTCTGATGCGTTCCGACTGGCAAGGAAGCTGCTTTGGGTACAGAGTCTTTCCTTTCCTTTATGCTTATTGTGAAAAGCCCACGGGATACGGTAGAGGCCCTGTCCCCATGCTCAGAAAGCAGCTTCTCCACTAGACATTTTAAACAGAACCAGGGCTTGAGTTTCCATCCTAAAAAACACGTATTCCCCTGGTTCTGGATAAGAAGGTGTGCCTCCGATTGGCTTTCTCCACCCACTAAGCCAATCAGAACCCTTGATTAACAGCATTGTTAACTTAATATCTGATAAACGAGGCTCTGTGACTGTCCTTTATAGCTGGATACACTTGTTTTTACTGATTGTGAGCAGCTGAACTGTTCTGGGCAATGCAAGTCTTATCCTGCACCGTGCAATTTGTCACATGAAATGTATGACTGGCACGAGTGACCCTGGATTACGCTGGCCAGAGCATCATCCAGCAGATGGATTTCTGGGCCAGGAGGAGAAAGAAGTCTTCTCTACCGACTCTGGTCATGATAGCAACTTACTCTGTTTCGACCAGGAGAGAGCTGCCTCTCAGGGGAGACACCATTGCTGGCGAGGTGAGTAAAATCCAGTTCTGGGTGAGTCTGGGGTTGGCACAGACTTCTTTCAGAAGGCTGTTTATTCTGCTCCTGGGACTACATCTCACCCAATCCATTCAGCTCCAGAGACACGGCTAATCAGGGGGTGTATGGAAAGCATTTTCAAATACAGCACGGACCTGCAAGGTGTTAACACTCTGATTATACGTCACCAATACCATTGGAGAAAAACTACCCATGGTCATTTCACATTGAGAACAAATTCCACCCGCATTTTCAAGGGCATCTAACAGGGTCCAATGTCCACAAGGGGTCCAGTAAAATTCCAGAGCCCTTGACACTTTCTGGTCCAGTCCAAGAATATCCCCGTTCTTTTTTATCAGAGCATCCTTTGAGCTGGTGTCGGGAAGAGGCTGACAGCCAGAGAAGCTATGCCGTGTTGATGAGGAAGATGAGATTCCAGCTTCACCCGGCTGCTCCACAGAACCAGCCGGCACAGTAATTTAATGAATCTACATTTCATGACTGAAGTGATAAGGATGAAACGTTTTAAAATAACCAAAAGGTAGATACACCAAAAGAGCCTGATGAAACATTAAATGAATGTAGTGTAACACATTATCTTTGCTTCTGCACATCCAAAAAGCGCAATGAACTAAAACATTGCATTAGGCCAAGAATAAAGCTAAAAATTAAATTGGCTCAGAAAGATCTAGGGTAGTGGTTTATGCACTCTGAATGCAGTAAATTTGGTCATTTAATCTCCCTACCTCTGATGTGCACACTTAAAAGAACATGGGGCTTCTGGGGAAAAGTTGAAAGGAAGGGACATGGCTAAGATTCTGCCCTGAACTCTTTACCTGGTGCCAGAAGGCAAGAGACGAGTCAGAGTCACGTTGGCTTTTTTTTTTTACTGTAAAATTGCTTCCATTTTCCAACATTTAAGTGCAGCGAATGTCAACAAACATAAAATATGAGCTACTTTGTAAAAGATGGAAAACAGACCCAATAAAGAAGACGTATTCAAAAATATAATACTGCCCCTTCAAATCAATAAATAAAGACAAGCATTTCATACACTAATGCATTTATCTATGACCATTATAAATTAGTTGCTTGCCAGAAAATACACTTCTTAGCACAAGTGCCATTATTTAAAGTTGTCTATTTAATGCACACTTAGTATATTTCCTCATCCAAAGCTTCTCTGCATAATTAGACAACATTCATTCTTAAAAACTAAAGTAGATGCCAAACATGCAATACATAAAGCATGACGTTTTACAAATTTACATCTTCAAAAGTTATGTGCGGTTTCAGATAAAAGAAATTGCAAAAAGATCACTCTATTATGATGGCCCTGGTTATGCTGCGTGTACTCCCAGAGTGAGCTGGCAGAAATGTGAGCCGTTGGGCAGCCGTTCTTCCTGAACCTCAGTTAGTGCATATTTTCTAGGGTGATTCTCTTGCATTTAATAATGCACCAAATTGTGTCCTCTGGGGTCTCTGGGTCACCCTCTGGGGTCATCACTAGGGGCACTCAAGTCTCATCAACGTCTTAGTTGCCTCAAGTGCTCTAATTCATGGTCTTGGCTCCGTACTCAATTTTTTCATTCACTTATTAACTTATTCATTTTTGCCACACCAGCAGCCTGTGGAAGTCCCCAGCCAGGGACTGGATAAGACCGACACTGCAGCAGTGGCAACGCCAGTCCTTTAACTCACCTCACCAGAATGGGGATTGAACCTGTACCTCCACAGTGACCAAAGCTGCCACCGTCGGATTCTTAACCTATCGCCCCATAGCAGGAAGTCCTCAACACTCTTCTTCTCTGCATGTCCCAAGACAAGCCTTTGGAGAAAATCTCAAGGACTGATAGCTAAGTTCATACATCTCACTGCCTCCTTCCTTACGTTTCCCTATTTTCCTTTACCAACATCGCCAAGATTCTCCATGTTTCTCTACTACGCCATCTCCCAAGCCCACCACTGGCCTCTGCCATTGTTAGTTTTTTCACTAACAAGTTGACCTGATGAATGTTTGACTCATTATCAGACTATGGCACTAGGCTAGATGGGTTGTTTACAGTGAGTTGAGGGTTATTTTAGCATATGATGATCAGAGCAGCTCAGGTAGCAGGCATAGTCTAAGAAGCCAGAGTGGTCCTGAATCATCGGAACTGATGAAGCTCAAGATAACCTTTGAAGAAATGTTCTTCTTGCCTCCCAGGTAATTGGACTCAATTATCACGTTCCTCTTTTTCCCAAGGGGACCTTTTACTTACCTGGAGACAGGAGGTGGGAGAAGCCCTGAGAGGTCACAGAAACTTGCAAGCACAATAAATAGACATTTTATGCTGTGTTACACCATGACTTTAAGAGATTTTACCAAAAGATAATTCTTCTTTTCACTTCCATGTTTCAGATATTTCTACAATATGAAACTTGTATAATTATTCAAGAACCCCTGAGCCCACTTTATCACAGGTGGCCTCAACAGACTGTAGAAGGAGGAGTTCCCATCATGGCTTAGAGGAAACAAATCTGACTAGCATCCATGAGTATGCAGGTTTGATCCCTGACCTCGCTCAGTGGGTTAAGGATCCAGCGTTGCCATGAGCTGGGTTGTAGGCTGCAGACACAGCTCGGATCCTGAGTTGTTGTGGCTGTGGTGTAGGCCAGTGGCTACAGCTCCCATTCGACCCCTAGCCTGGGAACCTCTGTATGCTGCAGATATGGCTCCAAAAAGACAAAAGACAAAAAAAAAAAAAAAAGATTGTAGAAGGGAAAAAAAAACAAGGAAAGATTCTAGATATACCTATTGAGTCAATCTCTTGGGCAAGAGAGAGTCCAAAAAGGAGAAGAGGATGCTGACTATTCTGATGAGAACCCTGGCATACAGGATGGATTGTCTACACAATGGCCAGCCATCCCTCCCTTCATCTTCCCGGTTAACACGGAATCAAATTCTATTCACTTTCCAAGTGCTGGGCCCTTCAAGACTGAGAGGATAACGTGATCTTTTTTTTCTGAAGCAAAGCCAATCATCACAATCTCATTCCAGCTGTTGTGGTTCATTTGGACCCAAGCACACGATACAACCCTCAATATACAGGACTGCTGAGGCAAAAGAATGGTGGGGAAGTTTTATCTTGCCCCCTGAAACAGCATGTAAGCAGGAACATTCTACTTCCTTGCCTTTGGACATCTTTGTTACCTTGATCTGCAAGAACTGTCCTGGGACCGAGTCTACAGGCTGAGGATATCAGAACAAAAATATGGGAAGAACCTGAATCCTCAGTCCTGCACTAAATAACTCTACGCCTCAACTTCTTTGTTACTCCTAATAGTAAATATCACTATTACTTAAGACACTTCCAGTTGCCTCTTCCTTTATTTGTAGACAAAAGCATCTTAAATGATAGGCTTAGAGATAAGCCAGGAAAAATGGGGCTGAATAGATATTCCTTAATAATAAAGAAGGGGAGGAGAAAGGTTTCAGGTTAAGCCATACCAACTGACAGAGAGGCTCTTGAAGCAGGTGGACTGTCAGGAAGATGAAAGTGAATGCAGAGGAGTTCCCGTCATGGCTCAGTGGTTAGAGAATCCGACTAGGAACCATGAGGTTGCGGGTTCGATCCCTGGCCTTGCTCAGTGGGTTAACGATCCGGCGTTGTCGTGAGCTGTGGTGTAGGTCGCAGACGTGACTCTGATCCTGCTTTGCTGTGGCTCTGGCGAAGACAGTGAATGCAGAATGGGGAAAGATTGTGAAATCTCCACGTGGCCCCCTTGAATACAGCTCCTAGTCTGCTGGTTTGGAACTCCCTCAACTTTGCTGCAAAAGGAAAGCAAGAAGGATGCTAAATCTTATCCAGAAGATAGTGACACAAATAGACATGTGCAACTGTGCCATGCTGAAAACAAATTATGTACTTCCAATTCGTAAAAGTATTAGTGCAAGTAATTTCCACAGGAGGAAACAATCTCATTAGATTGGAAGTAGAAAAAGAGCTCTTTATTTGTAATTTGTCCAGGCAAACTTTCTAAAGGAGGTAAATTTCCAAAAGCTCCCTGGGAAAAAAGACACCTTTTCTCCCATTTACCACCTACTCATCTGTTCTAGATTATAAACTCCTAGAAGGTGTGCAGGTGTTTTTATTGTAGTATTATATAGCACCCAACTTAAATGTTAGTAAAAAGAGGTCACTTTTCCTAAGTACCCTCTGTCTTTTCTGTTTAATGGTCTGTAGATTTCTGGGTTTTGTACATTGATTCACCCTGTTCCGACAAGAGCTGGCCACTCTTAGGCAAGGTAAACAATGACTGGTAACTAAAAAGTGAATATAAGACGCTGGGTCTGCCTTGCCGAGCACTGGTTGTGGTCTATTTATTGACAGTAAACCTTAAAACTAACGGTATTTATTGAGAAAACCACTGGGGTTCCCCAGGAGGCGCAGGCAGAGGCATTCAGCAGGGGACAGAGATGGAGTGCTTGCCTCTAGCTCTTCTGAGAGGGGCAGGTATGCCAAAGTGAATTTTATTGAACTTATTTGATTACACACCTATCTTCCTCTACTGGTGTTATTGGCACTAAATGTATGTTAAATGCACAAGGAATAGTTTTTTGTTTTTTTTTTTTTTTCAGGTAGACTCTGCAAGTAGTTGTAAAAGGCATTTTCGTGTACATCATTGTTTAACTCCCAGAACAAAATTTGAGGAAGGCTGTGTTATTCCCATATTACAGGTGGGCAAACAGAGGCCCAGGGAAGTGTATCACTTTCTCACTAGAATGATTACAGTCAGGGGAAGAGCCAGACATGATACCAGGCCAGGGTTCTTTCTGATGCTCCGTAACCTGCTTCAAAAGAAGTGACAAGACTTCCTGCCCCTCCTTCCCTAAATGATACAGACTCACGTCAAACTTTCTAAAACCTCAGAGTGAGGAGAAGGTGTGAGATGCTGAGACTAGGGGAAAAAATCAAATTTTCTCCAAATCTTGCTCTGACAACTGAATGAGTCAATATGATATGCTTAATGGACTTTAAAATATATTTTTCACATTGCAAGTCCAAGAGAATACAGATTATACGTGAACACAAGTATTTGCAGCATTTTTACTCTCCTGACTTTCCAAGTATGATTTTTATTGCGGGTCATGTATTAAACTTTTGAAGATCCAAGTGGTTGGTAAAAGCTTTCATTAAAAAATCCTAACTTTTGGATGGAGAGAGACAAACTGAATCTGACCCCCGAAAACATCTGAGTCCTGCGATTAGTTATTTGCTCACACAAGCTTATCAAAAATGCAGAGAGTTCTATTTTGTAGAAAGCAATTTCAGTGAAACTCTCGGGAACCAGCATTCCTTCATTATCATGACATTGTCCTGCTGAAAGGGAAATGATTAGAAAGAAGGGAAATGGTTGGCAGGAAATTTTAATAAGAAAAGAAACTGCTTCTTGGAGTTCCCTTGGTGGCCCAGAGGGTTAAGGATCTGGCATTGTCGCTTTGCTGGCTCACGTCAGAGCTGTAATGTGGGTTCGATCCCTGCCTGGTCCAGGAATTTCTATTTGCCATAGGCATGCCCCACCACAAAAAAAAAAAAAAAAAGAAGAAAAAAGAAAAAAAAAGAGAACTGCTTCTTATCCTTTTTGGAAATAGTCTAGGTATGAATAATAAATGAGTGAATGACCAAAAAGAAGAAGAAAAGACCGCAGAAGGCCAGAGGGCAAAAGAAGGAGAAGAAAGGCAATGAGAAAGGAGCTCTGGCGAGCAGTGTGCTGCTCACGGGCTTTGGAGAAAATGACGACTCTGCAGACCTCTGTCACGTTCCCTGCGTTCCTGGGGTCGTGGTCTGAGACAAGGTGAGGAAGAGAGGAAGGAAGTCAGAGAAGGAAAGAGGAGGGAAATACTGAAGGGAGAGAGGAGAGGGAAGGCGGGATGGAGGGAGGCAGTTCAGACCTGCTGCACCTTCACACGCTGGCCACCCCTACGGGCACCTTGTGTCAAGCAAGCGTCTCAGGAAACCAGTCTCCCAGTTCCAACACGTCGGGCATTGGGCTACAATTTAGAAGACTTTTTGGTTGTAGATCCAGTGTTTTGGTGAGGAACGTAATTTTAGTGGTTACATCTCCTTGTCTTTATATTTCACAGACCACAAAGTCAAGGCGTCTAGAATGACCCTCCCCCCACCCCCACCCCCACCCCCGATTCTTCCTCCTCATCTGGGAGGTTCCTGGGAGGCCTCCCTCACCACCTCCTCCACGTAGCATGTAAATTCCCACCGGCAGCCCCTCCCCCACCGCCTTAGTCTCCATTTCCTCATTTCATTTTCCCTGCCCGGAAGGCACGATCCCCCAAGTATTTTGTGTAAGCGTTGTTTCTTTGCTTTTAGTGTATTTCTCATGTTTGACTGTAAGACATGTGAGAATGGAAGCATGATTTTCTTATCCATCACCACTTCTCAAGTGCTCTGCACAATTCTTGGGACATATTAGTCAGCAGCCAAACAATTTTTCAATGAATGAATAAATTTGACATTGATCAGGGAGTGACGGTAGTACAAGAAAAATGACAAGAAAATACCTGAAATTAAAGAATACTCCCCTCTTTTTGCATTGTTATTGTTAGATCAGCCCTCCGTCTGCAAGTGGATGCTTCAGCGGGCCTCCAGGGGCAGGAGCAGAGCAAGTGAGCACGATGTCACTAAGAGAGATCCCAGGAGTTCTGTCGTGGTTCAGCAGAATCAAATCCGACTAGTATCTATGAGGATGTGGGTTCAGTCTCTGGCGTTGCTCAGTAGATGCGGGATCTGGCATTGCCCTGAGCTGTGGTGTAGGTTGCGGATGTGACTCAGATCCCAAGTTGCTGTGGCTGTGGCTGTGGCCTGCAGGTGTAGTTCCAATTCAACCCCTAGCCTGGGAAATTCCGTATGCTGCAAGTGTGGCCCTGAAAAGAAAAAAGAGAGAGAGAGACATCGTAGACACTTGACACTGACACACCAGGATCTTTCCAGTCCCCTACAGACAGTAGGAAGGAGGGCCAAACAGGACTGACCAGCACTGAGGGCCCCAGAAGAGTCTGATGCCACCAGGCGGGAGGGTCCCCAGTGGAATCAGGCTCTGGGTTTGTACAAGCAGCCCAGTCTCCAAGGTCCTCTCCTGCTGTCTCTGGACAAGTCTATAGAGAGCACCAGGGTCCTCTGGGGTTCCCTCCTCACCAGTAGAGATTAGGGTGCGGAGGAGAGCAGTCTTGGTTCCTGTTGCCAAGCCACGGTGACAGGAGAGGGAAAAGCAGGTCTGTGCCACTCATTTTTATCCAGAAACATTGATGTGAGGGGAGGCTGAATTAAGCCCTACTGTCAGAGCAGTGTAGGCACCGGTGGACTAGCCTGGGAAGCCCCACAAAGCGGCGGGGGGAGAAGGGGACTTTCTGCAGCTCAAACAGGAGACACTTATGTGAGCCTCTAGGGCACAGTCCCAAAGCAAGATGGGACTATGCCCCTAAGTTCAATGACAATATTACTTAGGTCTGCTCTCAAAAGCTCTGGTTGATTTCTGGCTCACCCAGCCCTCTGTTCCCAGAGGGCTTAGAGTTGGGAAAACAGTCCCCTTGGGTAACTATTGTGTTGAAGAAAAGAGAAGTTCAGAGAGGAGCTTACCTCTGCCCGGGATCAGGGAATCATGATGCAGAGGTAACTTCTCACGAGATGCACTTGAATCTTGATTCTGTGACTCCCTCTCCACCCAAGTAGTTAAGGTGGTAAATTCATGGATAGCGGATTGCTGGTTGTAGGATTTTTGCCCCCATAAAATACAGCATACAAGGGTTATAAACACACAATACAGATTATCAGACTATAAAAAGGCATAACAATACAATATGATTCATAGTTGGCGTGGGCGCAATATTTTGCCGGAAGATTAAAGACTATGTGACTTAAATAACTTTTATTGTAATGCTTTCAACAGATCTCCTAACGGAAAACAAACGGATTCTGCCTGGTGATATGACTGGTGAGCAGTACCCAATAAAATCCCCAGAGGGCCATTCATCTCTTCAGTCTAGCTGAGATGGTTCCACTTTGGTGAACGTTTCACAACCAGACCGGGCGGTCTCTGGGCTTCGAGATAATATACCAGCCTCAGAGGATGCACTGGGTTTGGCTAAATACAGCACATGTCCTCAAAGTCACACTGCTGCTGATGACTAATAGGTACTCCCGTCCCTCCTCCCAGTCTCCTGTGCAGGTCCTCTTGGATTCCATCCAGGAATTAATTTGTAGTAATCTGGTCCCCAAATAAATAACTTTTGTCTTCATCCTGCACCTTGAGTTTCCCAAGGAACATACGCAGCCCTGAGGACGGGCATGTTGCACATGACCACTGGGAGACCCTGCCCTGTGCATCTACAATTCAAATGCAAGGATGAGGGCTAAAGTCATCAATCTGTCCCCGTCGTCTGCTGCATTCTGGCTGTGCTGGGGGCGGAGCTCTCGGCACAGGCACTGTCCCTCATTGAAGGCTTGGAAGCAGTGACAAGTGTCCTTCCTCCTCCTCCGGCTTCAACGCACAGGCTGCTGGCAGAGCTTTCCATCAGAATAGAGATGCTCTGTCTCCACGAAGTGGTACCCTGTCTGCTCCAGGGCCCGGATTGGTTGAGCCAGTGAGCAGGGCAAACGCTTAGTTCCTGAGAGTTGTTGGCAGCCTCCTGCTCTTTGTTCTTCAGAACGTGGAAGTAGTGTAAATAGCAGCATCTGCAACGGCTCCTGCTGTTCTGACTGCCAGCCAGATCCTTTCTTTTTTTCCTTGCTGTCCCTGTCGAGCCGTCCACATGCTGCACACAGGAGTAAGCCACAAAGATGTGCAGCGTGGAGACCTAGGAGTGCGGTTGAGATGCAGGGCTGACCCTGCCTCCACGTGGGGGCCCGGGAATTCCATGGGTCCTGGCAGAATTCAAAACTCCATATGCTGCATCGTGGATGTTTATGAGATTTATGGGATATGTTTTTGCCCCATCTTCTCCCCACAACCCACTGAAACACCGTACCTCATTCCTGAATGGCTATAGCAACCTGAGCTGAATTTTAGGCTTTGGAATTTTTTTTTTTTAAGAATTAATCTTACTCATTGGTCCTCTGACTGTACTGAAACCAGCCCTGGCAGAAGTAACTCAAGGAATTCTGCAGTTGACGGCAATCAAGAGAGGGTATAGTTTGCCCAGATCTTTCCGTGGGGCCAGATCCAAAGTGTTCATTTTTCTTGGATCTTATCATTTCCGTTCTCTGTCTCCCATCTCTGCCAACTGACAAAAGAAAAGGCTGTTATTTTCAGCATGTCAAGGAACGTGCACTCTTTTACTATCAAAGTGGCACATGCCACTGGACTGTGGATTGCATCCTAACGTTCTTGAAGGCCTGATCAAAATTAAGATCATTTTGATTTTAAAAATAAAGCGCACAGGGTCAGTAAGACCGCTTTGCGTTATTGTAGCTTCTGTATCTTTCTGAGTCTCACTCCAAGACAACCTTAGCATAAAAATGTAGAATTCCCAACTATAGTTATCCCTTCTTAAAAAATGTGTATCTTTCTAACACATGTCAACCCCAAAGACATAAAATGTTTGTCTCTGAAGAGCAGGCTGTAGTTGTGTTTAAAAAATACACACCAATAACTCTCCTGTGTGTTAGAAAATTCTTCACGTGGGTGAAGTATGTGTACCCAGAATGCCTGTCCTGTTCTATAGATGTTAAAGAGGACATAGATCTTAAATGTTCCAGGACTAAAGCAAGCAGGGGTGTATTTTCAAGCCAATAGTAAATGATGGTCTTCAGAATTTCAAGAAAGTAAATATAGGCTGTCTTGTTAAGTTCTCTTTTGGGGGGATCTATATAATTTATTAGTTTTGACATCCCAGGCAAATATGGGTTTGAAGTTTTATGGTGGACTTTCCGTAGGAGTTGAAAATGAGAAGTGATTCCAGAATTAATGTTTTTGTTAGTTACCAAGAAGACAGGAAAATACTGAGGAAGGAGTTCCCTAGTGGCTCAGCCAGTGAAGGATCCAGTGGTGTCACTGCAGTGGCACAGGTTCAATCCCTGGCCCGGGAACTTCCACATCCCTCAGGTGAAAAGAAAGAAAGAAAAAAAGAAAGAAAGAAAGAAAGGAAGGAAGGAAGGAAGGAAAGAGGAAGGAAGGGAGGAAGGGAGGAAAGAAAGAAAGAAAGAAAGAAAGGAAGGAAGGAAGAGAGAGAGGAAGAAAGAAGGAAGGAAAACGCTGAGGAAAATCAAGTGAAAGGAAAAAAATCATGGCGGAAACAAGGTTGAGAAAGCTCTTGATGTAGCCACTGTCAGACCTCACAGGAAGACAAAAGAAGTGGTCCTTGACCACACTGGGCTGTCACGCTGTCCCCTGGAGGCCGCTGGGGAAGCCCCACAGTCAGCCCAGCTCTATCCTTTGTCCATGGACTTACAGATCACAGCCCAGAGGGCTGCTTGTGCAGCCTCCACTCCCAACCCCATGGAGAGAGCTTGCTGCTCTCTGACAGGCCATGAGAACCGCTTCAGGTTCTGGCCTTTCTCTCTCAGCCTCTCATTGCTTCCTGCTGGGTTGCAAGTCCTGAAGAGAGGTGTTCTTCCTGCCCCAGAACCGCACATTGGCCTGTAACATCCTTCCTGGGCTGCGGGTGGACCAGTTGTTGTATCCACACAGGGGAGCCACTGGCAGAGAGACGAGAACACATGTAGTGTGGCCACAATGCTGCTTAATTCTATTCTGTCCAATGTCTGCAGGACACTGAGAACATAACTACATGATTCCAGAGGGTGACGGTTAATTGCATGTCTCAGCTTATGGGGCCAAAGGATGCCCACCTAGCTGGTAAAATCTCACCTCCTGTGTGCCTGTGTGGGTACTCCTAGGAGGGGTTAGCATTCGTTTGAATCAGTAGACTTGAATTAAGAAGATCAGCCTCCCCAGTTTGGGTGGGCGTCTTCCAATGCCTTTAGGGCTGGAAAAGAACAAAAAGTCAGAGGAAGGTGGAATCCCTCTCTGGCGGAGCTGGGACATATAGCTTCTCCTGCCCTCCAGGCTCAGGCTCAACTTCACCACCAGCTTCTGGGCCTCCAGCTTGCAGACAGCAGATACTGGCACTGTCGCAGTCGAATCAATCTGACAATTGTAACAAATTAGTTTATCAAACCCAAAATTAGTTCCAATGACTTTTTAAAATAGAATTACTGATCTGATGAAATGTATTAGAGTTTTTTTCTTATTAACAATGAATTTTGTTTCAGTTATAGGTGTACAAAGATCATAAGTCAATTCGATTGATTTTGTGTCCCAAACCCACAGTGCATCCCCCCACCCCCCAGATTGCCTTATTTGAAAAACCAAGGTTTTCCAAAATCTGTGAGTCATTGTCTGTTCGTCAAAGAAGTTCATTGTGTCTCTTTAGTTTCCACATGTAAGTGGTAGCATTGGGTGTTGCTGTCTAATTGTCTGACTGGTTTCACTTCGTATGATAATTTCTAGGTTCATCCATGTTGCTATAAATGTTGTTATTCCGTTACTTCTAATGGCTGAGTAATATTCCATTGTGTGTATGTACCATCTCTTCCCTATCCACTCCCCTGTCGATGGACATTTAGGTTGTTTTCATGACCTGGCTTCTTTCCTCTCTAGCTGCTTTAAATGTAAAGTTAGGTTGTTTATTTGAACTTTTTCTTGTTTCCTGAGGTAGGCTTGTATTGCTATATTCTTTCCTCTTAGAACTGCTTTTGCTGAATCCCAGAGGTCTTGGAGTGTCGTGTCTTTGCTCTCATTTGCTTCTAGGTATTTTTTAATTTCCTCTTTGATTTCTTCAGTGATCCATTGGTTGTTTTCTTGTTTTTGTATCCATTCGGCTAGTCTATGTCTTTTGGTTGGGGCATTCAGACCATTAACATTTAAGGTAATTACTGATATATATGTTCTTATTGCCATTGTATTAACTCTTTGGGGTTTTTGTTGCTCTTTTTTTTTACCCTGAAGTTTTGATATAGGAGTCTATATACAAATGAGATTGTTTTAAGTTGTTGGTTTCTTAATTGCACGTGCATCTCCAGTGACCTGCACTGGTGATCTCTTCTCACGATTTCTGATTTTGGTAGCATAGTTGTTCATGGATGATTTAGTATCTTTACTGTATATATGCCTTTACTGGTGAGCCTTGTCATTTGTGGTGTTTTTGTTTCTGGTTGTGGCCTTTTCTTCTCTGCCTAGAGAAGTTCCTTTAAGATTTGTTGTAAAGCTGGTTTAGTGTTGCAGAAATCTCTTAGCTTTTGCTTATCTGTAAAGGTTTTGATCTCTCCTTCAAATCTGAATGTGAGCCTTGCAGGGTAAAGCAATCTTGGTTAGAAGTTTTTCCCTTTCATCACATTAACCCCCTTCTGGCCTGCAGAGTTTCAGCTGAAAAATCTGCTGATAACCTTATTGGGGTTCCTTTGTATGTCATTTGTTTCTTTTCCCTAGCTGCTTTCAATATTTTCTCTTTGTCTTTAATTTTGGTCATTTTGATTAATATGTGTCTCGGGGTGTTCCTCCTTGGGTTTATTTTATACGGTACTCGTTGTGCTTCCTGGATTTGAGTGAGTAGTTCCTTTCCCATATTAGGGAAGTTTTTGGCTATTATCTCTTCAAATAGTTTTTCTGTCCCCTTCTCTCTCTCTTCTCCCTCTGGCACCCTATAATACGGATATTGGTGCATTTAACATTATCCCAGAGTTCTCTGAGACTCAGCTCATTTCCTTTCAATCTTTTATCTCTTTTCTCTTCCGCATTAGTGATTTCCACTAATCTGTCCTCCACCTCACTGATTCATTCTTCTGCCTCCTGTATTCTTCTGTTGGCTGCTTCTAATGAATTTTTTTATTTCAGTGATTGTATTTTGCATCTCTTCTTGTTTAATTGTTACAGCTTGTATTTCTCTGCTCAGTGTTTCCTGTAAATGATCAATCTTTGCCTCCAGTTCATTTCCAATGCCTTGCATCATCTTCAGCATCAACAGTCTAAAGTCTCTTTCTGAGAGGCTGATGATCTCCTCATCACTGAGCTGTTTTTCTGGGCTTTTCTCTTTCTCCCTTATCTGGGTTATAGTTTTCTGCCTTTTCATTTTTATAGGTTTTTGGTGTGGTGACCTTTTTGCCAACAATAGAGTTGTAGCCTCTCTTAGTTCTGGCGTTTGCCTGCCCCGTGACTAAACTTGGTATGGGCGGGGCTTGCTGTAGGCTTCCTGATGGGAGGGACCGATGCCTGCCCACTGGTAGGTGGGGTTGATTCCTATCCGTCTGATGGGTGGGGCTTTGTCTCTGGATGAGATTAGAGGCTGGCTGTGTGCCTGAGGGGTCTTTAGGCAGCCTGTTTCCTGATGGGTGGGGCTGTGATCCCACCTGGATTATTGTTTGGCCTGGGGGTTCTCAGTGCTGATGGGAGGGACCAGATTTTCCCAGAAATGGCCACCTCCAGAGAAATGCAGGCTGATGAATGTTCCCGAGAGAGCTTCGCCTCCAATGTCCTTCCCCCACAACAAGCCACAGTCACCCCTATTTTCCCAGGAGATCCTCCAAGAATTGCAGTAGGGTTCCACCCAGATTCCTTTGGGGACTGCTTTGCCCTGGGACCCAGTGCACGTGAAAGTCTGTGTGTGTGTGCCTTTCAAGGATGGGGTCTCTGTTTCCCCCAGTCCTGTGGAGCTCCTGCACACAAGCCCCACTGGCCTTCAATGCCAGATGCTCCAGGGGCTCTTTCTCCCTGTGCCCGAGCCCCAGGCGTGGGGTTTTGACGTGGGGCTCAGAACTCTCAGTCCTGTAGCTGAGTCTCTGTGATGCAGTTACTTTCCAGTCTGTGGGGCTTCCGACCCAGGAGGTGTGGGGTTGCTTCTATCGCGTAATCGCCCCTCCTACCTCTTGAAGTGGTCTCCTCTTTGTCTTCTGGAGTAGAATATCTTTTTTGGAAGTTTACATTCCATTTGGTTGAAGGCTGCTCGGCATTTGGTTGTAGTTTTGCTGTTTTTCGGGAGAGAAGTTGAGCTCCAGTCCTTCTATTCCACCATCTTAATCCAATCTCAAAATGTATTCGATTTAAAAAAAAAATGTGGCCCCCACATCATCTTATTTTGGAATCACAGTGTTCTAGCTTTAAACATATCACTGAGAGTGAGAATACTAAGATACTGTGATGACGGGCACAGGTTATCTTACATTTGGCCAAATCCATAATACATACACCAGGAGCCATGAATCAGGAGGTAAACTGTGGGCTTTGGGTGGTTATGGTCTGCTGATGTCACTCAGTCAACTCTAACAGAAGTCCCACTCTGGTGGGGACACTAGTAACGGGAAAGCTGTGCATGAGTGGGGGCAGGCCAAAGACATGGAATCGCTGCACATTCCAATCAATTTTGCTCTGAAACAAAGTCGTAAATTTTTTTTTTTTAGTCTCACTGATATATGTGAGATGGTTTGCTTTTCATTTTCTCCTCTCCGGGTGGTCAGTGCAGGTGTCCTCATCTTCGTTTTGGAGATTAAGAAATGAGTGTCAGAGGCAGATCAGAGCTCAGATTCCACTGTCCAAATCCACACCTCTTGTACTTTCCCTACTTTTGATCCTTTGACCAGATAGAAACTCCCTCAATGTGGTGCTAGTACCACTGGAGTAACTGTCTTGAAAATGATGTGGACCTGTTTGTGATTATAAACAGGAAATAATGTTGAAAACCCAAAGAATTACAAAGAACTTATGTATCATGATGGCTACACATACAAATGGGAGATCAAAATGTCAGCACTTTAATAACAAATTTTAAATGGCTTCCCATTCAAGTCATGGACTGGATCCACATCAGTGCCATCCTGAACTCGGAGGACACTGTGCAGCTCAAAGACCTGCCACAAGCTCTCCAGGACAAGGCCAACAATGAGAGACTCTGTGAGTTTTCTCTTTACAGCTGGGATGTGGATACAACTGAATTCTATTTGCAAACTTCTTCTGTGATTATATATCTCCAAAATAAACATCTGGATAATGTGATATACTGCTTGAGAACCAAAGTTTAACATAAAGAGTAGCGACTGGTTATTCAGATTAGACTGATCTCATGAAAGAAATGTCCAAATTATAGTCATGTATGGACTACACAGATCTCACCTTGGACATTTTATTTGTCCATGAAGATCTTTATTTCTAGCCCAGATTTTGTCCCACACAAAATTCCCACATGAAGTAACTGCTCCCCTCTCCCCCCACCCCGATGGCCTTGTGTGGCATCCTTCCTGTCACTGGAAACTTAACATATGCCATCTATACCCTTGCTTTGCCCCCAGTTTGTCAGAGAGTAAATGCATATGGTCTGCAACATAGACACCGAGGTTGCTTAGTGACCAGCATTTACTAATTGAGCAAATCCTCAGAGGACTGCCTCCTACCTTCCATAGCTGATCGAACTTCAGGAGTTCTTCAGAAAGTCAAAAATAAAACTATTATATAATCCAGTAATCCTACTTTTGCATATTTATCCAAAAGAATTGAAAACAGGCTCGAAGAGATGTTAGCCCTCCGTGTTCACTGCCGAGCTAAGTTCACAGTAGCTAAGACAGGGAAAACTTTACTGGATAAATGGATAAAGAAAAGATGGGCAAATACGTTTTTTGGAGGACCTCGCTCAGAAGACAGTGGAGTGAGCTAACTAAGTTTTCTAGGATTAAATCTTACATTTATTGAGCAGTTAGTACATGCTAAGCATTCGCCTGAGCCTTTCATATATATTCATATATATTACATCAAGTCAGCTCCATGATTTTAATGCTCTGTGTGCAGCTGTGTAGATGGAGCACTTGGGCTCCGGTAACTTGCTCCAGGAACAATGTAAGCAGCAGAGCCGGGATTTGAACCCAGGCATTTCCCTGCCTCCACTAAGGCGACTAGAAGCAGGAAGCACATAACTATTTGTATCTGAGGGAGGAGGTGGAGTTGGGGCAGCCTGTGATGCTGGTATTAGTTCTCCATTTCACTGATGAGAGACTAAGGGATACTATCCTTGCGAAGTCGGTTGTTATCCAGTTGGACCCTCGCTGGCCTTGTAGAACCCAGCTCTCAAATCAAGGGCACTCAGCCTGCTGGAGAGACCGTGAGGGGTGGGGATCCAGAGTGGGGCAGGCCTGGTCAGAGGGGAGGGGGTGGCTGTGCCCACAGCCGCAGTGTGGGGTCAGCATTCGTGATGCACGAGGCTCTCCATTTGGTGCTGGTCCAAGAGGCCAAGACAGGGAGCTTACAGCAGCTGCAGGGAACAAACGAAATCACACGGCTCCCATTTCTGAGTGTCTATGGATGCTGGGACCAGTCACCGCGTAGTGACGGCATCAGTGATGGAAATGGTCCTGCTCACAGTTCTGGGGCCAGATGTCTGAGGTCAAGGCATCGATAGAGCTATGACCCCTGCGAAGGCGGGGTGGGGTGGGGGATGGATTATCCTTGCCTCCTACAGCTTCCCGTGGTCCCAGAATTCAGCTTGTGGCTGCATCACTCCAGACTCAGCCTCCATCCTCACGTGGCCCCCTCTCTTCTGTGTCCCTCTGTGTTTTCTTATAAGAGCCCTGGCCATTGGGGCGGGCCCCATCCTAATCCAGTGTAACCGCACTTTCCTGAATTAGATCTGCAAAGACCCCATTTCCAAATCAGGTCACAGTCAGAGGCTCTGGAGCGACAGGCATTGTGGGATTCTATTCAACCCAGGACACTCGTGGGTTGTGATGATCGGCATGTCTTCTGGGATCAGCAACAGAGAATTCAAGGGAGAACGATGAGTGTGACTCACAAGCAGAGAGAGCCTTAGGATGGAGAAGGAGGGAGAAAGAGAAATTGCAAGGCAGCTTCATTCCCTCCTTCAAGGAATATCAGGAAGTCACAGTCCTGGGAGACCTGGAGCAGAGAACTGAATGGCTATGGGGGGTGGGGCTTAGAAACTGACCCACTCAGCAGATTCCCCTCCTCCCTCCCCCCTTCTTCTCTCCCCTCCCCCTTCTCCCCTCCCCCTCCTGAGCCCTGGAGGCTTATTCCTGGGCTGCCACAGAGTCACAGCTAGGGGTCCCTCTGCTCCCAGCAAAGTGGGGGCACAGCCCTCCGGGGCCCTAACTCTGCATGTACCAGCACAGACATGAGTGCACTTTTTATACCATGTTACACAGAAGTGGAAGGGACTCTATGTTGAGCGTGATACATGCATGAAAGCCCTAAAACTCATCAAGCCGAAAACATCAACTATAGCTGAAAATACAACAACGACATACCTAGAATTAATGATGCTTTTTAAGGATCATATTCCAAGCCCAAATATACAGCATTTTAAAGACAATTTGTCAGTGTGCAGTTCTGCCCCTCCAAAATGCCTCCGTAAAAAAGATTTCGGAGGCACATTAGTCAAATTTCCACGACCAAAAAATAAAAGGCCTAGAGAAGGTAAATAAAAAACCTAAATATCCAGAAACAGCCTGGAAAACCGAGACCCCTGAGTTGGAAATCAATAATACAATTTATTAGTCATGTGTCACTCTATAATGTACTCACTTCCTTCATTAAAGAAATATTCTTTGGCACAAGTAATAACATTGTAAATGTTTATTAGGAAAAATGTTAATGTTCTCCTGAAACTCCAAGTCCTGTTTTTTTTTCAATCTGTTTTAAATTCCAGTTTAGTGGGAATTATTAAATTTTTCTACAAGTGTAAAAAAATGAATAGGTAAATGAAGTCATCTGATTTCATTGTCTTTCCAGCTAAAATACCCCCTAAAAGTCAGAAAAACAAATTTGGGGCCAAGCTGGTCCACTAAGAAAGCTGAAGCTATAACAGGCATTCACCACCATTAGAACTTTAAATTCTGTGAGTCCGGTCCTGCTGGAAGCCAGCATCCTTCGTTCTAGAAGCTTCATTCCGCCCCAGCTTCTCTCCTCTGCCCTCTCCCACTTGCCCCTTCAAGCTCTCTTTCCTTTGTTCCCATCACTCCTTCTCTCCTCCAGCTCAGCTCTTCCCCACGTTCTCAGCAGACTCCTGCCTGTTCCTGGAGACCCCAGGGAACACCTTTTCTTGTCACTTGTCCTATCTTCCAGGGGTGATCTTTTACTCCCTCTCTAAAGTCTCGGAAGTGTTCTCATCACTTGGAATCGAGATGCATTTGTATCCCTGCCTTTCGCAAGGGCATGAACGCCTGTTTTCTGTCCCCAGGACGCAGCATGGGGCAGGTGCTGGAGAGCCAGCACAAGTGTCCTGCTGTAGCTCAGAGACACCGCAGACACCCTGGCTCCCCTCCAGTCACGCCGAGGCTGACCTCTGAGGGCCGTGTGGGAGGATCTGGTCCAGGCCTCTCTCCTGAGCAGACGGCCCACTCCTCCCCGCATCTTCAATCCTTCTCCCTCCGTCCTCATCTGGGTCCACATTTCCGGCTCTTATAAAGTCACCGGTTGTGCAGGATTAGGGCTCATTTTAACTTAATATCTCTAAAGACCCTGTCGCCAAATGCAGTCCCATTCTTAGGTCCCCAGGGTCAGGATTCTAACGGATACATTTGAGGGGGGCGGATGCAATTCAACCTATCACACCCAGAATGTGATTTCTTTCACCACTGAAATCCCACCGTTCTTAGATTTTTGTTTGCGCATTTGCTTGCTTTTCATCCTGGAGACATATCTTGGTCTCTCTGTTAGAAGTATTTAATAACTTGCCTTTTAAAGGCCCTTTTGTCACTGCCCTAGATGGAGTCACAACCTGAATCTAATAATTAACTCTTTCTTTCAAGTTTTTTGTTTCTCTTTCCTGTTTCAAAATTGGATCTGAAGTTCCCCTACATGGCACACAAAATGTTTGTGCATTGCAAGCTCCAGGCCCTTAAATATATGAATTATTGTCTCCTTGAAAGCGAGGCTAACCAGACCTGGTTTCCGGGCATTCCCCACGCACATAAAGCCAGCCCTGCAATAAAAAATGTCCGGTAAGTTCACAGCCTTCTATGGAGAGTTCTGAAAGGCAACCACTTAGGTTTGCTTTTTAATTTTTTTCCCTTATACTGAAAAGGATCATGCAGAATCAACCCTCTAAAAAAGAATTGTCATAAAATCTCACACCATTGACTTGTAAATGGAATTGAATCTGCAGCGTCTACATAATGATACTATCAAAAAGGAAAAAACTATCACATCCATATAACAGATGAGATATGAAATGACTACCATGGCAGACGAACACCCCAGAGGTATTTTGCTTTATTCTACTCACTGAGTTTATAACCCCAGTTTCTCTAATTTTAGTTATTTTTTTCCTCAGGTCTCAAAGACAAGAGCTGAAAGACTTTTTTTTTTTTCCTCCCTCCTAACAAATCACCTCATAGAGAAGTCAATAATATAAATACTTACGTTTCTGGGGTCAGGGCTGGGGCTTTATTAAAACTGATTTTTCAAAATGTATTTCTGTTGTTGCTGCAGCTACATGGATGCCCTCCCAGCAGAACCTGCCCGTCTCGTAATCAAAGCCTGTGGGGCAGGGGCTCTGAAGGAGGAAAAGCGAGATGGGAGACGAAGACCAGCTGCTGTGAGCAGGTCCGTCTTGCAGGTGGGGACCGTCCTGGGGCAGAAAATCAGAGCCCAATCCTGTCTGGACGCCTTCCTCACAAGCCTCCTCTCCTGCCCTCTGTTCTCGCTGCTCAGTCTCACAACCCAGAAGACCCCCGAAATCACGAGCAGAGGCCCTTCTGGAGGCCCAGCTGCATCCCACTTGCCACCAAAACGCAGCATCCCCCGCATAAAAAGCCATTCGAATCAGGAACACACATCTGGCTTTCTGCTGCCAGAAGGACGGCCCCAGAAAGTGGAGGTCAGGCAGGGCTAGTCCCCAGACTCTCTGGGGTCACAGACAGTCTCATTATGGCTAGAGCCTGGACAGGGCTGTGTCCTGGTTCTGAGCCAGGGGCCCCTGGTCAGCATCGCCGCCAGGGGGTGCGGGAGGGACACCAGGAGGGGGTCCGGCTGTGGTCAGGAATTACTGGTGCCTATAAGTTACAAGCAGGAGGGTCCTGGTTAAATGGTGGGCTTTGGGCTTCTTAAATATGAGTGGCCTCGGGGATTGGTTTCTTCCCACCAAGCGTAGCCGGCAGTCTCATTGTGGGGAACACAAGCCCTAATGATGATCTAGAAGCTTCCAGCACTCCTCTTGCAGAAGCAGGGTGCTGGGCTTTCCGCATGCACTGCCCGCACAAACAGAGCAAAGGAGAAAAGGTGCCTGTGGGCCTCAGGAAAGTCTGCAGGGAAAAATGCACAGAGATGACAGAGACACACATGATAGCAGTGAGCACCGCCTGGGAAGGTAAATGGTGTGAAACCAGAGAGAAAAACAAAAGCAAGTGAGTGAAGAACAGCCAGGGAGTCTCAGCCTTGGCATTACAAAAAAAAAAAAAAAATAGTAATAATAAACACAGAAAATAAAAATGCCCCCAAGTGTAAACATGCACATGCAATGAAACTGGTCTCCCCCTTTCCCGCCTTCTCTCTCCTTTCTGTTGAGTCAAACTTTTATTTAGCTTTGGTAGCCCCTTAATTACATTTATGCTTTGTGCCTTTCTTGTTTTGTCAGGGCTTAAAGATAGCTCGTTTTCTTTCATAATTTTCCAAGAAGTTTGCAGAGAAAAGGGCACATGTGCCTTGAGCTTACAAAATGATCATTTTCCACCCTAAAACTTCTTTTTCCAGTAGAAAGCAACACGTGTCTATCTTGCAAAATTTGGAAAATAGAGAAAAATATATAGAAGGGAAAAATTATCCACAATCCTTCCTCCCAGAAAGAGCCATGGTTGTGTTCTAGAAAATTTCTTTCAAAATTTATTACAGTGGATCTAAAAGAAGATAAAAGTAGATATGACTACGATTTTATTTTATACAGTCTGGATCACACTATATATAGTAATGTATACTGTGTTTTATTTAATGTTATGTTGTGAGAATTTTACTATGGCATGAAGTATTCTTTGAAAGCGTGATTGTTAACAGTTTCAAAATATTTTTAATGCATGTACTATAATTTATTTTTCCATTTTTCTCTTCTTGGACAGTGAGGTGGTTTCTAGTTTCCTCTCATAAATCAGGCTACAATAACAATCCCCATACGTAAATCCTTGAGCACATTTCTGCTAATATCTTTAGGATATATTCCTAGGCGTGAAATTATTGAGTTAAAAAAAATGAACATTCTTAAGGCAATGTCTCGATATTACAAATTCGCCCTCCTTCTCACATGTATGAAAATGTCTATCTTACTGCACCCTCACCAGTGTGGAGTATTATCTTCAAAATTTATAAACATATTAGCCTATATCATAAGTGAAAAAAAGCGATTTTTTAATTTTCAAAATTTATAAACATATTAGCCTATATCATAAGTGAAAAAAAGCGATTTTTAAATTTAATACCAAAAGGGTTGAACACTTTTGTTATTTGAGTTTAATTTGAATTTACTTAGCATTTTTGCTACTTTAAGAAAACAGGATATTAATATTTTTTTGTTCAAGATTTGGACACATTCTTTGAGTTGCTATATTTTATTGTCATCAAGGCTGTAATTTTTCTAGTTTCTAAATTCTTGTAATTTTGTATGCGACATTTGTAATATTTTTAATATTTTCGACAATCTAAATTCATGTAGAGACAAATCTTAGTCTTTCATTTGTTATTTGTTCTCTTTCATTTATTCTTCAGAAGTTCTGCTCCTGCTCAAGGTAATTTTATAGCTAATCGGTAAAAACTTCTTATGTTGTGGTTTCTATTTGTAGTATTTATTTCATTCATCTCAAAAATTCAATTCAGTAGATAGAACAATATGAGACTCTAACTTGATTTGTTTCCCCAAATAGCACATAAATTTTTCCAAATTTTGTGACACAATTAATTGAGCAATCCATTATATCTATAGCATAGAAATGGTTTACAATGCTTTCAATGCTTTCATCACCACAGAATACAGTGTATCCCAGTGTCTTTTTCTGGGCAATCTACGAGTCTGTTTGCATATTCTACAAGTCTGTTTGCATATTTTTATACAATTAACAAACTATCTTAATTATTACACTAGCTTTATAATATAAATTATAATGTCTACACTACATATTTATATAATACAATATATACAGTGTAATATATTAGCTTTATAGTGATATGGTATAATATATACAACATAATATATTAACTTATAAAGCCTTAGAGGTCGTTTTTTTTTATATTCTTAAAATCATTTTCACAAAATGGTGCAGCCACTTTGGAAGAGTTTGTCAGTCTCTTAAAATGCTGAATACGGATTCATCATACGACCTAGCAATTTCATTCCTAAGTACCTACCCAAGAGAAAGGAAAGCATATGTTGACACAAAGAGTGTAAAACAAACACCTATAGCAGCACAATTTATAATAGCTAAAAAATGGAAACAGCCCAACTGTTCACCCAACTTAAAAGGATAAATAAGACATGGTATATGCACGTAACAGACAATTATTCAGCAACATAAAGAATGAAGTCTTGACACACACTGCAATGTGGATGTACCTAAAAACGTGATGTTAAGTGGAAGAAGCCAGACACAATAGGGCACATATTATATGATTCCATTTGTATGAAATGTCCAGAACTGAGAAATCTGTAGCAACAGAAAATATGTGGGTGGTCTCATGGGGCCGGAGTGGTGAAAGACAGTGACAAAACGTAGACATGACTTTTCTCGCTGTGATGGAAAGTTTCTAAAGTTAGACTGTGGCGATGGCTGCACATTTCTGTAAACTTAGTAAAAAGCGTCGAATTCTACACTTAAAATGAGGGGATTTTATGGTGTATAAAGTATACTTCAATAGAGCTATCAAAAATCATTTTCACCATTTATTTTTTCAGATTATTTTAAGATCATTTGCTACTTTCCAAAAAAAATTCCATCACCATTACACTAAAAATTCCATCACCAGTACACTGAGGAAAACTATTGTATTTACACTGATAATTTAATATCTACAAACATATTTATTTCTTTTTTTGTTATATAAGTGAAATGATACACTATGTAAACTTTGTTATATTTTATTTCTTAAATTTTCTTTATAGTACTAAGAAGAGTCATGTTTTTAATTTCATTAAATTATTTCTTAAGGTGAGACTCATTTTCCTTTGATATATTAAAATGTTTTTTGTATAAATAGCTGAAACTTATTATTACCAGTGTATAGGAAAGTATTTTTGTATTTATTTAACATTACATCACTTTGCTTTTAAATTTTGAGTTACCTTAGATTAATTTGGTGTTAGAATCATACAGTTAGAGATATTTCAAAAAATTATTGGGTCTCTTTCTACTAATTTTTTCCTTTCTCTGCACTGACTAGAGCTTCCAGCTTGAATGAGAAGGATAATGTTGATAGCAAATAAAATTGTCTTATTCCTGATATTCTTTTTTAAATTTCTTTTGTCTTTTTTTTTTTAGGACCGAACTCGCCACATATGGAGGTTCCCAGGCTAGGGATCGAATCAGAGCTGTAGCTGCCAGCCTTCGCCACAGCCACAGCAATGCAGGATTAGAGCCTCGTCTGCAAACTTCACCACATCTCACGGCAACACCGGATCCTTAACCCACTGAGCGAGGCCAGGGATTGAACCCGCAACCTCATAGTTCCTAGTCAGATTTCTTCCCACTGTGCCACAATGGGAACACCTTATTCCTGATTTATTTAGAATCTGTGCAGTGTTTTACCATTAAGTATAATGTTGACTTTTGGTTTGTGTGTGTGTGTGTTATCTTTTAATTCTGAAATACCTATAAATTCACAGAAAGTTGCAAAAATAATACAAAGATATCCCGTATCTTTTTCCCAGTTTTTCCTATCAATTATATCTTACTTAATTATAACACAATATTAAATCCAGGAAATTGGTGTTAGTACAACGTGCATGTATAGTTCTTTCTCATTTATACGTGTATGGATTCATATAACCATCACCAGAATCAGAACTGTTCCATCACCACAAAGATCTCCTCTGTCCCCTTCACAGCCAAAGCACCCACTCCACTACCACCCATGTCTAAAATGTAATTTGGTCATTTCAATCATGGTATATAAATCAAGTAATACGTAACTTTTTGAGATTAGATCGTTTTACTCACCAGAATGTCATTAAGATCCATCCAGTGTCGCACACATGAATTTTTTTTTTTTTGTCTTTTTCCAGCCACGCCCACAGCATATGGAGGTTCCCAGGCTAGGAGTTGAATTGGAGCTACAGCTGCTGGCCGACGCCACAGCCACAGCAACGTGGGATCCGAGCCACATCTGTGACCTACACCACAGCTCACAGCAATGCCGGAACATTAACCCACTGAGCAAGGCTAGGAATTGAACCTGCAACCTTGTGGATCCTAGCTGGGTTAGTTAACTGCTGAGCCATGAAAGGAACTCCACACACATCAATCTTTCATTTCTTTTCTTTACTATAATATTCCATGGAATTGCTATAACATAGTTTATCCATTCGCTTATCTGGTTGTTCCAGTTTTGAGCTCTTGCAAATAAAACTTTTCTGAACAAGGATGGTCAGGTTTTTGTGTGTGGAAGTCTTTATTTCCCTGGGATGGGAGTGTAATTGCTGGGATACATGGTTAAGTATAAACATATGTTTTTAAGAAACTGCCAAACTTTTTTTCCAAAGTTGCTGCCTCATTTTACGTTCCCACAAGCCCACAAGCAGAATGG
This sequence comes from Catagonus wagneri, assembly GCA_004024745.2. Taxonomy (NCBI): domain Eukaryota; kingdom Metazoa; phylum Chordata; class Mammalia; order Artiodactyla; family Tayassuidae; genus Catagonus; species Catagonus wagneri. The sequence continues at coordinate 10,284,997 of PVHT021183530.1, read as the reverse complement.
AAGAGATCAGTTTCTTTGCATCCTCACCAGGTTTTCATATTGCTGTTTTGCTTTGTTTTAGCCCTTCTAATGTGTAGTGATTTCTCCTTGTGGTCTTAATTTATCTCCCTTCATGGTTAGTGATGTGGGAAATTTTTATGTGTGCTTATTTGCCATACATATATCCTCTTCAGTAGATGTCTCGTCACGTCTTTTGCCCATTACCAAAAAAAAAAAAAAAAAAAAAGCTGGAATTTTGTGATTCTGTTGAATGTGGAGACTTCTTATATATTCTAGATGTGAGTCTTGTGTGGTTTGCAAGTGTATTTTCCTGGCCTGTGGGCTGTCTTTTCATCCCTTTCGTCAGGTCTTCTACAGAGAAAACCTTTTTAAAAAAATTTTGTGATGAAGTCCAATTTATGGATCATTTTATCTTTTATGGATTGTGCTTTTAGTGTCATGTCTAAAAACTCTTCACTTAGCCCTAATCTCAAAGATTTTGAATTATATTTTTCAAAAAGCTTTATGGCTTTGTTTTGCGTATTGTTATTTGATTGCTCCAGGAACATTTGCTGAAAACTCTTCCTCCATTGAATTATTTTTATATCTTTGTCAAAAGTCAATAGGTCATGGCAGCATATCTGCTTCTCTATTCTGTTCCACTGATTTATCTTTCTGTCCCTCCACCAGTACTACAGTCTAGATGACTATAGCTGTGAAATAAATATTAAATTCGGGTAGAGTGACGCCACAAAATTCTTATTCAACATTGTTTTAGCTATTTTAGTTACTTTGTCTTTCTCTATGAATTTTAGACTACTCTTACCTCTATCTACAAAAAAAAAGGTAATGGAATTCTGATGTGAATTTCCTTAAATCAGTACATACTTTCAGAAAGAACTGACCTCTTTACTATATTGAGTCTTCCATGAACACAGTATGTCTCTTGATTTATTTAGATCTTCTTTGACTCCTTTTATCAGTGTATTGTAGTTTTCAGCACACCTGTCTGTGTGTGGCATTTTTTTTTAAGATTTACAAACAACCATTTCATTCCTATTAAGCGACTATAAAAAGAAGTGTATCTTTAAATTTGCTTTCCAAGTGTGTGTTACTTGTGTGCAGAAATAAAATAGACCTTTGTCTGTTGATCTTTTGTCCTATAACCTTGCTGAATTCACTGTGTACAATTTTAATCATTTAAAATATTGTGGATTTTTATGGCCCAGAATATTGTGTATCTCCCAGTATATGGCTCAGAATATGTTCCTGTGGGCACTTGCAAAGAATGTGGATTCTGCTGTTGTGGGGTGGGGTATTCTATAAATCTAAATTAGATCCTCTTGCTTAGTGGTATTATTGAGTTCGTATACATGCTTGCTGACTTTCTGTTTATTCTACTTCTGTCTCTGTGATTTTGACTGCTCTAGCTACCTCATAAATGGAAGCATACAGTATTTTTCCCTTTGGGACTGATTTATTTTGCTCAGCCTAATGTCCTTAAGATTCATCTATGTTTTAGCATATGTCAGAATTTCCTATTTAAGGCTGAATAATATTCCGCTGACTTGACTAGTTTTGGATGCTGTGGGGTTTTGTCTTTTCTGTTTCCTTGTAGGAGCTTTCATAGCTCTATGGAAGGTGCTGAGCTGGCTTTTTTAACTAGAAGTCATTATGATGCTTCATTATTCGTCTATGAAGAGAGGGCTTAAAAAAATCCTATTACTGAAATCATTTTCACCCAACAATAGAACAAATAAAGGAACTAGTAGACTCCATTTTCAACATAATGATCATTTATGGTAATAGAAATAAGATTAGTTAACTCTACTGCACCTTTCCTGGACAAAAGACAGCTTACAGAAAACATTTTGAAATTCTGTCTCACTCACATGGTAGACTGAAGTAGCCCTGTCAATTCCCATCTCCTGAGTTTTTACCTAATTACAAGCTTCTTAAACATTATTGTTACTATCATCCATTCCTAGATTCAATTAATGTCACATAGAGCTGAGAATTTGCAAAGCCAAAATATCAGAGGGTTGGAAAGGAGAAAAAACGAGCAAACAACAACAACAAAAAAACAAGCAAACAAAACCACTCAAAGAAAACTGCCATTTGGTACCTGTATTAATGAATATAATAAGTAAGAATGACTAAATATTCTTTCTCTTTTTTGACATATTGAATATAAAGATAATAAGAGACAGCCTGGGGAAAGAGGAAGGAGAAAACGAGGACAAGAGAAAAATCGAAGGGACAGCCACAGGACCTGACTGGAGAAAGATCGGAGGGAGGGAGGAAAGGGAAGAGACCCACCCCACTGGACCTGCCCTATCCAGTTTCCTACCAAAGGGGACATCACCTGCAGTGGAAGAGGTCCATCCTGGGAAATGTCCAGGTTCGTCCTGGCGGATGAAGGATGAAGTTTCAGTTTTCAGTCAATGAATGCCCTGGGATTTAGAGGTTGAAGCCACCTCATTAATGTTACTTGAACTTTATTTCTGGCATAGGAGTGAAATTTTTTTTCCCATTGTTTCTTATGTTTCCTTAACGGAGACAGAAAATGAGAAATTTCCCTGAGGTGAGGAGGACATTCAAGACAGTGTAGACGAAAGACCATTCCCGCTCCGAAGACCATCGAAGACACAAAGAGAAGTGAGAGGCCATTGCTCAAACGGAAGAGAGATTTTAAAAGCCCTGATTATCTCAGGAACATACATTTGAGGACCTTCCACAAATGTAATTCAATCTGAAAGCCTTTTTCAAGGTTAATGAATATCAATGAAAGTTATAAATTAGATGTTTTTAAAATATAAACTTGACCGTTTTTAATCAAGCTAAAAGAGCTGTTTCAATTTCTTATGAAAATGAGTGCTAGGATGATGGTAAGTCCAGAATAATTTGAACATCTGAAGCTTCACACTGTACTATCTCCATTCAGTAAGAATTCAGCCTGACCATCCTCCATTAATCTTCTATTAATACTTCATTAACAATCCCAGCATTCATGGAAAGATGACCTCTGCTTATGGCAAAACTGACCATCTTCATATTGAATTTGGGTTAGGAAATGAGTCAGTAATAAAGTCCGAAAACTACGTGAAAACTGAAATCTCTATTTTCATTAACATATTCACCTGAAAGAAGATGTGTTGGTTCTCTGAAATTTTTACTCACCTACTATTTGGGTCTATTTTGGCGTGGCTATTTCATTTTAGTTCTAAGTATAAAGAGACTTTCAGACCTGAGAAAGATCCCTTAAGTCAAACACAAAAGTTTCTCATGAGATGCCTATCTTATCGATAGTTCTTGCTTTATTTACAGAGTCCATTGGTTGGCTTCCTATTCCTTGAAAATAGAAAGAAAAGTTGGAAGTGTTTGCAGAACATCTTTTCTACTCCAAGCTCTGTGGAAAGTAGTCTTGCTGCACAGTTAGCAGAGTTCTGGCATCTCATTAACCATATGATGTCACTGTGAAGATTCAATGAGAAAATACTCATGGAAATGTCTAACAGAGCACCTGGAGTATAACAAGTGTTTAGGAAATGTTTGTTAGCTTGTTGTTCTACAATTCTTGCCAGAAAGAGATTGAGTCAGTTGGAAAAAAAACAGCTACATGCACGGAATAGTAGGGGCGAGAGAGAGAGAGAGAGAGAGAGAGAGAGAGAGAGAGAGAGAGGGAGAGGGAGGGAGGTAAAATTAAGTACTTGACTAACTGCTGTAGATAATACAGTCATAATAGCGTTCAGTGTCAGTAGTCACTAGACATTGAGTATCTTCACTGGAGATGCTGGGCTGAGGACCACAGAGAGGTGGGCTGTGTGTGTATCAAAGCATGTTATTGCAAAGGTAATGGACACCCTTCAGGGCGGACCTGTCACCCAAAATTTGTGATGTAAAACCTGTTTCTAAGACAAGCCACTCAGTTACCACTGCTGGTATTCCTTCTCTTCATTAAATCTTAGGAAGGCTTAGAGATGAACGGTAAACAACTAAAATCAGTAAGTTTAGTTGGAAAAAAGCAGTATGTATTTAACCTACAGAAATCCAACAGTTTTCGAAATCAGTGTTCTCACTCCTCTTTAATTCAGCTTGCACACCCCTAACACTAAAGCATCTGAACTCATTTCATTCCTACACTTCCTTAAAATGCTGTGATTCCAAACTGACACCTCCTATGCTCGACACTGAACCCACAGCAAACTTCTCCAGCCTGGTTTTGAACTCACAGAAACAGTAGCTTCAAATGCAAATGCTGATGGCCCCTTAAGTACAGCGACATGAATGGCAACAATGATAATAAATGTGAGGAGTGATTCCCAAACCGAAGACTGGCAAATAGTTACCCAGCTGCTACAGAAATAGCAAGATAGGATTTAAAAAAAAAAATAGGAGAAAAGAAATTAAACGAAATGGATATGAGCTGGAAACATCTGTGTTCACCACAGAGCAAAATGCATATTCAGCAGTCAGTTTATCGGTTCTTTAGAGGATGTGAATGGTGCATTGTAAATAATGACCCGCCTATAATAAATTCCCAGTAAAAAAGAGAGGGGCGCTGTGTGTACCTCCCACAATTCACATTTCTGGGTCCCTGCTGTGAGTGATGATTCACAGCAGTCACAAATTTCTGTTTTCAAAATGCTATTGTATACTCCAGGGCTTTCATTAAGTTTTACACTAGCTGGGGAAATTTAAAACTTGAGAGCGAGGGGAGGCGAGGAAGAGCAGTTCTCGGCGGGGACGTGCGTTTAACACTCAGTCTCTGGCGGGGTTGATAGATGCGATAGGCGGGTGCGCCTTCCCATCCACCCTGAATTGCCTCCCATCCTTCTTCCTGCTGGAAGTCCGTAATGAAAGGAGAGAACAAGGATCAGTGACTTCCTTATGCGATGGGAAAGGAAAAAGCCAAGCTAAAGATCTTTGCTGCTGAAGTTTGAGAGGCATTTGGGACACAGCATGAAGATACAGGGCGCCGCATTTAATAGTTCCACCAGGGGCTGCATCTGCCATGGCTTTCTGGACTGAAATGTGCAGATTCTTTGCTCTACCCAGTTCCAAAGGTTCCAGTGCCTGTAAAGATTTAGGAGGGCACTAGTTATATGTACCAAATGTGTCTGCTGAGTATAAACACTGGCTAGGGCATAAGGTTTGATAATATGGATACTAATACTTAAAGGAGAAACGGCCAGTCTAAATGGGAAGTGTCTTCTCCATCTGGGTCTCAGGACCCAGTTATAAATGTCTTCTCCCAGTTCAGCAATTTCTTTTTAACTTTTCTAGAAGTTCAGTTGGAAAGTTGACACTTTAAAACATTGAGGGTTTTTTTGTTGTTTTATTTTATTGAGATGTAATTGACAGATAACATTGTGTTAATTTCAGATGCACATGATGATTCAATATATTCCAATATATACCTGTATTGCAAAATCTAGTGCATTTCTAAGGCTCAGTTTGGTGTGTGCCATGCTGGTGCCTGGCCTGTGGACACTGACTCGAGGGGACGAATCCCCATGCCAGGTCTTCCACCTGCAAGGCACTTTTATGTTCCATGTGGATCTTTCTGGCCAAATGGCTATCTGAACATGCAAATACACTAATGCGAAGAGTGTCCGCAGGCTCAGAGTGCTCAGGAAGCACCGTGCCTGCTGGACACCTCTGTTTGCACTTCGGGGTAAATGCCGAGTCTCTTCCCAGGGTCTACGGGGCTGCTGTAGCCCGGGGTGGAGCCCCCACCGTCTGGACTCCACCAATTCCTATTGAAAGCAAAAGACACAGCAGAACCAGATCTGTGTCCTAAGGAACATTCAGCAAAACTGCACGGAGAGGGGTCATTATATTTCAGATAACCTAGAAAGAAGTGCACTGATCGAGGCTTCCAAGTCACTCCAGACCTCTTCTCTGTGTGCTTCCTCCATGGGTGTTTAGATGGATCTCTACTCACTGATGTCTGCAGATAGCAAAGCTATGAAGTCATCTCCTAAAACAAAACCATAGCTAATCCAGATTCTTTCCATGTTCTCTCTCCTTTTCCATATAAATTCACCCTTTTGTCCTTTTACTTTATCTTTTTTCTTTCTTTTTTTTCTTTTTAGCATATAGAAGTTCCCAGGCTAGGGGTTGAATCGGAACTACAGCTGCTGGCCTACACCACAGCCACAGCAACACAAGATCTGAGCCCAGTCTGTGACCTACACCACAGCTCACGGCAACACTGGATTCTCAACCCACTGAGCGAGGCCAGGGATCGAACATGCATCCTCATGGGTACTAGTCGGATTCTTAACCTCCTAAACTCATCCTTTTCAAATAAGCAAGTGGCTAGAGTCATTCGCAACTTTCCTTTAAAAAAAAAATTGTGGAAGAAATCTTCTAATCACTTCTAGAATAATTTCCAGTAATTTTGTTATTTTCAAAGGGATATTTAGGATTTTGGAAGGCAGGGTTAAAAGCAAAAAAAACAATTGTTTTACAATATGCCGAACTTTATCGTCAGTAATTACAGAATTGGGCATCAGAAGGACCTAGGACAGCCTCAGCATCTTGGGGTCTCCTGGTCTAGGCACAGGAAGTGGAGGCGTGCAGTGGGTCTAATGGCCTGGACCCACTGCCCTGCTGAAGTGGTGCACCTTGCCAAGGCCCACTGCTGGTGACGGGGGGTAGGGGGCAATGAGTGAACTCCTTAGGGTCAATCAGGCAGTGGCCTGTAGTGACGCTGGAACACCTAAACATTTAAAAAGAGGAGCTGGAGTTCCCTGGTGGCTCAGTGGGTTAAGAATCTGGCTTTGCCATTGCTGCGGCTCTGGTCATTTCTGTGGCATGTGTTCATTCTCTGGCCTGGAAAGTTCTGCATGCTGCAGGCATGACTGAAAAAAAAAAAAGAAAAGCAACCCTGTAAAAATGACTTAAAGAACTGAGGCAAAGTCTTCTCACTGTGGAAAGAGGAAGGCAGAGTCTCAATATTCGTTATCAAATCAATCAATCAATTTAAATCAGCCAAACTTTCCTGTGCTCCTACCACATGCAGACAGTGTGCTGGGTTTTAGAAGAGCAGAAATGATTAAGGCAGGATCACTGCTCTCTAAGAGCTTAGGAGCTAATGATAGGTGTCTGTGTGTTAGCAATTCACTGTGAAAGAGAAGAGAATAGACAAAAGAAATAAAGGGTAAAAGAGGAAGTAAGTTTTTTAAAACGCTAAATGAATGGACAAACTCAGATACTAAGTCCAAAGAAACTAGAACATCAGTATAATTTTTGGATCTGTAGGAATGGTTGGGAACAGAGAAAGCATCACTTTACATGGCAGGTAAACTTTGTAGCCCAGAATCTCTGAAAGATAAAAAGGCTAAACGCAGTTTCCAAAGTGGTTTATATCAGTTTGGAATAAGAGATCCCCATTAGTTTTCTAAGGAAGTCAAAGATATTTTGGGAATAAGTATGCCCTGTAATTGAACATTCTCTGATATTTTTTTCATGGGTTGGATAAACCATGGCTGGCATCTAAAAACGTCTTACTGTTGGAAAGATTGTTCAGAGGACAGCTCTAACCTGTATGGTTGACAGCCCTCAGACCTCACATCTTTGGCCTTGTTGCATTGACCACTATCGGAAAAAAAACACTGAACCAAGTGGATGTCACATCTGAAGCCAGATGTCCAAGACTGAATGAAAAAACCATTCAATATGGCACATTTAGTGTGGTACATGCACATCTCAACTGTGCCTGTGTATGTGTATCATACATATAACATACTTCTGTACACTTATCAAGGTTCATCCCCAAAGTAAAGCAAGAGAGTGAACCCCTCTTCTGAGTGAACTAAACTAACAAGTCTTATAAAAATCAGAAAAGAAAATAAGGTCCCTGCAGCAAGCCCAGTTATGTGCTGGCTTCATTCTGATATCTTTTCCAAGATCACACATCTACAGACCCCCTGTATTTACTGCATCCTATTAGATTCTCTCTACTTTGTACCAAATCTCGCTTTGCTGCCATATTGCCCATACTGCATTTGTGTTTCAGAATGAATCGTAATTATTGTAGCTGATTCCTTAAGCAAACTGAAGCTCAGATGCTTAAAATGTGACTATATTGAGAAAGTTTACTTCCCAGTATATTGCCAAAAATAATAATAAAACATGTTAGGAACAACTGTGTGCAGAGTAAGTCCAATTTTACAAAAAGAAAAATCTCTGTTTGCGTACTCATTAAAGTATAGCAGAAGCCTAATTTGTTATCAATGTTTTCCTCTAGATGACAGGGTTAAAAAATGTTACTTATCACTTCTTTTGATTTTCTTTGTTTGTTAAGTTTTCTGCTCCATGAGGTTGAGGACATAATCTATATTTAAGGCAATTTTTTAAAAAAAGTAAAATCATGATGACAGACATGAAATGAACACATTGAATGTTTTATTTAACTCAATCAATGAGAGCCAGGCAGATGTTACAAAAAGTTCAAAGAAGAAATTTTAAAAACACGAATTATTTATAGAATAGCAATGTTGGAATAAATGTGCAAAACTGGTTTTTCCACAGGGAGAGACAGGGTTCAGTTGAAACTCTATAGACAGAATTTGCATGTCTATAGATAAGAATTATTTTGCATTCTGTCACCTATCTACAATTTGGAAAGTTGTAAAGTAATCCCCACAGAATCAAAATCTGATAACTCACAGAGTTCTTTCTACACTCCCCTAGAGTCTAGACAATCCAAAGGTTTCCACTAAGAGATAAATTTTACCCCACACTAGCTCATCTCTCCTTCCAGAGTTTCAATCTTCCCCGGCTCACTTAATAAATATTTATTTAAAGAATGTATAAATGCATATCTTCTATAATTAGAATAGTCTTATTTAAAACTTTTTTTTTTCAGTTTACCCTTATCTCTGGAGAGTGGATGGAGTTGGGAGATTTCTAAATTGCTCTCTTAGGGCAGTCACAATACTGTTGCACAGGTTGGGCACTGAACAGCCATGGGAGGCATCATACACACTTCAATCCATATAAATATCACTAAAGTTGCTTAGAACACAGTGCTTGGGGTCAGAAATGAGGGTGGGGAACAGAAGGAAGGGAGAGGCTGAGATTACCAGCTCTAGCTCAGGAAACAGGTCCTCTCCACCCATTCTGTATAGGTTGGAATACAGCTATTTATTGACTTCTCTGCCCTCCCATGGTACAAACCCACCATGAGCCAAGGTGGAGCAAGGCAAAAAGAAGGTGCCCAACCAGCACGAGGAAAAACCATCTTTGGAAAATCTTTTTAGGACAGAAAGATTTTTTTTTTAAGGAAAAAGAAAAACAGACCACTGCTTTTTAAAGATCACTATCTGCAAATGATGTGTTGCTGCATTTGAGAGATGGGATCTATTACTCACTTTTATTCCTCTTGAAAACAAACCATTTGTAGACAGAGATGCTAAAAATGATCACTTTTTTAAGCATCCTCCTCTCTGGATCATGGCCAACTTACAATACAATTCTTTTAATTAGGATTATATTTCATGCCCTAGAAGGACCGCATTCCGTTAAAACCCCTCCTCCAGGCACCTTTGGGCCCAATTACTTCACCACCGGGGTGGGAGCTGCAGTCTTCAGTGACTTTCATTACCCTGTTTGTAAACCTCAGCTCTGCGGTGAATCCCGGAGGGCACATTGCTGCTTCCAGGGAACCACTCCGCCTTTCTCTTTATCAACTTGGAGGCTTGGGGCTCAGCCCCATCACTTCCCTCCCCGGGCTCTCTTGCCCTGCATGCACCCCAAGTAGACACGTAGAGGGACATTCCAACAGCATGAAACAGGTCTCCACCCTCATCCCAAAGTTACTGGGCGCTAATAATTGTTTAAGTCAGCTCTCCAAAGCCTTCTCTCTCTCTCTCCTGGTCTTCCCTCCAAGCCTCCCTTATATCTTTTGCAAGTTTCCAATTTCCAGAAGAAATTAAAACACATTTGCAAAGGTAGAGCTTTGAAATTTTGCCCAGGCTTTCTAGCAAATCAGATGACTCAAAGTAACTCTGATATAGACAAGATTTCCTTTAGTCAATTTTTTCCCCCATTCCCTATAATGACTTTCTTACCCTGAGCTCTAATTTCAAGCCCTCCCCTCTTGCACATACATACAGATTCTGGAGGCTCAGCAGGGAATAAGAGAAAAGCAAAAGGCGAGCAAAAACAAGGACTATATTTTCTCACTGTGACCTGTGGTCTGCCTGACATGTGAACTGGAGATTGGTACTTGCCATCTGCCCCTACAAGGGTTGAATCATGAGCCATTGAGGCTGTCGATGCTCAACAGCCCCTGAAAGGAGCTTAGGTTGGAGATCAGAAGTGAGGCGCTCTGTGCTCTGGGAAAACTGGCAGAACAGGTCTTCAGATAGTTTGATATTGTCAGGAGATTTTATGAGCCAAATTCTTGCATCTGCTTTTACCTAGAAAAGCACTAAAATCCTTCATGGTGACATCTGCTCCTTGTGACCAGCAATAACCTTCAGGAGATCAGCAGCAACTTTCTGTAAAACGTGTGCTGGTTAGATGTACCTCCCCTCTCACCAAAATCACATCTATCCTGACCTTTCCCCCTGCCTCTTTGGAGCCGTAGCAGTAGCTCTGAAATGCTGCCTCCTGGGCTCAAGTCCTCATTTCACTGCAAATAAAAGTTAACTCTCAGCTTTTAAGTTGTGCATATTTTTTAAGTGGATACATACTACAAACTTGGTTTTCTCCCAAGCAAGGATCTTCTACCACCAAGAGTCAATGACGGGTTTCAACAAACCAAGGGTGGTTTGATATGAAATATTTAAACTAAGTTATAAAGGTACCTGCTAAAATACTATATCTTATCATTACCTTTGTAGCCACAGTATCATAATATAATTTTCTAACAATGTCTGTGTGTGTTCTTCTAGCATGAAAAAATAGCTCCCGGGGTGATTTCCCTCGGGGACAAAGCCACAAAATCTGTGAAGATTTTCACTGTGAGGGCTGGAATGGCATTTGCTGAACCCCTCTGATATGTGGGATTTGTTTTTCTGAGAACTTCAAATAGCACTTTTTTTTTTTTAATGGAGATATACTTGACGTAGAACTTCGTATTAACTTCAGGTATATAACATATGGATTCAATATTTGTATGTAAACATCACTCTTTTTTGAAATGTGTGAAATTCAGGGTAATTGGTGGCATATAATGCTAGACTTGGGTTACTCCCGAAAGTCTTACTTGTGACAGTTGTGGCTGGCTTGCCTGGATGAATCTGGGCCAGTTATTTGCTTTGCAATGATCAAATACCATTGTTTTCTTAAAAGTGCAAGACTTCACCAGAGGTTAAGGCCTTTTTCAAAAGCGATATTCTAATCTGAGATGTCTGGAAGAACTCAGTGTGAACATGTATTTTGAGCATGTGAGGCCCACAAGCATATATCAAGTGCCTGATGAGTGTCTGGTGTTTGCTTTTTGCTTCTCTGTGCTTTTTGAATTTTTAAGCATGAATGCATATTTTTAAGGAATCTTTTAAGGCTCTTTTCAAAGGAAATAAAAACAAAAGTCAACAACATTACCCTGGTATAATGTCTCTTCTCAGCTCAGATTTTGGACACAGCTCTTGCTCTCACTGTACATATTACTTCTATCATGTCCTTCAAGTGCCCCCATGGACCTGAGGTGGAGGTTGGGGGCCACAGGTGCTGCTCTTCATAATTTGAACCATGGCTCCAGCAATAACAAAACATTATAGACTTACTAGTGCGGCCTGCATATAAGTTTTCCAGGATGGGTCCAGGATTAATTTGTTGCAACATGTGATGGGAGCCTCTCGGTCCTTGAGGTAAACAGTGTGTCAGGAGGTGCGGCTAAGAGGTATGCTTCCCCGTCATATCCCCTGAGTTGCTGGGTGACCACAACTCGGTGGTGTCCATGCAACTCTCTGCAGTTCTCAAACTCAGGCTGTCCGTGATAATCCATGGATGAGAGGCGGGTGGTTAAAGGAGATGAGGACAAAGGACATCAAGGGGGTAACAAAGGCCATTCTAACTTGGAACACAGATAGACTCAGTCTCTGTTTATAAGATGCCAAAGTGGGGCTGTGAAGACAGAAACTCATCAAGAACAAGCAAAGAGTATTGTGGCCTGTCTGTGGCTCTCCAGGCCATGCTCTGCAGGAGGTTTCTCTGGGGACTGCACAGAAGAAGGCTGAGATCTGGCTCCATCGAGCTCAGCCAGCCATGCTCCCTGGTGTGGCAACATCCCCACTAGATACACAGGATACTCCTCCCCATTTCTCACTTTCTAATGTGCCCACAGACAACCACAGATTCAGTGGCCACACCAGTCAGACAATTAGACAGCAACACCCAATGCTACCACTTACATGTGGAAACTAAAAAGATACAATGAACCTCTTTGCAGAACAGACAAAGACTCACAACCTTTGGAAAACCTTTGGTTTTTCAAACAAGACAATCTGGGGGGTGGGGGGATGCACTGTGGGTTTGGGACGCAAACGCTATCAAATTGACTTGTGATGATTTTTGTATACCTACAGTTGTAATAATATTCATTAAGAAAAAAAAAAATTCAGTGGCCTCTATCCTCCCATCTCTAGACCATTTCAAGAGCAAAATAAGTGCCTTAATAAGTTACTTGTATGAAAGTAAATAAGACAGCATTTACTTATTTATTTATTTAATTGCCCCACCCACACCATATGGCAGTACCCCAGCCAGGGATTGAATCTGAGCCACAGCTGCAGCAATGCCAGATCCTTTAACCCACTGCACTGGGCCATGGATTGAACCTGCACCTCTGCAGTGACACAAGTGGCTGCAGTCAGATTCTTAACCCACAGCAGGAACTCTAGACAGCATTTATTTATTTATTTATTTTTGTCTTTTGTCATTTTAGGGTGTTACCTGCAGCATATGGAGGTTCCCAGGCTAGGGGTCTAATGGGAGCTGTAGCCACCGGCCTGCGCCACAGCCGCAGCAACGCGGGATCCAAGCCGCATCTGCAACTTACACCACAGCTCACGGCAACGCCGGATCCTTAACCCACTGAGCGAGGCCAGGGACCGAACCCACAACTTCATGGTTCCTAGTCGGATTTGTTAACCACTGAGCCACGACAGGAACTCCGAGACAGCATTTATTTTTATAATGAGGAAGGAAAACTTTTTCTTGTCCTCCACTGGCAATGATGTGGTATCAGGACAGACTAGAATAGACAGTAAAATCCCAGGCTGAGTGGAAGTAAATACGTCTAGAGGAAGAAAGTTTTCTTTGCCATTAACTTAAGTTTCGTATTTGGTTGTTTAAACTCATTCCCCCTTTCTTCACAGAAACTGGTCAATATCCCTTTTTTATCCATGAACCAGTTAGTCAGGTTGTAATTAAAATAATCCTTTTAAAAGAGCACAAGGAAGTGTTCCCATCATGGCTCAGAGGAAACGAAACTGACTAGCATCCATGAGGATGCAGGTTTGATCATTGGCCTCACTCAGTGGATTAAGGATCCAGCATTGCCGTGAGCTGTGGTGTAGGTTGTGGATGAGGCTCAGATCTGGTGTTGCTGTCACTGTGGTGTAGGCCAGTTGCTACAGCTCCAATTCGACCCTTAGCCTGGGAACCTCCATATGCCGTTGGTATGGCCCTAAAAAGACAAAAAAAAAAAAAAAAAAAAAAAAAAAAAAAAAAAAAAAAAAAAAAAAAAAAAAAAAACAAGGAGGAAATCATGGAAGGAAAAAAACTAGCAGGAAGGAGCTCAAAATTATAGTAGACTGATTGTCAGAAACAGCAGTGCTCAACCCAAAGCAGGCTCTGGATGTGTATGTGCAAGAGTAGCTATCATGTGTGTGCACCACGCCACATGAATGGGTTGGGGGATAGTGAGCTGAAAGGGTCCCGTCCTAGCACTAATGGAAGTGACTTTGCTGTCACAATACCCCCTCTTAATTGTGCTAAATGAGATTTTATTATTGAGTTTTTTACATAAGTCCTGATCATCAAATTGTAGTGACAGTTGTACTTGGAAATCACCAATTTCTTGTGCTCTCTCTTTCTTTTTTTAATGCAACTCCATTTTTGTTCTATGAAAACAAAAAATGAGACAGTTCAAAAGACCATGGTGTTAAGTAGTAATGAGTTGTCCTAAAGATATACCTACAGTTTAGACCAAGTTCTGTTGCAATTACCAAAATAATGAGGGTAGAAGCGATGTAAATAGCTGGAAAAGATCAATGGGAAAAAAACTGAAGTGTTATAATTTTAATTTTTTTAAGTTAGTGAGTAGGCACAAGAAGTTATCATGCACAAAGCTAAAAGTCACTTTTTAAAAAAGTGATACAGACAATGCATCATGGAGAAGAAAAACATAAAAGTAATGAATAGTTTTAATACATATTTAAGAAAAAGGAGAGGACTCATACTGGGTTCTTTTCTAAATCAGAGTACAAAAGGTTAAGGGTACTTTTTAATATGCATTCAAAAGTAATATTTGCCAATAATCAGTGAGATCTTGAAAAAAAAAAAAATTCAGTGCATGTAGATGCATCCAATCGCTTACATAAGACCTTAGCTTCTTGGTTGAAAATTACACTTAGAACAATTTGTCAAACAAATTCCCAAGAACATTGAAACCCATGCAAGAAAGAAATTAATACCATGCATCTCAGCATCAGTTAAGAGCCGCATGGATCAGAGATTCGTCTCGGTTGCATAAACGTCTGACTTTGACTTTCAAACAGGACGAGAGCACGTGCCACACAATAAGACAGAAGCATGAACAGCTTGTTTTAAGGATCCCATCAGACTCTAAATAAAATGCACGGTAATGAGAGGCATCTTCAAAGTGGTTACACGGGAGTTTGCAGACCACAAGCGAATGTAGAATGTGGTTGTAACGGCTAAGTGTTACACCACATCTGGCAGAGAAGTTGCATCTCCCCTTTTCTCCTCTTTTCTGAAGACAATGTTCTTCTTTTCTCTTCCAAAAGCATAAATGAAGAGCCCAAGTTTTTAAATGGATGGGGAGCAAATTCTGTTACATCAACATCAAGAATACATTTTACTGCTTTCTGCCATTTACTTACAGAATGTACATTTGAGTGTCATTTAGAACATTTTAACAATCTTAGTGTGCTAAAAATGGCATTAACTCTTCATTCCCCTTTACACACCATTCCAGATATAGTACTTTGAAGAGTGTCCTGTATGGTCTTCCCAAAAAAAAAAAAGGGAAATGATGGAGCATAAAAACTACATAGATATTGGAGTTCCCTTCGTGGCTCAGTGGTTAACAAATCCGACTAAGAACCAGGAGGTTGAGGGTTCGATCCCTGGCCTTGCTCAGTGGGTTAAGGATCCGGCGTTGCCGTGAGCTGTGGTGTAGGTTGCAGACGTGGCTCGGATCCCGCGTTGCTGTGACTGCGGCGAAGGCCGGCAGCTACAGCTCCTGTTAGACCCCTAGCCTGGGAACCTCCATATGCCGCGGGTGCGGCTCTAGATAAAGGCAAAAAGACAAAAAAAAAAAAAAAACTACATAGATATGTATTTTATCAGAAAATATTCAAAACTTAAAAAAAAACACCTGGGAAATAGGAATATGGGTTTATGAATGAAACAATCTAACTTTTGAAATCACATAGCGATTAGGGTTTATGCTTGCTTCTAAATCAGTCTTTATTCCCTCATTTGATCATGCATTTTAACATCATCCTTTTTCAGTTTAACTAAGGTATTCACATGCTCTGATATTCCCTTTATGGGCTCTCAATACCCCATGGTTGTGACCACCTTAACAAACAGTTCGGTTGCTTTAGCTGTCATGAATGCATAGATCCACTTAGTGACACATCCATGGGGATGATCATGGGATCAAACCTACCAGGTAGTTCCATAAAAGTGGTTGAAGCATTGGCCATATAGAGGTACACTGAGAAGGAAAAGTAAAAACATACTAACCAAATTGATGCTGCAGTTGTGATAAGTTTTTTAAAGAGACATAAAGGTGATATTTTTGCTAAAGAGAGTAGGATCTGGTATTACTAATAGAGAAATAGTTTGTCTATGGGGCATGCAAATTTTTCAAAAATATATATTTCTAAGCAGCTATAATGATGACAAACCTCTTGTAAAGAGATGTAGTCTTTGTTCACATGTTCACATTTTAGCACAATATTACACTGCTGATGTTTTTCAGCAATAGAAAATTGTTCTCCTTTGATCTGGGTATTTGAACATAAGACAAAGAGTAAATATCTTTCCTACACTTTTGAATAAAAATGTATCCTGTATGGAGAAAGATAAGCTGGAAAAATAAAATAACTTTGTAAAGCATTTTACAATGTTAAGTCAAAATAAATAAGCACCATAAACATAGAAAGAAAGTATTTTTTTTTAATGATTCTCATGTTCCATCAAATTTGTGGCATTGCCAAATAGAGAAGAACTATTACAGCTAAATTCCCATATCTGGCCTTGATGGAGTAATAGGAGCAGACTTTCCTATCTGAAAAATGGAAAGCATGGACACAAGGTAGAAAACAATGATTCTCAAGATACTGGACATCAGGTAGGGAAAGGTAGTAACCTCCAAGAGATGGAAAACCAATGAGGTAAGCAGTATTTTCTCCCCAGCTCACTTTCTGGAGAGCGTTTTCAGGCCATAATGCAAGGAGAAGGAGCATAGACAGCCCAGTCATCTCCCTGAGCTGAGGGGATAGAGGAGGGAGTTCAAGGGGACTGAATTAGTTTTATGTTGCCATGGCAACAAATTACTGCAAAGGTGCTGGCTTAAAATGAAACAAATTTATTAACTATCGTTCTGGAGGTCAGAGGTCCAAGACTGGCCAGTTAGTTTGTATCCTTTCTGGGGTCTCTAGGAAGCCAACTGTTTCCCACAATTTCTATCTCTAAGAGATGGAGATGGATATTCACCTGAAGTTCTTGGCTCTGGACCACTTCCTCCATCTTCAAATCCACCAGGGTAGTATCTTCCAACCTCTCTTTCTCTTCCTTGGACCCTCCAGCTTCCCCCTTTTTTCAGAGCCATGGGATTACACTGTACTAACCTGAAAAGTTCAGAAAAATCTGCCTGTCTCAAGATACTTAGGTTACCTACCTCTACAAAGTCTCTTTTGCCATCTTCACAGGTCCTGAGCCCTAGGATGCAGACATCTTTGAAGGGTGGGTGACTGTTACTTAATCTGCCACAAAAGGTAAGGAACCTAGAGTTTGCAGGACAGAGAAGCAGAGAGGGCAGGTGCACAGAGAGAGAACGCCATACTGGAGAGAAGTCCCTCAAGTATTCAGCAGAGACTCCTTGCGTGTTCAGCTAAGTGTGGATCATTGTATACATGTGAGGAAAATATCCAGGGATGAGAGAGAAACGTCTCAATAGGATGAGGGAAAATCCTAGGGGCTCACTCAGGGCTGTTTTGTACCTGTTACCACCTGAGTAGAAAATTTCACAATTAATGGATATTGAGTATTCAGGCAGGATTTTTCAATCTATAAATATAAGAAGTTGAACAAGAGAAAGCACAAAAACCATGAAAAAAAACACACCAAAGTGCATCATAATCAAAAGCTTAAAATCAAGAATACATAGAAAATATTAAAATCAGACAGAGGAAAATGTATCATTAAATGAGTAGGAGGAAAAAAAAAAATAAAGATGACAGTAGATTCCTGTCTGGGAACAATGCAACATGGAAGACAATGGAGTGACATCTCTAAAGTATTGAAAGTAAAAAGTGTCAGCCTGGAATTCTTTACTAGTGAAAGTATATTTCAAAAAATTTTTGTAGTAGTTTTATTGTTGGTGGTAATTTTTATATCATTAGTCTAAAATTTTATATATGTAAAGTCAAACAGAGCAAGTAAGTTATTATGTTGGTATCACTAAGAACTAGAATTGTCAGCATTGGAAATGGGATAGAAATGTTACAGAGAGGGTTGAGTAAAAATCTTGCAGTGCTGAATTGAATGGGACATATTAATAAGATCTCATGATATATTTTGCTTAGAAAATACATATTTAGGAGTTCCCTTCGTGGCTCAGTGGTTAACGAATCCAACCAAGAACCATGAGGTTGCGGGTTCGATCCCTGGCCTTGCTCAGTGGGTTAAGGATCCAGCGTTGCCATGAGCTGTGGTGTAGGTTGCAGACGTGGATCGGATCCCGCGTTGCTGTGGCTGTGGCGAAAGTCGGCGGCTACAGCTCCTGTTAGACCCCTAGCCTGGGAACCTCCATATGCCGCGGGTGCGGCTCTAGATAAAGGCAAAAAGACAAAAAAAATACATATTTACAGTTGTGTTCAACAAAAAAATTTTTAGATCAATGAAATAGAATTGAGAGTCCAGAAATCATTTACAAATTTAAAATAAATTGAATTTCAACAATGATGATAATATCATACAATGGGGAAAGGAGAATCTTTTCAACAAATGGTCCTCGGACAACATGAAAAGGAATGAAGTTGGACTTCTAACTCAAAAATATTTAAAAAAAAAAAAAAAGCTCAAAATGGATCTAAGACCTAAACGTAAGTGCTAAAACTTACAATTGTTAGAAAAGAATGTATGCATAAATTTAGATCATCTTGTATCAGTCAATGATTTCTTAGGTATGACACCAAAAGCACAAGCAACCAAAGAAAAAATAGATAAATTGGACATCTTGAAAATAAAAATGTCTGTGCTTTAAAGAACACATCAAGAAAGTGAAAAGGTAACTCATAGAATGGGAGAAGGTATTTTCAAATTCTATATCCAATAAAGACCCAGCATCTAGAATATATAAAGAACTCTTACAATTCAACAATAAAAAGACAACTCAAATAATAAATGGGAAAAATTTCTAAGTGGACCTTTTAGATAAATGACCAATTATAAATTACTCATTTTTAATAATTAACAATAACAAATGACTAATTTTTTGCCCATTTTGACAACAGATGGGTAAAAGGATCTAAAATGTCTTTCTGTAATTCTCCAAAGAAAATATATAAATGGCCAATAATGACATGAAAAGAGACTCAATATCATTAGCCACCAGGGAATGTAAATCATAACTGCAATGAGATATAATTCACACACCATTAGGATGATTATAGCAATAATAAATAATGGGAAATAGACAGGTGTTAGTGAGGGTGTGGAGAAGTTAGAGACATTCTACACTGTTGGTGGAAATGTAAAATGACATAGCACTGTGGAGAACAGTTTGACTGTTCCTTACAAATTAAACATGGAATTGCCTTATAATCCAACAATTTTACTTATGAATATATACCCAAAAGAATTGAAAATAGGTGTTCAAACAAAAACTTATACACAAAAATAACAGCAGCACTAATCAAAAGATAGAAACAAATGAAATTCCATCATTTGATAAATAAATAAAATGCAGCCCATCCATACACTGGAATATTACTTGGCCATAAAAAGAAATGTGCCAACAACAGGCTGCAACATGGATGGAGCTAAGTGAGAAAATCCAGACACAAAAGGCCACATATTTTATGATTCAATTTATGTAAAATGTCCAGAGTCAGCAAATTCCTGAAGACAGAAAACAAATTTGTGGTTTCTAAGGGTTTGGGGAAGCAAGATTGGGGAAAAACTGCTTAATGGATCCAGAGCTTCCTTTTAGGGTGACAAAAATATTCTGAAACTAGGCAGTGGTGATGATGGCAAAACACTGTGACTGTAGCAAAAGTCACTAATGAAAATTTTTATGTTATACATATTTTACTACAAATAAAAGTGCTAGAGAATAGAACAATGAATATTACAATTCCTCTATCAGACAAAATATAGTTTCAAAAATCTGGAAGGGGAAGTAGGTACAAGATATGGATGAAATGAAATGGTCCGTAGGTTGCTAATTGCTGAATAAGGGTGAATAAGGGTGTTACATATACATAAAGTTTATTTTCAATATTCTTTCCATTTCTATTAATATCTGTGTTATATATATACATATACATACAATATAATTTTTTAAAATTATATCAGGGAATTAGTGAATTTTGTTGATTTTTATTGATATAATAATTAAGGATATTTTCTTGGAAAAAGAGTCCCATGGGCTGTTTTAATACAATCTTATTTGTTGTTTGATACGCCATTTTTTCCCAATTATATGGTATTATTTGACAGTGCCTCAGAATTAAGTTTAAAAGCACAAAATGATTGGCATGGCTGCCAAGTAAACATTCAGTTTAGACATGGAAGTATAAGCATAGATGCCTTAAATTTATCCAGAGCTTATCTCACTTCCTTATAGAGCAAGCCTTCAATAAATACTGTTTTCTAAATTAAAGAATGTCCTAATAGGCATTGCCATGAGCTGTAGTGTAGGTCGCAGATGTGACTCGGATCTAGCATTGCTGTGGCTGTGGTGTAGGCCAGCAGCTGTAGCTCCGGTTAGACCCCCAGACTGGGAACCTCCATATGCCACAGGTGCGGCCCTAAAAAGACAAAAAAAATGTACATTTTGTCCTAAAACTTACAAGATTGTTGTGAATAACTGAGTGCTGTTAATTTTAGGGAATGAATTACTTCCCTATGAGGAACGAGATCACAATTGCTTTAAGCGTTTTGAACCAAAAAAATTGTGCTTTTGAAAACACTGTCAAACTAGCCAAGACAAAATAAGTTGTTGAACTAATTGTTTGTAGCTATCAAATCAATTTGAATATGTAGAATTAACCATGTACTTATGTAACGTGTAATAGACTCTGAAAATGTAATCCATAATCTAAGATTTCAGTGCTGATCAATTCATCTAATTTGGGGGTACAAAAAAGGGGGGGCATTATAAATTAAATCTACTGCCTCTTCCACTTAAATATATGTGTATGCACACACACACACATATATATATATTTAGCCCAGTGTATATATATTTATATACATACACTTAAATATATGTGTGTGTATGTGTGTGTGTGTGTGTGTGTGTGTGTGTGTGTGTATATATATATATATATATATATATAAATATATATATATTTAGCTCAGCAAATTATTCAAAGATTGGAGTTCCTAATTGTGGTTACAATGCCACCTAGTTTTACCTTTCCAACCAGTTGTTGACAACGGTACTTTGTGCCCATTTAGGATACCATATGAGACTTCAAACTATACCAGATAGGCAATAAAAAGCTGACTTGGTTCAACACAAGAGACAATTCTTGTTCCTTAACCTCTGTCCAGCCTACTGCCTGAAGCCTGTCTGTTCTTCTGCCTCTCTCCCCCCAGTGATCACTCCCTTTCTAGGACTGTCACTTTCCACCCTTTCCACGGTAACATCCTATTAGTTTCCTGAGCAGTTTGTTTGCGTCTTCTACAGTGTCAGAGCTTCCCTGCTCTCTTCCCCTTTATGGTTTACATGGGCTACAGACATTTTGGGGATTTCTTTTGATCACTCAAGATCCAAATCATTTGTTCAGAGAAACTTCAGCACTCATGGTTACAAACTGTTGATAACGAACATACACACAACATATAACTTCCACACTTAAATAGGATGATACAAAACGTGGAAATTAGAAACCAGAATGGCATGCTATAAATAGATAGGACTTGTTACGTAAATGGCCACAGCCAGAGCACACTTGAGGCAGGTACTCAGAGGAGACCCCATGGAAATTTCTAGAATGTTCCCTCTTTGGTCCAAGGTGGAGGCATGCTGGTGCAGAGGGCTCTGTTGCCATCAGGCAAAAGGTACTAAATATCAGACACACCCTTTCAAAGACTTTACAAGAAGGCTCTTTTCCCTTTGCCTCCCAAAAATTTGGTTAACTCTTTCCAGATTAGAAAAAGGAACATGGAAGCAAGGAAAGAAGATCCCACTGGCCGGGATCACATTAAGTCAAGAAATGATGACGATGTGTTTGTTTCAGCTCCCTGTTCTGGGCAGCCTTTTCCACACATACACATACATAAGGACACCACTGAGTATTAGCACGGTGCTTTAACATGACTTGCTGAATACTAAAAATAATTTTTTTCTCCATATTTCATTGTGATACAATTTCCTGTCTTGAAGAAAGATGGAAACTTTTACTTGGAAGATAGATAGTTAGAATTTCCTGTAATACTGAATTAGCTCCAGTCAAAATGAACTATTTTACACTGCCATTATTACTCATTTACCAAAAATACTTTGTCTGGGTTTAATATTTTCTTAATACTTTTTTAACTTTCCTAAGCACTTTCTCATCAAATATCTCTTCTAGCCTCACAATAAGCCTCAGAGTCAGGGCAAAACTACAGATGCCAAACGCCAGGATCACAAGGAATGGCAGTGAACAGTGACAGAATTAGGATTATAACCTGCATTTTCCTACTCTTAGTTCCATGCCTTTTGGGCAAAAATATCAAAAATCAAACAAAACACTGTTTCATCATATAGCTCCCCAAATATCTAAGTCGGACTCTTACTAGTGACAGAGGCAAATGTTATTGCCTATAATGACTATGTTTGCCTTGACACTTTTTAAAAATACTTCAGTAAAAAATTACATGAAAAATCCAGTAAAAGACTCTTTTAATGCCATACCTTGACAATAGACATGTCCATACAAAACTATGAGGCTCCATTACATTTTTATTATGATATGATTACCATGTCAATGCAAATTTCTAAAGAGCTCTATCCAACTGTAATTTCAAGACAGCTTCATTGCATTAAGAAACAAACCAGTCAACATAACATTGCGTTAATTTGGGGGTTTTGACAGAAAGCCATAAAACAAAGGAATGTGCCAGATCAAGTCAACCTGGAGTTTGGCTCCTCTCAGAATGGGGAGTATGATCAAGTTTATGGTTCTAAATATAGAGACCAGCCGGCGATGTAAAATAGAGCCTGAGAGCTTGAGCACAACTGGCTGGAATTAATTAATGTGCCATCCGGGAGCCTCGCGTCTGCTCGCCCCAGCAGTGCTGACTTTCTGTGTTTCTAGATGGTTCTCACAATGATATGTAGTCCTTTTATGCCACCCTACTATTGAAGCCAAGGGGAGTGGTGCTGGCAGGCATTCCCGTTCTTTTCTTTGGTGTTTTTTCCGACCCTGTATATTTATGGGGTTTTTAAATACTATCTTTTCCTGTTTACCATATGTCAAATTCTACATGAACTGATAAAAACATGCAAAGGCCTTATCACTCTAGTCTCTTAAAATAGACTTTACTCCCTCCTACCTCCCACACTTCATCAAGCCCCTAAGTACTAATTACTAAAATCTAAAATGCTCATCTGACCGAATAGCATTGTGTGTCCATTTTTAAATACCTCAATTCAATTATCCACACTGATGTGGGCACCCAGAAAAAAAAAAAAAATCCCTGTCTGTATTTTGTTATTTTGCAGCAACTCAGCTCTGGGACAGTTCACCACAAAGATGGTTCTCCCTGGAACATAACTCGCTCTTTTTAAAGCGGGTCAGAACCCTCCTTGCTGGGAGGGAGCGCCTGCCTTGTATCGACACCGCAGCAGGCGCCTTCATCAGAGCCCGCTGTGATGCTCCTGGGAATGCATCCTTGCTTGAGGCTGGGAGCTGTTTAAAGCTGTTCTAATTTTCCATCCAAGCCAAATAGATGCATAAGCAAGCTGTTAGATTGTCTCTGCACTGGCGCAGGACCTCCTTGCCTTGCTTCCACTGTAGTTAGCAGATCCCTGAACATTTGCAAGTAAAATCACAAGGCGGGGAAGGAGGGAGTGAAAGACAGAGGTAGGTGGAGACCACTCCCAAATCCAAGTGCAGATCCCTGTGAAGTGGCAGTGAAAGTCAAAACGCACCTCACAGGCACAGAGTAAAACAATGCCAGCGGCCAACAGAAAAGTACTCTTTAGTGAGAGAGAATGCTGAGTTTGTGATGAAGCTGGAGGTCACACCACACATGCTTGCCCTGGGCTTCAGCGCTGGGATTCCAATCTGAGTTCTTTCCCCAACCCTTTACTTCAATAAAGTAAAGCCTAAATTGCCAGTGAGGGTAAGGATCGACTATGGAAAAGACATAAAGCATGCACTACACCACATATCGGCAGATTTGGAGGGAAAGGCAAGAACCAACAGGGAAAAATGCAGAAAGCAAAGGAAGCTTAAGCAATGGAAACAAAGAACGTGCCTGCAGCTCACGGTGTCCAATCAAGGATGTGAAGATGAGGGAAAAATAATTACACCTCTTGTTGGAAATAGTTTTTATCATCGTTGTGTTAAAAATTTATGATAAAAGCCCAGGTGCACAGAGCATTCTGCTGAATGTGGCTTAAAACAAGACACACAGGTCCTCTCTATTCCTGATAAGAGTCTCCATAAAAATAGATAGAAATCAAATAAACAAAAACACTACTCATGAAAAAAGGCCCACCTAATCATTGGTTATTTGGCTTCATATGATGATATTTTTCTTGCATGTATATGATAGAAGCTCCCACACAAAATGTGGATATTTTTAAAAGGAGACTGACTCATCAACAAAAATTCTACACCAAAACTAACAAAAGTATCTGACTCTAGGACTGCAAGAAACAAGTATATACAGTGTTAGTGAGTAGGATTGTGCCCCCTCGCCCAGCATGCACACAAACATGTGTTGAAGTCCCAATTCCATGTGCCAGAGAATGGGACTGTCTTTGGGAATATGGTCTTTGCAGATGTAGTCAGTTGAAGATGAGGTCATATTGGATTGAGGTGCTGTTACCAAAACTTGGCCTCTGATTGCCAGTGCTGAATAGAAGCACAGAGAGAGTTTGGGTGAAGGAGAAAAAAATAGCTTTATTGCTTTACCAGGCAAAAGAGGGTCACAAGAGGCTAATGCCCTAAAGACTGTGCCCCTCTGGGAGAAAATAGGAGGAGGCTTTATAGTTTGGAAGTAGAAAACAGGGCTATAGGTAAGGATCAGTGTAGAGGCAAGCTTGCATTGTTTTCCAAAGCTGGTGTTTAGATCATCTCAGGACTGGTTCTGGTGACCCTTGTTTCTGGAATGAAGAATGCTTCATTAACATCTTCTATTTGTTGGGGGTTTTAGTTCCTGTGGAAGAACTCAAAGATATTGTTATATATATATATATATATATATATATATATATGTATATATATATATATATGTACATATATTCCTTGAGGGAGAACCAGGACCCCACCCCAAGCCTGCACTACTCTTTCTCCACCGCTCCTCCCCGGTCTCTGCCTCCCCTCCCTTCCCTGATTAGCGACTGCCCTTCCGTACTCAGGGAAGGTCATGGAGGCTGAGGCTTATTCCTTAAAAACAAGAAATGGAGGACACAGAAAGGCTTGTGTGCCCAGGAGCCCCACAGCGTCCTGCTCTGTTTCAGGACCATAGAGCTGGTGTTTTTATTAAAAAGGAGAGATCTGGACAGATGGACCCACGGAGGACACCGTGCTGATGGAGAGAGAGATGCAGGGCTGCACCTACAGTCTCAGGAATCTCAGGCAGAGATCACAGGTAGCCCAGGAAGCTTCAGGAAGCAGGAAGGGTTCTCCCTTAGAGTATCAAAGTGGGCGTGGCCCTGCCAACCACACCTTGATTTTGGAGTTCAGTCTCCTGAACCCTGAAAGAATAAATCCCTGTTGTTTTAAGCCACTCCAGGGCAATTCTTATATCTAAAATTATGAACCACTTAGAAAGCATTTTCCATGAAGATTATAAAATCGTGTCAATGAGTTTTTTAGAAGTGATTAAATCAAACAAATGAGTTTTAAAAACAGTAACTAAAATTCTGACTTGAAATAAACCAGCATGGAAATAATCGTCTGAGAATTCCTAGGACTCCGAATCCCACTCGGCCAATCTTCTTGCTTCTTGCATAATGTGAGCCTCCCTTAAGATAGTAAGCATCATTGTAACTGCCTAATTTGTATGGTATTCTACAAACGTTATATCACTTGATACCCAGGGAAACATGTAATATTAGTAAGAGAGATATTACCTCAGTTTTATGTATAAGGAATGTAATACTCAGAGAACTGAACTACCCAAAGTTATAGAGCAAATAAGAAAGAGAAAATCTGGATTTTTATGACTCATAAATCTAGTCTGGAAAATGTGAAACTCTCTATCATGTACTCTCTTGGTTAAAATCTTAACCTCAAAGATAAGACAGATTCACTTTTTTCCCCCCATTTTAGGGCCGCACCTGCAGCATGTGGAAGTTCCCAGGCTAGGGGTCCAATTGGAGCCGCAGCTGTCTGACGACGCCACAGCCACAGCAACGCTGTCTGACGATGCCACAGCCACAGCAACACCAGATCTGAGCCATGTCTGTGACTACACCATAGCTCACAGCAACGCCAGATCCTTAAGCCACTGAGTGAACAGTGGGGATTGAACCTGCATCCTCATGGACAGTACTCAGGTCTGTAACCCGCTGAGCCACAGTGGGAACTCCAAGTCAGAGTCACTTTGGATCTGCATGGAATCCAACATGAGTTTCCTTACTCTTACATACTGTGAACTCACATCCATGATCAAACAAAGCAGACATCAACCCTTTTTATTTATAATGAAATTGAAACCTTCCTCCCTATCAGATTCTTGGGTAAATTCATTCTTCGGCTGGTGGCTGGTGTAAAACTGAAAAACACTGCAGTGAACTGTGTCTGTGACCCAGGGAAGCTGCGTTATCAGCTTGATTATTGGAAATGACCATGGACTCTGGGGGCTATGCCCTTAATCCTCTACAGAGGAAAAATATTAACAATAGAGTTTTAAGTCACATAGACTATGGATATAAAAATGGGATTTATTCCCTTAAACAGGACAAGAATAAAATACCTCCAAGAAAGGAGGACTAAGAGAACTCAGAACAAATGGCAGCTAACAATGGGCAGTTAGGGGCCATTTCTAAGAAGATCATTAATAAAAACATCCACAATAATACCCTTACAGTTCTGACCATACAAAGGAGCAAAAAGCTTGTTATGTGGAGAGTGATAGCGAAAGTAATAATAGAAAGACTTACAACCTGCTATTAGATATTCAGCAAAGTGTTCGTCTGTTATCCCCATTAACATCTTTCTATCAACCATAAGTTGCATGTATTTGCCTTATTTCGTACATGGGGAAACTGAGGCTAGGTAATTTACGTCACCTTCCTAAAATCACAAAACTGACAGGAAGAGGATTTGAACCTAATTCTGCCTAATTCTGAGCCCATGCTTTAAATCATAATGCTTTGTAGAAGCTTCCGAAAGTTTTTAAAGGATGATTGTGCAGAGTTTTACAGCGCCATACTTTTTCCCATAATATTTTTGTGTCTTGAATCTTTATTATTTGCCTTAAGTTTTATCCCTACTTAAAAAAATACCACAGAAATGTGTAATAAATTAAACCTCATCATGCTTTAGTGTAAATTAATTTCTCAGTGGATTTTGGGTGGAGAAACAAGAAACAGAACCCATGGGTGACTAGGAGGCTAACTGAAGGGACTGTAGAGGGGTAAGAAGCTGCAGAAGAAAAGTACTGAAAGGGCAGCAGGAAGGAAAGTGAAAGAGGAACATGTCAGGCAAGATGGGCTGGTACTCTGTAGAAGCAAACAATCCGATTATCTCAACAACTTAACATGACACAATTTTAATTCTTATTCATATGACATTCTTTTCAAGGAGGTAAGTTGGAGTCATGCTCATTTTAGTCCCTCCCTTTTAGATCCAGGTTGAAAAAGTAGCCACAGTCTCAAACACGGCAGAAGGGAAAAGACCTGGCAGGGGAGGTGTAATACAAGTGATTGGCTGCCCCAACACAGAAATGACGTGGCGTTCTGCTAACACCTCGCTGGCCAGAACCAAGCATGTGACGATATCAAACCACAGCAGGCCAGGAGTTCCAGCCTACTGTGTGCAGAGAGGGTGGGGAGCCAGAAAATGTCATGACAGCATTAATGAATATTCTGTCAATGAGTATCTCTCACTATTTACCTACGCCCCACTGTGGCCCCACACTCACACTCAGTGGCACCCCTGTCTTCCCAAATGTATTTCGGTTCAGTTGTCTTTCAAGTCATTTTCTAAAACTGTTATTTATTTATTTATTTATTTTGGAAGCTCAGCTTCCCTTCCATTACACAGATGCACCACAGGATCAAAGTAAATCAAGAATATATCTTTGAAACATATTTGGGATAAGAAATAACATGGCTAATGCTGGGCCACATATTTGCCATGGGAGGGCTTTGTCATCTTCATTGAAGAGAGAGTCTTGTCTGCTACTTCAATTATGTTCTTTCCTTATACATTATCTTATCAGAGGCATTGTATGGAATCTTAAAATTATGAATTTCTGACTGATGTGAGTGATTCATCTTATTGTAATTTTCTATGAATATTATGATAGCCAAGAGGAAAGAGAAATTCATCTGTATGCTCTGAGATCTTTGAAAATCAAACTTTTCTTTAAAAATAAATTTTGCTGCCATAAGGTATTCCTTTTGTGTCATTCCTCACCTCGATAAGAACGTGATGGACCCTTTGTAATGAGCAATATTGGAATCATGCTGGAAGATGTCAAAATAAAATCAAGATTTCAAAAGAGAAGAGCTTCCTATAATTTTGCAAAAAGGTTGTGGTGGGGGTGGGCAAATCATATCTCAATAAGCAAATATTCATTTTCTGGAAGTTATATATACTTAAATAGTCATGTGAAGTTTGTTTAAGTGATTCAATGATATTGAGATCCTATGGTGGTCCACTTCATCTGTACCTGTGCTGAACACAATGGACTATAATTAACCATGTAAAGAGTTCTTGTCATGGCTCAGTGGTTAACGAACCCGACTCCTATCCATGAGAAGGCGGGTTCAATTCCTGGCCTCACTCAGTATGTTTAGGATCTGGCATTGCCATGAGCTGTAGCATAGGTCACAGATATGGCTCAGATCCCACATTGCTATAGCTCTGATTCAACCCTTAGCCTGGAAACATCCATATGCCATGGGATGGGTATGTCCCTAAAAAGACAAAAAGACAAAAAAAAGAGAAAAAGGTAACCATGTCAGCCCTCCACTGTCTTACCTTCGAGTTAAGAAGAAAAGGCAAATAATGTCGTAGATCATGTTTACCAGAAGCAGAACTTGAGATAAGGATTCATGAGCCGTAATCTGTCTGTGAAGGAAGTGGTCCCAGGAGAACTGATGAGTGAAGGAAGCAAGGCCAGTTAGAGGAAAGGTCAGGCAAGGATGCGATTTCAGGCAATATCCCACAGCAGGGAGCTTCAGCCTGACAGCAGGCACAATTCTGAAGGGTAAACCATACCTAATGGTTGCTTTGACCATTAGCACGGAGCTGAGTTTTCATGCTCTTGCACATCTCAGGTATTGGCTAGGGTCTGCATTGGCGCAACATCGGGTGCTAGGTTCTCCCTGCTCTCTGCACATATAATCAAAATGATCTCAGTTTGCTCAAGGACCGTCCTCCAAAGAAGGCTTGTAGAGAGTGGTTATTGAAGGCAAACACGTCCAGATTCTGGAGCAGGCAATTGTGGGAAAGAGATTCAAGGGAATCTGGGAGAAAAACTGACATTCTCAATGACAGACCAGCCCTTGTATCATTCAGCTCTGTTCACATTAAGCTTACATTGCCAAGATGTCTTCAGGATGGCAGTGAGACACCACTTCTGGGGGGACTTAAAAGAGAGGGTCAGTGGCATGACCTAGAGCTCCCATTGCTGCAGCTGGTCCCAAACTCTAACTCACACACATCATCAGCTTGCTCTGGGACATCTTTCGGCGCCCATAAGAATTGTTGTTTCACTAATTTTCCCTTCACTAATTTTGCGTTTCAAATTTGAATAGCACCAAATACATTTTAATTTTCTAGTTTATAGTATTGATACTTTGAGTTGTCTCTGACCCTCTGCTTCATGGGAAAGACCCATCCTTGCCAAAATATCTAAAAGGTCACTCTAGAAAAGACAGCTAGTGGACACTATGGCTACAATATACTCCATAGATTCAGAGGAAATGATCCCAAAATACTCAAAATAAGAATATGCCTTCAAAATATATTTACTGAGTGCTTACTAGGTGTGAGGCCCTGTTTCACATGTTTGTAGATTGCAATGAGCAAGGCAGATGGGTTTCATCACAGAGGAGATGCCTTATGCCTCCACGTACACACCTGAGATAGGAGAGGAAGGATAAAAGGAGGAAGAGCCAGCTGGAATCTATCTTGGCTGAGAGAGGCATGTGCACCTCAGGACCAAACATGGAGATGATTGGCCAGAAAAAACTAAACCCACAAAAGCAACCTAAGCCATCTGTATCGCACATAACTCATTCCGAGCTCGCCCGTTTGTTCTCCCACTTATACTTTGTTTCTTCCACACGTACTTTGTTTCTCACACACATATTTTGCTTGTCCCACATGGACCTTGTTTCTAATAATTTTTTTTTGTCTTTTTTCGCAATCTTGGTCTCTTTGCTGAATTCCTTCTTCAAAGAAGACAAGCTGGGGTCCTTCTTCCAGCTTTTCACACCCATTCCTCAGCACATTCCTTGTCACCTTCTCCTCCCATGTCCGGTTGAGAGGCCCCCTGAACTCTCTTCAGACAAGAATTAGTGAAGTCTTCCCTGATCTTAAAGTCCGGGCAGATGCTCCTGTCTCACGATGGCCATGGCAGTTCCTGCTGACTCCACAGAGTAGCTCCTCACACAGGAGGCCCGTGGAAACTCAGCACAGAGGGTGTCCAATACCCCGAGAGTCAGAGGAGGAAGGAGGTGGACACCAGAATCCTTCTTCTCACTTACCCCGAGCAACTAGTTTTCCATATCAATTTTAGCTATTTGTTGGGGTTGACCCATAACTGAAGCAGAGAATAATACAATGACTATTGGCCGCCAACGCTGCCCCTCTAACCCCTGTTTTAGGCCAACAAATGCCCACAGTTCAAGGTTCCCAAGACAGTGGCAAGTTCATCTCTGTTTCCTGGAGCAGCTGGAGGATTGGGGGTCTTCGAAGTAACAGCTGGAGCTCACTCTCCAAGGTCAAAGTCTTAAAAGACCTGGCTCTGTCAGATGCAGCAATAAAATGAACACACTAGAGAAACAACTGAACTTAA
Organism: Catagonus wagneri; assembly: GCA_004024745.2. Taxonomy (NCBI): domain Eukaryota; kingdom Metazoa; phylum Chordata; class Mammalia; order Artiodactyla; family Tayassuidae; genus Catagonus; species Catagonus wagneri. The sequence continues at coordinate 10,253,935 of PVHT021183530.1, read as the reverse complement.
TATTTCTGGTTGTTGCTCTGTTTTATGCTTGGTCTTGTGTTTTGTTAAGTTTGTTTGACAAGCACTCTGAAAATCAGCCCCAAGTGAACAACACCATAAGTCCCAGTCATGGACCCCACCTAGTTCTCGCCTAATGGGGAGCTGAGAACGTGTGTCCTGTTCAGTAATCAGGGTGGATCTGCTGCTTCTTCAAGCACAGACGTACAGGTGGATGACAGGGAAAGGGGTTCATGAGAGCAGGAGGAAGAAGTATCAGGGAGGGAATGTAGCTGCTAAACAGAATCTAACTGTCCTTCCTCTGCCAGGTGGCAGGCAGGGGCAGGCAGGAGATAGGCAAGGCTGCAGAGTTGGTGCCGAGAAAGGCAAGAGGCAGAAAGCACAGTCCAGCTGCTGCTGGGGAAGCACAGTGCCTGCCTGGAGGAGGGAGGGACCAGCAAGGAGCAGTGATGAAAACAGGACTTGTGCCCAGGTGTTGAGGATAAGCCAGGCCCTGTCCGTACCTCCATTCTAACTGCTCTGTAAATTCAAAGACAAGTCCATCCACGGTACACTTGTTGGTTTTCCCTAAAGTCTTCCATCCTCAATGACGTCAGTCATTTTGGAAATTGAAACATCTCGGCTCCAGTGGCCCGTAGCATCCATCCGGAACTACAGCAGGAGAAAGCTGCCGGGCACAGTTAGAGCTGGCAGGTTGTAAAGGAAGGGGTGTCCTCCCAGGCTGATGGCTGGCGGTTGTGGTCACTGGGACTGATGTGCTGAACACCTGGTGCTGTGGGCTGAATTGTGGTCCCTCCAAAAGGTATGTTGTGATCTGAACCCTTGGCAACTCTGTGACTATTGAGCACATAGGGTCATTGTAGACATAATTAGTTAAAACAAGGTTGGGCTAGAGTAGGATGAGCCTTCAATATGATATGACTGACTGGTGTTCTTATAAGAGGACAGACACACGGGGACAGAATGCCATGTGACAAGGAAGGCAGAGACGGAAGTGACGCAGCCACAAGCTAAGGCATGTCCAGGCCATTCAGTGAACCCTGGAAACCAAGAAGAAGCAATGATTTTCTCTTGAGGGTTTCAGAGGGAGCCTGGCTGGCCTGACCCACGGTTTCAGATGTCTGGCCTTCCGAGAGGACACAGTCCTGACTTTTCAAGCCACCCAGTTTGTGGGAAGTTATTGCAACAACCTCGAACATGAACACACCCAGGAGAGGACATTTAAGAACCTGGGATAATGCAATACACGAACTCAAATACAGGATAGTGAGAACCCAGAATGAGACAATATTATCTTCCCAAGCTTAATTTTTGTTTGGAGTGTACAATATCTCTGCTTATAATCAATTCAATTATATATGGCTCCTGCCTGAATTTTTTCCCCCTAAAAAGCATTTTTATTGTTCTTGTAGGGTTGAGTAACAGTAAAAGAGGCTGCAAATAGGAAGCAGATGTTAAACAAACAAAAAAATGTAGAGAGACAAACGATTCGGAACTAACTCCACCAAAATTACTGCCGTGTATAATAAGAGAAATTCGAAAAGGAACCAAAGCCTCAGCAACAAACCACAGCGGCCCTGGTGCATACACCCATTCCAAGAAGCTCTAGAGACCAACAGTCACCATTTGATTCCTGTCCCTCTTAATTCCAATAGTGAGTCTCTAAGCAAAGAGGAAAGCAGAGGTTAGCACCTGGAACAGAATTTGCAAGGTGGATCCTCCTGCTGTACATGGCCAATTAAACAAATTCCAATGTATTTGTTTATCTTGGTCTCCTAAGATGAAATACCAGAAGATAAGATGGTAAAATGAAGCCCTCCAAAGGAGTAGAAGGTGGAGCTTCCTGGTGGCCCAGCAGGTCAAGGATCCGGCATTATTATCACTGTGGTTCGGGTCACTGCTGTGGCGTGGGTTCGATCCCTGGCCTGGGAACTTCCACATGCCAGGGGTGCAGCCAAAAAAAGAAAGAAAAAAAAAGGGAGCAGAAGGAGATACGGGGATGACTGTGAAGTTTTCCTCAGCAGTAAAACAGAACCAGGAGCCTGCTTCTTCTAAGCTGATGTTCAGACATCCAAGAGCTGGTTGCTTAAATGCTGTCCAAGCCGCATGGTGATGACTATAAATACGGTATCAGAAGGAGGTGTGTGGATGTAAAAAGTAGAAAATTACAGTATCCCTACATTTTAAATGAAGAGCTTGATTCATTTCTGCAATTTTAAAAAACAGAGCCTGAAAATTAAGGGGTTGACTTACATTCAGAGTGTGGTTTTCTGTTCTTCTCACTCACTTTCCAGGCTCCTGTTAGTCAGGTGTCAGATTTTCCCCCAGAACAGCTTAGAATAGGGGTGTCTTCATCCAGGGGCTGTTCTTCCCGGTGGGGCTCCCAGAGGGAATGTGAAGGGGGCTGAGGCCTCTGTGATGGGACTGAGCACCCTTTTCTTCTGGAGGAGGCTTCCTGGAAGTTCATCACCGCTGGGGACTCTTCCCTGCCCTTGGCCATCTGTGACTCTGTGGCCCCATCAAGTCTCAAATCAATGGTAGGTTTCTCTGCTTGGTACCAGGGATCACAGCCCGTGGATGTAGGAAAGCTGAGCATTTGTGTGCCAGTGGTTCTGTTTTGAATTCACCCTCGCCCTCTCTGCCACTTCTCTGTGGAATCAGCTCGCCCTGCTCCCGGAGGCCCCTCCACCTCTTCCTAGATACCCCCCCGCCTCCACCTTGCTGAGTTGAGTGCCAGACAAGCTGACACACACAGACCGAGGTGTTATAATTGAACGGTTTGGACAATTTGAGACTCAAGATGCGATGAGCACTTCGGCAGAAACCCTCCTCTTCCTCCCCTTCACCTGCAAATGCAGTGGGAGGGCTGGTCTCTGCATCACTTGTTCCCCACAAAACCTTGCCAGTAATAATTAACGCCTGATCCAAACACAGAGCAGTAGAAAGTAAAAGGAGGGAAAAAAAGAAAAGACCTTACAGAAAATAAGAAAGACCCCCGTTTTTTTTTTTTTTTTCTGTTTTATTTTTAACCTGACGTGTCGCAGAGGACTGGATGTCACCAGATTGTCATTAATGTCACTTTTCCTCATGTTCCATATGTGATGTGACACATCATCTGACTAATGAAAGCCAGAGAACAATATGTCAACATAAAGAAGCGCACTGGGTCACAAATATGTTGTGAGAAACATTAAATTGCGAGGAAATGTATATTGAACGTGTTTTCCATAGGAATAAAACTGAGCTGCATAGTTAACATAGTGCATTTAGGCAGAAGGCCTCGGAGACCAAAAGAAGCAGCACACATTGTGGAATGACCTATAAAATGCACATCGTCGACATGCGTTGATGGCACAGGCAGCCGGAGGAGCACACACCTCGGAGAAGAGGATGGCCCTCGAAAGGATGCTTTCTCTGAGAGGGCAAGCAATCATGGGGGAGGACCAAGCCTCATTCCTACAAAGTGTTAAATATGGAAAAGCACACCTTTGCTTGATTTAAACATTGACCAATACAGTTTTCTAATAGCCCTTGTTATCACCCCACTAACATCATGTGGTAGAAACCTTGGCTCCCTGGCCACGTCCTCTGAGCCCCACTGGCCTCCTGGACCTGCCCCAACCCACGACGCCCACCCCACCACTGCCCTCTCCTCAGCAGCCCCTGACCTTGTCCAGAGCCCTGAGGCCGGCTCCTCTGAATCCAGTATGAACCACCTTCAGGGCATCGCCTGCAGACTTCTGCGTGAGATTAAGCTCCAAGCCTGTCATCAACCTTCCAGTCACTTCTCAGAATCCTCTACACTGGACCCCTCAGCCTTGACCCCCCAGATCCGAACTTCTGCCCAATCGTTTTGCCTCCTTCTTTCCAGAAAACACAAGGTGCACGGATAACAGGCTGGACTCAAACTGCCTCTGCATTCCCACCCAGCCTTGTCTCAGAGAAGACAATGGTTCTCCTCCTCTTCAGGGCTGCCCCTCAGGGGAATCGGGGGGGGGGGGGTCCTTCCCTCGCCTGGGCCCTTGTTTCATTTAATATGCTCTTCCTGGTCCAGGGCTTTGTGACTTCCACACCCTTCAAGTCTCCCAGGCTAAAGTCAGAGTGCGTGCTCTCTCCCTGTCTCTTCTGTCTCTCTCTCTCTGTCTCTCTCTATCTCTGTCTCTGTCTCTCTCTGTGTCTCTTAGAGTCCCTCTGTGTGTGTGTGTCTCTCTCTGTCTCTTTCCCTTCCCTATATTCTCCCTCTGTTTTGTGACCACTCTACCAGCACATTTGTTTGAAAAGCCCGTGGACCTCCTGGCCCTCAGCGCCGCTCTCCCAGCCTTCATCCCGCAGGCAGCGCCGCCTGGCAATCCCCGACCACCCCCCAGCCCTCCCCCCCGGTTTCGGCCACACGCACAGCCCTCTGCTTACTCCCCACTTCTTCCTTCCTTCTGTGCCCTCTTCCTCCCACCCCAATTTCTAGCCTCTCCCCCTCTCTGGAAACTCTTCACTTACACCCCAGCCTTAAATATTTCCGCCTGGGTTTGGGGGTGCATGTCGATATCACAAGTCTAGGCCGCTTGCCCAGGTCGGTCTCCACGGCCCTGCCTGACCACTGACCGTGTCCTTCCGGGCTCACTCAGACCCCTGAGTCCGCGCACCCCACCACCACCCGTCAGGACTGTGCCCTCACCTCACACCGCCCCAGTGGGGAGCGCCGTCCTTCACCCTCACTGCTCTTAGGGCGTCGCCAATGATCCTTCACCCACCCCTTCAGCCAGCCACCCTGGGTTACTGGTAATGCCTGGTGCTAGGTGACAGGAAACGTTGTAAATGGCCACAGAGCTTGACCCTCCATGCATTCGGCTTAGCTAAGAACACTTCCTTACTGTAGAGGACCTCACAAAGGTTCGTGGATTAATTGTTGGAGTGGCTAAGACAGGAGGACTGAAGGCCAGGTAGATGCTCTGAAAGTCACCCGGATGTTCTACGGCAGCTTCTTCCTGAACTAAGGACGTGTCCTCGGGAATAAAAAGAAACAGATGCAAGATACACGAAGGCAGGAAGCACCAGACCTGATGTTCTGGTTCTGAGGGAGCGGAAGTGGATCCACGTTCAATGGGAACACCCGGGATGACGTATCAAGGGGAAGCCGGGGAGTGGGGGGGAGATGGAGACAAATTGTCCCCAGCATTTCAGGGCTTTGAGCCACGTGCTTCATGCCACGTAGGACTATGGTCTTCTGCAGTTTGGGACCCTAAGGTGCAAACAAGGTGTTTCTCACAACACAGAGCACGTTCCCATGGAAACAAGCCCAGCTAAGGATGGAGCTACAAAGTTGCTATCCTCGTCACCCCATTTTGAAGGGACATCTTTTCCAGCTTGTACTTTATAAACATAATGGAAAGCTCTGTCTTAGTCCGTTCTGGCTGCCACGACAGAAGTTTGCTTCTCACAACCTGGAGGCTGGAAGCACAACAGCAGTGTGCAGGTGTGGTGGGGTGGGGCTCTCTGCTGGGCTGCAGCCCTCCTGCATGTCCTCTCTCGGTACGAGGGGCAGGGTCTCTGATCTTTTCATAAGGACACTAATCCCCTTCACGGGGGCTCCACCCTTGAAAACTGATCACCTGAAAACTTCCACCTTCTAAAACCATCACCTTGGCGTGGGGAAGATTTCAACAAATGACTATGGTGGGCGGAGAACACAAACATTCGGCAGCTGCAGCTTCAATTGGACCCCTAGCCTGGGAACCCCCATATGCCGTGGTTGCAGCCCTAAAAAGACAAAAGACAAAAAAAAAAAAAAAAAGGTACAGGATAAGTGTACCTGTGCTAGAGGTAGAATGAATATCCATTGCATAAATAATCACATCAGTGGGGAATTCGCTTTGTGACTCAGCAGTTAAGGAACCCGAAGAGGATCCATGAGGACATGGGTTCAATCCCTGGCTTTGCTCAGTGGATTAAGGATCTGGTGTTGCCGTGAGCTGTGGTGTAGGTCGCAGATGCAGCTTGGATCCAGCATTGCTGTGGCTGTGGCGTAGGCTGGCAGCTGTAGCCCCGATTTGACCCCTAGCCTGGGAACTTCCACATGCTGTGGGTGCGGCCATAAAAAAAGCGAAAATAAAAAAGAATCAATGATCAGATGAACAAATCTAAGCGAGGGCATCTGACTCTAACCAGAGTTAAACCACTTCTAAGCCCATCTGAAATCTTATGTGTGTGCTGGGATATCGGAAAACCCTTGATAGTAGTCACATGATCCACCCTCCACTCAAGTCTAAAGAAATTAGAAAAGGGAATTAATTGTTATGAAATAATTGCCATATGACAGATCCTTCACGTTTGTTACCTGTTGAATCTTAATGGCAACTCTCGGTGTTATTATCCCCATTTCACAATGCTCAGAGGGAGCTGCTAAGTAGAAACAGAGACTCTGAATCCAGTTCTGTACTATTCCAAGCTTCAGAGATGTACCCCAACATGGTGTTCGTGCCTTGGGGATTAATAATAATCCTTTAATTACAGCCTTTTGGAAGCCAGTCTTTTCTAGGCAGCACCATCAATCTGCATTTTACTAGAAAATGTTAACTGGGTGGATGAGAGCCACGAGGCACTTTTCTGAGGCCCCTTCTGCTTTGCACACCCTCCACCACTTCCTCTGACTTGGGCTCTGTCAAAGTGTGGGGGATGCATTCTTTTCCGTGAGTGGTGACTCATGCCATTTACCATGTTTTCCTACGTGCAACGGACTCCACAGTTACCACTGTGCTTAATGGGATTAGCAGGCAGTTAGCATGTGATTATTGGGAAATAATGTTGGGTATTTGGAGTCTGTCAGTAAGCCATGTCACCAACACACCTAGCATTTATCCCTGTAATTAAGATAGTGTTGGCTTCCGTACCCTTGTTTAAACCAAACAAAAATAAAGGGAACTAATAATATTTTTAAATGCCATTTTCTTCAACTGGAGCCGAGCAAATTTATAATATCAGATACCTGAGATTTTGTAAATGATCTGCCAGCCCCAGGAGGAGATGCTGGAATTTATGTCAAATCATCATAATGGATACTTTGTTGTTTCAACCAGCTTGAAAACAGATGTATTTACAGTTCCGGCAGCTGCAGACCCAGTATTAGTAAGCCAGATTTGTTCTTCCTATTATGTTTGTACTTCCTTGGTTAAATCCCAGCTCCCACTCCTGAATCAGAAATGATAAAATAAGGGAAAGAAAGCTACATTCCAATGGCCAAGAAATTAGATAACACATTCTTCTCTGAGATTTAAATGATGAAATACTGAAAGAATTGGTCTGACAATTCATGAACATAAAGAAATCAAGTTTTCTGGTTTAAAACTACTGTTCATCGTATTATAAATAGTGGCAATTAATGATTTCATACCCGCTTTTCTCAAGGTGAAAAGGCATGACTCCCCACTCTTATATTAGAAATATTGCAAGTGTAGTTTCAGCACCCCGCCCCCCTCCATCAGGTGACAGTTCCAGGGAGCATACACCCAAAACATGGTATCTCTATAAGCTCATGGAAGACTGGGACGTGTCCCTTTATTGTATAGTAATTGGATTTTTAGCCAGCACAAGGTTATCCAAAACAAACATGATGCTACCAGCCTACTGTTCAGCCAGCAACGGACATACGTGGAGGTTCTGACCAGGAGAAAGTGGCAGAAGCAAAGCATCTGACCTTTAGGCTGTTTTCCCTTCTAACTCTGGAGGGGCAGATAAGGTGAACAGAAAGCCGGGACAGTATGAGCCAGGGCCACGAAGGATGGACCCTGCCAACCACACTGGGCACAGTGTGGTCGAAGAGGGAAGGGCTGGCTTCTGATACTTCCATGCTTAGGGCCACCACCTCAACGTGCGAGAGATACATTTCTGCCTTGCTCAACCCACTGTCTTTTTGGATTTCTCCACCAATAAAGACACAAAGTATAACTATTGAGGAACTGATTTCTTTTCATTCTGATGGAACGAAAAAACTGTTTTTCCCCTCTGTCTCCTGTGTTTCTAACACTTCGGAAAGTCCTAAGTAACATATGGGTAAAAGTCCTACAGAAGCAGTTTTCCAAGACTTAAGATTATGTTTCTATGAGCATATTTACCTTCCTAGGTAAAATTTTGTGAAAAGTTTGGAAAGCTGCGAATACTGTATCGTGGCCCCCATGAGTAAACGATACATATTTTAATGCTCATAAATTCTTTTGCCTTTGGGTGCCCAGTAAATGTAACTGCTTAACTGGTGACTAGATAACCTTGAATTATCTAGGAGCTTTGCTAATGTACCAAAACTCTGAAAATACTTTCCATCACGTTCAAATGCTTACGAGATAAGAATGAGTCATTTCATAAAAAATGATCACCGGGATGATAACTGAAGGACTTCTTCTGAGCCAAAAGTGTGGATACATAGTCTATACCCATTTCAAAGAGATGGAGACAGAGATCATGGCCTTGGGAGAGAGAAGTAGTATCCTGACCACATCTGTCAGAGTGGCAGTGCTGCAAGTGGGGCATCGCCATTCAGGGTCTGGGCTCTGCTGCAAAGACTTGACCCCACCCCACCACTCACTTCTTGCTAATCACCCTTTAGACCGCACGGGAGGTGGTGCAGGCTGGGAAAATGGAGTCTCATGACCCACACATTGGGGACATTCTGAAACCGGTACTGAAGACCTAAACTTAGTTGGTTGGACTTTTGGAAGGAGGCAAAAATAAATAATAGTACTTCAGAAGATGAGGGATAGATTCCCAGACCTCCCTCCAGCCAATTACTTGACATCTTTGCTACCTAACTTTTTAGTGGTGATGCAGATTCCACACAAATGGAGGATAAAATGAGACAACCGAATTTATTTTTACTTATGGACCTGAGCCAGAGTTTAAATGACTCCGGCAATGGCACTGACTTCCCTGGGGAGCCTATTCTCTAGTCTAATAGATCTCACTGTTAGGAGATTTCTCCTATAATTCAGCATAAATTGTCCCTTGCTGAATTCCATCCCATTATTCCTTGCTCGATGTCCTTGGACGCGCTGAAACAATGAGTCCTCTCCTCATTGGCCTGTCCATTTCCAGGCAGGAGAGGGAGATGGAGAGAAGAGAAAACGGGAGGAATGAGGAGGAAGGACGAAGTCGAATCTTCCAGCTCTGCCCTGGCTGGTGTCTCATCAGTGACCATTCCAGCCACCAACTCTTACCTACAGACATAGACAGTGCATTTATTAACAGTAGGGTTGGGTAACCTCAGAAAAAAATTTAATTTTTTTTCCTTGACATTCACCCCTTCGTAATTTCTCTGTAGGTGAGAGAGGTCAAAATTATAAAGTTAAAGATTCAAGATTTCTGGAAGATACAGATGAAGTTACAGGTTAAAGATACCTGCCTGCCGGTGTAAAGTCATAGATTTGGCTCTCTTCTTGGCTGCAGATCGCTTCTCCTTTTCCCTCCTGATATGCAGTCTTTTAATAATGGACACTCTTCGCTGAGATGTTTCCAACATCCGGACACACATTTATAATCTCATTAAAAACCTGCAGGCAGCTCTGGCATGAGGTGCAGAACCCTGTGAGTGAGGGCTGTCTCTCTGCTCCCCTTCCACGGGGTGGCCCTGGACATAGCCGTATTACAACATGGTGAGACACCTGCTACAGCTACAAGTGCAAGTGGGAATCTGACCAATGAGTCCTTCTCAGAAACAGGTTTGATTTGGGTCCGAGAGAGTCAGATCTGTCTCTCTTTAGGCGTCCAGACTGAAATATATAAGCTTGGGAAGCCATCATATCTCCTCTTGTGTGGATCAAAAAGGGAAGATAAAGGTAAGACGGAGTGGGAAGATCCCAGACTCCACAGCAAGGAAGGATGTTCGGCCAAATCCCCAGCCCTGCTCCCATTTGCCTTTGAGACTTGGTGGCATCCTGGTTTCACGAGGAGTCTCAGAATCCTTATAAGCACCACTTAAATTACATTAGCGTCTGTGAGGAAATGAGCAGAAGAAGTCAATTTCACGTCCGAGTCTTTTTGACTCAGAGCTACAGTTTTCATCATCACAGTATACACGCTGCCTCCAGGATTTCCCAGTGCAGATTCTAAACCGAGGCTGTGAATGGGTTGAGGCAGGGAGAGGCCGTTTGCACCTAACTCTTAGGGCAGGGCTGAAAATTCTCTTTCAGCGTAGACATGACTTAAGCAGCCAGCAGCACACTGACCCTCTCTGCTCATCAGGTTTCCATTTGTAAAATGAGCAGAACAGTTGCTCTTGACCAACTGCTTCCTGGTGGGAGAGATTTGCATGTTGTTTATGGTGGGCTTAAACCACTGTTTCCACGAGGGATCCCTGAAACCACTTACCTCCAAACTGCCTTGGTTCTTAGCTGCCCTTGGATCAGATTTGTATTTTATAATACAAAACATCCAGTAATCCGCCAGGGTATCTATGCCACACAAGAAATATCAAAATGGCAATCCCACAGTTAGGGAGCTAAGGATAGAAATTCTCTGCCATGACCGAGTCATGGCTGGTGTTGAAAAAAGCAAAGGAAAAGAACACCCAAATTTCCCTCGCAATTCATTTGGCAGGATTCTTTGTGATGCTACACCCACCATATACAAAGGGCTTCAGGGAAATAGATTTCTCTGTAGTCTCACTTTACAACCAGATGAAACTCTTAGAAAAGATGCCTCACCCAAAGCTGTCTTGAATGGAAACCAGCTTCTTTCCACTGGCAAGGAAATGTTCTGGCTTTAAGCCAATTCACCATGCTGTTTATATGCCTCACATCTTGGTTTCCTTTTCCTGCCTTGAGATAGGCCCTACATTATTCCTTCAGGACCCAAGTCTATTAAACAGCAAAAACAAAATATGCAAATTATCTTCCAACCACATCTATGAAGCCTGCAAACGTTATTCTTAGGAAAGTGCTGATTATGGCAATTTATGAATTAACACATCAGGTACTGAGCTTTGAAACCTTATAATAGTGTTTACTGTATGAGCCCCCAAATGAATTGGAAAATAGAAGGGAAAAAACAGCAAAATCAGTGATTCAGTGAGGCTAAGGTTACCAACATCCAATTTCCGGATTACTGACTCTACCAACTGCAGGCACCTTTGCACACACATGCACAGGTGTGCACGTGCACACAATAAAGCAGAGAGCAGACACATGAAACAACCAGAGTGACAGTCCATTCTTCTGGTCTCGGCCTTTTGGCTGATATCATCCCAAGTTCACTGGTTCAAATTATTTCTTGGTTAGTATTTCCAGAAGTCTTATGGTAAGACTGGTAAGAACTGGGACTATTAACTCTAATATTTTCATAGCATCGGCAGGCCTGATTTGGTAAATGGAGTAAATAGAAATCCAGTTGTTTATAACAGCTGTTTTGGTTTTGTCGATGCTGAAGGCTTAGCCATTTCTATAGGGGGGTTACGCTATGGTTCAGGAGTTTTCTGAAATTAAATCAACAAAGGATCCCAGACAATATAAAAAAAAACTGTTTTTTTTTTTAATACTGTAGTAATATTGGCTACACATCTCTACTGAAAATTCATGTGGCTCCAGTTAAATTGTATTTTCACAAAGAAGGGCCCCAGTAAAACAAAAGTTTTTGTCAATCTCTGATCACATTACAGTTATTCTTTAAAAGGAAAAAACCTGATTATACACTAAGCACATAGTCAATTGCAGAAGAAATGTTTTTTATTTGAGGCGAGCTGCTGGTCATCACAGAAAGAAATGATACCCTTTATTCTTTTCATTGGCAATAGATCAATATAAAGTTGATGGTTCCTAGTTCCCAGGTAAGATAATGTTTCCAGGTAGGAAAGGCAATATTCAGGGCTGAGAAACCATGGAGCTCAAGAGCCTTTATTAAATACTCTCTTGAAGAAAGTGAGGCTGTGGGCCAAGATTTTTTGAATGACTGTTCTGTAAAGTAAATTTTAAGATTTCCCCCCACCCCCACGTGCCTGGTGGTTTCCTGATTCATAGGAGATCCCGCGAAGGGATCTCCAAGCTAATGGAGTGACTTTCACCTTGCACCAGTATCTGCCCTGAGTCTCTCTCTGCTTCCCGCCTCCTTGGACTGAATTTTTTCTTTAAAGGAACCCAGAGACTCTCTCCTTTTCTGTGGACCTGCTCTGAAACGGATGCCCTGTCCACCCCTGCTCCACGCACGCCTTCCTGCGGCCTTCCTGCTCCAGAAATGGAGAAGAATAAGAACTCGAGGTGGGATTTGAAGCCTGGTGGTCAGGCCCGGCACTTGCAACAGTCACTGTGCTCCTCTGTCTCCCACCTCAGTTGTATCTGCATTTGTCCACACTGTGCTTGGCCTGTGGGTGACGTGTAGATGCCAGTGCTCATCCAAGCTTCCATTGTTTGATGGAAACTCTTTCCCAGACATCTGTGTGGGGAACCTATTAGACAATATAGAGAACTCAGCAAAACACAGCTGATCGAGTCCCCTGTGGTTCTAAAAAGTCTACGTATAGTCCTCTTGGTCACCTTGATCACCGATTTAGCCAACACGCAGCCATGGCTCCTAAAGGAAAGACAGCGTTAGGTTCCTGTAACCCTCTGATCTCACATTTCAACTTCATCTACCATTTGATGCTCTTGGGAAGAATAAACTGCTTGAATGCTCCCAAGACAGAGGCATTTTCCTGTCTTATTTTCTGGGATACCTGCTCTGCAACAGTTGCCCCGTCCACTCCCTGTTCCATGCACACCTTCCCGTGGCCTCCAGATATTCTGCACACACCTCCTCTGCCTGCCCGACCACCACCTGGCATTCTCAAGTCTTTCATTCCTCTCCACACTCTAATTTTGGAGCTCCTCTGACCTAGGGGTCCTTCTGGGCTTCTCAGCCCCTTGAGTAGCAATGAGTAGTGATGAGTAGCGATGTCCTTGGCTTCCATTACATCAGTAAGTGGCTCCACTCCATTGTTGAATTTCTTCTTCCTCCTGGAAGGCTCTGCTGTGTATCTCCATGAAAACTCACTTCCTGCTTCATCCAGGAGTCTGCTGGGAGGCCACTCCCCAGATTGCCTCCCCCATAGCTCTTTCTCTCCTTAGTTTGCGTCCTGGCCTCTTACAGCACCTGAGACACCACACTCTGCTCTTGACTTACTTTGTTTGTCCTTCTGTGGCGGGCACCTCTCTAAACCGGCCCTGAGACTCCCAGCCCAGGTGCACACACGCCTGTATGGGGGGATCTCTGAATGCAGGTTGGTGGACCATTACTCTCTTGACTGGGACAGAAGGAATGGGACAGGCACACCTGACTGGGAAGAGAGTCCCCTGCAGGATATGAAGAGAAAGGCAACACCACGTTGCATTTTTCCAATTTCTAAGAACCACTCTAGAAGGAAAATAACAAACAGATCCTATATTTATAGAGCGTGATCCTAGTAGATCAATTCTGGAGGGAAATAAAAGCTTTTCTGTTATAGTTTTGTGGTTGTAGGGAATATTTGTATTTATAGAGGTGAAGCTTGTTATCTCTTTGGGATCAAAAAGAGGATCACCCCATGTTCCCAGAACCCCCTCTATTCTCCACACCAAATGGCATGGGGTCCCTGCCTCAGGGTCCCCTAGAGTCCCCATAGGGGCACTCCTATACTGACAGCAGAGCAGAGAGGATCCAGGGTATTTAGTCAGCATCATTCACCAATGCCATATCCACCATAAAATCATTCAGGGTGTTTGCTGGAGGTGAGGAAAGTGTGCCATGTTTTTATTTTTTTAGTTTTTATTTTTGTCTTTTTAGGGCTACACCTGTGGCATATGGAGGTTCCCAGGCTAGGGGTCTAATTGGAGCTGTTGCTGCCGGCCTAGGCCAGAGCCACAGCAACGCGGGATCTGAGCCGCGTCTGCAACCTACACCACAGCTCATGGCAATGCCGGAATCCTTAACGCACTGAGAGAGGCCAGGGATCGAACCTGCAACCTCATGGTTCCTAGTCAGATTCGTTTCTGCTGCACCACGAAGGGAGCTCCTGCCGTGCTTTTAGATATGCCTACCTGCCATTCAAAAAAGAGTCCTAGTGCATCCAAGTCAATGTTAGAAAGGACCTAACCATGGAAATCCCTACCGAACCATTTAGATGACGACTCCACCACCACTGTCCCCATCCCCTCACTGAAGAACTCAACCAACAGCGTAAGTGGTAGAAACCAATAGCAACATATCCTGGAACAAGGGGAAAAGGACATCGCGGTTGAGATAAAACGCACTGCTTTGTTGTTGCTGTTATTCATTTTTACTGTTCATTTTGGTTGTTTTAAACCTACACTGATTGCAGAAACTGCTACAAAAATGAGGGTGTGTGTGTGATATGTATTTCTTGAGAATAAGTGTCATTCTGAGGCCAGAAATCCCAAGCCTGTCACACCGGTGACACCAGTGACATCATAGAGAAAGCTGGGCCCGTGAAGCAAACCGTCCTTGTGACTCCTAAAGCCTGTGTGCATAATTTCAAATCAAACATATTCACATTATTAACTTTTTAAAGTTTATTAGTCTCCGTGCTAATGAACTCATTCATCCTTGGCAAATGCACACGGCTCCCTAATGAAACGTCAATAGATAGATCGGCAGTGAAGTGAGCACAGCCAGTGGTGGATGCCAAATCCGCTTGGCTGTAATGCCTGGAAAGACAAGCTCACTTCCAGAGAGACACTGGGACACAGCATCGTATGAGAAGGAGCACCAGCGTGGGTGTCTGCGGACCAGGGCTCCTGCACTAGGTTCCGCCCTACGGGGAGGGGGTTGAGCGACCTCGAGGCAGGCAGAGGCGAGAGGTCCAGCTCACCAGAATGTTCTCTCTTCACCTGCAATTCATTCAATACTCTTCCCCTCCCCCAGCTCACGGGTCCCCCCTAAGAGTTCTCGGGTTTACATACACCCCAATGCATGGCATCTTACGGTTAGACATCTGCCTCCTTCAACAATGGCTCCTTCTTTATGAATAAAATTAAAACTTGGCTCCTCAGGAGAAACCACACCACAGGTTATGGGTTTTCATTTCTGACCTGTTTGAACATTGCACAAGTTCAGTGTTGTAATGAGTTTCCTAACCTGTGTTGGTTTGTGTCAGCCTGCATGACAGTGTGTTGAGTTGGCCACGGGAGATAGAAAATGGAACGTCCTTTAAAAAAAAAAAAAAAAAAACTAAGCAAACCTCCCTTTCTCTCAATTATCAGTTTTGAAAAGCAGCCTGAATGTGGGAGCTGTTCTGTTTCGGGGTTTCTGAACTGCTAGCATTCATTCATTCTCCAGGGTAAACTCCCTGTCTTTATGCCATCATGGTTGGATTTTGTTTTTGTTTTTGTTTTCCATACTTTACCTCAGATCTTTAAAACTGTACAACAGCTAAGAAGTCAGGATGTTTTTCCCCCAAAGTTTCATGGAAAGAGACTGCTTTACTATTGAGCGAAAGCAAAAATAATAATCATGAAAAGCTTTTGCTTCTGGACTGCATAAATTATCTCCAATTTTCCTCGTTATTTTCTTCTGCAGGGGCTGAAAAGATTGCCTGTGGGAAAATATGTATCAGTTCAAAACAAATAGAAAACAGTTTAAACCACTGAAGTATTTACCTTTTTTAGTTAAAAAAAAGACATTTTAATCCTATTAACAGTAAATTATATTACCTATTGTGAAGGCAGACATGAAAGAAATATTTGAAGCATGCAGTTAATTATGATAGCAAGTGACACATAATATTTATGCTCCTCTTGTATGGCCCAAACAGTTTTTCTTTCACTAACTGTGAGTCACACACTGATTGAAGTCTTGAAGCCGATGTTGAGAGGGACCCACAGGCACATCTGCCGTAGATGCTGCATTCTACAGATAATTAATGGTACAAGAAATAGAATTGTTTATTCTTTTATAGTCCTAATTTCACATAGAAGGAAAAAAATTCTCTACCCCAATCCTTTTATTTTAATTCTCCATTTCAGCATATTTATTAAACTGTCCACACAGGCACAGCCAAGCAGGGAGTGTGCAAACGAATTTCCATATAGAACAGCTGTGCCTCTGTGAGGCTGGTGGGTTTTTCTGAAACTCCAAGACATTCGTGAAAGCACCAGCTCTGTTTGAGGGAAGTAACTAACTCATCTAAATAAGTCAGGTGTTTTCGATATTAGGATATGCTTCACAAAATTGGAATAAAATATGGGTTAAGATTAGTAAACCATATTTCTGTTTGATGACTACCCTGTGACATAGCCAAGCAATACAGAGAAATAGGAAACATAGCTGCTCATGGCCTAGCTTTCCAATCACACGTGGCCCAATTCCAGGGGGAAGCGGCTGGGAGGTCGGTTTGCAGACCCAGCCACTCTGCACCGGGGCAGAGTCTTGAGCAGCAAACTCTAGCTCCTTCCTTCTGCATATAAAAGGCTGTGTCTGAAATCCTCCCAACTGTTACTACCAAGTTGCTTGACAACAGCTACAGGCATCCTACCATCTCCCATCGGAGTCCCGGGAGCCATTCTCTTATCTGCAGCAGGCGTAACATGTTTTATTTGAACCACCCGCATCTTTACCTCCACAAGTCGCTTGGGCATCTCCCTACCACTTTGGCTTCATGACTACTTCAAACTCCCGAAATGGGTTGAGGAGGGATCCCATTGGCCATGGAAAGGTATAGCTGGCTATAAGAGATCCCCACTATTATATGGTATCTTAAAATGGAAAAGCAGGAGTTCCCACCATGGTTCAGCCAGTTAAGAACCCAACATAGTGTCCTTGAGGATGCAGGTTCTATCCCTGGCCTCGCTCAGTAGATTAAGGATCCTGGCATTGCCGAAAGCTGTGGTGTAGGTTGCAGGTGCAGCCCAGATCCAGTGTAGCTGTGACTGTGGTGTTGCTGGCAGCTGCAGCTCCCGTTCAGCTCCTACCCTGGGAACTTTCATGTGCTGAGGGTACAGTCATAAAAAGACAAGAAAATGAGGAGCAAATAGAATCCTAAAATCTAGGGGTTTTTTCCTGCTATTATTTCCCATTAGTTTAAGATCAATTTTTGTGCCATGACATAAATCATATCGCAAATATCTGTAACTTCGAAAAACAAGAGCCGTCAAGCTTATTGAACACCTACTGTACACTAAATGCTTTGTATGTATTCTATTGTATCCTCACAACAAATTCACAAAGTTTGAACTAATATCCCCCTTGTCGAGGCAGAAATGGGGTCAGAGAAGCTCAGAAACTTGCTAAAAGCCAAGAGCCAAGTTGGCTTTTTTTTTTTTTTGGCCAAGAGCCAAGTTGAAGAATCACAAAGCAAATGCTAGCAGGTATTTTGTCCTCACCACCTTCTATTTCTCATTTATATTTTAATGGTTTGGGACCACAAAATTACTACACAAATATGAACATTTGGGTGAAAGCACTTAAATTTGAACTTAATGTCCATTACAAGCTAGAGAAATAATTCTACCAGACTTCATTTTGCTACGAAGCATTCGGGACCTTTCGTCAAATTTTCAAATCATAATCAGATACAAGATTTTCTTGCTCAGGTACAATTTACATTTTCTGAAATGAACAGATTTTACATGAAAATTTTGATAAGTTTGACAAATGCATACAATCTGAGTAACCCAAGGCTCTACCAAGATTTAAAAAAGAACATTTCCATCAAACCAGAACATTCTGTCACATCCATCCCCAGCCAGTCCCTACCCACTCACACAGGCAACTCCTGTAGTATTGTGTTAGTTTTCTGTTGCTTCCATAACAAATGAGCACAAACATAGCAAATTGTATTTGGACTCATCTGTTTCTGGATGTTTATTTCTGTACAATTATATCACACGCGTGGATCTCTGTTTCCACCTCCCTCCCACCCCTTCCTCAATATCTAACCCCTAGAACCACTAATCTGTTACCCATTTCTAAAATTTCGTCATTTAAAATGTTACGTACATGGAATTATTCAGTATGGAGCCTTTTGATGTGTGTGTGTTGTACTCAGCATAGTTAACTGGATATCATCCAAGTTCTTGCGTGTATCAGTAGTTTTTATTTTATAGAGGATTGAGTCCATTGTATGGATGTTCCACTTTTTGTTTAACTATGAACTTGTTGCAGGATATCTGGGCTGTTTCCAGTTTGAGGCTATTTTTGAAAAAGGGAATAGTAATACTTTTGAATAGGTTTTAGGTGAACTTCTTTTCATTTCCTTGAGATAACTACTGAGGTTTTTCAATTGTTGATTTGCATGAAAATTGTACATGTGGCTTAAAAGAAAACCTCAGATCTCTTCCGGTGTGGCTGTGGCGGTTCATAACATCCCCACTGCCTACACCAGTGTGAGTCACATCTTAACACCAGCATTCGATGCCATCACTACCTTTCATGTTAACTGTGCTCACAGCCCTGCAGTGATTGCTCATTGTGGTTTTAATTTGCATTTACCTGATAGCTAATCATGTTGAACATCGTTTAATAAGTAAGTTTACTTGCCATTTGTATATTCTCTGCAATGAAATGTCCATTCCTGTCTTTTGTCCATTTTCGAATTGGGTTGTTTACAGTTTTTACTGTTGAGTTGTGAGACTTCTTTGCAAATTCTAGAGACTAGTCCTTTGTCGGAGATGTGGTTTTCAAATATTTTCTAACAGTCTGTATCTTTTTTCATCTTCTTCACAGGAGCTTTTGAAGAGCAAAAGATTTTAATTTTCATGAGGTCCAATTAATCAAATTTTCTTTTTAGTGTCAAGTCTAAGAACACTTTGTTTATACCTAGAGTCTAAAGATTCTCTTATTTTTTTCTAAAAGTCTATAATATCATGGGTCACATTTAGTCCATAATCCATTTTGTGTTAATTTTTGTAAAAAGTGTGAGACTTAGGTTGAGGTCTTTAAAAAACAAAAATTGGCCTGAGGTAGTCCAATTGCTCGAGTAATGTTTTGAAAAATCTTTTGTTCCTCCACTGAATTGCTCTTTTACTTTTGCCAAAAATGAGTTAAGCATCTCTTACTGGCTTCTCAATTCTGTTTCATGAACAGATATTCAAAACTTTGATATCAGCTAATTATTCCTCTTACATTATTCTTCTTTGTCAATATTATTTTGGCTGTCTATAGCTTGTGCCTTTTCACATACATTTTAGAATAACTTTGTCTATATTTTCCAGAATCTTGCTGAGATTTCAATAGGAATTACATTAACCTCTGGATCAATTTCACTATGTTGAGTCTGCTAAGCCATGAACATGGGATGATTCTTCATTTATTTAGACCATCTTTGATTTCTTTTATCAACATTTTCTTTTTGTCTTTTATTTTTTAGGGCTGCACCTGTGGCATATAGAGGTTCCCGGCCTAGGGGTCGAATCAGAGCTAGAGCCATCAGCCTATGCCACAGTTTAGAGCAACACCGGATCCTTAACCCACTGAGCAGATTGAACTCGTGTCCTCATGGATACTGGTTGTGTTCACTTCTGAGCCATGACAGGAACTCCTATCATCATTTTTAATATCCAGCATACAGACCCTGCACATGTTTTGTTAAGTGGATATTTCAGCATCTCATTGTCTTTGGGGAAATTGCAATTGGGATGGTGTTTTCAATTTATGTTTCCACATGTTCATTGTCAGAACATAGAAATGTGTATTGGTCTTATGTCCTACAAACCTATGGATTTTACTTATTATAGAAGTTTATATGTATGCATAATTTCCTTGAGACTTTCTGTTTTCTAAAGGTAGTCATTTCATCTCCAAATAGAGACATTTTAATTTCTTCTCTACCAATCTGTGTGCTTTTTTTTTTCTCTTTCTTGCCTTATTACAAGGGAGAGTATTGCTAGTACAATATAGAATGAGACTGGTGAGAGCAAACATCCTTGTTTCTGATATTAAGGGGAAAGCATTAAGTCATTATTAAGTACTCTGTTTATTGTAGGTGTTTTATAGATGTTATTTATAAATTCCCTTTTATTTCTAATTTGCTGAGAATATCTTTTTAAAATGTGAAAGTGTTAGACTTTGTCAACTATTGTTTTTGCAATGGTTAACAACTGAACAGTCATGGTTTTTCATCTTTATTAGCAAGGTGGAATGTCTTGATTGATTTTCAAAAGTCAAACCATCCTTGAATAACACTCCATATCTACTCTGTCAATCTCTGATTTTGACTGCTGTAGTCAATCCATATATATTAAGGTAATTATTGACATGCTAGAACTTAACTCTTCCATTTTATTACTTGTTTTCTACTTGTTTCCTCTGGTCCTGTTTCTTCCCTTTCTCTTTTCTTGACTTCCTGTAAGTTTACATTTTTTGGAAATCTGTTTTGAATTATTTATATAGGTTTTTTATTTATCTTTTTGTATAGTTTTTGTAGTGGTTGCTCTGGGTATTAAAATATCTATGTGTGACTTTCCACAGTCACTGGTATCAGCAATCTTACCACCTTAAGTGTGGAAATGTAAACCTGTAAGTTCCCTTTAACCTTCCAAACTTAAAATATCATTGTGTTGAGTAACACACAATGATATTTTAAGTTTGGAAGGTTAAAGGGAACTTACAGGTTGAGTAACAGATGATCTTAAATTTTTTATTTCAACCATGAAATAATATTTTTAAAACTTTAAGGAGAAGGATAATCTATTCTGTGTGTCCATATTTCTGCTCTTTCTACTGTTCATTCCTCTTTCTACATGCTACAAGACCTTTTTTATTTCCTTTTTTGTTTGAAGAACTTTCATCAACATTTAAGTGCAGCCATGCTAGCAACTAGTTCTTTTTTGGTTCCTCTAGTCTTTGAGAGTGTCTTTATTTTCCTCTCATGCCTAAAGGATGGTTTTCCTGGATATAAGATTCTGCCTTCACATTTCTCTTCTTTCAGTGATTGGAAATTTTTATTCTATTTTCTCTTGGCATCTATGATTTCAGATGAGCATCGGCAGAGTTCTCAGAAGGATTTTTTCATCAGTATTGGGGAAAATGTAGACTAAACGCTACTCTATGCCTACCTAACAAAGATAAAATGCGAAAAAAGGCAAGAATCAGAATGTTTCCAAGTAACTTTACTGCATTAAAAACAAAGCTCATGTATGTTTATAAGGATGCAAAAATATACAGCATCCAACAGAGTGAAATTCACAATATAAAATTTTGTAAAATAAAAAGTTACCAACCAAGAAAAAACAGCAGGATAAATGGCCAATATTAAGATGAAATTTCACTCAAGTACTTAGAAACCACATAAATGACAAAAAAAAAAACAATTCATGGATGAAGTAATTAAAACAGGATAACTATTTTCACATGTTTAAGAAGCTAGGTACAAACTGAGCATATTAAATAGAGATATTGAGATTATAATACAAGCCCAAATGAAACTTCTAGGCCTAAGAACCACAACGTCTGAAATAAAAATAAATTGAATGAGATTAATAGCAGATTAAACATTGCAGAAGAAAAGAACGGTGAACCTGAAGGCATAATAATAGAAACAATCCAAAATAAAACACAGAGAGAAAACGGAATTATTTCAAAAGTGAAAACAGTGCTGATGAGCTATGGGACAAGTTGGATGTACGGAGGAACAAAGAAAAGAACTAGGGTTAACTTCTTGTCAGAAACAATATAAGGAAGAAGATAATGGAAGAGCATCTTTAAAGTATAGAAAAGCAAAAGAAAAAAAAAGAAAAAAGTAAAGGGAAAAAGAAACTGTCAACCTACAGTCTATACCAATGAAAATAGCTTGCAAAAATAGTGGTGCAACAAAGACTTTTTCAGACATGAACTGAAAGAATTCGTCATCAGGCCAACTGCATACAGTAAGTTAAAGTTGAATCCTTCAAACAGAAGGAAACTGATTCCAGGTTAAAATCTGGTTATATCCTAGGATCACTCAACTGTGGCACTAATTATATCCGGGCTGGGGGAAAAAAAAAAAAGATCATTGTTTCTCCCTTAGAAGTACCACTTAAGCATGACTTTCTTGATCGTATTCTTAAGGGCTCTTTTCTGTGATTCTGTGGCAGTGGACAGACTCCACAGAATCATCCTGCGTGTTGGACAGAGTAGGTTTGAGTGCTGACACCCCCAGGCTCCTGTCCCCAACTCTAGTGCCATTTGTTATGGGAGTTCCATGCTCTTCCAGCCTCCCACCACAAAGGTGAGTCTGGAGGGCGTGTAGCAGTGTCATATCTTCTTGCTAAATGTCCCTTGAGCAGAGCTTATTCCTGACTGTCTTTGCTGCCCCACCCAGAGAAGCTGGGATCACTTATACCCAAGGGAACCTCAGAGCCACCTATTCCTCCTTCGGAGCGTGGTTCTGGAGCAATCCCAAAACCCAGCCATTTCTCCTGTCCTGGGTCTCACCCTGTTCCCTCACTGCTCTCCAGAGCCAAGGCATCTCCCAGGTTGGAGACCCTGACTCTATATCCAATTTCTATTCTAGGCAGGCCTTTTGCTAGTCCCCCCCTCCCCCCACATCCACCGCAGAGACTTGGAGAAGGAAGTGGGGATCACTATTCCTACCAGGGTCCTTCAAGCCTGCTTGAGACCCTTCCCAAAAAGAGAATAAGGGGGTACAGGTCTCAATAGGTGACCGGAAAAGAGTGGGAGGCCCTAAAATTAAATACTGTTAAGAGTTTAAATTGGGTGCAGGAGGACCTTCAGGTCTACGTGGATTTTCAGATGTCAAAAACTAGATGAAGGTGGAATCGTTCTCTCCCGTCACACCTGAGAGGGAAACGTACCTTAAGTAAAAGTAGGAAATGTCCTTTATGCATCTCGTAGTCTATTTAGGAAGCCTTCAGAGGGCTGCTTCCCTAAAGCCTTCTCAAGCAGTGCTAGAACTCGCACGGGGCCCTAGGATTGCCAAAATATGCCATCTGCCCCGTGGCTGCTCAGAACATGAATCACTCGAAATCCTTCTTCTCTTTACCAATAATTTCATTTATTATTTGTTTTTCTCAGCTTGGCAAGAACAATCTGTTTCTTTTCTATTCCCTGCTAAGATTATTTTGTCAGATTTGGATTAAGCAGTAATATTCCTGTGTTCGGATCTTCCAAATACTACACAGGAATATTCAATCTCAGAACAATTTTCACTGAATTTTTTTTTTTTTTTGTCTTCTTATAGCTGCACCCGCATCATATGGAGGTTCCCAGGCTGGGGGTCTAATCAGAGCTATAGCTGCCGATCTACACCACAGCCATAGCAACACCAAATCCAAGCCGCATCTGCAACCAACACCACAGTTCATGGCAATGCTGGATCCTTAACCCAGTGAGTGAGGCCAGGGATCGAACCTGTGTCCTCATGGATGCTAATCAGATTTGTTTCCAGTGAGCCACAAAGGGAACTCCTTCCACTGAATTTTTTAAAAATTTGTTTTCTCCAAATCTCTACCCTTTCCCAACACACATATTCACACTGATTTCAGTCTGAGGTCTTTGGCATTTGGCCAGAACACAATGAATTAATGATATAACCTACTTCATGCTTAAAGCCTAAAATAAAGGCAAAGTTACCTGAAAGTATCTCTTTTACACTGGAAGTAAAGCATAAACATTTGAATTCATTTGTGCCATTTTCTATTCTAAATAGTACTGACCCATTGATTAGAAGAAAAAAAAATTATTTTAACTTTATTGATGCCATTTTTTCTTTCTTTCATCAATGTTCAAATTCTGAAATACAGTATTTTTGAGTGATTGTAAATTAAGAATTGTTGGCACACGAGACGTTTAGGGATCTTTAACATCATTCGTTATTAAGAGATGAGTCTGGTGGTCCCACCAAAAGAAGAATGCCATCAAGTCAATGTCATTCCCTGTTTTCTTTCTGTATGTGACATTGTCATTATGTCAAATCTGAACACATCTCTTCAAGGAGAATTGACCAGAATTCTCTTTACAGAACTTCACTGAATTCCTTTGGATGATCGTTCCAATAGCCCTCTCTGTACCTAAATATTTGTGCTGAAACCAGCACCAACGTGGAGGGTGACTTAGATTTTAACTGTGCATCTGTGTGCATCCTGCCCCGTGGATTTCTCCCAATTGCCATATGAAAACTAATGGATGTGTCCATGGGAGATGAGAAGCTGGCCCGTGGCAGGCAGCTCCAGATTTCCGTATGGAAGCCACTCTTTAATGTAGGTGTTCTGAATGGCTGCTTAATTAGTAAACTCAGACAATCACGCTCAACTCCAGGGTCTCTGAGAGAGAACCCCATTGGTGCAGTAAAGTTGCATCTGGCTCTCTGCTGCCTGCATGGCACCCCGTCTCCTCCCCAGCTCTGGCTTACAGGGTCTTGGTGAGGGTTTTTAATCTGTTTATCAGTGTGCTTTTCAAACCCAAATGTACCGAGTCTATTTGAGGTCTGTTTCTTCCTCAGCCTTCCCCAGGCGTCCACATCCAAGAGTCCTTGCCCTGCCCCCTTTCCCTTTCCCCCGGGTCTTCTTGCAGGCTCACCCCCACCCAGGCCACCTATCAGTCACAGAAGCTCTGACAGAGGCGGTGAGCAGGCCAGGAGCAGGTAAGAGGCACAGCTGCTCTGCTCTCTGCAGGGACTCACACGTCACCTGCTCCAAGCCCTCTGTTGTCACTGGCTTCACAGGCCAGGCAAGGAAAATGTACAGATAAACTCCTATGTGGGCACCAGGATCATGGCCCCAAGCCAGCAACGAACCCGTATGTTTGCAGGGGAGGCGTAAGGATTTCTAGGATTTGGCTCTTCCAGGAGCTTAGAAAACTCTTGCACCTTCCCTTTATGTTTTAGAATTGGAAAAAAAAAAAATCCCACTTCAACAGTGAGAGAGAGAAAGAATGTACCTCACACCTGGAACTTACTGATAGAAAACTGTAAACCAGCTATAATGGAAAAATAAAAATAAAAATAAAAAAATAAATTAAAAAAATTAATAAAAACAGAAAGAAAAGAAAAAAAAATCCTCCAGAGAGACTATTCACAAATCAATGATCGGTTAACCTCTGACAAGGCAAGCCTTTGCTCTGAGTTCTATTGATGTGGATGGCTTAACTTCTCCACAGACTGGTAAACTGGTCACCACCAAATTAACAAGCACTCCCACCTAACTGTTTCCCTGGGCTAAAAGCACTGGTACCTTTTTTTCTTTTCTTCAAGTCTAAAGCATGACATCAGAAAGGCCTCATTTGATGTTTGAGCCCAGTTTCGTTTGAAAGAACATTCTCCCACACCGCAAGACCTTCTAGGTGTTCAGTGTTACATTTTCCTGGGCCTCCTCTGAGTGCTGACATTCTGGCATGTTTTATGAGGTCTTCAAACCTTTTTTTTTTTTTTGCCTAAAATGGAGAGAGGAAATGTGCTCTCTGTCTCTCGTCCACCTCCATTCACATCTGTTGCTTTACTCATTTCCTTAATTTGATTATATTGCTTTTGCCCTTTTTTTGGGGGGGGGCTGGTGAAGGCTGAGTGACAACTACAGTATGTTGGCCGCGGTGTCCAAACCCCTCAGCCCTTCTAACCATCCTATGCAAACGTGTGATTTCCTCCCCTGGGTCCGCGGCGTATGGACCTTGCATTTCAACAGCTCATTCCACCAGATGGAATTCCCTTGTCCCTCATCAGGAAGTGTCTGCTATACCCGTTACCGATGGCAGGCCAGATAAACCAGAGTCACTGCCTTTTTTCCTCTTTGTGTCTGAGTCGAAGGGCAAACCTTTGGATTTGATCTAAATTCCTTAAAACGTTCAGTCTTGACATCATGATGAAGCCTTAATGTTTCCTCACCGCCCACCCTTGAAATCTCTTTTACCCGTGAGGGCCAGGATGCAAGAAGCCTCTTCTCGTTCCATGCAAGTGCCTTCTTAAGTGTCAACACGAACGAGGTCGGTGTTCTCATTTCTCTCGGTTCTGCTGTTGAGGACTCTTAGGCAGAAGAGGCTAAGCAACCCAGAGTCTGGAGCAAAAGTCTATAGCAGCAAGTCCAAGCGTCAGTAGGGTTTGTTCAGTTCATCCAGTTCCCTTCTAAAGGCTGAAACTCTGACCACATTTTATTATACACTTTCTCTAACCATCTTGAGGTCACCATGAGTTGAAAACTCATGACAACCTGACTGCGGATTGAGTTACCTTCGATTTCAGAACACTGAACAATGCTTGCATTTTCACCTCCTAGACTCTGTTTGTTTCATCCCATTCAGGTGGCTGTGTAAGTGAAAGAGGAAACCCAGTCTCTTTGAAGACAATTCATTGGCAATTTTGATCTAGTTCGGAATATAAGTTAAATTAGGGATAATTTCAGAGTTGAAAGTTCTTCTAAATAAATTAATATTAGGGAAATTAATTGACAGGTGGGCTTTTAATAGTCAATGATTGTAAGTAGTTTGTTATGTAAATACCTGTTCACAATAACATCTGTCAAATCGAGGCCAGTAGGGTTGACCAAGCTCCTGGGTCTTGATGAAGAATAGTCAATAAAAATATATACTGTAGAACTCTTAATACAGTTTTATCAATCTGCACATCTCCAAATTTTTAAGCTGCTAATAAGGTTCCAAAAATAAACCTTCCATCAGTTCACACTAGCATTTTAGTCTGAGAAGAAAATAATAAATGCATTGCCAACAAGCAGTTAAAAAATCAAAACTACAGCGAGCTCAGGAAGCGTCTCTATAGGGAGTCCTTGCAAATGGTAACATAAGTCCCCATGCAAATCCACTTCTGTCAGCTATGTCACAGATGCCAAAAAAAGCAGGCACAATAAATATGGAGGATATAGATATAAAATGGCAACGATGTCAGGCTGGAGGATTTATAAGCTCCTCCAGTCCTTACTTAGAATGTGGACAATACAAAAGCCTTTAAACAATTCTATCTTCTTACAGGGTCGTGGGGCATCACAAAAGCAAATATTTTTTTTGTTTGTTTGTGCTGGTGACGGGTTCCAAAAAAAAAATCTTTTTCGAAAAAAGCCACCACAGTTTGTGTGATCTGTAAGGCGGTATTCAAAGTCGGAGTTTTCAAAAGAGAAAAGTGGATATGAGAGTTGCCATCTGGCAGATTCCCCGTTGAAGTCACCCCGGAATCCTGGGTGGCTGGTCATCACGTGACATCGCTCGGCACTGTGGGCTCCGTTGTACAGACTCTGCCTCTGGGCTGGGACCCAGCGACGCAGTGACGGCCTCCCTGAGCCTTGGGGCATCCACCTCTCCAACTCTGTGCTCGGTCTCCTAATCACCGGCTGTGGCATCCTTCTCCCCAGCACCCACCCCCACCCCAGCGCCCGCAAGCGCTGGTTCCCTTGGTTGCTCAGAGCCTCCGCCCAGCAACCTGCTGTCCTTGGCAGGGTTTCTGCCATCCTGTCTTGGACGTCCCATGCAGTAGGCACACTGACCGCCCCCAGATCCCCTGTCTTGTAGAGACACATCCTGCAGCCCTGTCTCTGGGGGAGGGAGTGAAAGAAACGCCGGCCCCCACAGCCGCCCCGACCCTCTTGAACATCTATTGAAACTGATACATCTAATGCCGCGCATCTGCCAAGCTGTCACTCAAGCCAGGGGGGATTTGGACGGAGACAAGGCGAGCATTGTAAAAATGACTTTGTGATGTAGTTTATGGGGCTTGCCTTGAACTCCTAGGTGCAGGGAGGGCAGAAAACCTTGTTTTCTGCAAAAGCAACTTCGTGTCAATGGGAAAAGTCATTCTATAAGGAAGGAGTGAATATTTTCCCTTGATTTGTGCTTTCAACATAAGAGGGAGGGGAAAATACCCCAGCTGTCTACTGCATTGTGTGAACATATACATGCATTTAAATTACTTATATCATTACTTACAGATGTAATTGTGAAATATGTTCTTTTTGCATTCAAAATGAGGGACTGAACAGATGGTGAACGCTCAGTTTAAAGCAATATGTCCATTAAAATAACCCGTACTGTTGGTGTTTAGTGTAACAATAGCAGTGAGTTCATTATAGCAGGATTCTGCAGCAACTGCTGGCTCGGGAAGAAGAGCTTGGAGATGCTGAGCCTCCAGGTGACGCCCATCCCCAGCCGAGCTGTGGCCCCACCGCCCGGCCCCCAGCCCTGGGCTTTCAGAGCGAGCTTCAGTTGTTTTGCTTAGCATTTTGCTTCCAAATGGGAAAGTCAGTAAACAGCTGACATTTACCAATGCCTTGCTTCCAGGTTATTTTTTCTCCACTCTCCAGATGTTCTGAAATGTGTGGTTCCAGATGCGTCACCTCCAACAGGATGATCCCACTCCCCTGGTGAGTAATTGTCCCTCCTAATGAGCCCGGGTCAGGCGTGCAGGCTAAGGAACTGCGCATTGGAGAGATGATCTCTCTTTGGGCTTAGGGAAGAACACCAGGAAGCAGGGTACCCAATGGAGCAGCTGGGGGTTTCCCAACTGAGTTGTGGCTCAGCTGACCCCACGCCCACAGAAGGCCGCCTTTCTTCCTCTCTCTGCACTGCGCACATATGAACATTCTTTCAAAGAAAGGAAAATAAATACCCCCAGCCACTCCCGCCCCTGCCCCCACCCCTGCCATGATTTCCATTTTGGCAACAGTGCCAGAGGCTTGAATCCCCTTAAAAGCCATTCATAAGCAAGACAGAAAAAGACATCCTTTTCTCTGAGAGCCCAGACTAGGGAAGAAAGTGGGAGAACGTTATGGTACAACCTTGGGTCAATTTACTGAATATAGTGAGTCAATCTCTCCACTGTTAAAAGTAATGTTGGCTGTCGCACTGCCTTTCCCAGGCCAAGGGTTGATCGTCGTGCATTTCCTGTGCAGGGCTGCATTGCACAAACTTGCGCCAGTAGCACATGGGGGGACACCAAAGTTGGAAAGTTTGCAGTGGGGGAGAGTGGGGCATTGCCTGAGACTAGGTCCTGCAGATGGTGGAGGTGAGCTGGGGCGGTCGCAGGGTGGCGCATAATGATAGCAGCTGCCACTGGACGGTGCGGCATGAAGTTAGAGTGGCCAGGAGGAGTGGGCCTTACATGTGAGCAGCTTTGCTGGGAATATGGAAGGAGGGGGCGCGATGAAGACTCTGAAAGGAGCATTGCTGTTCTTACACCAGAGGCTCTAGGAGGTTCGAAGTGTCTCCCGTGGCAGGGGCCAGGGATTGGCCCTCACTTCTCTCTGATTCAAGCATGAGCATGCCTTTCACTGCCTCACACTCTTTCCTTGTGGCCACAACAGGAAAGGACAGAAGGGACAGAGAAAGAATGGAGTCAGCCTTTGTGCAGGACAGAGGACAACAGATAGATCCCTTTGGAAGACAATCTTGGGTGTCTATAGGGATTAAAGAGGTTGCGAGGGGTGGGGGATAAGCAGCTGGTGGCCCTTGTGTCATTTGTGGTCCTTGGCTGTGGCTCTTTGCCAGCGTCATCTGTGAAGGGTGATTACCGATAGACACTACGGAGTCAGAACTCCTAGACGTGCACCCTGTGTGTTCTGCTTTCTGGAAAGTTCTATGAGGGGTTCTATCCTGGCAGGGGAGAGGGGAGAGGAGCTGGTGTCTGAGTGCAGGGGCATGAAAACCTACCCCTAAGGTGCCCGACTCCTGTCTTAGTCGCCCCTCAACTGGGAGTCCACTGGCCCCCCCACGCGCACCAGCCAGCCTCAGTGAGCTCCCCACAGCATCCCCTCCAGCCCTGGACCCTGCACTGGTTGGAGAGCCTGCTGGCATTTTAACACCTGCCCATTCTTGCTAAGTGTCATTTCCTAGAGTCCCCACCTCCCCTCCAGGTGAGCCATTACTCATCCTTCAATGCCACACTTCCACGTCACATCCTCTTCCCATCTTCTCTGGAGCTCACGCCACCCACCAAGGTACCAGTGATGGCTTCATTGTTCCCTCACGCGTTGCGGCAGGAAAGCCCTGTTTAGTGTTCTGTGTGCAGGATGAAAACCGACGCCTGGTCCGGCCCTTCCCACCGCTAAGCACCAGGCGGATATTACGTGAGCATCCTAGGTGAGGCTGGGGCAGGGATCCGGGAACCAGGTGCTGAGAACCGTGTGGAGCCGTGCTTGGCAGAGACCCCCATGGGTCTGGCTGTGGGTCTGAGCTCCTCTAGGATTCTGAGCCCCGAAGGATGGCGGCAAGGACCTTTCTCCTCTCCCAGCCAGGGCCTGGCCGGCCTAGTGCTAACACATAGTAGGGGCTGGGAAATGTTTGGTGAATAAATAATAAGATTGGCACAGATGGTCTGGTGTTAAGTACCAGAGGCAAAGGGGAAATAAAAGAAATAAGCTGGTAACACCTGCCAAGATAAATAAATGAAGGGAAGTCACCCGGGGCTGTAAAAGGAGAGGAAACAGTGAGACAGGAATTCTGGGATGTGGGGAGAAAATAGAGAGCGTGGAACAACAACAACAAAAAAAATCAAACAAAAGCTGCCTGGCTGTTGCCATACATAGGGCGGTGTCATAAATTAGCAGGTGAGGTTCGAGGAGGCTCAGATCTAAAAGGAACGATTTTAACTGAAGTCCTCAAAGGCACAAAGCAAGGAATGGGAGCAACTGAAAAAGCACAGGCAAATCCAACTAATGGCACGTGTGATGGGTTGAATTGTGCCCCCAAATCCATACGCTGAAGCCCTAACCCTCAGGACCTCAGAATGTGTGTTTGGAGAGATGGTCTTGAAGAAGGTAATTAAGGCAAAATAGGTCACATGGGCCGGCCAGGCTGCGTGCATCCTTGTAGGAAGAGGCGATCAGGACACAGATGCACAGAGCGGTACCTCGAGAGGGCGTGGGGAGAGGACCGCCATCTGCAACCCCAGGAGAGAGCCGCAGAAGAAACTACCCACCCACACCTTGATCTTGGCCTTCTGGCTTCCAGAAACGTGAGGAAATGCATTGCCAGGGTTGACGCTGCCCAGTCTATGGTGTGTTGTTACGGCGCCTGGGAAACTTCAGTAGCAAGGAAGCTGGAAAAGGAAATGGATGTGTCCGAGGAATCAGAAGCTTTGCACCAAAGGGTGTGGGATGACAGCCGGGTCTGAGAGACAGACAAATGGCTGGGATGATCCTCAGAACCCTGTCCGCTGCCGTCACTCTCGCCCAGGTCACTCTCCCCTTTCCTGTCCACCCTCTTCCCTCTGCACAGGGGCCTTCATACCTACTGGTGACTCAGCAGCTCCTACGGGCCCAGCTTCAGGGTCGGAAAGATAAGGACCCTGATCAGGCTCCCAGCCTTGGGGGCAGAGAGGATGATCAGCCAGCAGAGACAGGAGGGTCTGACCGGGAACGACCCTGACCAGATGCAGAGACAAGGTTTGGCCACCCAGCTGCCGAAGCAGGCTGGCCCACAGCTGATGTCTGGCTGCATTTTGAGGGGTAAAGGGGAATTCGAGAAGCAAGCGAGTGGCGTTCCAGGTACAGGAGCAGAGTGGGCAGATCAGAGAGGGGCGAGAGCCAGGGAGCCCCAGACAATTAACAGGGCTGGTGAGTCTGGGTCATGAGGGAAGGGAGACCCGCTGAGCCCTGTTGGCCCAAGGGGCTGGCATTCTAGTTCTGGGAGTGGGTGGGCTCACCAGTTTGCATCTTGCCCTGCCTGTAGGTACCTCTCTTTTGTGCTGATTCCTGCTCGTGTGACTTGTACACACTTCTCTCTGATGGCGAACTCCCACCCACCCCTCCGAGGCCCCATCCAGCTCAGCCACTCCCTCCTTTGTAAAACCACCTTCCCAATTCCCCACCGAATGTGTTCTTCCAGCCCATGTCGCACAACCTGCTGGGAACAACGCCATCGGAGCATTTGTCACAACGGGCTATGCTTGCTTGAGCGTACAGCCTGTCTCCTCCGCTGTTACTGTGCCTTCCAGAGTCCCTGGTTCAAGAGGTTTTTGCAGAGAGAGTAAGAAAGTGAGAAAGTGAGTAGATGAACAAAGACCACAGTGGGTACACGAATAGCTAGGAAGAGAGGAGAACCTGTAGATGGGGAATGTGTTACCGTCTCCATAGGCATCAGGCCTTTCCTTTTTTAAAAATTTATTTTTATTGGGATACAGTTGCCTTGATGAGTTTCAAGTGTACAGCAAAGAGAATCAGTCATACATGTAAATATATCCATTCTTTTTTCCCATATAGGTTATTGTAGACTATTGAGTAGATTTCCCTGAGCTGTACAGTAGTTTCTTGTTGATCATCTATTATTTTATGCTGTAATGTGTAGATGTTATTCCCACCATAGGTGATACTGTTGGAGGCAGGGAAGAATGAAGAGGCCTTTTCTTTTAGTGGAAGAAAGGTTTGCAGCCTGAGGTCCCTTACTCCGTCTAGCTGTGGTTGAGGTTATGCAGCTAGGGCTGCAGGTGGAAAGAAGCAACTGCGTACAAGACTCTACCGAGAGAAGGTGGAAAGCGGCCAACGGCATTGACAGGATTTCTGTGCCAGAAGGCGAGAGTGGGACGTGCAAGGTGGGGAGAGTGCCCTTTCTGTTTACAGGATGCTAACGGATGAAATTAATTTTTCAGAAGCCAGAAAAATTGGCAGGGGTATTTGGAAGATGAACAAACTCCAGTTCAAAAAGTAAGAAATAAAAAATAACGTGACAAGAAGAAGGATGAAGACAGGGAGAACTCCTCCCATTTCAGAGGTCTGCGTAGTGGGATTTATTCCAAAGGGGAGCAAGAAAAGCCATCTAAGAGATCAGGGGGATAAAGGTCTTAGAATGATATAGTAAAAATAAATAAAAAAGAATGATAAAGTATGGGTGGGGTATTTTACGTGCAATTAATATGTAAGCTTGTGATGAAAATGGAGTTATAATGATATATACATTGTGTGGGTAACTTTATGGAAAATTCAATAAATAATAAGGCAATGAACACGGAAACACCACATAAACAGGCCTTCGAAATGGAGGAATTGTAGCCTAAACTGTGCCTGCATTTGATGGACAAGCTTGTTCTCATGTGTGTTCTTCAGCATTATCAACTCTGGAAGACAAGAGAAGGTTTCCTTATGCCAGCCTCTAAGCATCTGGCCTTGTACCAGGCATTCAAGAACAATACAAATTGAATTGTACACAAATACAATGACTCTCCCATTAAAGTATCGTTTAATCATGTTGATCTGGAAAGGAATGTAAGATTATCTTTACAAATCAGGTGCATTTAGGCAGATGAAAGATATCGCAATGATCCAATAATGGTGAGATTTGGCAAATAGTCTAGAGCCATCAAAGTGAACCCATTTGGTGAGAACAGCTCATTGCAGAAGAAAGAAATCTCTGGTTTCTTTTCAGAATGTCCTGATCTTGGTTTGCCACTTACCTGGACCTTAGCTACATGTTTTAAACTCTATGATAAATAGATATGTTTTATATGTAAATATGGAATTCTCTCTGACTATAAACATAACACATTTTATGAAATGAGAAATCCAGAAAATTACAAAGAATACAATTTAAAAGCCTGTAATTTCATTGACTGCACATAATTACTTCTAACAATTTTGGTGCATTTCCTTTCGGTCTTCCTTCCATGCACTGATTTTTGGTTTTCTTCATGATATGAATATAATACTGGACATAGTTTTATTCTGCTTTTAAAACATTTCATTTTGACAAATATTAAATACCTTTTGAAAACACTCTCTTCATGCTGTGCAATACTCCATCTCATGGATATATTGGTTATTTAAGTCAACAGATGGCTAACAGGTCCTTATATGCCAGGTCCTTGGCTCGGCCCTAGAGCTGCAGCCAGGAACCAGAAGATGTAGAGGGATGGAGAGAGGAGAGGCAGGATCAAACACCCAGATATGCATGCGCCCTGGTGGCGGCCAACTAGTTTACCTGTTGTTTCTGACATTATAACCAGCCGTCAAGGAGGGACCTCGGTGACCTAGGTCAGAGCCTGAGCCTCCACTGGGATTCAGAGCCAGGTGGGCAAGCCTGTTGACCAGCGAGTGAGGAAGGGGTTTCCCTGTCACATTTCTGGAGCCCATGGGGCTGGGAAGGACAGCTGTCTATCTGGCCCTATGAACTTGACTCCAATCCCTAAGAACAGGGCTGTGGTCAGAAGAGAAAGCTGTTTTCTGGAGGGCCGCCAGGAGCCACCAGACACAGAGCAGCCTCTGGGGACAGGGGCCACTGTGTCCCTTGGGATCAGAGCTGGAAGCCCCCAGAGACGGTGTGCCTGGTATGGGTGCCCCATCAGCAGGGGAGGCCCTTAAGTGGTATGTGGCTCCCCATTCAGCCTTGGAGCACTGGTGACTCGAAAGCTTCCGAGTCTCCATGCTAACTGTACTTGTGGCTCCTCTTTGGTTTTGTGCAGGTTTTCTGGGGTCTTCAAGGAGTAGTTTCTGGTGGAAGGTGCTTTGCACAGGGATGGAGGTTGTATGTCTGTCAGCAGATGGAGTGGAGAGTGATGGCCAGGAGACCAAGGGGAAGTGGGTACGTGAGCAGCAGGATTACTGGAGCCACGGGGATGAGCCACATCCAGATTCCGACTACGCAAGGCAGCATGGGCTCCAGCAGCGCAGCAGCCTGCCCCTCACAGCCACGTGGGCAGTGCAGGTCCCCCACCCTTAAGAGCACTGAGAATTTATAACATTTTATCTTTGGCAATTTAATGAATTTAAATGACAAGTTTCTGGTGTTTTGTTTGTTTGTGTGTTGTTTGTTTTGGCCACACCCTCAGCTGGCTAAAGTTCCCAGGCCAGGGATTGTCCCCTAGCCATGGCAGTGACGACACTAGATCCTGAACCTGCTAAGCCACCAAGGAACTCCATGACATATTGTTTTAATTTTCATTTGGTACATAAAAAGGCGATTTTTTTTTTTACATATTGATAAATTTCCATGTTCTTCCTCAGTAAAGTATCTGTTCATATCTCTTTTAAAAAAGGGAATGAGAGTGTTTTCCCTGTGAATGGTAATCTATATGGCAGGGATGTTAACATTTTAGTTTCATGTTTGTTGCAGATCTTTTCTTCATTTGTCATTTGCCTCTAGTTTGGACTGTGATTTTTGATGTAAAAAATATTTAAACTTTTGGAGCTCCCGCCGCGGCTCAGCGTTTAACAAACCCGACTAGTATCCATGGAGACATGGGTTCAGTCCCTGGCCTTGCTCAGTGGGTTAAGGATCTGGCCAAGAACTGTGGTGTGGCTTGGATCCTGAGTGGCTGTGGCTGTGGTGTAGGCCGGTGGCTTCAGCTCTGATTCGACCCCTAGCCTGGTAACCTCCATATTCCACAAGTGTGGCCCTAAAAATCTGAAAAATTAAAACTTTATACGAAAATTATCAGTCATTTTCTTTGATTGTAGCTTTAAATTGTATGACAAGTCCTTTTCTATCCTAGAGCCAGTTAAAGAGTTAATATATACGTAGTTTTATATTGTTACGGTTTCCTTTTTTACTTTAATTGTTAATTTATCAGAAATTTTTTTAAAACATGGTGTGTGGGGTGGAGGGAATGTGACTTTATTAGTTTCCCCGGAATTGCTAATATTTCTAACCCTGTTTGTTGGACAACCTCCCCTTTCTCTTCTTTTACAATGCACTCTTTATTGTATTTTTGATCTTCATTTAAACTTCTCAAGTTTAGTTTTTCTTTAAATCTATTTACTAGAAAATGTTTCTCTTGTGATGTTAGTGTTTGACTTATGGAGGACTTTGAATAATAGAAATATCTGTTCTTTTTCTCTCTTCTGCACTTTTGAATTATTTTACAAAGTTCAAAAACAGTCCCGCTAGTATCTGGTACAATCTACTAAAAGTAGATTTTATCATTATCCCTTTAGAGTTGGACAAATTTAAAGTCCAAAAAATAAACGAACATCCCAAATTTGCTAACAAATGTTAGACCAATGTGGGAAACTGGAATTTTTTTTCTTTTTTAATGGCTGCACCTACAACGTATGAATGAAGCTGCAACTGCAAGCCTATGCTGGCTCCTTTCACCCACTGCACCAGGCCAGGGAATGAACCCATGCCCCTTCAGTGACCTCAGCCCCTGCATTCTTAACCCACTGCACCACAGCAGGAACTCTTGGGAAATGGGAGTTTCAACACAGTTCTGTCGGACAGAAAATCTCCCATCCTTTCAGAGATGTTTCAGGATTTTGATGATTACATTTGAATGGAAATCCTCCAATTATTCCTCTGAAAGTATTTTTGTTGTTAAGAATTATTGAAAATTGTGACCCAAAGAGACAGAAAGGATGAGAAGGAGAAGAGGGATCTGAATAGGCCTTCTCTTTATCTTCATGACCTCTGCCCTTGACCCCTCCAGCTTCCAGCTCCAGACACAGTTCACGGTGTCTCAGACTCCAAACACAATCAAACACCTCTTCCCGCAGCAAACTGTTTCCTCTGCTCCACGTAAACACTCTGGGGCCACAGGAGCAGTTATTCTGAATCAGCACAGTTCCACTGCCCCAGTACAACGCGGATTGTTTGTTTGTCATCTTTGGGAGAGAAAAGCATGTGCAGAACTTTTAGGAGTGATGGCCAAAGCCACAACGGCAGACAAAATTGTGAGTTCATTGTCACCTGGAATTGAAATGGAGGTGGCCAGCTTAGGGACAGTTCTCTCTGTATCACAAATATTATTGTAGCAAAAAAAAAAAAAAAAAAACCCTCAATAACTTCTAGAATTTCACAGTTTTGAAACATTTGCAATTAAAAAAAAAAAAAAGTTTCATTTGGGTTAAAAGAAAACAGAGCTGATGTTGACATCATGGCAAGAACTAAATTTCCTAACCTTAAATTAGGTAATTCTGTATGAACAGCCCAAGCTTATCAAAGAACATAGAAGTTAAATCTTTAACAGAAAGGTTTCTTTCATATAGGAAGTTAATGGCTAACCGTGAGATTTATTTTATTAGTATTTTGTTCAAGATCTCTAGCCCTCTCTGGCTGTACAATATGAATAGAAAATCACATCCATGTAGATTTTCTTCTACATGAATGCTTTTGTTCTCAAAATTGTAAAAGAAATCCCTGTCGCTTGAGAATTTGATTGTGCCTCTTCTTTTATAGATTGTGCAATCGTTCATTCTGTAAATTCTAGAAAC
The DNA here is from genome assembly GCA_004024745.2 of Catagonus wagneri. Taxonomy (NCBI): domain Eukaryota; kingdom Metazoa; phylum Chordata; class Mammalia; order Artiodactyla; family Tayassuidae; genus Catagonus; species Catagonus wagneri. Next base: position 10,216,931 of record PVHT021183530.1, on the reverse strand, counting down.
GGCAACTCCAGTTCCTCTTTCTGCCAAATACAATTGTCACATAAGCCTAAAGGATTTTTCTTTCCTTTGAAAGACGAACTATTTTATTCCCAAGTAACCAAATACATTGAAAGTATCTAACAGAAATAAATGGTACATTTTCTCTCAACCCTTAAAATGCTTTCAATTAAAAAAAAAAGCACTTCCAGGGAGAGAGGAAAATTGCCAATGCTGAGATTTATGCACTAATTGTATTCATTTTGAGATGTGATAGATATTAGGTATTGTGGCAGATTGTGAGATAATATTCAGCTCTCTTGTAAAACATATATTCCCGGGAGGCATATAGAAAGTATTAGGTGTTTCGGCCAGAATAAAGTGTACTCCATTTCTAGGAGTTTTGTCATCCAAGCTTCTGTGTAGACCCTGAAAATAAATATCTGCCTCATCCTGCAGTGTTTGTGACCGACTCAGGTGATGATTCTCGGGAGCCAACTGCCCTAACACCCCCCTCCACCCCGCCTCGTTCAATGACGGGAGCAAGAACACGTGTCCAGGTCACCGCGCTGCTAGGTGGAAGTCTCCTAGCACCGAATTCAGTGTTCAACTCCACCCTCCAAAACAAGGAATTTTCAGGTGTCCCCCCACTTGCCTGCTGGAATATTTAAACATGATTTCCAATATGGATGGGGTTTGTGCTACCAAATAAATCCATTGCTTGTCTAAGAAAATTTTAAAAATCTCAGAGTTCATTCTCAAATGCTAAATTTTGGCAGGAGTCAGCATTTTTTAAAAGCAAAACGTCAAGGAAAATGAGACTTGTGGCCACGTTTCCAAGAAGGGTCTGGGATTTGTCTTATGACTCAGCTCATCTCAGACTGAATGCCCTCATGTCAGTCACCCTGTTGGGTCACTCTGCTCCTGGAATTGAGGACAGGGATGGTATTGGAGGAGCTCTCCGTGCTGTGAGGCGAGGGACACCACGCAGCCTGTCACCCTCCTAAGTGGCCCCTGGGTTTGTTCTGGACGTGTTGGCACAGCCTCATAGGAGTTCTTCCTCTGTAGTCACGGTATCTGGGTGAACCATGCTCACCCCAGGACTGCCTAAACAAGACCTGAGCCTGCATCCATCACCAGATAATTCTGAGAAGGGGAAGCACCTAAAGCCATGTGAGTGCGTGACTCACTCTTAATGAGGAAGAAAGGGAAGGTCTGCCAGCAAACAGTGACTTTCCTAGCGTTCTTTCCTGAGACTTCCGTGAGAAAAGAACCATCAGTACAATAGCCAAGACATGGAAGCAACCTTGACGTCCATTGGCAGGGGAATGGATAAAGATGTGGTATGCATACAATGGAATATTACTCATCCATTAAAAAGAATGAAATAAGGCCATTTGCAGCAACATGGATGGACTTAAGTGAAGTAAATCAAACAGAGGCAAATAGTGTATAACAACGCATACCTGGAATCTAAAAACTAGTGCAAGCTTATTTACCAAAAAGGAACGGATTCACAGACATAGAAAACAAACTTATGGTTACCAAAGGGGAAAAGGGAGAGGGATGAGCTTGAGATTAGCAGATACAAACTATTATACAGAAAATAGACAAACAACAAGGACCTGCTGTATCTCACAGGGAACTATACTCAATATCTTGTAATAACTCATAATGGAAAAGGATCCAAAAAGCACATATGTACATATACATGTATATATATTCTCTATATATTTGCTTATCTTTTACATTTGTTAATAAACGTATATTATTCAATTTTATATTTTATTGAGGTAGAGTTGTCTTACAATGTTTCAGGTGTACAGAAAAGTGATTCAGATATACATTTCTGTTATATGTGCATCTAAATAGAGAGAGAGTAGATGACAACACCATGTCGTATATATGATATATATATCAGAAATATATATCTGAATCACTTTTCTGTACTCCTGAAACATTATAAGTCAACTCTACCTCAATAAAATATAAAATTAAATAAATAAATACTAAACAGAGCCGTCTGATGCAGAGTTCTTAGAACTCAGGTCCTGAGTGATTCCACATCTGCAAAGTGATGTGCCCTCTGTTTTGAGAAACGGGACTAGCCGTGGAGGTCACGATGCCTTTGTGGTTAACCAGTCAGCAGAGTCCCCCAGATTCAGGCCTGTGGGCACAGCCCTGGTGGCAGGCTGGACTGAAGCAACAGAGATCTCGCTCTCGTGGTTTGTGACCCTCGGGATCAAGCATCATATAGTCTTGAGCACATCAGTGTCATTCCTATGACACGTCTTCTCCCCTGGAAACATGTATATACACGCAGCTCTTTCTGGATCACCAAGCTTTATTCCTTCCCACATGCCTCAAAACACACATTTCATTCTGTATCCAGAACCCTTTTGGTGAGTCAAACTCCAATATCAACACCATGAGCAAATCCTATGGGCCTGACAACTAAACACCTTTTAAACCTGCCCACGTGTTCACTGTGCCCCCAACTCTGTCCTCCCCGTTTTCCTCAGTGGTGGAACTCGGGACCTTGGCTTGCACACGTCGATTACATCTCCCAACCCTACTCGCAGCCCACGTGGTTACCTGCGTGTCAGCAGGTGTGGTAGGACCCCCTGGGCTCCTGGTTCCGTGGATGACAACCCTGTGCCAACCTTGACTGCCCTCAGCCCATCCTCACTTCTGCCCTCACCCAGAAAACACCCGGCTGCCACTTCCCCCTCTGAACAATTGAGCAAATCAGCCCTGAATTCTCTCAAAACCCCGCCTCCCACCCTTTCTTTTCTTTCTTTTTTTTGTCTTTTCTAGGGCCGCACCCGCGGGATATGGAGGTTCCCAAGCTAGGGGTCTAACAGGAGCTGTAGCCGCCGGCCTTCGCCACAGCCACAGCCACAGCAACGCGGGATCCGAGCTGCGTCTGCAACCTACATCACAGCTCATGGCAACGCCGGATCCTTAACCCGCTGAGCAAGGCCAGGGATCGAACCCGCAACCTCATGGTTCCTAGTCGGATTCGTTAACCGCTAAGCCACGACGGGAACTCCCCTCCCACCCTTTCAAAGGTCTCCTTGCACCTCCCACACCTTTGTTCTCTCAGAGGAGGATCCCCCTCCCTCCCATTCAGGCCAGCCCTCCCCTGCACTCCTAAACCCACACGCTTTCTTTCCACCTCAAATGTTGTGCCATGAATTTTTGCCTAGACACTTACTTTTTTTTTTCTCTCCCTACTGACCGGTTTCTTAAAGCCTTTGAGCCTGGGGACATCGTGCCATTCTTTACAACTCTCCTCCTCGTCGTCTCCCGTCTCTGCCAGATGCATCTCAGCCCCTCCCTTCTCAGAGCCTAGCGACTTGGAAATGGCTCCTTCTCCATCAACTATTCTCTGTTGTTTCTTTTTATTATCATACCATTTATTGTTTTCCTTTTCCTCAATACAAAAATAATACATTCATTTTAGAACATTTGGAAGGCATAGCCAAGCAGGCAGGAAATACAAATCACATGGAATTTTACAACTTGGTGATAACTCGTAATTGCAATTCATATGTGCGTTTTTTTTTCCCTATGTTTGAAAAAATGAAACCAGGACCACATTTTCTATTTTTTTTTTTTTACTTAATGTTAAAGCATGAGCCTCTTTCCGTGTCAAAAACCTGATTTTTAAATGGATTCTTGGTGTCCCACCTTCTGTACCTGCCAAAATTTACCCGGAGTTTATTGGACCACTCGCTCTCACGTATGTTCTCTACTTCTGTGGGATCAACAGTGATTCAAAACTCTGCACCAAATGACACACACACTTATTCAGAGGCTTTCGAAGCATTGCTGAATCATTTTCGAAAGCTGGTTGAACCAACCCGAACTACAAAGAGCCCAGTGGGAAAGAATCCACTTCCCCATATTCTCGCTAAATCACAGCCGATCCTCCAAGTGAAAATGTTTGCATTTCAATTTGAGGCCAAATATGTTATTGCATTTGCATTTGCCGCTGGTGCTTCTCCGTTTATGAAAACAATCTGCCCTTGTGGGTCTTCTCACTTTTTCTCTAAACTGTTTCTAATTTCCTTATTTGTTCATTAGAAGAAATACTTTTCATGCATTATTAAGAGCAATTCTTTTCTAGTTTGTTATGAATACTTTTGCCAGCTTCTCATTTGTTTTCCCATTTCTTGATTTGGGGGATGATTTTTTAAAACTGTGGATGGAATCAAACCTATCAATATCTTCCCCCTTCTTTCTGCCTTTCCCTTCCCCCAATCATTTTTCCACTCCCTGCCCTCGGTCTTCCCTCCGGACATGTTGCTAGATGCCCCAGAGAGCCAACAGCATCCAGAAGCCCCAGCTACCCCCCAAAAGCATCTTCACAGCTCTTTGCTGTTGCCCCGCTGAAGAACTCTTCTCTCTCAAGTTTCCTCCTGTATCTCAGATTGGATCTTGTAAAGTTTATTTATATATTTGTTTGTTTGTTTGTGATAGAAAAATTTTACAGAAGTTTTAAGTTCTCAGCAAAGTAAGAGAAAGGTACGGAGATTGTCCACTTTCCTCATCCTCATCATCAATGCACCCCACCAGGGTGGACATTTGTTCCAACTGAGGGGCATGCCTGACATGCCACGGGAGATCACTTTTCTCCACCTCCTCTGTCTCTGCCTCTGCCTCTTGCGTTGGTGTCAACAGGTTCTGGTCTTGGCCCTCTTCTCTCCCCATCAAGCTGCCTCTCTCAGGACACATGCGCCTCCCAGGAGTGCTGCATCATGACCTTCAGCACCACCTCTTCACTGCATCCCCTCTCTGGGCCTCCAGATCTGTACTTTTCGCTGTTCACTATGCACTTTTAGAAAGATGTCCCATGGGGACCCTAACACAGCTTCTTTCCCTTCCTGCACCCTCTTCTTCGGTACAAATCACCACCTGCTCTGTTGCCTGATTGGAAATTCTAGAGCCTCCTCTCACATCCCACATGTACTCACCAAGCACAGCCTGCTGACTCTTCTCTCTTGTAATTTCTCACCTCAAACCCCGTCTCCCCTGACCCACACACACTGCGATGTCATATTCAGACCTGTTTTTACCTTAACTTTGCAATAAACAGATCGATATCATAGTTAAGAGTTCAGGGTATCTAGTGAACAGATATGTCATTTGTAGAACAGAAGTGATCTAAGTACTGGTAGTATGGTTGCTTTGAGGATTGACTAAGATGAAAGAAACGAAGTACTTAGCCTGATTCCTGACACATAGGAGGTGTCCAGTAAGTGTTGGCCATTATAATTATTGATCACACAGCTCTGGATTCCCACATCCACAAAGTCAATTGCCACACTGCTGCCACAATTGTCTTTCTAACATGCAAACCAGGTCAATATCTTCCCAAATATGCCAGTGGGAAAGGCTAAATTTATACCTTAATAAAACACAAGATGGTCCATGAGGAGCCCTGCTTATACTTCACCATGCCCACCATATAGTTCAGCCTTGCTAAGTGTAATTGTCAGCTACTGCCTCAATAATGCTGCATAACAACCATCCCCAAGTGTATAGGTCAGCAAGCTGAGACTGATTGGATCCATAGGGTTAGGATAGGTTTAGCTGGTATGTGAACCTCTGGCTACATTTTGGGTTTAAATATACCCCATTGGTGTGTGTTCTGGATCCCAGGCTGAAGGCATAGTCACTACTTAGTGCCTGCTCTTCCCATAGTGGATGGTTACTGGCCAGAGCCAGTCACAGGACCAAACCCAGCATCCATGAAGTGGGGAAGTATCTCTGCCCACAGTGAGAGGAAAGAGGAGGAAACAGTTGCCAAGCAATAATCCAACTTGCAGCTCTGGGTTACTGGCCCCCAACGCTGCACACAGTGTCACACTCCTTGCATTGGCCAAGCGGTTCTTTCATGAGATGACCTAGCCCCCACCAACTTTCTTCCACTTGACGAGCGTGCATCCATCTGCCTTATACAGCTCAGCTCAGCTGTCACCTCCTCAGTAAAGCCTTTCTGTCTGCCCCTGTAGACCTGGCTTCATCTCCTCTGGTCCCTCACTTTCCCCAGCTTGGTTGTCAGGCCGTCCCTCTTCTTTCTCTGCCTGACACAGAAGACTTGGAAGTTGTTGTGGCTGATGGTGACTAGCCAAAGTTGGCCTAATAAAGCTCTCATCATTCAACCACATATCATTGCCTCTTGTCAAGTAACCCCTTCCCCCAACAAAGACATCTGAAAATGAAGAGCCCCATTAGATATTGCAAACGAGGTCCTCTCCCAGATATTATTACCACAAACAAGATCTCTTCAGATAACACCTGGTCATGTCTAATTAGTTAAAGAGGGACCCTGGATTATGCTGGCCAAGCCAAAGTTTACCCAAGAAGCAATTTTGTAACTAACAACCTCAAACCTGGGTTTGAGGATAAATCTTACTGATGCTCACGGGGCCGCAGGTAACCTGAACCTGACACCCTGGCATCAGCCAGGTGGGTGGAACACTCTGTTCCGGGTTCCCCTGGGGGTGTGCGCACCCTGGTGAACATGCCCTGTGAGTTTACAATGAAACTCAAAGCCCTCCCCATGAGCCCCCGCTGCCTGCTCGCCTTTGTGCCCAGTGGGAAACTTACCAAGTCCAGGAGAGGCAGGGTCTCACCCACTGACAGACGTGTCTCCTAGAAACATACACTGGCCTAGACTTAAAGCATGAGACCTTCTCAGTGGAAATATTTTGAAGTCAAAATAAATAAAAAAGAAAAAGTGGGGAAAAGTCAAACAGGCAATTATTTGTAATAGAAAAAACTATTGATTTTCCTTTTTTGATACATAGTCTAAATTATCCCTCAAGAAAAGTAGCAATGCATCTTTAAACAGATTTATTGGTTCTAGGAGGGAAAAAATGTATTATTTAACTTCAGCGCTATTGGATTTTTCTTTTATGTTAGATGTAGGAATAGCACAGATGAATGGAAACAGGACAGGGAAGTTCCTTCAAGGGTCACCATTATTTTGGATCCCAAGTTCAGATGCTCTAGTACTTCTCTCTAAGCAGTAAGAGTTCATCAACAAAAGATCATTTTTCTTGCTAAATAAATGACATCACACATTTTCAGGAAGTACGTTTTCACAGAATGTAAAGTTCCTGAGACTGAAGTGAACAAACCACACTGGACCCCTCCTGGTATTGCTTTGAGGCGCAGGCATGAAGGACTTTGCCCTGGGCAGAATCCTGTGATTTCTCTAATCCTGGGGCTGTAACCCCTTCTCTGAACTGGGTTTCTCCGCATGTCTTTCCAGCCCACTCCTCTGTCACTCCGTGGCTTCAGAGACCAGGGGACCTGGATGACCCATAGAAACAAGCACGGAGTCCAAAGAAAGAGCATCCTGTGTCTTTCTAAGCTCCTCACTCTGAGCCCTCTCAGGGCAGTGGGGTGGGGGGGCAGACCTTGGGCTCCATTGCGTCACCGAGACTGTAGATCTGTCCCCAGAGCTCCCACTATGCCCCTCACTTGGCCTTCAAAGTCCCCTCACCCAGTGTCCCCATCGATCAGTCAGAGGCAATCCCAGGTGACCTTGCTGAATTGTCACAAAGAAAAACTACTCAAAATGATGGGAAAGTATATTTCAAACCGCAAGTGCTCTCAGAGCTGTAAAGACACATTTCAAACCTCAGAGCCAAAGCCGAGTCCTCATCACATTGATTCTTTACAGTCAGCAGTTTAGGAGTTTGATGGTTTGAGTTTTGTTTTTGATAATGAGGCCCTTTCAATTAACCACGGGGACAGCCACCTGGACTTGAGTTGGAATAACCCACAGAATCCAGCGGTCCGGTCTAGGTCTGGTTCATAACAAAGCAAGTCTCGAGATCATCCTTTTTCTCCTCTCTCTATCACACTTTGGGCTGTGGCACCTGCACCCCCAACTTCCGGGGTATTTTCATTCCTGTTCCCACAGGAGATGTTAATTCAGGTGTGGTAAAGTCTGTGTTGCTCCATTATACACGGCAGCTCCTGCCTCTTCCTAGGATGTTGGGGTGTTCAGCTCTGGATGATGAGCCACATCTCTGAGGTAGCTCTCCGTTCACGCTGCGAACTGTGGGTGCAGGAATCAGGGCTAAGAGCCATATTCTGTCCCGGCACCTGTGGGCTAGAGCATTGCCTTCTCTGTTAAAGCAACAGCAGGAAAGCAAGAATTGTTCTGATCGCCAACAGCACGTGAGCACCCTGGCCACCGTCTACTCTGACCCAGCGTCCTGGCCCTCCCTTCCCAGGGATACAAGTACCGAGACGTCTACCAACAAAACTCCCCCGCCATCTCCTAGTGGACCAGTGTGCCCCTGTTCTCTGTCCCACCTTGTGTTTGGAGAGACCGACCTCTTGACAAGGAGCCTTCATCACCTTCTTCCCAGACCATGAGATGGAACCTTCTCTCCACGGGACCATCAGCTAAAAGCCAAGTCAGGGAAGCCTAGAGTCTGGAAAAGCTGGCTATGCAAGACAGGATTAGCCATAAGAACCAGCTGTACATTTTGTTAGATCTGATTGAGACATGCCTGCATTCAGTGAGGCCACTGGGTTCCTGGTCAAACCTCTCTGTACAGAACAGAGCACAGAGAAATCTGTTTTCTCCCCGAGTGACAAATGATGTGAATACGGACCCTTCTTTAAAACTCCAGCTAATTCAGGTGGCAGGATGAAGTGTGCCATGTCATAATTAATCCCTCATGTATTGCAAGCAATTTAATGTCAAAATAATCAACAGTCGCTTTTTTTACCCTTTTGTGAGTACATAATAAATACTGTCATTTAGCTGCAGCAAACACCGGATTTCTTTCCTGGTCTTTGAATAACAGTATTCGCAACGTAAATACCAGACCTCCCCCTCCACCCCCTCCTCCCCAAGCCCTACAAAGTCACACATACAGGCGCTCCTCAGGAAAAGACATCAAGGATATTAAAAGAAAAGCCGTTGTGTTGAGTTTCCAGTTGGTACCTCATATAGTGATTGTCGCAGCTTAGAGCCCAAACACTGGGGGGGTGAACACAGCGGAAGCAAGAGGGGGTGGGGAAGAGGGAGAGGGCTCCTCGCTGTATGGCTTTGCTTTTCCCTCGGGCATCAATGGCGGTGACATAGTGCTTACTATTATTCTTAATTTTTGCAAGGCAAAGCTACTGCTATTAAATGGCCAATGCATTCTCTTGATTAAACTCTATTCACCTTTTCAACAAGCCAGAGTCAGAGGACCGGCCTAGCACTGTCCTGTCTTCCAAGGGCAGAGTATACAGAGCCCTGGGGCTGCTGCATCTTCGCACAAGCTCTCAGGGATCTCTGCACCCAAGCCTCCTCCACTCCCCAGGCGCCAGGGTTCCTTCAGCTTTGCGTAGAAACTCCCCTGTATATGGTGACCAACAGGACCTGCTGTACAGCACAGGGAACTCTACCCAATATTCTGTAATAACCTATGTGGGAAAAGAATCTACAAAAGAATGGATGTGTGTACCTGTATAATGGAATCACTTTGTCGTACAGCAGAAACTGTATAAATCAACTATACCTCATAAAACTTTAAAAAATAAAAATAATAATATGGGCACTAGAAAGAGAGCCCCAGGAGCAGGTGAAGAGCAGGCGCATCTCCAGGTGATTTAGGTGAGACGTGATGGAGCTAAAATCCAGACTTTGAGGGGGCACTTCACAACGCATGGGAAGACCAGAGCATTCCTGTTTTATTTCAACAGAGCTTGTGTGAAAGTGATTTTTCAAATAAACAGGGTCCCAAGAGGAGCTCCTTCTTGGAGACTGGTTCTTAGTTATCATGGACCCAAGTTTCTTCTGAAATCACATCGTTTTGCCCTTTGGTCTCTATTCGGCTGTTATTACTAAAGTCTCTTCTCTTAGATACCGATGCACATTTTGTAGAGGCAAGAAGCTTACAACTACGTAACTTTCCCTCTTGTCACAATCTTCATTACACAATTATTGGTTTTTATTTAACTCGCATGGAGTGTCCACTTTGTCAAAAGCTCTGTATTGAGGCTCCTGTAATACGGAAGTAAGTAAGAGGCAACGTAAACCTTCACACAACACACACTCACACACATTGATCAGGAATTACAATAAAATGCAGTGACCTTCTTGGAGCTCCCTGGTGGCGAAGCAGGTTAAGGATCCTGTGTTGTAACTGCGGTGGCTCAGGTCGCTGCTATGGCACGATGGTCCTGGAACTTCTGCAGGACACAGGTGCAGCCAAAAAAAAAAAGAAATGTAGTGACCTTCTAGACTTCAGCTTCTGAGAGACAAGTGTCTTTCCTCTTTCTCCTGGATTTGCAGTTCCTGGCACAACGCTCTGCATATTGTGGGTGTCCCATCGCTGTTGGGGTGATCGTGTTCACTCTGACAAGAGGGAGGGATTCGGCAGTTGGCCAGCTACAGCATCCAGGGAGAGGGTTTGGGGCTTTACAAAGAGCTGTACCACAGCATCTCTCTCCTAGCTTGGATCATAGCTCTAAGGATGCCAGGAAGTAGTTGAAAGACCCCTGTCATTTGGTGTGGCAGCATTAAGTTCTCATCCCTCGTTAATCTTCTTTTGAGGGAACTGATTAGATTAGACAGCCCATTATCCAAATAGATCCCAAGTGGGGGCCACCCAGGCAGAGCCAGTAGGGACAGAATGCACCGCCACGGGTGAGGGTGGATCCCAGAAGAGCAAGGGGGATCCAGGGACCCTGAGACACTAGGCCCCCCATGGAGATGCTGACCACCTTGCCCACCCAACCCCTTCCTGTGGGCCGTCTCCACCTGCCGTGTATCTTTATTACTGGAAAGAACACCTCTTCCCTCAACTCTCTAGCTCCCTAGGGAGTGGCTTCCATTGTGGGGGTGGGGGTGGGGATGGTGGGAACACAGCCTAGAAGGTCCGCAGCAGCAGCATTGAAAACCACCGAATCAATCTCCCTTGCAGACTTTTCTTTTCAAATAAACTTATCTCTGGAAACGGCCTCTCCAAGCGTGAGCTTTAAGAGCAGAGTTTCCCTGGTTTATGAGCTGGTGGTAAAATCCTCAAACCAAAAGCTCCTCAAGGAGGGACGAGCACACCATTTCCAGAAGTGCTGCCATGAAAATAATACGTGGCAATGAAGCCGCCGTAAATCCACACGCGCTCGCGCACGCGGTACACCGGCCCTTTTTCATGCTGTTTTCCCTCTAAGGGAACATGCAACAGCACACACACAATACTCTCTACCTCCCTTCCCACTGTTCCTGGCAAACCCTCTCTGAACAGAGGCCAGAGAGAGGTGGAGGGTCCCCCAGTGTCATGCTCTGGCACCCCTGGGCTGTTCGCGAGGTAATGGTAGACACGAGAATATTCCACCAGTGCCATCGCTGAGCAATGTAATATGACAGCGTCTATGAAACTGATTAGCATAAATCAACATAATACCCACTTTGCAGCATTAGTATTGAAAACTTTCATCTTGAAATAGTAAGAGGAAAAAGACAACATATGATGAATTGTAATGATTTTGCTGGAATGTTACCAGATGACTCTAGAAGATTCACATGTCAATGCAGCCACACACTAACAGACATATGTCAACATAATCATCTCGAGCAGCTTTGTTTTCATTCCGCAAGCTCCAGAAGAATACATGCCTGGTTTCCCAAATGCAGTGAACAAAAACAGGCTAAAGTCATCTCACCGTTGGCAAGAGTTTGATGATGGGGTGATGCATAAAATTTTCCCAAGATAACGAAGGCCACTGGATGAGGGGCACCTAGAATCCCTGACGTTCAAGCTACAAATAACTGTGCCTCACAGGCTAGCTTTTAAAATAAGTGAAAGATGGGAGTTCCCATTGTGGCACAGAGGGTTAAGAACCTGACTAGTATCTATGAGGATGCGGGTTCGAACCCTGGCCCCACTGAGTGAGTTAAGGATCTGGTGTTGCAGCAAGCTTCAACATCGGTCACAGATGCAGCTGGGATCTGGTGTTGCCAAGGCTGCAGCACAGGCCAGCAGCTGCAGCTCCAATCTGACTCCAGCCCAGGAACTTTCATATGCTGCAGGTGCAGCCTTATAAAAAAATAAATAAAAATAAAATAAAATAAGTGAGAGAACAGAGTTGCACACCAAGTGATATTTTCAATGGCTGATATGGGTTTTGCCTTTCAGGTGATGAAACCAAGGTCATGTGTGCTTCCAAAAGGAGTAAACATGATCTCCTTCCTTCTCTCTCTTTCCTCAAAGTTTGCTTTAAAAAAAAAAATCCATTCAGTTATTCCCTTTGAAATGAATGTCTTCCCCTTAGCCAGTTGAAAAAATGGAAGGACTTGAGGACGTATGTTTTCTTTGTGATGTCAAAAGACAGGACTGAATTTTGGAGCAGCATTATTGATCCAGTCCTGAGATTTTTTGAGCCCCCAGAAACCTTGCAAGGACACCCTTTACTCTTCACTGTATCAATAGGATGCCAGGATGTGACGATGGAAAGTCAACCTTATCAGAACATGGTGCGTGGCCTGGCTCCTGGGGTTACAAAAGGAGAGTCCCACGTGGACACACGGTTTCCCTTGCATCCATGCCTGCCCAGAACATACAAGCCATCGAGTCAGGGGGCCACTCAGAGACATAGTGCTGAAAGCCCCCACGTGTTTCCTCAAGCCCACACGCCTCCCCGCCACTCCCACCAGCGCCAGCACTGAAGTGGGAAGACAAAGACCGTCCTTTTCCTTTGCAATGCTCTGCAACAATGAAGTGATGGCTATATATTGTCTTCCTACGTCCTGGGAAGAGTGTTAAACACTTTTGTGTATAATTTTTAGCCCTTAAAATTACCCTGTGATATAGAAATAACCCCATTTAATAGATGAGAAAAAAAATGTGGTTTAGAGAATGGATGCAGCTACTTCCTGCCCACTTTTGGACACTTTGGACACAAGAAACAGCACCGTACAGTTAGGCATTGGATGGCAAGGCCCTCTCCCTCCTGGGACCTGCATAGCTGTTCAACAGCAACAGGAATTAGGCTAAGCGGGGTAATCCAGCTAATAAGTAATTACTGAGTGCCAGCTATGTGCTTGACGCTGAAAACAAAACAAGAAGAAGACAATTAAACCTAGTTCACCTTTTTCCCTCTGCTTCTCCAACCTTCACTTCCTAAAAGGATCCTTCTTTTAACAGCAGAAAAACAGTAAAATTCAGGCCCAGTTACTTACTCTTTCTCCACTTCTGCAAGAAATTATCATCCAATTATTGCGATACTCTATCGATGAAATGTAGCAAAGAGAAAAGCATAGAAAAAGTTTACAGTTTTTAATTGGATCACGCTTTTAAATTTTAATTTAGACTTAGGTCTAAACCATCTCAGAGAACAAAACTTTGGCAGGTCTGAAGGACAGTTGGCCATCACAGAAATCACGTGGCTCCCATTAGCGCCTGCATCCGAGGTGTCGGGGGCACAGCTTCTGGGAACATGCAGACATTTCATTTAACCTAAGCAGTTGCTCACAGCCTTGAATTCCTGATCGTGTGATTCAGTTCATCCTTTTTTTTTAAGTCATCCATCAGTAGGCATCTTGGTTAGTCTTGCAATTCAGCAGGTATCTTCTCTTTCTGAAAAAATAAGATTTAAATTGCCTAATGTAACCTTTTCAATAACAAAGCATCTATATTCCCACCGGCGAATTGCTCATCTTCTTGGCTAGGTCTCAGTCAAATCACCTTTATGAGTCATACAAATTGCTACATGACACAGACATAGACACTGGGATTTATTGTCAAGAGAGTTGAAATAATCCGGTGGATGGTACAGGCTCTGATTTGATATTGAAGTGTAGACACACAGGTGTGATACTCTTACCAGTTAAGGTTACAAGCAGATCAGTTATAATCCAAGAACCGGAGATAAAATTAAATATTGGGTAATCATTTCAATCACCCCAAAAGTCCACTGTGCCCAGTTTTAAGATTTCCAAAAACTGTAATGACAGGATGGATAATTTATGGGTTATTGGTTATCATACAAGGATAATGAAAACAAATGCCTTGATTTGTGAATATGTATGCCAGCTTTATGCATATAAAGAGACTTTAAAAATCCTGCTGTGTTTTATGGCTCCACATAAATAATGAAACAACCTCATGACTTGGAAATCTGAGATGTGTGTCTTAAACACTCCAATCAGATGACTTGGTTTCTCTATTAAACTCTACCATTAATGTCCGTCTGTGAGGGAATCTGCTTGGGAAAATAAGGGAGGAGAGACAGGTGCTTCCCAAACATCCCCGTGCCCATAAATTTCCCAGGAACCCTATTAAAATATGGGTTCTGATTCCATGAGGCTGAAATGGGCCTGCCCTTCTCCATTGAGAACAAGCTCCCAGGCAATGCTGGGGCTATAGTTCATGGACCACCCTTTGATTTGTAGAACACTGTACTTCTTAATGCTCCCAAAAGTCTTATCTCCAACTAAAGCTTTGATTAAACGACTCAGATGCAAAAGAAAAGAAAGAGTTACTATAGCTGCATAAAGGATATGATACCCAAAGGTACCTGCAGAATGTATTTAAGGAAGCATGGTTTCTATAAGGCATGATCAGCACCTTTTGCATAGCTTTTCGATGGTGCTCGTTTCATTCTGGGACCTCAGTTCCTGAGGTTTCTAAATGGCTCCATCACCTTCCAGAGAACTGGTACCCAGGGTCTGGATGAAAAGACTCTTAATAAAAGCAACTATTATGCACCAAGCAAAATTTATCCTTCTCCTCCTCCTTCTCCCTCCTCCTTTTCTTTTTTTTCAGGGAGGATTTTTTTTTTTTAATTGAAAACTCCTGATAGAACCTTTCAAGAGGTATCAGCATGTAAATTACTCCCTGTAATTAGCAGGCGCCCAGGCTGTACTGACCACTTAGACGGAGCAGCAGCTCACAGCCCTGGATGTGAATGCAATGGGAGTCCCGCTTAAGCACTGCAACATCCTTGTAAAGAATGGGTAGCAGACCTTCACGAAGCTCTGACTCCTTTAAATGAGTCAGCCTACAAATCCATTTACCAGAAAGCCATTCTAGAGGATAAAGACCTGGGACACTTATGAAACATTATACAACACCTTGTCATTTCATTTTAACTCTTTACTGTTCCATTTTTGTTTCAGGTGACTTGCATTGAATTTTCATAGGGAAAAGGAGTTAACATTTTTTATAGTCTCCTGATTATAAAGCAACATAACATCAAGGCCAGGTTTTTAAGAATCAGTTATCCAAGGGCAGACGAGTGATTTGGTTAAGATGTGTTCTCTGCTCTGATCAATTCAAAACTTCAGAGCAACATTTTACAAAATTCTGTAGCTAACAACACTCAACTCTGACATTTCATACCTCCATTGCTGAATGACTTCAACCCTACTTGGAAAACCATTTCCAAAGGAACAGTTTGCAAAACCAAGGGCAAATTTATATTCCATTTTAAAGTAGCAAACTACTTTATAAATCTCAAAGTTCCCAAGTCACTAAATGAATCACATTAGTTTGGCAATATCCACATTTTACTCACAAAACACACACACAAATTAATTAAAATAATATATAACATAATATTGAACTTATGCAAATGAATATTGATGTAAAATTTGGTTACTGTTTGAAAGACCTGGAAAGGTAAGTAATGTCACACTCTACTTTCTTAATCTTAGTTTAACAAAATATATTTTTATTTGGAATTCTAGATTTTTCTCCAACTCATTGGTAAAGTTTCATATTTCTTTAATATCTTCAAATATATTTACTTCATAAACTTTTTTTCTCTAAAAGCCTTCTCCTTTTCATCTTAAAATTCATGAATGCCAGGAAATTCCAATTTTATCTCAGTATTGACTTTTATGTTGATGAATATGCTTTTCTTTCTTTTCTCCTTTATTTGTATAGAAATCACATGACACAGTTTTCCTTTCTTTTTGATTAAAATGTTATATTTGATTTTCCAGGAATAAAGTAGCTCACGCAGACCAAAGTAAGATAAAACTTTGAATCTGAAAAATAGCCAGATGGACCAACCAAGCAGTGTAGAAAACCTCTAAATCGTCAGTAACCGTAAATCAGTCATGCCACTCAAACTCACATTTGTAATGTAATTTAGTTTTGAGAGAATTTACAACTATTCGAGCTTAACTATTTATTAGGTAAAGGAGGGATCTGAGTGAAGTATTTATATCTTATTAATTATTTTTATAACCTATTAATTCAGACAACTTGTAACATATAAACAGTCTCAGGCACATTATCCAAACTTGGTAATGACTCTGTGGCTTTGGACTCTGAGTTGGGTGGGCTGTTGGCTTTCACAATCCCTCTCAGCCCTGAGATGCTGTGACTGAATTAAGAAAGTGCTCTGTGTGGGTACAGAGGTACCCACTGACAGCCTGAAAGGGTCAAAATAGTATCTGAAAGGGCCTCATTCCCAGAGAAAACTTTACACTCAGAAAAACCAGAAAACTGAACAATTTTCTACAATATTTTTATTGCATTTGTATTATAAAGCAAAACCTATAGTCATTTCCTGTCTTATTTAAAATTGCATGTGTTTCATTTTTTCTAAATCTGACCCCAAAGCAGTCCCATTATCCTTTATCCGTGAGCCGTCTGGTTGAGGTCATTGTACCCTAAAATCCACTCCCAAATATGTTAATGACATTTCTTCCTTGAAAATGGAGAGTCCTCAACTTGGGGAGGAACGCTTCCTGGATGTCAGAACATGGATATGGCCCAGACGATTTTTGGAAATAATTTCTATTTTTAACCCCAGTTGTATTTATTATATTTATTATACATAAAACTGTCATAGAAGAAGAGGACACATAGCACATAGTGGTGTATGCCCCCCCAATACGCTTTTTTTTTTTTTTTGGCTTCTAACAAACTAGGTCTATCTACCCTATGCTGTTTTGTTCTATCAGCGATGTGGGAGAAAAAAAAGAAAAAAGAGATGTTTGGTTTTTAATTATATACGTGTGATATTCAGCAGATCCTGGAAGTGATATTTTAAGCTCCCTCAGCTTTGTTTCAAGGTTTGAGTATATTAATTCCTATGCAAATCATTCTGTGGCAGAGTTCACTGTCACACTGATGTTGGAGGAAGAAACCTCCATATATAAGTTCAAAGAAGGGGGAAATTCTGGGAGGATATATAAAGATTAGGGAAGCAAATCAAGACAAGGACTTCTTCTAGCACCCCAAATCTTTTAATGCCCAATTACATGGAACAGACTCATTGTGTAAGGGCAAGTATGACTAATGTTAGATAAAAAATGCACAGCATGGACCAAATGCTTCATTAGAATCACAGGCCACAGCTAATGGAGATCCACCATGCCCAGAGCGCCTGCTCCACACAGCCCCGTCCATCAAGCAGAGATCTGTTGTTTTCATTCCTTGCATACCGTTTAGGAAGCAGTACAGGACAGGAGGGTTTTACTAGGAAACATCACATATACATAATCAGAGGTATGAGTTCTTCAAGGTCTCCGAGTGCCATGAGGTTCATGGATGCTGTTCAGTCATGTCCTGTTGATCTTCATCCAAACTCTCAGCCTGAATCCCAGAACCAATGGCGGATTAAACACACTGTTGGAGCCTTGGGATGATGTCAGGATTAAGGTTTTCACAAAGACTCTGGAAGTGTTAAAACAGACCAATTTAAATGGTACAGTGGATGGGAAGTGGAATGTGGAAGAGGTGGAGGAGGAAATAAGAGCAAGATGGGGGTGGAAGCATAGCCCATTTGGACCATCCTTCAGCTCCTGAAGCCTTTGCTGCCAAACTTCCTCCTGCTGTACTGGTTGAAGAGGGCCACGGTCATCTGGTATACCCTTGCCTATTGGCACAAACCATCTTCCTGCTGCTTAGACTGTGAGTCACCTGGAAATTATGGCTTTCTTGGTACTCAACACCACTTTTTTTTTAATAATTTTTCTTTTTTTTAATTGCTTAATGAATTTTATTACATTTATAGGTGTACAGCAATCACCTGGAAATTATGGCTTTCTTGGTACTCAACACCACTTTTTTTTTAATAATTTTTCTTTTTTTTAATTGCTTAATGAATTTTATTACATTTATAGGTGCACAGTGCTCATCACAACCAAATTTTATAACATTTCCTTGAATGTAACTCCCCAACTGTCTAACAATTAAATTTTCATTAATGGTGTCTACCTTTTCTTAAAGTTCCAGGAAACTGTTCACCAAAAACTTTTACTGAATCACCAAAATTAAGACTATTGACTCTACTTTGGCTCTTACAATGAGAGAAAATAGTTGGACACCAAATCTGTGATCAGTTCTGATTTTCTTCTCTTCAGAGACCATTCAGGAGAATAGGAATCGTTTACCTGTGTGACTTGTACGTCTTTCAAAGCATCGATGGCAAGTAAGTCTACTATAAACTCAACCTTTATATGTTTCAGAGCTGATTTAATGCAAAGGTGGTATATAAGATGCTGTTTCTTAAAATAATTATGTTTGTAAAAATAACAGGATCCACTTTCTTGTGAAACTTCATATGGCCTCTTTTTCCTCAGCTCTAACAGCTGATGGGAAAAATGCTTTTTTATTTCACTTTTGCTTTCCAGTAGTAATTTATGATTTTTGTACATTGCCTGAATAATTTTGTGGAGGCAAAAAATAAAGATATGACTTTTTAAGCCATTAAGATTTCCAAGAAACAATTTGGAGATAGAGATATAGTTGCTATCTGAGACATCCATTTCCCAATTTCTGAATTTTACTCTAAAAATTACATGGATAAAACTTATTTTCAATTGAAAAAAAAAGTTGTTGGCATTTAGCAACATTTCCTTCAACCAGAAAGTCATTTTCCCAGGTGCTTTTCTAAACCTCTTTCCCTGCCTCATCGTCCACCGCCAGAGGTAGGCATGAGTGTCAATGCCAAGGGGCCATGGGTTGAAAAAAGATTCCTGCATTTGTGCAAGACAAAATGACCATTGTGTGACCACCTGGGGATCTCCTGAACCCACTTGGCTGGACCTACAAGTGCTGATCATGAGGTCACCGGAAGGTCATGTTATGTAAGGAAATAATGGTTCTCAGAGAAGGGGAGTAAGGTCATAATGCCTCAAGTGCCACCAATGGATAGAAAGGGCCCAGGTCCAGAGGAAAATTGAGGAGTTTTATAGAATATCAATGTATACCGTTCCTAGGCTGTATTCATACTCTAATAAGGTAGAATTTCATATAGAAGGTGGCTATATGCCAGTCCAGAAAGAGTCCATTTACTTCAATAAATTTCTCTATAGAAAGACCCTGAGGAAAAAAAAGGAAATAGTAAAAGTGTAACAAATAAATCTAATATGATATTAGTATACTAGAACAGAACCCCGTGAATATGTGGCACAGAAATATCTCTTTATGTGTTTGCTGGTATATTAGCCTTCTATGCATTTATAATTTTAAAATTATTATTACTTTTTGAGCTCCTGCTGTGTAGCACAGGGAACTATATCTAATCACTCGTGATGGAACACGATGGAGGATAATGTGAGAAAAATAATGTACATATATGTATAACTGGGTCACTTTACCATACAGTAAAAATTGACAGAACACTCTAAATCCACTCTAATAAAAAAATTTAAATAAAAAAGATAAGAAATTTCATCAAATATTATTACTTTTTGAAAATTTGTATTATAATTGCTTTACAATGTTCTGTCAATTTCTGCTGTACAGCAAAATGACCTAGTTATACATATATATATACATTCTTTTTCTCACATTATCCTCCATCGTGTTCCATTACGAGTGATTAGATACAGTTCCCTGTGCTACACAGCAGGATCTCATTGCTCATTCACTTCAAGTGCAATAGTTTGCATCAAGGAAAATTTCAAATTTTTATGTTTATAAGAATAATAAACTGGAAAAATATAGCCCTTAAGAATTAATTTTAATTTCAAAATAATTAAATCTAAAAATATTAAATAGGGAGTTCCCAATGTGGCTCAGTGGTAGCGAATCCAACTGGTATCCATGAGAACGCAGGTTCATACCTGGCCTTGCTCAGTGGGTTGAGGATCTGACATTGCCATGGGCTGTGGTGTAGGTTACAGACTCTGCTTGGACCCCGCGTTGCTGTGGTTGTAGCATACGGCAGCGGCTGCTCTCTGATTTGACCCCTAGCCTGGGAAATTCCTTGTGCCACAGGTTCGGCCCTTAAAAAAAAAAGACTAAATAAATAAATAAATATATTAAATAAAATCAACATAGTAAAATTTTCCATTGATTGTCCACAATTCTCTAGAATCAATCAGAGTTCAATAATTTGTTGTTGAGTAATCAATTTGTGTATTCCCTTCTAAGAGGATATATAGCTAAAATCTAAGGCTACTATCTGTTTTATTGCTCATTTAACAAATTTGAACCATGACATGGGCATAATGTAATAATATTATAAATTCTGTAACAGTATTTGGGGTTCAAATGAGATCTCCTTTTCCACTCAGCAGAAGCTGGAGAACCTGCTTCACTCAGAACTGCAGTTTGGCAACTTGGGAAAACACTACTTTTTATCGGTTCTCCTATGCCTCATCTGGATGTAAATAAGGCATTTTTTACATCCAGGTGAACAGTCTGTGGCAAAAAGTGAAAAGCAAAGTGAAGAATCACTTCTTGGGATTTACAACATACACGAAACACATTCAGTTATCCAAGGTCAGAAATGTTTGTTTATTTTCTAAATAATTCAGGATATTCCAAATCTTAATAGAATTTCTCATTATAAGGCACACAGTATAGAACTGAAATAGGTCACTTAGTATAAATGAAACTATCTAAGTTTCTATCAGTTTCTATCGAAATATCTATCAAACGCCAAGGGAGCCTGTGGAATGAATGTGACATCTACTCTGTTACCTTGTAAAACTGTCAGCTTGCCGAACTCCAGAACCCAGATAAACTAGGGAACTCTAACTAAGGAAGTCCTGGTTTGAACCTGGGCAGAGGAAGTGTTTAGGGATGGAGGGTAGATAAGGTTCTTTTCTTTTTTTTTTTTTTTTTTTTTTTTTTTT
>PVHT021183530.1:10165399-10195788 GCA_004024745.2 Catagonus wagneri | reverse complement strand
TTAGTCGGATTCGTTAACCACTGAGCCACGACGGGAAGTCCTAGATAAGGTTCTTAAATATTCTCATACAAGAGCCTTTTTTCCCTAAAGTCTTTCCCTATGAACCTGGCCGTGTGCATCGTTTCTGACCTTAGGAGCGCAGCCCTTGAATGATCTGTTTCTCAGGCATGCCTGCCTGAGTTAAGCAAGGGAGAACTGAGAAGAGTTAACTCTGCCTTTTGGAGGAAATTTCTCCCACTGTCATTTATCAAGCTCTCGCTTTGTCTTGATGACGCCTGCATATTCACACAGTACTAACACATTCTCATGGATCTGAAAGAAAAAAAAAAGTCAGTTTGCCAGGGATAAATAGATAACTCTTTACTCTAAACCCTGGGAGCTGATGGGCTTGCATCTCTCTGGGTGTCCAGGTGCCTGAAAAATGAACACCGCCTGTCAGAACCAAGACAGTCCAACAATGCCATCCTGAACTTTCCCCCCATGATTTGCTACCTGTCCCCCCAAAACCTAGAAACCTGGGCTCTGGCCAGAAGTAAATGAACAGAACAAATGAAAGCAAGTAGTAATGTCTTTGTAGCATTTATAGTCTGTGGTCTAAGTAGAAGCAGGAAATACCAGAAATTTCCAGGAGGGAGTTTTTTCCAGAAGATTTTTCAGGCTAATTTTGCATAACTACATTTGCTTATCCAAGAGACTTAGACAGTTTGAATTAAGCATCTGAACTTCCGGGTGCTCATTTGAACCAAAGCCAAACTCTGAACTTTTCAGGTTTCCCTGTCATTAATCAAAATTTTGAAGATCAATGTCATGTAATGAATCAAGGATAATAGCCGCCATCAATTGGGAGAGCAGGGAGCAGCACCAGGGGATCACCAGAGCACGATGCTGGATGGAAGTCTGGCTGCCTCTGAAACCAAGTGAACCGATGCTGTGATCTGGTACCCAGAAAGCCGACACAGTGCGAGGCATTCTGCCCTGCAGCTTATGGCACACCCGGAGCACGCTGAGCACATACCTGGAGCCACGTGGGGAAGGCAGTACTGGAAGGCCTAATGTCTCAGGTGCAGTGTTGACATCTTTGCATCTCACAGGGCACCACGACTTAACCATGAGCCCCCCTGCTCTTGCTAGATATGACGCCCCCTCCTACAGCCGGAAAGGCTTTCCACCAGCCTGCCCCCCAGGCTGATGAATCGGCTGTGTCCCTCCCAGTCCCAACTAACAGGCTTCCCTTCCCTGCCAGCCCACAGTTATTCAAACAAGCCAGTCACATCCTCCCACAAGACCATGTCTTCCTTTTGTTACTACAAATTCTGCTTCCTACCACCCTGGCTGGTTCTCTTTGTTCCCCAGGGCACCTCGCTCATATTCCTGTGTGACATGCAGTGTCCTCTTCTGGGGCTGCAGGTATGTTTGATGAATAAATATCTCTTTTATTTCATCTGTTCAGTCTCGAGTGCTATGTGTTTGGCCATCTTCCTGTCTAGGGTGAGGGACCCCCTCCTCCCCAATGAGGTAAATAGGAATTAAGCAAACAGGGGCAAAGCGAACACTGTGTAAATCTGAGGACCTTTGTAAAAGAGTTTCAGAAATAAGAGCTAGAGAAAATTGTTGAGCAAGGAACACTTAAAATATGACTCAGATCTATCCTGTGTCATGGATGTGTGTACATGTAGACGTGTTGTGCACACACAAAGGAGACTGTGCATTATCAAGGCCCAGAATCTGAGCCTGACACTCACATAGCTGCTGGACCCCTGCCTTCCACAAAGTGTGTCCCTGGAACACTAGACCCATAGGATATTAGGGATGTGGTGAAAAAGTCTGACTTCTTGCCAAACAGGTTTGAGAAGTGCTGATGTGAACAAACTGAGACAAGTTTATTAGTAATGTGCATTTTAAACCATCAAGTTTGTTTGTAAGGCTGATATTCCAAACAATAGTCTGGTAAACACCAGTCTCAGTAATGACCTTTGTACTTAAAACAATAATTTAAAAATTAAACAATAAAACGTATTCTTGACCTAGTCCCCATTCTTCCCCATAAAAAACATAATTATTTATTTGGCATAAATTAAAAAGAGAGTAAAAAAAAAGAAGCCATTGTCAGGTGTCTCTGAGAAATCATTTTTCCCTTCACTTGCTATTGTTCTCCTCCACTATTTGGATACACAGAATGTCCAAATAATGAAAACCTCTTCCTATCTCTTGGTCTATTTTTCCCCATGATAAATATGTGAACTCCTTTGGACCCAAGTCAAAAAAAATTGAGCAAAAACTAAGAATAGTGTCTAATGAAATCATTACTCCTTTTGATATACAGGCTGGGTTCATGTTAATAAATATTTTAATATAAGGTTTGGAAATCCCACCCTATTTTTATTTGGAATATTCACAGTTCATCATATTGCTTTTGTTTAAAATGAGATCACAGAATACTAAACATTTAGCACTATGCTAAATATTAGGGACAACGCCACAATTCAGATATGATCTTTATCCCAAAGAATTTATAGTCCATCCACATATATTTATAGAAAGGGATCCATTTGGTTTCAGGTCCATTGAATCTGATGTTGACCCAAAGGAAAACTTCCTTAGAAAATTTAAGAAACATAGTACTGAGTTTATTTTAACAAGTTGTTAAGGCGTTTTATTTTAACCAGCAGTCGCTATGAAAGCGTTCCCAATAGATTTGTACCTGGACAAGGAAGCATGATACCACATACAGAAGACGACATCACTAAATTCTTATCTCATTGAGACTGGGTCATCATAACAATAATGACGTACCCAGCAATTAAAACATCCTCACCTACAGCCCAGGTTGAGATTTCACAAATAATACCTTACTAGCAAACTGGGCGTTTTGACACATTTCCTGGAGACGGCGTCAACTCATACGCTACAATAATTTGTCACAAAACTAAGAACAGCAGCAACAACAAAAAAAGGCAAAGGGAGTTACAGCCCACGTAGCACCGAAGGAAAGTTTTCCACGAGGGGGAACCTCTTTTGCTGACTAGCTCCAGCACAGAAGTAGCTGTGCACACAGCTGAGCAGGTGGTATGGAGATGTGTAGGGCTGACACGTCACTCTCATCACTGACTGAAAGCTTCTCATGGATTTGTTCAGTTATTTGTCTTTCGTGCCCAAGAGCGTCAACTCTGTGATGACTCCAAGTGTGAAACCATCAACAGAGTAGTGATGGAAACCAACAGTGCTATCAAATAAAAGTGGCAAGAAATATTAAGGAGGATCAATAACTTAGACTTGACCAAAGCAATAGAATGGTCGCCCCCCCCCACACACACACACACACCGAAGGTCTCTCCCTGTGTAAGGCGCTGCTGCCAGCAGGGCTTCCTCGTCCCTGGCTGTGAAGGGACCGCTACCAAGTTTGTCCCTGCCTGGGGTGGACGTGGAGGGTGTGGTGCGCAGTCAGTGTCTCCACCAGTAGAGAGCAGGGCTGGCAGCCTGGGTCCTCCCTGTGCGCAGCCAGCTGCTCTTAGTTCTTTGCCCTTGTGGCCAGCTCTCACCCACTTCCCTCTCATTTAAGGGGTGGGATCCCACATTCCTCTGGATTTCCACCCACAGAGATTTTGGTGTCCCCCTGACCACAGTCCCGAATGTCTGTCCCTCTGGAACACAGTAATCCAGGGATGCTCTGGATCCAAGAAGTCCTGGGCTGGCATCTGGACCCAGTGAAACAGCAGCAAGATCTGGTCAAGCTCTGACTTCATTTGCCTTCCATTTATTTCTCAGTGAAAAGTGAGTCAGCATTTTTCTTCTTAAACTGTTGTTCGAATTACATAATGTGCCACACAGAAAGGAACATCTGGTCCCCAAAAATAAATTTTTTAAAGTTGATCCTCATTATCGTTCTAGTGATTGTATATGTTATCTTAATCAGATTCTGCATTTCGACCACATATAAACCAAATTATCAAATTTGGCCTGTCTATTCTGTATCTCGGGGCAGAAGGAGTTTGGAATTCCAAGGCTTTAAGCTTGGTGGGCCCTTCAGGTATTCTTTTTGATTTTTTTTTTTTTTTAGGGTAGCATCTGTGGCATATGGAGGTTCCCAGGCTAGGGGTCTAATTAGAGCTACAGCTGCCTGCCTACACCACAGCCACAGCAACACCAGATCCTTAACCCAGTGAACGAGGTCAGGGATAGAACCCGCAATCTCATGATTTCTAGTTAGATTCATTTCTGCTGTGCCACGACGGGAACACCTAGGTATTTTCATTAACTATTTAGAGGTTATTATCAGTTGTAGAAGATGAAGCCTGGAAATTGTGGCAAGAAGCATGTACTACTACCATTTATAATAATGATAATGAAAGGAAATGCAGATTTTGTGATTTCTATGCTTCTGGTCAATGTAGACTTTGTCAACAATCCTTACCCAGACTCTGTCATAGGGCCCTTACTAATGCAAATGTATTATTGATCATCTGGTCCACTATTAAGTAGTTAATAAGGGCTTTACATTCCCAGACAAAAAAAGAAGAAAAAAAACTCACAAAAATGTGAATTCATTCAAATGACTAAAAAATATACTGTCATTAATTTTGATAGGAATGATTTCCAGTGGGCTGAATCCACGGAAATGGTTGATTAAGTAGGGGAGATAACAAAAAAAAAAAAATGTCTAAGTTGAGGTATTGTGAAAAAGGATGTGAAGCAGTAATGTAAGGAGAAAGAACAAGTTTATTGCTACAAAATCTGACTTCCTCTAAATTCTTTGTTCAGATTCCCTCTGCCCAGGGTTAGGGAGAAAAGGGACTCAATTTCCAGCTTAGTTAGAACTCTGAGGGGAGGCTGATGTAGTAATAATTGCCAGCATTTATTGGGTGCTCATCTCTGTTCTAAGCACTTTATGTATAAAATCACATTTTTAAAAAATTATCATGTATTGGCTTTAATTCCTTTTTTGGGGGGGCACACCCATGCTATATGGAGGTTCCCGGGCTAAGGGTTGAGTCAGAGCTGCAGCTGCTGGCCTACACCACAGCCACAGCAACACAGGATCCAAGCCTCGTTTGTGACCTACACCGCAGCTCATGGCAATGCCAAATTCTTAACCCACTGAGTTGGGTGCTCGTTTGATGCTTGTAATCTTTATTTTAAAGTAAAGCCAGTCTTTTCAGTCAAATGGTTTACCTCAGTAACATTCAGGTGCTGAGGTACCAGAAAAGGTAAAACAGTGCCAGTTTATTGATCAAGTTTTGAATTTAAGAGTAAAAATAGAAAAACAAGCTAGGAGGGAACCTATGTGGTAAGTCAGAGAAAGGGAGGAGGGAGGAGTTCTTGTTATGGCTCAGTGGTGATGAACTCAAGTAGTATCCATGAGGATGTGGGTTCAATCCCTGGCTCTGCTCAGGTAACATCAGTCTTCCAATTTTTTTCTAGTTGGGTTTGTTTCCCCTGAGCCACCAAAGGAACTCCTAATTCCTTTTAATGGACTATATTTTTAGAATGATTTTGGGATCACAACAAAATTGAGTGGAAGGTACAGAGATTTCCATATAACTCCTGCCCCCACAAGTACCCAGCCTCATCCATCATCAACACCCCCCACCAGAGTGGTACAATCAAGGAACCTACACGGATACTTCAAAATCACCCAGAGTTCACAGTTTACTCTGGGGTTACTCTTGGTGTTGTACACTCTATAGGTTTGGACAAAGTAAAATAGCTATGGTTATCCTGTGTCATTTGCCTTTCCATACAAACTTTAGAATCCGTTTATCAATATTAATTTGAGATTGCATTGAATCTATAGATCAATTTAGAAAGAACTGACATCTTGACAATTTAGAATTTTCCTATCCATGAACATAGAATATATCTCCATTTATGTTGCTGTTTTTAATATTTTTTCACCAGAGTTTTATAAGTTTTCTCATGTATATTTTGTAGGTATTTTGTTCGATTTACACTTACATATTATTTTGGGGGTGCTAATGTAAATGAGATTGTGTTTTAAATCTTAAATTTCACCTGTTCATTGCTGGAAATAGGAAAGTAATTGATTTTTGTATACTGACATAGTACTATGCAACCATGCTATAATCAGTTTATTAGTTCCAGGGCTTTTCTTGTTGATTCCTTCACATTTACTACATAGACAATCATGTCATCTGTAAACCAAGATAGTTTTCTTTCTTTCAGATAGGTAGATAGATAGATAGATAGATAGATAGATAGATAGATAGATAGGGATATAGATATAGTGATATAGTTCCAGCTAGGACTTCTGATACAATGTTGAAAAGGAGTGGTGAGAAGGGACATCTTTGCCTTGTCCCTGATCTTAGCACGAAAGCTTTTAGTTAAGTATGATATTAGTTGCAAGGTTTTTGTGGATGTTCTTTATTAAGTTAAGTAAGTTCCCTTGTATTACTAGCTTGCAGAGTTTTTATCATGAATGAGCGCTGGATTTTGTCAGATTCTTTTCTGCATCTATTGATAGAATCATGAGATTTTCTTCTTTAGCCCATTGATATGATTGATTACAATAATTGATTGTTAATGTTGAATAATTAAATCCTAAAATAAATTCCACTTGGTCACAATGTATAATTCTTTTTATATATTGTTGCATCCAATTTGCTAATAACTTTTAGGAGACGTCTGCATCCTGTTCAAGAGAGATATTGGTCTGTTGTTTTCTTGTAATGTCTTTGTCTGGTTTTGGTATTAGATTTATGTTGGCCTCAGTTAGCATCATATAATGAGTTAGGAAATATTTCCTCTGCCCTGTTTCCTAAAAGGGATCGCAAACCCATCTGGGCCTGGTAATTTTTCTTTTGGAAGGTTATTAATTATTTATTCAAATTCTTTAGTAGATACAGGCCTATACAGATAGTCTGTTTTCCCCTCTGTGAGTTTTGACAGAATTTGTTTTTCAAGGAATTGATCCCTTTCCTCTAGGTTATCAACTTGTGAGCATAGAGGTGTTCATAGTATTCCTTTACTGTCCTTTTAATATCCATGGGATTTGAAGTGATGGCTCTTCTGATATTGGTAACTTTTGTCTACTCTCTTTTTTTCTTAGTTAGCCTAGCTAGAGGTTTATCAATTTCATTGTTCTTTTCAGAAAACCAAACTTGAGGTTTTTGTTTTGCTTTTTTTTAAGTATTTCCTCTACTGAATTAGTGCTTCCAATTTTGTTGTAGCATCCAAGCCATACTTTAAAAACCTCTTGAAACATAATAGTAATAATAACCCAACTATAAAATGAGCAAAGTATTTGAATAGACATTTCTCCAAAGAATATACACAAGTGGCGAAAATCCACATGAAAAAAGCATTCAATGTCAGTATTTATTAGGGAAACACACATCAAAAGCACAACAAGATACCACTGCACATCCATTAGAATGGCTAAATTGAAACAGTAGCTGATAACAAATGCTAGCAAGGATGTGGAGAAGTTGAAACCCACTTTGCTGGTGGGAATGTAAAATGGTATAGTCACACTGTAAACCCGTTTGGCGGTATGTCGAAATGTGAAATATAGAGACACTATGTGTCCCAACCCTAGTAATTACCCAGGGAAAATGAGGACATGTGTTTATACAAAGACTCTTACATGAAAGTTGATAACAGCTGTTGTCGAAGAGCCAAAAAATGGAAGTAACCCAAATGTCCATCAACCGTTAAAGGAATAAATAAAATGTAGTATGCCCATATAATGGCAATGCAAAAAAAGGAATAGAGAACGCGTACATGGTATCCACAAGGATAAACATCAAACGTTATGCCACAAAAGAAGCCAGTCACTAAAGATCAAATATTATATGATCCCATTTATATTAAATGTTCAGAACAGGCAAACCAGTACAGACAGAAGCAGATCAGTGACTGTCCGGGGCTGGGCTGGGGGTCAAGGGGATTGGAAGTTAATAGAGAATGACCCCTAATGGGTACAGGCTTTCCTCTGGAGTTGATGAAAAACACTCTAAAATTAGATTATGCTGATTGCTACACAATTCTATAAATAGGCTAAACAAATTGGACTGTCCATTTTTTTTCTTTTTTCCTTTTTTTTTTCCTTACAGCTGCACCTGAGGCATATGGAAGTTCCCAGGCCAGGGGTTGTTTCAGAGCTGTGGCCACTGGCCTACACCACAGCCACAGCAACACAAGATCCAAGCTGTATCTGCAATCTACACCGAAGCTTGCAGTAAGGCTAGATCCTTGCTTAACACACTGAGCCAAGCCAGATATCGAAACCACACCCTTACAGAGACAATGCTGGGTCCTTAACCTGCCGAGCCACAACGGGAACTCCCTGAACTGTGCATTTTTTTTTTTTTTGTCTTTTCCAGGGCCACGCCCACAGCATATGGAGGTTCCCAGGCTAGGGGTCTAATCGAAGTTGTAGCTGCCGGCCTACACCACAGCCACAGCAGCACAGGATCTGAGCTACGTCTGTGACCTTCACCACAGCTCACGGCAACGCCAGATCTTTAACCCACTGAGCGAGGCCAGGGACCGAACCCACAACTTCATGGTTCTTAGTCGGATTCGTTAACCACTGAGCCACTACGGGAACTCCTGAACTGTACATTTTAAATGGGAGAATTTTATGGCTCATAAATTATAGCTCAATACAGCTGTTTAAAAACACATTCAGTTACAAAAAGGAGTTTGCTAAAAAATGACCCTTCTTCCCACAGATCTGGCGTTTTTCTCAAGCTTACTACATAATATGCTTCCCCAGATGCTCAGTTTAGTTCCTCTGCTCAGGGGTTCTTCCAATAAAACATTTCTCTGCAGCCTGCACCACTTTATGCACATTCTATATAATATTCCCAAATAATAAAGAGTATTTATACCTGCGTATCTGGAGCAGCTGGATACAGCCTCTTCATAACATTACAAATATAAAATGTTAAATGTTTCTTACGGACAGTCAAAGGAAACGATAGGATTTTAGTCGTCAACTCATTTGTTTTGTCCCTTAAGAACAATAACTTTAGTTTTCAAAACGTCCTGTGCTGTATTTTCGCCCCAAATATGCATTCAAAATGGCTTCTGAAATGTGTGTTAAATACATCTTTTTCGCTATGTTGAACGTTTAAGTGATTTAATAAAAATAGAATCCAACATTTTACAACTCGAACAAGCTTTCAAACGCCACCTCACCAAACTCCATTCCTGCCGTGATGGGATCATCTGACAGTTGAGCGTGAGACAGGCTCTCCTCCCACGGAACCCCCAGAGGAAGCGTGTGGGATGTGACCTGGCCCCGGAACATGGGAAGGCCAGGAAAGCTTAATTAATGTTCAGAAAACAAAGTGATGTGCATGGTCTAATTAGCCTACATCTCTTAAACAAATCCAAAACAAAGCCAGGTGATAGGGCTTCATGCAAACAAACAATAAAACCTAATCACTCCCCACATTCAGACGCGAGCATTATTATAGTTGTTCAACCTTTTTTAACTCTCCATTGCTTGGAATAATAATAACCTGTTAGAACTTTGAAATGAAAATCTCTCTACCTGACAAATGCTGATGTTGTTAAGTATTTCAAAAGCCAATGTCAAACAAGCTCCCTTTAGATTTTCCTCCTGGTCTGTGCATGAGCATCAGTGAAGGTACCTGGAGCCAGGGGCCGGAGATTAGCCCCTCCTCCACAGTTCCCCGATGCCAATCGGTAGGGGGAGCTCTCCTATTAGTTAAGTGGCCACAAACAAAGCACAGAAGCATTTCTATTGACTCCTCTGGGATCAATGGCAAGGGATTTTTTTAAATGGATTCATAATCTGAAGAACATTAAGGCAATGATTTGGTCAAAGTTGGAGATACACCTCATTCGGAGCTGAGAACATGTTTTTCCTGAAAGATCCTTGCAAAATTAATGAGGGTATAAGAGTGGTGGGCCTGAAGAAAATGATCCCATTCCAAGAAGGAATCATGCCCCTATCAATGAAAATGGAATAAAACTTAATTGCCTCAGCATCTTAATGGCCACATGAGCTTTGCCATCTCCTCGATGTGAAGGAATGTTTAGAAAGTTTAGAAAGAAGAAAAATTCAGACTAAGACAATTTTAGACTTTGAGAAAAGTGGCTTTACACTATAAGTTATAATGCAGGATATACAAAATGAAAAGAGCTCCCAAAATATTAGACACTTGAAAAACCTGAGATTCTGTAGTTAGGGTAAATCAAAAGTCATGGGAAGGAAATGAATGATATATCTTGTAAGCTTTTCATGTAATCTACTAAAATAATACTTTGCCAACTAGAGGGAAATTTGCAGCATTCTTAATTGGAACTTTTGAATTAACGCAACAATGCTTCTATAAATGCTATGATGTATATCACAATATGGTAAATTGAAGACTTCAGAATATGCAGTATCATTAGTAAAAGGCAACAGCAGCAAGAATTTCATATCTCAATGTGAATACATTCTCCAGCATTGTATTGCTAAGTGTGGCAGAAACCACTGATCACCCCAAATGCTCATTTGTTTCTGATCTCTCTTATTAATAGAATCACCAAGTTTTAGTTATGCATACGACTTTGCAGGGGAAAACTATAGTCCCCAGACTTCCCTGCAGCTAGTAGAAGCTCAGGAATCACGTTCTGGCCAATAGGATATGAATGAAAGTGACATGAAGGGGCAGGAATGGTAGTAGAACACATTGGAAGAGGGGACAGGCTCAGACCTCCGCCCTCCACACCACTGGCAGGGAGGCGATGGGGTCATCTCAGGCTGTGTGCAGCGAAAAGCACCCCAGAGAGGGAAGGAGTGAGATGGGAGAAGCTTGACCTCCTTATAACCTTGAATAGCGGAACTAGCTTAGAACTTTATGGGAAAAGAGAGCACCTCTCTAAGTTATTTAAGCCATTGGTATTCTGTGTTCCTGTCTCCACAGTTTTATCCAGCTCCTAAGCAACCTAAGACCTATTCTTTTCCATTGTAGAATTACCCAGAAGTTTAGCAAGTGAGCCCAGCATTAGGTAATTCTAACACTAAAAATTTGTAAAGAAACTTGTTGACTGGTAATTTGGAGGACAGATAGATGATAAGATAGATGATAGATAGATAGATAGATAGATAGATAGATAGATAGATAGATAATAGATAGATGATAGATAAATAGATACATAAATAGAGAGAGAGAGAGAGAGATGACATATACACTGTCTCTGTGAATAGGAGGTAGCTTGGCAAGAATAAAAGGATATGGTGGAGGAGCCAACAGAAGAAGAAGAGGAGAAGGAGGAAAGAGGAAAGAATGACCTGTCTCTGTGGCCAGGACAGTAAGAGCACATTTATCTCCCAATAGGTTCCTGATCGTGCCCCCCCACTTTATTTTCAAAGAGCCCTGACTTGGACAATATATTATGTGGCTACTCTGTCCCTTTGAGTCCTTGCAATGAGCCCCAGCCACCTGAGGTAACCTGAGCTTGACTCTGTGCCTTGACCCCTGAACCCGCTGGTCCAGTGTAGAATGAGCAAATGGAGGTGGTGTAAGAAGTGTCAGTACAGACACCAAAAGTGCAAGGACACAAAAGGCAAAGTGTCCAGGAAAAGGAACATCGCAAGCAAAATGGTTAAAGGTGTTTGACTTTATCAAATCAAATTTAGAAGAAAAACAATCTTGGCGGAAATCCTTTTGTTGAACTTGAAGGAGAAGAGGAAAAACAGTAGAGGAGAGGGAAGCTAGAGAAGATAGGATTCACCTGGTGGAGGGAAGACAGGCAGGGCCACGTGTAGACATGAGGGCAGCAGAAGCTATAGGAGCAATCTTTTGCATCAGTGCTTGACTTCTGCAGTGTTGACTGTTTACATAACCAGAAATAAATATGGTGTGAAAGATACTCTGAAGTCCTGTATCATCCGTACCCATGATGCTGTAGTAACACATCCCTTCCCTTACCTCCACCCTAACATGAAACGGTGGGGGAACTTAGAGAGAACATGGAGTGAGTGAGATGTCGCCTTTTAGAGAGGTTCTTTCAATGGCTTGTTTGTTTTCTTAAAGAAAGGAGATACATCCTCAAGATAAGTATACATTTCTTTATTTCTTATAAAGTTCACAGAATGACAGGGCTCCCAGTAAAAGGGTAGTCCGTGGACCCATGATTAGCCTATTCATCAGACCCAAAAGATGCTGGTTGACCAACACTGGTTCATCTTGCTTCAAAGAGTGTGTCTTCCAAACCAGATGAACCAAGGATGTGTATGGCCAGTCACTACATACTCGCACTCCTGACTCAGGAGGACCAGGAGCGATAAAAGGTAAATGAGAAAGTGCTCCAAACACAAACCTGAGGTACCCATGCAACCACCTTGTCAAAATAGACAGCACACCATTGACTGAGGTATCCTTTAGCTTGAGGTCCCCGAATCATTTTAGTTTTCAATCAGTACTTCAGCTAGCTATGATTTTTCCTAAAACCTAGGAATAGCAGAGTGTTTATTTATTTATGAGCTACCTTCACAAAATTTTTGGAAATATAAAATTAATCAATGCAAAGGGAACCATTCATGGAAAATAAAATTAACTCTTGTGGATATCAGTGGGTTTTTTTGTGGTGTTTTGTGTTTGTTTGCCCTTTGGTTTTTAGGTATGTTATGTTTGCTTGTTTAATCTATGTTTAGAAGCACCATGAAGGCAGATCAAGTGGGGGCAGAGGTGGGGAGCAGGAAGAGGTCTCTTTCCAACTTGTAGATCCAAACTAGGATGTCCAAAGGCATGCAGAGATGTGATCAAGGGGACACACATTAGTGGTTTCCTGGACACGAGAAACATTTTTCCCATATAGACTGGGCTCAGGAGGCTGAGATCACCACACAGGCTGAGTGTGACTACACAACTCTTGTCTTCTTATGGTTTAAAGCAACAACCAGGAAGGGTGGTGTGTTTTCTCACCAGGGCAGAAATGTGTCAGAAGCACATAATTCATGACATAGGAGCAAATAAACCCACAGTAACTGGAAACTGAGGTCAGGGCAAAGATCACAGTATTAGAGCAAGCTAAATGCTAAGGGGCATTAATTCTTCTTATTGGTGAAGGACTCAAAGTGTTAAGGACCCACTTCTCAATAGGAAATGTGGGTTCAATGAGAACTTGCCTGTGTCTCCTCGGCCCATGTTCTCACATGGCAAGTCTTCCAAAAACCACCCACTCTGCTTTATAAACAGATGCCTCCTGGCTGAAAGCTTCACTAACTTTGAAGATCTGAAAGGCATACAAATTCGGGGAAACATATTGTGACCAATAAAATCTGAACAGGATCTGTAAGACGGTATTACAGAGTTGGCTGTGTTTTCATGGCTGGAGGATCGTGCAAGAACTTGACTGAGCAAAATTCTTAAAGTGAAAGAAGATGAGTCGTAGGAGTGAAACGTCAGCGGCTGGGTTTGTGGCAGCCTGAATCCTTGCAAAGTCACACCAAATCCTTATCATCACAATAAATTGGGAGAACCAGAGGATAACAGAGACAGTTACCGATTTGATCAGCTTCACAGTTTTAAAAAAAGTAATCATCAAGGAATGTAGGGAGGAATAAACATAGAAGTATAAGGTAGGAAGACAAAAGAGGAGATCTGATTTTTAATTATCATGGACGTATGGAATATGACACCATCATAGATATAAATTGCTTATAACATGTTCACATAGATATATTTTATTTGAAGCCATTAGGACTCCATCCTAGGATGTAAACTGAAGAGTGACATGCCCGAATGACCCCATTAACAGGATCTTTAAGCCTTTGACAGTTGTTTCCTGATCTGATAGTCAAGCCAATCTCCAGAGGAGATTAAATGAAACAGCATTCAGGTGTTAGCATGGCTGAGCCTGACACTGGGAGCTTCATGAACCTATGGGGCCGCTGCTGTTGGTACATGTCCTTTGCAAAGTCCCTGAGGACCATCCAATGATGAGCATCTATACTGATAATTTTACTCACCATACATAATGCAGATTATTATTAATATTAAAACATAAGTCAGAGTTCCCGTTGTGGAACAGCAGAAACGAATCCGACTAGGAACCAAGAGGTTGCAGGTTCGACCCCTAGCCTCGCTCAGTCGGTTAAGGATCCGGCGTTACCGTGAGCTGTGGTGTATGGCAGACGCAGCTCAAATCCTGTGTTGCTGTGGCTGTGGTGTAGGCCGGCAGCTGTAGCTCCGATTCAACCCCTAGTCTGGGAAACCCCATATGCCACATGTGGGGCCCTAAGAAGCAAAAACAAAACCATAAGTCAATATGACTTGAGCCATTCCTTTTTCCTCATTTTTCATTTTACTAAGTACAATTGTCAGCGATTCTTAGAAAAATCACATGATGGGTTTTTTCTTTTCTTTTTTAAAGTTTGAGGCATGATTGATTTACAAGGTTATGATCATTTCTGCTGTACAAGTAAGTGGTTCAGTTATACATGTGTGCACGTTTGTTCTTTTCCCACCTAGATTATCACAGAATATTGCAGAGAGTTCCCTGAGCTATACAGCAGGTCACCGTCATGTGCATGTCTAATGGGTTTTTTAAATGTGTTAAAATAACCACATGCATAT
This sequence comes from Catagonus wagneri, assembly GCA_004024745.2. Taxonomy (NCBI): domain Eukaryota; kingdom Metazoa; phylum Chordata; class Mammalia; order Artiodactyla; family Tayassuidae; genus Catagonus; species Catagonus wagneri. Next base: position 10,181,227 of record PVHT021183530.1, on the reverse strand, counting down.
CTGGTTCTACTCTTTTCTGATCCAACCAGTTACAGGGTGACAGACTCCCAGACCAACCCTCCCACCATGGAAGACCCCCACACACACACTGCCTACCGCCACCAGCGCCACTTAGGCATTTGGGAATATTTTTTTCTGCTGTGAGGGTGGACATGGTGCTGGCAGAGCAGAGTGTATGTGATTGAAAGTGTTTTGGTGGCATTTCTTCTTTTTATAAACTGTAAACAAAGCAACAACCTCAGAACTACTGGACTAACTGGATGCTCTGTGTTCCTGGTCCATGGGAGGGGGGGAGGGGGTCACCAGCCCCAAGGCTGGGCTAGTCCCACTAGCACTTGTCACTTGTCTCCTCTTAAACGTCATTATTTTTTCCTTCCAATTTCTCAGAAGAACCTATTTCATTAAAGACCAGGAAAAGTTGAACTATTAATGTTTTTCATTTAGCCACAATATATCTAATTTGCTTAGAGGGTTTTAAGAGCTTAGTCTTTTATACTTATTAAAGCTAAATACATTTGCTTCAGGATTTACCAAAAATGATGCTTTGGGAGAAGATGAAAAATATGGGGAAATGTATCCTAAAATTGCCTTATTTTTTTTCCTTTTCTTTTTCTTTCTATTTGAGAAAATTATGAGGGAAATAAAGATTCATAATTCCCCACTGCCAGAAACATCTACCAAACTGAATGGGAGGGAAAATATTATCCACTTTCAATGTTAAATCTACGGGTGTGTTGAACACTTGCCTGTTAAGCAACTAGGCCTCTCAGTCTTCTAGAGAATTCTGGACCTGTCAGAAATTGTTACAATGAAAAACATTTTTTTTTCCCCCTGGGAGGTAGAAATATGCTAATGCCAAACCAATTCCATTTTTTTCATTTACATTCAAGTAGGAAAGAGAGCACCCATCTGAAATTCAGACCCATTTTTACCATATTGCATTCTTAATTATCTAGACAAATATGGCAACTTCTAGTTCACTTTTGCTTAGGATTTCTAGCCACAGACAAACTTTCAAAAGCAGCTACCCTTCACAAGGACGTGGCAGCTGTTGGACAACTCGCAGGCACATTCCACTATAATTAGAGCCAAGAAACACTGGAGAAGCATATCCAATTGAATCTGAAAAGAGAATGTTAGTCAGCCAGAACATCCTCACTCAAAATAGAATAGGGCAAAAAGAAATTGTTCAGTAAACTTGAATACTGTATTTTTGAAAAAGTGCCTATGAAAACAATGACCTCTCCTAGAGATAAAAACTGTCCATTCACTTTGAATGGTGTCATCTAGTGATTTTATCAAGTTTTTCTGTATGTTAAATCTTTCATGTTGTTTGAAATGACTAAGCACCTTAGCTCTCTTTAGAGAACTTGAGACAGGAGACCCTTTTACAAGCAACTTGTGAAAGACCATGCAAAATCAGCTTTGAATTCTAAGTACACCCTGTGGAAAGGAGCTGTGTCCAGCACGTCTGGGCCTGTGTCCTGGGCACACCTTGTCAGAGCCTGGGCAAAGCCTATATGCCTGTGTGTGACCTGAGACCATGGCAAAAGAGATATGCCCTGGAGAGGCAGAAACACCAACTAGAATCTGGACACAGGGTCAGAATTGGGGGCGGCAGGAAGAGAGTGAGGTTATCAGTAAACTTTTGGAATGTGTGGTCTAAAGTGATCAAGGAGACAGTGAGGGCACATGCTTGTGACATCCTCAGGTGGAATCAAGGCCAGAGACGCCCCTGGCCCCCACCAGGCAGGGAGAGAAGGAACTCAGGGTCTTGCGTCTTGAAATAATGCCCACCACTATGACTATGTCCCATCTCACAGCTCCCATCACGTGCTCGTGTGCTCGTCCACAGCCAGTTGGGTTTGGCTTGTCTTGCTGAGAGGTGGACCATCTCGCATTCCCTTTGTTTGTATTTCCCAGTTCGACTCTGCAGCACACAGGTGGGAATACTTTGTTTTAAAGGCACACGTTTGGGTCAGAAGAGCCTACTGCTGTGCTGGATAAACACAGGAGGGCAAGAGCAGATCTAGTCTCTCAGGAGACCCAGATTCGAAGATGGCATGCCAGTTGCTGCAGCTTGACTGGGCAGCTCCTTCGACCTCTGCAGGTCCCAGTGTCCTTAGCCATAGAGACATCGCGTCAATACTCCAGTGTGTCTCTGGCTTTTAAAAAGGGAATTGTCATTCATTTTTCAATCAGAGAGCCAGCGGCTTCCCACCATGCCCACCTCTAAGTCAACCATGAGCCCCTTGTTCAATGGGCCTCTTCTTTTATTGCACACAATCTCACTGATGTTGTGTATCAGCGGACCCGCCACTCCAGATCCAAGAGAGGTACCTTCTCTACTAAAAGGAGGGTGATTGCTCCCGATCACTGTTCTCCTTTGACAGAGGGGCAAATGGTAGGAAAAGAGCTGGAAAAACTCACAAATGAATTGGAAAAGGGGTGGGGGTGGAATTGGTGACACATCCGGCAGCTGCGTAAACCTTCCCCAAGGCTATTTCATTGACTTTCTGGGGGTTCAATTATAGGCAGTTTTCTGACTGTGGCTAGGGTAGTCCAGGACACCTTAGCTAAGCTGCTATTTCCTTGAGAGGCTCTCCTCAGCAGTAGCATTGCTAAGGAGGCCCGTCTCTATGGGAACGCCCCCACCTCATGCTTGTCGACATGGAAAGTGCTTAGAGGCAAATGGGAATTTTATGAATATAATGTTAATAAAAATTGATTTTTGAAAATGAAGCTTCCTCATTCTACTACCTGCAGGGTAGATAAACAAGCCACCTGAGTGATAAATGCCTGCTTTTCCTAGTCATAATCGGCCAAATATTCTTTTACTTAAACAAGCTCCTGTTTAACTACGGACACAATAATAGTAAGTAGATCAATCAGCTGGCCCTCCAGACAGGACCTCAGGTTGAAGAGGACTAGGCCAAAATGCTCTCCACCACATCCCGAAATTGTCTGGTGCCCCTGTCTCCTCGCCCTGCCTCCCACATCCCGAAGAAAGGCTGGGATCCAAACGGTTCTCTTGGGATGGATGGCATTCCTTCTTCATGACCTACCACACTCACATGATTTAAGCCATGATTTTGGATGTTGTTGATGATTTATTGTATGAAAAATGTAAATGATCTGGATGGCAGATGTTTTGTATTTTCTGACCATTCATTTTCAGTGGGAATGTAATTAAAATTTATGAAGTGTATCTGCTGAATTGCATTGGCAATTGATGATCTCCTCCAGGGCTGTCTATGTAGAGATGATGAGTAATTGTGGACGGTGAGAATGCAGTGACAAGGGCAGGACGTGATGTTTCTGCCACAGTGAAGCCACCTGGGCGAAGGACGGAGCTCCTTTGCCTTGTACCATGACCGCCAGCCCCACTCAACACACATGGTGGACAGAGGCAAAGATGGTGTCTGTTCTTTCCTTTGCAGAGTAAAACTCGATGCCAGGCTCCTGAGTTTTCTCATTTTCCCTAAGGACATTCTTCTGAAAGTCATGGTGTTGGTCTAACCCAGGGAGGCAGGAATGCAATGTGAAACTTCAGATACAGCCCACAGAACAAACCTTGGCAAATTCCAAATGTCTTCAATGAGCTGTATTGTTTGCCCTTGCATATGATTTTTCCAGGTGTCAAAGTTACTGTAAGAGAATAGAGTAAAAAAACAACTAAAATCCTATGTGTCCGCCTCCACTCCACCTGGTATGTGGAAATGCAATCATCACTTGACCTGTCCATGTCGCCACTAAACTGTGAGCTTTGTGAGGGTAAGCACCTTGCATTTGATTCTGTGCATGTGCAAAATCTAGCCCTCATCCCAGAACAGTGCCTGCCACGTGCATCATTCCTGCAGTTGGCTGACCTGTGTCAAAGAAGCTACATCTGGAGCAAGAAGAAGAAAATTCCGCATTAAGGAATTATTACCATATTTTTCACTAGCCTTTGAGGTCTTTTCTTTCATTACAATTCCAAACTTTTGCTATGGATAACATTACTATCGTGCAGAATCTCCAGATCATGCCTTTGAATGGTCACGTTCTCCATCCAAGTAAGCTATGTCATTGGATGATCTAAGTTCAGGAAGTAAACAAGATTCCTAAGCTCCGTTATTAATGGTTCTGAGACTCTGTGCCAAGACAGAAAGGTTCATTTTGCTTCTGCTTCTTTTGTACCCAGATTTTCACTTGACATTGCACAAGTGGATTAGTGTGGGGTTCCTATGACAGCATCATCCGAAGGTGCCAATCCTGGGGCCCTGCCGTTCAGATACAGACTGACCACCGTTAACAACCGACTGGAGCATCTGGGGTTGCATCGCCTCACCCTTCCTTCGTACACCTATTTTTGTTTCTTTTCTTCCTTCTATCAAGCCTTTAAATCCAGCTCACACACATTGTGTAAGTGCGTACTTTCCAAACCATGCACTCATTCCATCTCCTACAATTACTAGGATTATCATCAGGTCACTATGATAGCTCGTACCTCTCACTGAGACAGAAAAAAGAGAAAAATACCAAAATAATGTATTTCTATTTCTATTTCATCAAATCCAGATTCTGCTGATAAGCAATCTGGCAATTTCGCTTTTAACCTTTAATGACTTCATCTCCTTTGACCCTATGTCCTCTTCATGATAACTGTCCTAAAAACCTATATTTGGAACAAAATCTTGGTTCAGGGATGTTCACTGCAATGCTATGGGACATCAAAAGATGGGAATATTATTCAGGAGATTATGATAGACCCATGCAATGGAATAATCTGCTGAACATAACAAAATTATATTTTCATTTTTTGACCCTAAAGTTCTACTTCTATGTATTATTTCAGACATGAATAACTAGGAGGTCTCCGTGAATATTTAGCTACAAGTTATATTCGTAGCTTTAGTATACATCATAGAAGGTTAACACCAATCCAAATGTCTGGTAATAGTTTGTTGGGTATTTTAGAGTAGAACAGTATGCAGCAAATAAAAATAGTCATGTAGAATATTAATCACTATAGTTACATATATTAATTTCTGTAAAATTAAATAATTATGTGACTAAATTACATATAGTGTATGTGTGTATATTTATATAAATTATATAATCAATTATATTTATATAAACATGCATTGATACTTATATAAAAATACAGACATGCATATATAATACTCTTTTTTATTCAAAATGTATAAAAATACAAACAAAAATGCTGACTAGATAACAGAAGCCATGTCTAAGTGAAGGGATTTTATTGAAAGTATATTTGATTTACAATGTTTTGAGGTATATAGTAAAGTGATTCAGTCATATATACCCATACATACATACATTCTTTTTCAGATTTTTTTCTGTTATAGGTTACTATAAGATACTGAATATATACTGTGCTATGGTAGGTCCTATTTGTTTATCTGCTTTATATATAGTAGTGTGTATCTGTTAATCCTAAACTCCTAATTTATCCCTCCCCTCAGTTTTCCCTTTGGTAACATGCGTTTGTTTTCTATCTCTCTGATTCTATTTCTGTTTTTAAACGAGTTCAGAGTGAAAGAATTTTTACTGATTTTTATTTCCTTACCTTTATTTGTCATGTTTTTTGTCTTATAAAAAATTTATAAGCTTGGGTAATAAAGAAAAAAGTAGTAAAACCTCTATGTTGAAAATCATAATATTGAGACAAAAATCAAAATATAACTTTCTACTTAAAGTACTGTCAAACTTTTGTTTTTAAACATTTGGAGTATAATATGTGTACTTCAAAATAATATGGATGCGCATATAATTATCCCTAAGGCTTGGTATTTGAGGTGAATTTTGTTTTCTTCCCATGCCTCTATATTTTCCAAATTTTCTACTGAGAAGATACATATTATAGTCAGAGAAAACAACAAATAGTAATTATAGAATATGGAGAGAATTTGAGGCCTTTTAAAAATTTTTAGTTAAAAGACTAAAAAAGAAAGCGAAATATTGAGTGAATCTGAGAAAATCGAACACCGCTCATTTCTTTAAACTTTATTTTTCAGCTGCCTCTCTACTGCCATAATGTTTACCAAACTCAGTGCTAAGATTTTCATTGACAACCCCAGACATGCCGAAACTCGCTTTCCTATAAAACTGTCATAATAAAAAGACATTAACATTTTAGTATTTGGGCAAAATGTTTAACACTCAAACATTTGTATTTTTCCTTCAGTTTTCAAAACAACTTTAAATCTCTCTTTTCAAAACAGTGTTAAATGATGTCACTCATTAGCTAGCAGGTGGCTGGGAGCTGAGAATTGGATTGAATTGGATTGAATTCTTCCATTTCCTGTGTAACTTGAAGCACAGAAGAGGTGAGGGTGCTATGCAGGGGCTCAGCCTGAAACTGAGCACCTGGGCCGTGTGTGTGTGTGTGTGTGTGTGTGTGTGTGTGTGTGTGTGTGTGTGAAGGTCTGCATCGGGGCAGGGGTTCACAGAGGAGATCCAAGCTCACTCTTCTCCGGACGAGTTTGGGCCTGGGACATGGCACATGCAGCAGTGAGAGTCAAGGCCTCCCCAGAGTATAGAAGCGGACATCCTTGGCTAAAACACTGGTCCGGCTGTCGTATTTAGAATGAAGAGGAGATACAAAGTCTCAAAGAAATGAGGGGAAAATCCTGGCTGTAATGACAGCAGAGAAGAAGAAAGTGGCCTGGATCACCCAGGTCTCCTCCTGCTGGCTGTGATGCTCAAAGGAGAGTTGAGGTGGCAACAATGACAAAAGCAATCAAAGGGATATTCGAAGAAGGAAATAATCTGGAGTCCTGTCTGGGCGAGCCCAGCAAGGCCAACTAGACGAGATGGGAGGCTGGGTCCTCGAAGGCCCAGTCACTGAGCTGGCAGAAAGTTCTGTATGTCTGCAGACGTCCTGCTGAGTTCAAGTGGCTGGTGTGGGTTTGCCCTTTCTGGTCAAGTGAGCACCATCTTCGGGAGGGAGCAGTCTACCAGAACTGTATGCAGAGTGTGTGCTCTTTTCAGGGGAGCACAAAACACTTCACGATCAACCATCCAACCACCCATTTTGCAGCTGTGGGCTCCCTTCAATCTCATCAAAGGTCCGTTGTCTTCAGCGGATCCCAGACGTGACATGTAGCCACCAAAAGAAGCCACCAGCAGTTGAAAGAGCCCAAGTCACTAGGTTAATGTCCTTGGGACGCAGTGTTTGGGGGTAAGAACACCTGAACGTGGTGGCAGGAAATGCAGCAGATGATGGATAACATCATGACATTAAAAGTCACCAAAACATTGGGATGATAAGTGAAGGCCTTTTACAAGATTGTTATGAGGATTGAGTGAGAAGAGGACACACCGTGGAAAGACAGTGACCAGCATGGGGCAAACGCTCAGCAAGTGTGAGCCATTAAAGCCTTATTATTATTGAGCTCCACACACTTTGCTCAGCATCTTCAGATTTCAAACCATCATCATGAGCACCGCCGTATTTACTGCTCGCCTTAGTCCTGAGAGAGACTGAGAGAGAAGAGATTATAATTATTCCCATTTTCAGGTGAGAGGCCAAGACCTCTTGAAGTCTGATGTTTTGCCCAAGGACAGTAACTGAAGTAATGGTCCAGGACTCCAAGGTCCAGGGTCTCTATCATCCGCACTCTACTGACGCCCCAGGCCGCCCTTCCAGAATCACCAGCACCCACCTTGGCTGTTTGTTGTTATATATTTTCCTTTTAAAAATCTCATGATTGGAGTTCCCGTCATGGCACAGCAGAAACGAATCTGACTAGGAACAATGAGGTTGGGGGTTCGATCCCTGGCCTCGCTCAGTGAGTTAAGGATCTGGCGTAGCCATGAGCTGTGGTGTAGGTTGCAGACACGGCTGGGATCCTGCATTGCTGTGGCTGTGGCGTAGGCCGGCGGCTACAGCTCCTGTTAGACCCCTAGCCTGGGAACCTCCACATGCCATGGGTGTGGCCCTAAAATGACAAAAGGCAAAAAAAAAAATTAAAATTAAAAAATTAAAGTATAGATAAATAAAAATCTCATGATTTATAAACTTGCTGACCCGTGGCGCTGAAGGCTTTCTTTGTAGAACTATTTTCTTCAGGGGTGACAGTCCAAGCCACGCAGTGAGGGACACTTTCCTCTGCAATGACCTCTCACCCATTCAAGTTGGCCTCTCCCAGCTCTTCTGGAAGCACCCATATGCCCCCAGAGGCACCTTTCTCTCCTGCTTGGGACCCTAACCCACCCCAGAACTCCAGAGTTTCTCTGGATGCAGGCTCGAGATTAAAGACAGGACCTCCCATGGGAAACCTGTTGGGCCGAGGGGGTGGTGTGGGGTCTGTCATCAGGCCCCCCAAAAGAATCCTTACAGTGATGCTCTGACGGGGGAGGGGGAAGAGCCCCGGGGTCCATAAGCCCATAAAGGCAGAATGTGAGTTAAGGCGGATCTGATTTTTTAGCTGAAGCTCTGACCCACCAAGGTGGTCCACCTCCCCAGGTCGGGAGTGGGCAGGAGCCGGAAACGAAAAAGCCCCCTGCCCCTCCGGTCTTGTGTCCCCACAGATCCGGCAGAGATGGTGACATTTCACCCACCAGGTCTTGCCGGGCACCCTGCTGCCTTTAGCGATCACAGTGGGTTCCCACCCTGGGAGCCCTTGTGTCTTTCTTGTCAAGTTTAACTAGCTGAACAGAAACAGACGCAGGAGGTTCAGCTAGCGGAACCATGACTACACCTTGCGGCCAGAAAGGAACCAGGGCCGGGGTCTCCAGGGAGCCTGCACACCTCTCTTCCCCACTCCCTGGAAGCTAGGCTGCCTCACCCACCCTTACTTCTCCATTCTCCCATGATTTTTACCATTTTTTTTTCTTTTTAGGGCCACACCTGCAGCATATGGGGGTCCCAGGCTAGGGGCTGAATCAGAGCTGCAGCTGCCTGCCGATGCCACAGCCACAGCAATATGGGATCCAAATTCTGTCTATGACCTACAGCGCAGTTCATGGCAACACCAGATCCTTAACCCACTGAGCGAGGCCAGGGATTGAACCGGTATCCTCATGGATGTTAGTTGGGCTCGTAACCTGCTGAACCACAACAGGAACTCCGTCCATCCTCCCATTTCCATAACCATCCTTCACTCAGCCAATACCCACTGGCTGCAGGTGCCAACCTTCTGCTGGGCCACAAGGAGAGGGACCTCACAGTGCTTTCCTTTGACAGGTAACATAAACCTTTGCACTGCTGAGGCTCAGGCATCAGAAGCTACCCCAAAACTCAGAGGTTTCACCTTCAGAATTCTAAAGTTTCATTTGTCACACGTTTATGAGTCAGCCGTGCGTTCCCATGACCCCGGTTGGGTTCACTCACACACCTGCTACCTGCTGATGGCTTGCTGGGGCCTGGCCAGTGGGTATGGCCTTGGCTGGGACAGCTCAGCCCCTCTTCGTATCCCACACCCCCCAGCAGCTGGCTTCCTCATGACGAAGGCACGTGTCCAAGAGAGAACGTGGAAACACAAGAGCACATTTCTCCGCTCAGCTTGTGTGGAGTCTGTCCCATTGGCCAGAACGAGTCCCATGGCCACGGCCCGGCACTGGCATCAGAGAGCCCTGGCCACGGTGTGAACACAGAGAGGAGAGGAAAAAGGGGGCCATGTGACCCCACTATTGGCGTGGCATATTCCTCCAGCCAGCTCGAATCCCGCAGGCTTCCATTTGAGCTGGTTTCATCAGGAAATAAATCAATTTTTCTCCCAGGGACGTCACATCAGTTCTGTCCCTGCGGAAGCTTCGCAGGCAAGCTGGCCAGTTCTCCGAAGCACGGGGGAGACAAAGACGGGCCTCGGGAAAACACGTCCCACACGGGGACGATGAGAGGTCAGAAAGCACAGGACACACACCCCACTCAGAGCTGCATTTTCTCCCAAGAATGTCACGTTGTGAGCGGGAAGAGGAGGAAGAGGGGGAGCCCCAAACCTCACACTCTGAAGTCAGTTATTTTTCTCTCTTGACTAATTAAGCTTAACCAGAATGGTGGGCTTGTCAAACTCGGGGAACCTTTCCCGAGAGAAAAAAGGAGCTTGCTCTCCAGGTGGGTTCCCGGCGTTGGCTGGCTCCCACCACGTACACACGTGGCATCCATGACAGCGCCGTCAAAAATAATAGCTAAAAACTCGCTGTCTGTCACAATGAAGTAATTACGTGTGGGCTTCCTTACGCTCGAGATGGATTATATATTTCATTGAGGAAAATATATGTGGCTTTTTAAAAGAATGTAATGCATGGAGGGCTGAGATTAATAGCCAAGTAAAGAATTTTTTTAAGAGTTCTCTGTGAGTGTGTGTGTGAGTGTGTGTGCCCGTGTGCGTGCGCTTGTGAGCGTGTCACTCACGGAGAGACGGGGGATGTCATTCCTAAGCTGGTTAATTACAAAATGCATTAATGTTTTATTATACCCTTATCAGTAATTAATCAGCGCTTTGATGTAAAGTTCAGCCTCAGAAAAGTTTCATGAAATTGTCCTTCATGTATGAACGAGGTTTTTTAGGGTGAATAAAAGACTGTGACAGAGATAGAAGTTTATTCCCCTTGGAACCAGGAAAGGGATTAGCCTTGAATGGTCATCTTCCACTGGGTCTCTCCTTGGGTTGTGGATGGTGCCCAAACCGAAGGAGGTAGGAGAAAGGAAGAGAAATGGGAGATGGAGAGACGGAGCTAGGCAGACAGACGGACAGACAGAGCCAGAGAAACAGAGAAAGGGAAAAAGAGACTCAGGAGAGAGACAGAAAGAAGGAGAGAGAGAGAGAGAAAGAAAGGAAGAGACAGACAAAGACAGAGAAAAATAGACACACAGAGAGAAAGAGAGAAAGAGGGAAAGAATGAAAGGAATGTCCCTTTCACACAGAGAGAAAGAGACAGAAAGAGAGGAACAAACAGAGGCAGACAGGGTTGTGAGTCTCGGCAGCAACAGGGGGTGCCGGAGCCTCCTCAGTGGTATTCTTCAGGTGCGGAGTTTGAATAAAAATGCAAAACAGGATGCTCCCATTCAGTAAATATTATCATTTTTATTCACTCATTAATTAAGTTGCTTAATTGCTGCTGTCAAAAGACTCTTGAATTGGTGACTGGGGCTGCCGCACTGTTTTGATCGGAGCCGAGGGAGAGAGTGGCGGCTGCGGGCTGGCATTCCTAGGAAGAAGAGGGAGTCGGAAGAGGGTGCGGGTGGGTGCGGGAGGGCCAGTCGGCTGTCCCAGGGCTGTAGGACCGGGTTCCTTTCCAGCATCGGTACCCATCGTGGCATCTGATGCTGTCAGTCACTTCTCTGGGAGAATCAGGCTTATGCCCAGTATTTCCCTCCTCTCGGCTGACTTCCCATGAGGGCAGCAGAGGACAGGCTCCGGCCTTGGCGGTCAACACGCCGGCTCACTCTTTGTTTCCGTTTGGGAGGAACTGGCTGGTGTTTCAGGGCAGCCCGTCCCCGCAGCCCGTCTGGCCTGGGGCTCTGGATCTACCCGCCCTGGGGCCCTGTCCCGCAGGGCAAAAGCCAGTCCCGCTCCTCAAACTCACCAGAAATAGCCCCAAGTGTCTGGGTGCTGACATTTGATTAAAGCTCCCTGGCCTTTCTGTGCTCAAATAGGCTTCATCTGAAAGATCTGAATAACCTTGAGCACACCTCTCCTAGTTTGTGACCCTGTGCAGACCCCAAAACAGGCTCATCCAGAAGCCTCTCCTGGGGGCGGGGAGAAGCCAAGGTTTAGGTCACCAGGAGGCTATGAAGCAAACGTGACTTCTACACCTGACCGCCTCCAGATTCTGGAGCAGAGAGAGACACCCTCCTCCACGAGACACGCATTCTAAGATCCCCCAGCGGGTGCCTGGGTTGTGGGTGGTAACACACCCCACGGATACTCTGTTTATTCCTATACACACAACCCTACGACAAAGCAGAATGTATCCTTTAGGCACAGTGAAGGTGTTAAGACCCATAACTAACGATGAAGCAGAATGACTGTAACAACACTTTGTCATAAACGTTGTGTGAATGTGGTCTCTGCCTCAAACTGCCTGTGTCGTGCTCACCTTTCCTGTGATGGGAGATGAAACCACGTCTCTGTGGTACCATGATGTCAACGATGGAGACCTTAGGATGTCGTGTTGGGCTGCTGTCGACCTTCTGATGTCCGTCAGCTGGGGAGGAGCTACCTGGGGGACCCTGGACCCTTGAGTCCTAATGACGCTGATGGCTGGATGTCAGGAGCAGATCTTGTCCCGGCGGGACAGCAAGAGAGCTCATCACACTCGCCAAGACGGCCTGCCACTTAAAACTTACCCACCGCTCATTTCTGGGATTTTCCTTTTACTATTTTCAGACCCAGGTTAAGCATGGGTACCTAAAACTGCAAACCGGCAGCAAAGGGGTGACCTCTGTCCTCCTCGTCTGTAAATAAAGGTTTCTCTTCGATTTTCAGTTACTCGGTGCAGCTGCCCCTCCATCCAATGGAGCAAAGTGTGTGCGTACTTGTACAAGCGTGTTTGTACAAGCACGCATGCATGCTGTGTGAACTGCACATGTGCGTATTTTTCATAAGTGTATTATACGCTGTGGGTGCCCATGTGCCCATTTCCCCAGTATTCTCTCCATGGCCTCGACTGCACGCTTGCTGGGCCACTTGCTGACCGTCCTTCTGAAAACACACGACTACATGGGGCCCCACACTAGACAGGAGAGCCAAAGCCCAAGGTCCAGAGGACAGGCGACCCAGCTGATGAGCTTCTTGAAATTTCATTTTCTGGTTCAAACACACTGGGCCTCTGATGCCAAGGCCTCGTGAATTTTATGAGAATGGAAACCCTTATTTTCAGGAAGCTGGGCAGCTGTGGACTTGGCCTGTAGAACACAGGCAGTTACTCCTCTCCATCACCATGAGAAATATCTCAATGCGTAGAAATGAGGAGGGGGGAGGGAAGGAAGGAAAGACAGAAGGAAGGAAGGAGGGAGAAAAAAAGATTAAGATGTACCTCAATTCATAGCATCTTTCTCATTCCCTTCAATTTTCTGAGAAATTCTTTTTGCATTTAGGACAAGATGACTTGCTTCTGATCGTCAGTGTCTCCATGAAGGAAGATGAGGAATAGTTGTTACAGCTTTCCAACCCTGACTTTAAAAATCTAACATTTTTATTTAGCCTGTAAACCCAACTCTGTGTGATATATTTACATGACATGAGGACGATCTAGGCCTCCCGATAAGGTGGGATCCTAACCATGTATCAAATCCATATACACGACCTTGAGAAGCATGTGTACTTGTCACCGGTAGATAGAAATGCTGAAGTTCATATCCACCTGGAAACACAGAAACTCAAATAATAGAACTCAGGGTAGATCTGAGCGAGGTGGGAAGCAGGGAAGAAACAGAGCCAATGTTCTAACCTGATAATGCAGCAAATTTTTGACAAATTACAAGGAGCCTACACCACATTTTCATCATTACACTTCCAGTCACACTAAATGATTTAAATGATCTCAAGCTCCTGAAAACAGCAGCGTGAACCCGAAGTTGATATAAAACAGAATGAAGGCATTCTGCTAGTCTGTAACATCCTTTCCAGGAAAAGGGCGAAACCACCAAGGGGAAAATTGTTTCACACTGGACTGTGTTTGTCTTATTATACACGCTCGAGTATGAGATGAGATAAATTCACAGATATGGGAATTCTCTGGCATAAGTTTCAAAAAAATCTAAAATCTGACTTTCCAGATCCAAAGACATTTTCCAAAAACAAACAAACAAGCAAAAAACCAAGGAGGAATATCTGACTGGCTGCTTGTATTCATTTCCTATTGATGACATGACAAAGTGCCACAAACGGTAGCTGAAGACAACACAAATTTACCACCTCACTGTACTACGCATCAAAGGAACAGCAGGAACCCACCCCATGGGGCCAAGGTCAAGGGTGGCGTTCCTTTCTGGAGGCTCTGGGGGAGAATCTTCTTCCACGCTTTTTCCTGCTTCTAGACGGTACCCACATTCCATGGCTTGTGGCACCTTGCTTCATCCTGAGAGCCACCCCCTCCTGGCTGAGCACTTCCCACACTGCTGTCTTTCTGACGCTCTTTCTATTTGTGAGGACGCTTAGTGATAACCCAGGGCCCGCCTGGATAATCTCCTTACTTTGAAGTCAGCAGATCAGCAGCCTGAATTCCATCTGTCACTTAACTCCATGTAACCTATACAGTCACAGGTTCAAGGATTAAGGTGTGGACATCCTCGGGAGGGGGGGTCGTTGCCCCTCATACCACACTGGCCTTAAGGTATGCAGGAATCAGATGAAAAGGAAAGGCCCCCCCAGCAGGCAAGAATGCCCACAGTGGGCTGGCCAACCACTCTTACGACACACCCTCCAACACGAAGACGCCTGAACAAGTAAGGCTGGGGAAAGCCAGGCAATCATATCTTTTTCTTAGAGGTTGCCTGTGGTTTCTGCAACAAAGTGCCACAGGCTGAAAACAACAGGAATTTTTTTTCCTCACATTTCTGGGGGCAAGAAGGCTAAAGTCATGGAGACAACAGGCCTGGGCTCCCTCTGAAACCTAAAGGGGCTTCTTTCCAGGGTCTTCTAATTCCTGGTATGCGCCTGCAGCCCTTGGCCTTCCTTAGCATGTAGATGTAGCACTCCGGTCCCGGCCTCCTCCATCACACGGCCTCCCTCTCCCTCTGCCTCTGTGTCAGTATCTCCCTCCTCTTCTTACAAGGACACCTGTCATACTGGATCCAGGACTTGCCCAACTCCAGAATGGCCTCATCATAACTCATATCTGCAATGACCCTGTTTCTTAATAAAACCACATTCACAGGGACCAAGACTAGGACTTCAACACATCTTTTTTGGGGGGGAACAGAATCCAATGCAACAAATGATTATTTCAAAAGCAACACTAGTCTGGTGAATGAATTTTATAATTATTCTTCCATGTGTTTGAACTGGTATGTTATATATGAATCCAGAAATATGAAACCATATTTTATATCTTTATCAAATTATTCAATTATAAGTTCTAAAATAGACTCCAATTATACCATGACTTTTATCCATTCTTGGGACTAATTATGTCTGCAATACACCCAATATAACAGAACAAAGCAAGTATGAGGTGACAGGAAATGTGATCATAAACTTGAGACCTTAAAAAGATGGACATAGAATTACATGAATGGAGTAAGCATATTAAGAAATGTCTCTAGAAACTAGAATCGCGGTGCTACTGGTATTTTAAGGCTGCCTGTCAGAGATCAATGTATCAATACATATACTGACACATATACCAATAATGCTCAACAGTAGCTTCAAAGTGATGGTTTTATTTTTATTAAAAAAAAAAAAATCTCATTTCCTAGAAGCCATAAGGAATTGAACATAAAGTTCTCCTGTGGGACCATTGCTTCCTGGGGCTGAGGCCTCTCAGGTTGGGCCCTGAGGCTTTCAGGGCAGTTCCTCCACCCACAGAACTCAGGGGGAAACTTGGCCTGGCCTCCACATCCACCTCTGCCTGGAGGCCCTCAGGAAGCCGGGTCCCGCCAACCACGCCAGCCATACCAGCCACACTAGCCTTGACTCCAGCCTCTTGAAGCCTCCAGCAGGACTTAAAGCCTGAAAGAACTCTCCTTTATTCTCCAATACTGAAGAAAAGCATTTCTTAGCCTGAGTTTTAACTACCTACCTTTACTGTTTCAGAATCGGATCATGCAAACCCTCGTGTTGGAGCAGATCGGTAGTGACTAGATGTGAGACCTCCAGCCCACTAAAGAAACATGCAGGGGAGAGATGACTGGAGTCTCTGACCCCCCCG
>PVHT021183530.1:10030949-10164399 GCA_004024745.2 Catagonus wagneri | reverse complement strand
GCCGTGTACCTCCCAGTCCTCCACTGAGGATGGACATCCTGGGTACCACTGGGTGCCCCGCGAGACCAGGAGGAGGAGGTGGAGGAGGAGGTGAGCGCAGCAGTGCTGGGTTCCCAGCAGGAGGGAAAGCCACAGCCCCCACCTGGAGGAGATGCTGGTGCTACCTTGGAAGAACTCCTTTGCTTTTTAACACTGCTTTTGGGGAAAGAGTGAAAAAAGTCAGCTAATGTCTCAGCACATCCTCCTCAGCTCCCAAGGCCGGGTCACCACCTACTGGGGCAGAGTCTGGAGTTCCTCCGAGAGTCCCAGCCACCCACCCCCCAGCCCTGCCCACAACCAAGCCCTGGCAGGGAGCTCCCCAGAAACCCTGGCTGCTCTGGGCCCATTTCCTTCCCTGGAAACTGCGGGACTGGGCAAGGCCGGGAGCGTGTTCTGTTCCACTGTGTGTTCTGATCTGGTGTGTTGAGATCCGCCTCTGCCCGGCCTCCCTGCGGCCGCCCAGGGTCGCGTTTATTCAGGTGGGCAGCTGCCCGGTAGCCACACGCGACGGGCGGGACATTCAGCAGCAGGAGGGGCGAGGCCAGGTGTTTGATGTGCGGCCTGGAGGAGCCGGGCGGGTTAAGAGGCCTCTTGGCCCCTCAGAGGCCCGCTTCACACTTTCATGTTTGTCTGGGGTGAATGGGAGGTCAGGGGGTGAAACGGAGTTCACCCAGAAGTTGACTGATGGCGCTGAGTGTGCGGGAGGGGGTGTCTAGACCCAGACCCGGGCCGGGAGGGCCTCCTGCCCGCTGGGAGGTTCCTCGCCCCGGGGGGGCGGGGGGCCCGGTGATGGATGGGCCCGGCCTGCACCCGGGGCCACGGTCCAGGGGCTGCACAGCTGTGGGCCGCCCCATCGACAGCTGGGGAAAGCCGGGCCCCCGCTGCGGACGCCCCCACCCACCCAGCCAGCACCCTGGGGCCTGGGAAGCCAGCGGGCCCAGTGCTGGGAAGCAGCATTCCGGACGCCGTTCCTCATTTCCGTATTGGCCGAGGCGGGAGGAAAAATGATCCAATAATGGCATCGCGGCAAGTCGGAAAGGATTGTTTGCTTTTGTGGGAGTGAGAGGCAACTGTGGCCCCCCGCCCCCCACCGCCCAGTGTTGCTAAGTGAAGGGTAATGACTAAGCTAGAAATGTCACAGGGAGAGGCCAGTGGCAAGCTGACTTAAAAAGTCCTTTTATGTCCAACTTCTGTCTAATCCCTTGAGGAAAACAAAACACAACAAAACAAAACTGTGATTCAGAAAGTTCAAGTTGCACAGAGCCTGGGTTCTTAGAGCCGGGGTGGCTTCTGCTGTATGTGACTTTGAAAAAAAAATGGACTTGAAAATCACTCCTGTGGCTCCTCTCATGTGTTTTACAGAGAGCCCCCTGCCCTTCTGAGGAGAGGGGAGAGGGCCTTCCGAAGGGTCTGCCTGGCCCCCACCTCTGCCCCTCCCCACCCCCACTCCCAGGATCTAAGCAAAGAATTCAGAAGTAACACAGTGCTAAAATCGCCCTAATTGTGGCTCCTTCCGGTGATGGGTCGGTGCGCCTTTCTCTTTTTCCAGGCAGAGGATGTGACTGAAGCAGGACCACAGAGGTGGATTTGGTTGATGTGGCTTCTGAGCCCTGCTCATTTCAGGGCCAGCCCTGCTGGTCATAGGCCTGCAGGTCTGCAGACTTGGCTCACAACACCATGGTTTGCAGAAAGATCCACATTCTCCTGGAAATGGAGACAAAGCAAAGGAACACTGCTTAGTATCTCCAAAGGGGAGGAAACTATTAGCTGCCAGAGGTTTTGCCAAAACCCATTTGTGGCAAGCCTGACATTAGTACTATGGATTCAGAACATGCAATGTCCCTGGTTCCTGGGCAGAGGGTCTCTGAGGAGCCCTCCCCCCACCCCTCCCTGCAGCCGGGCGACAGCTGCAAAGGCCATTCTTCCAGGAAAAGCCAAGAGCAGCCAAGTGAGGGATCTGCGAGGAGCCTGAGTATATGAAAAAAGGGACAAGACTATGAAATAATAAACGATTAAGTTTTTACTTGGCAAAGAAATAAGCAAGACACTTCTTCTAGCGGCTCCATCCGTTATCATGCTTGACTCCATTTCAAATGGGCCTTCAAGAGGGCAGTGCACTCAGTGTATTTTTACATTCTAGGGTCCTCAGGAGTTCCTCCAGAAGTCTGAACGCTTTGCAAGTAACTCCACTTATAAATGATGACCTGACACGGGATTTTTCAAAACAAAGGCAATTTAAACATCTAGATAGATGCAATATTTCTTTCTCAAATTGTAAAAATATACTCAGCAAAAGGAAAAAAACTCAATGTTTATTAAAAGGTCAGGCATGAAAGCAACTTAGGGATTGATGTCTGAGAAATATATGATGTCTTATACTTCTTTTTTTCTGCCTTTCTGCTTCTACTATTTTCTCTATTCTGAAAACGTGCTTTTCAACAAACTTCTCTGGAGCAAGTCCTATGAAAGTAGAGACAATTAGTACCAGAAATGAATGGAAAGAAGAACAGCAGTTCTTTAAAAGGGCTAATAAGATTGGCAAACTGATAGAGATAATATAAATATACGTTACCAACAAGAGAAATGGAAAAAGAGGAAAATAAACATAAAATTTTTAAACATCATAACAAAATAATGTATGCACACCATCATGCCAATCAATTGAGCATACAAAACAAATAAAATAGATTATTTTTAGAGAAACATGTTACTGAAATTATCCACCAGTGGAAAAGATAGTTAAAAAAATGAAAAACACCAACTATACTAACAATTTTTAAAGGAACAATTTTGAAAGCTTCTCAAATATCTACCATAAAAAGTTTTCAGGCGCAGTATTATTTATCAGCTTTCAGGGGACACATAATTCTTTCCATTGGTTAAATCATCTTATAGCATAGAAAACTGTGGAGAACTTCCCAGACAAACTTATGATGCTAACTCTAAAATCAAAATCAGATAAACATAGGAAAAAATAAAAAATATAGTTTCACCTCACTTATTAAAGAAAGTTAAAGAAATTCTCAGGATTAATATAGTGACTCTAACAAAAATTAAAAAGGATGACACACTATAAAGAAGTGGGTTTATTCCATACTACAACTCAAATCTAGGAAGTCTGTTAACATGATTTAGAGCATTAATTTTTTTTTTTTTTGTCTTTTTGCCTTATCTAGAGCCGCACTCGCGGCATATGGAGGTTCCCAGACTAGGGGTCCAACAGGAGCTGTAGCCGCCAGCCTTCACCACAGCCACAGCAACGCGGGATCCGAGCCGCATCTGCAACCTACACCACAGCTCACGGCAACGCCGGATCCTTAACCCACTGAGCGAGGCCAGGGATCGAACCCGCAACCTCATGGTTCCTAGTCGGATCCATTAACCACTGAGCCACGAAGGGAACTCCAAGCATTAATTATTTTTAAAAAAATAAATTTCACATAAGCATTTCATCAGATACAAAAAGAGAAAGAGAGAGACAACAGAATTTAATACCTGTTTCTCTTTTTAAATAATATATGGCAAATTAAGATAAAAAATTCTCAAACATGGGTGGTAATGTATCTTCCAAACTCACAGCAAATATTTTATAGTAAATGATAGAACACATGCAGTATTCCAGTGAAGGCAAGAATATGATAAGAATAACTAAATTCATTTTTTTCAATATGAATTTGGAATTCAAAATCAATGCAATAAAATATATTCAGAAGAAAATATCGGGAAATATGTGAAATTATCATTAATTGTAGATGATTTTTACTACATGTTAAAAAAATCAAATTAGATGGCTCAGTTAAGTGACTGAATACAAGTTAAAATAAAAGTCAGTAAGTATCCTTTTTATGAAGGGACATCAAATTAAAAAATAAAATGAAATGAAAGCTAAAATCCCACTTAAAATATCAGTGGGGGCAATCCAGTGGGGGAAAGATGGACCTTTCAATAAATGGTACGGGAACAATTGGAAATCTACATGGAGAAAAAAAAAAAAACTGATTTAGCTATACCCTTCCCTCACACCATATACAAAAATTAATTCAAAATGTATGAAGGCCTAAATGTAAGAGCTAAAGCTATAAGATTTTTTGAAGGAATGAATAAATCTCTGTGACACTGGGCTAGACTAAGAATTATTAGATAAAACACTGAAAGCATAACTGATAAAAAAGCTGATAAATTGGACATAATCAAAATTAAAAACTTTTAACTTCAAAATATAGCATCAAATGAAAAGGCAACCCACAGACTAGGAGGAAATATTTGCCAATCATACATCCTAAAAAAGATTTGTATCTCGAGTATATAAAGAACTCTTACAACTCAATACTAAGAAGATGAATAGTCCAACTGAAAATAAGCAAAAGATTCAAATAAAAATTTTCCCAGAGAAGATATACAAAATGGCTAATAGGCACATGAAAGGTGTTCGGTATTCTTAATCATTAGGTAAATATAGATTGGATAATAAGATACTACGATAAGATAACACTTTACACCTGCTAGGATCGCTATAATCAAAATGTCAGACAACATTAAATTTTGGTGAGGATGTGCAGAAAGTGTTACCTTTACACATTGCTGGTGGGAATGTAAAATGGTACAGCCACTTTGGAAGAGAGTTAACAGTCTCCAAAAAAGTTATACATAAATTAATCTTATGACACAGTAATCCTATTCCTAAGTATCTACTCAAGGAAAATGGAAACATATGTTCACACAAAGACTTGTACACAAATGTTCATAGCAACATTACTATTCATAACCAAAAAGTGGAAGCAATCCAAACATCCACCAACTGATGAATGGATAAACAAAATGTCATAAATCTATGCAACAAACACTATCTGGCAATAAAAATACTGATCCATGCGGCAACATGCATGAACCTCAAAAACATGCCAAGTGAAAATACCCAGTCACAAAAGACCATATATCATATGACTGCATTTACATGAAAAGTCTAGAAAAAGCAAATCTATAGAGACTGAAAGTAAATTAGTAGTATTCTGGGACTGAGGCAGAAATGGAGATTAACTGGAAAAGGGCATGAAAAAACTCACTGACGTGAAAAAAATGTTCTAAAGCTGGATTGTGGTGATAGTTGCATGGTTAGGTAAATACATAAAAAATTATTGAATCGTAGACTTAAAACAAGTGAGGTATGTAAGTCATGCCTCAATAAAGCTGTTAAATAAGATGGCAATAGACGTTCCTCTTTCAGCTGTGATTGAGTAGCTTGTGAGAGACCAATGACCTCACCAGGCACAAATAGGAAATCCCGATTAAATTTTGTTTCGATATTTGTAGGACTTAACACAGCTGCTAGGACTTGAGGGGCCAAGATTCTGGAGAAAGAGATACTCAGTGAAAGAAGAGAAAGCTGCATGTACCAATTCTTGGTGCTAGACAGGGGGCTGAGAATCCAAGCAGAAGGCTGCAGCTAAAATTGAGAGAAGCCAACAGAGTATGTTGGGGAGAGAATAATTGGACCTTAGAACTTCTAAGACTCATAGAACGTAAGAGACTAGAGAGGAGGCAGATTCAGAGTAAAATGCCCAACATTTGGAGGAGTTTCCCTCAAAGCATTTGCTGAATTTTTTAACAAACACTTTTAATTTTTAAACAATTGAGACTCACAGAAGAGCTGAAAAAAATTGAACAGAGTCCATGCCCTGACCCCAGCCTCTCCAGTCACACCCATGGCCTCTACCCACTAGATGCCAGTCATGAAAATGAAAATGTCCACAGACACTGGCAGATGTCCCCTGGGGGAAAGACCAACCTTGGTGGAGAAGTATGGCTCCAACATGAACAGCTTATTTAGGCATTATGCCATTATCAAAGCCAGGAATTCAGCAGCGGTATAGGACTATGAACTAAAAGACATATCTCACACAAATTTCCCCTGATATCCATTTTCAGTCTAGAATCCAATGCAAGAATCCACGTTGTATTTCTTTGCTGTGTCTCCCCAAACGACTGCCCACGGTGATGCTTCCTCAGACTTTCCTTGTCTTTCACGGCATTGATTCATTGGATGGACATTGATTCACCAGATGAGATGTGATCAGTTCATTCTTAGAGTGACTCTTGATTTGGTTTGTCTGATGTTTGCTCACAAGTAGAGTGAGGTCATGATTTGGGGCAAGGACACCACGAGAGTGACATGGTGTCCTTCTCAGTGCTTTCTTTTGAGAGGAATACTATGCTGGAATCTCTTCCTACCCAGGGTGTTAAACTTGATCACTTGGTTAAGGTGTTGCCAACCATATTTCTCCACTGTGAAATGGTGATTTCTCCCTTGTAGTTTGTAAACATCTTGGGAAGAGCCTTGGGGTATCTGCAAATATTCTGTCTCTCTTACAACTGTTGTCCATTGAGTTTAGCATCGGATCAGTGGACCCTCCTTGTATTAATTAATACTGTGTGCTTTGCCTACTTCCCTCATTTCTTCTACATTTATTAATTGGAATTATTCTGTAGGGAAGCTTTGTCACTTCTCTCTCATTTATTCATGTATTCATTTTTATATCAGCATAGACTCATGAATATTTATTTTATTCCATGCGTATAATCTATTACATCATTTTGATTTTCTTCCTCAAATTATTCCAGCTTTAGTTATTGGGAGCTTTCTTGTGTTAGTTCTTGTGCCCTATTGACACATCCCCACCATTTTTCAAGATCTTCATTATTTTCCAGATCCACATGATATCCCAGGCTCATGTGGTCTTTCCCCTGCCCCACCTCTGGAATCAACCACTTTTCCAAGTCATGGTACCTTGGATGGCAAATGGTATTTAGAAAGCGATATCTGGGCTCTGTGGGCTCATTGCTATGAGACGTAAATTCTCCTAGGCCCTCTCAACAGACAGAGCTAGGAAATACATGTATATGTACTAACATATACATACACCTCTGTATTTATTTTCGTATCTCAGTAGCTGTATATGTATTTTAAACCACAAATTCATACTGATAGCTCCAATTCCAAATCAAAAACCAGACATTTCATTTTTGTCTTCCTAGTTCCTAATTTGTGACTTCGTTCTCTCACTGTGAGAAATCTGGTTCCCATCATCTACGATATCTATGGTTATTTGTTTAAACCTAGTACGCACGTAGAGCCGTCACAGAATTTCTAACTCATACCCCCACGAGAAGCAGATTTACTAACTAGGGTATTTTTGTAAAGTTCTTTTCATCTTTAGCCTTACATTATAAAGTCAAAGTACTGTTTTCCAAAGTTATTTACACTAGTTCTTTCCTTCTCCATCCCGTTCACTGTGGTTTACTTCTTCATTTATAATCCTCTGGGTTCACAGTTTACTGTTTGCATTCCATTTTGGGTTTCCCCTTTATCCTGATAAATAGTATTTGCTTATTTATTTATTTTGAGGGGAGGGCTGGTCTGTGAGACATTACTGTAGTTCTAAGAGTCAGCTATACAGAGGTATACCCAGAGGAATCACTTCTTCTTCATCCCTATTCTTTTGCTGAATTCTTAGCCTTCACAAGGCAAAGAGCTAAGAAGCCAAGCAGGAAGCTGCTGAACAGCAAATAGGGGTTTTAGGCACTGTCAAGATTCTGAAAAGATAACTATTCAGAGTCTGCCAGAGAGGAAGAGTCCTACTAAAAATCCCAACCTTTCCACTGAAATCCCTGGAGGGATTTCAGCCACCAGTGAGTTCAGTTCCTAACTGGATTAGAATAATCTTCCTTGACTTTTTACCCTTGGAAGGATACTTACTGTGAACTCTCCCCAAAGGAAGATGACTTTATTCACAGCCTCAACAATTTTTATATACAATGTCTAACAGTAAATCAAAATTTAGTAAATCTACATAGAAATAGACACTAATAATAAATCTACAGTAAGAACTTGTTAAATGTCTTATTAACGTCCTTGATAGAAGTAGATTTATTGTTAAGCTAATGGGCCCCTGACTTGCACAGACTCCTACCAAAGCTTTTGGAAGAGCCTGAGACTTGGGTTCGTATGATCATATTCATAAAATGCACAACAACCAAAAAAAAATGTACATACATCTGTTAAGACGGTTTTCTCTTTCCATTCCTGCTTTGTCTCTGACACATCCTCATATCAGATGTCAGGCTTATCAGGTGATGGAATAGCCATCAACATTTTGCATGTCTGCCCAAAGGGAATTTGAATTGAGCACATGTTTATTTTGGGATTCATGGGATATACTTATGTAGCTCACAGTCACTTTCGAGTATGGTTAAGTTATTGCTGACTGTCCCACTATCCAAAGGACTTCTAGAAATACACTTACTTCTGTTTGCTGATATAGATCCAACAACCGTAACTGTGGTACCTGTATAGGAGAGCAAGATGCATTTGCCATGAAGTTAATAAATCTTAAGCTTTTAGATCTTTATTTTACATAAGCCCTTTTTCGGGCCCTGTGCCTAATTTTGTATCCGTAATTGTATATTCTTAAAAATGAAACTCAAAACTATA
Source organism: Catagonus wagneri (assembly GCA_004024745.2). Classification (NCBI taxonomy): domain Eukaryota; kingdom Metazoa; phylum Chordata; class Mammalia; order Artiodactyla; family Tayassuidae; genus Catagonus; species Catagonus wagneri. Next base: position 10,155,872 of record PVHT021183530.1, on the reverse strand, counting down.
TAGTCTTCAATCCCACGAAACGAGGATCCACCTCCAACCACAGAAAAGAAACAAAGCTTTACCTTTGCAAAGCTAGAGACTGATCTATGAAAAATTCTTCCAAGTCCTCCAGATCCTATGTAAGAGACATTTGATGTAGGTTTCCCAAATTTGATAACAAATTTAATAATTTGCATTATAATATCACTAACAATTTGTGAACCCTGAAAGAAATTTCTGTAAACTATGATTAACAACAAATATTAATCCATCACATAGAGAAAACACATATCTTTCTTTTGCTTTCATAGAAAATGGTATCACAAATTTATTGTCATAAGAAGAGACCACCAAAGAGTAAGTAGGTTGAAATGTAGGAAAAATAATTATGTAGCTGATTAATAAAATGTGATGTAATTTTAATGTATTTTTTGGATTCTGTGGTATTTGCAAGTTTTTATAAATTTGTAAAATTTTGTGATTTCTTTTCTTATCCTTAAAAAAGATTGACATCAGTGTCTAATTAAGCTTTCATAGTTTTGTGTTCTTTTTCTTAAAGCTGGCTTTAAAATTGTTAGTAAACTGAGAAATAAAGTTGAAGATTTTAAAATATTTTATTATATTCATTTTAAAAACAATATTTCCATAAAGACACATTTTAAAATAGGCTCCTAAAGTTTGTAGCTCTCTTATGAGCAATCTTACGTTTTTTTCTGCTTTATTCAGGTCTTGGAATGATGGAGTAGAAAAAGCTGGAAGAAACTTTTACAGCATAGGTGTAATTTCTTTGTAAACTATAAACGCCACGTGACAAAAAATTTTTATAATTAAGTACTATACTATAAAGCACTTTTTAAATAAAATTATGCTAATTTTTTAAATTAATTATCTTATTGAACTTAATAAAATTGTATTTAAATCAAATTAAATATTACTATATTATGAAGCATTTTGAAATAAAATTAATTATACAAATAAAGCATAGGAATGATTATAATAACAAATTGTATAAGAGGGTTTAAAACCTGATTTGTGGATTTTAGAGATTACCTGTGATGAAAGGGGAGGAAATGAATGTGTTTATCTACTGTTCAATTCTCCTCTACCTCCTCCACATCCAGTTTTGGAAGAATTTTCCCAGTGTGACTTTTCTAGATAAACATTCTGAGTCTTTTATAGCTGAGAAATTTTGTTTGTTTGTTTGTTTACCCTCATGCTTAATTACTGATTTTACCAGAACTTTAGGTTCAGATTTTCTTCCCTAGTCATGCTAATAAGGTAATTTAAGGTCAGTTTGATATTTTTCAAGAATTTGCTCCAATTCACTTTTTTTTTATCTTTACCACTGGTGGTGTAATTAAAGGAAAAAAACTTAAAAAAATGATTTGCCTTGGAACTCCTGGTGTGGCTCAGTGTAACGAACTGCCTAGTATCCATGAGGACTCGGGTTTGATCTCTGACCTCACTCGGTGGGTTAAGGATCCGGCATTGCCATAAGCTGTGGTGTAGGTTGCAGATGGAGGGAGCTCAGATCCTGTGTTGCTGTGGCTGTTGTGTAGGCCGACAGCTATGGCTCCAATAGACCCCTAGCCTGGGATCTTCCATATGCTGCAGGTGTGACACCCTAAAAAGACATGCACACAAAAAGATTAGCCTTAATAACTGAGTAGCATAAAATGTAAAAGTTCTGGCAAATTTTTCTTTCCTGTTCTAGTTACCAAAAACCTTTGTGTATTTATTCATAAGAAGACACACTCAAATGTTTTTTAATTGTCTATTTCAGTTGAAGTACACAGTTGAAGTCCTCTCATCAGATATCCTGAAAAGGAAAATCATTAAACCTATCATGCAAATTAAATTTCTTTAACTGAAACTTATAAGCCTACACCCATTCACCAGTGAGACCAAGGCATTTTTTTAGGTTAGAGTCATCATCAGTTTTGTTTGTTTGTTTTGCATAAACCACACCCCCGTTCATCCTTTAGGCTTTCTTCTATATATTTCTTTTAAGTGGAAGCAAGATGAGGAAATTTGTGAAGCAAATTTAAATTCAAAAATTTACATTTTTCTTCTAAAAATAATCAGCTTTCCTGTCCACACTTCAGTCATCAGCAATTTCTTATCAGCTTGACTTTATTGTCTTTTCTAACATCAACTTATTTTTCACAGAAATAGTAACTTTGATTCACATGATGTTTTGTTAAGTAATCTAACACAAATGGCACAAACTGGTTTAAATACATTTGGGGTTTAAATTCCTAACCCCATCTCCACGAATTTAAACCATCCAGCAATGGTTTTGAGAATAGAAATTTTTTTTTAATGTTTCAAAATCACTTCTCAGGCTTTGCATAGGCATATATTCCTGTCTTTACATGTACCAGTGCACAAATAGTCAACAATGGATTGATTTTATACTACTATCACTTATTTCCAACCAGATATTGCACCAGTAATGAAAATATTGAACTCTATGTAATGTATCAATAATTAACCTGCTACATTTTTTGAACACTGCCCATAAATATGTATAATATCAATTTGTGATCACTGTTTACAAATTAAAGGGTTTTTAATATGGTGAAGGTTTTTAATATGGTGAGAGGAACATTAAAGATACAGTTATGTCTCATAAAGTAGGTCTTTAGTTTCTCCTCTGTACATGTTCTATTTTGACTATTCATGATTGATCTTAGTAAGAATAACCTACTAGGGACTCCCCACAATGCAATCCTTGTATCCATATCAACTGAACATGTGCACTCATTTAACTTCATTAATCTGTAGGCTCATAACCCTGCATGTACCATGTACCTCCTGGGTGTTAGCACTGTTCTTAAGCTATTTTAGATAATCCAGACATCATAGGGATTATCCCATCTTTCTCTTTGCCCTTATCTCCATCCTCATTGACTTCAGTGCCTTTTTTTTTTTTATGGCTGTATCCACGCTATATGGAAGTTCCCAGGCTAAGGGTCAAATTGGAGCTGCAGCTGCTGGCCTATGCCACAGCCACAGCCATAGCAACACGGGATCCAAGACGCATCTGCAACCTACACCACAGCTCAGGGCAACACCAGATCCTCAACCCACTGTGCAAGGCCAGGGATCAAACCTGCATCTTCATGGACACTAGTCGGGTTCTTAACCAGCTCAGTCACAAAAGGAACTCCTTCAGTGCCTTCTTTTTGGGAAGAAACTGACTTGAAAAAGGCAACTGAGGCTATTCTGGAAGCAAGGAGAAAGAAGTGCCCGTTGGGTTGCCTCAAAGAGGAAAGTCTAGGGAGTCCGCTGCTCTGAGGAAAAAAGACAGATGCACCCCTGTGTTCACTGCAGGACTATTCACAACAGCCAAGACATGTAAATGTCCATTGACAGAGGAGACGATTAAGAAGATGTAGTATATACACACAATGGAATACTACTCAGCCATAAAAAAGAACAAAATAATGCCATTTGCAGCAACAAGGATGGAAGTAGAGCCTCTCATACTAAGTGAAGTAAGTCATAAAGAGAAAGACAAATACCATATAATATATGGTATTATATTAGATTCTATTATATGTAGAATCTAAAATATGGCACAAATGAACCTATCTAAAGAACAGAAACAAACTCATGGACATAGAGAACAGACTTGCGGTTGCCAAGGGGGAGGAGGAGGTAGGGGGGTGGACTGGGAGTTTGGGGTTGGTGGATGCAAACTATTACATTTATAATGGATAAGAGGAGGTGGTCATAGCCCGCTACCACTAGGGGGGGTCCCTGAATATGCACCACCTGTGGCTCCAATCACCTCAGAGGAGGGCATTGCAATGGAATGCTACCTGTTGTTCTCACCCCCCTGGGAACTCACACATCCTGCGGCTGCCACAGCCAAATATATTGGACACCTTGTAAATCTGCCTAGGCTCATTACCACTTCCCAGGCCCTACAACTATCGTAGCCTGTGCCACCTTCCTGCATGTCCTTGTTGTTGTTAAGAGTCCAGCAACCAGGCACTGACTACTAGCCCTACCCGTTGCCTCCTTTCCCTTGAAACATACTCAGCACCCTGAGGATAACAGCCTTCTCACACCAAAGAAAGAGAGAGCAAATATTCAAACTCCCATGTCAAAAATAAATAGTAACCCACCACAAAATACAAAGGAATCCTCTTGCACAGAAATTGTCCTCTAAGACTATAGTTTGGCTTCCCTAAACTCACAGAAAAAGAAAAATATAGGCAAGATGAAGAAGCTCAGGAACCATTCCCAGTTAAAAGAACAGGAGAATTCACCTAAAGCAACAAACAATAAAACAAACCTCCGCAGTCTGACAGACACTGAGTTCAAAAGGGAAGTGGTGAAAACACTGAGGGAATTAAGAATGCTCATCAAGGAATTGAGAGCAGATATGAACGGTAGTGTAGATTCCTTTAGAAAGGAATTAGAAAATATACGGAGGAACATAGAAAAATTAGAAAATTCATTTGCAGAGATGCAAACTGAGCTAATGACACTAAAGAGCAGAAAGAATAATATAGAGGAATGAACTAGTGATTTGGAAGGTAGAATAATGGAAATCACACAATCAGGACAGCAGACAGAAAACCAAACGAAAAAACACTAAAGCAATATAAGAAATCTATGGGATAATATGAAGTAGGCCAGTGTACACATAATAGGAATCCCAGAAGGAGAAGAAAAAGGGGGGGATTGAAATATATTCGAAGAAATTATGGCTGAAAACATTCCAAATCTAAAGGGAATTGATATCAAGATACAGGAAGCACAGAGGGCCCCAAACAAGCTGAACCTTAAATAGGACCACATCAAGACATATTACAATAAAAATGGCAAAAGTTAAAGATAAAGAGAAGATTCTAAAGGAATTATAAGGGAACCCCCATAAGACTGTCAGCTGATTTCTCTACAGAAACACTACAGGCCAGAAGGGAGTGGCAAGATATATTTAAAGTTCTGAAAGGAAAAAATTTGCAACCTAGAATACTCTATCCAGCAAGAATATCATTTAAAATAGAAGCAAAAATAAAGAATTTCTCCAACAAACAAAAGTTAAGAGAGTACAGCAAAACCAAACCCATCCTAAAAGAAATAGGATTAAAAAAAAAGGCAAGAAGAAATAGGATGGAGGAAATTGCAATTGGAAACCAATCACTTAAATAAGCTAGCATACAGATCTAAAATGGGGGGGAAAACTACTGTAAAAGCAATAATAAACACAAGGAACAGCAAAAAGACAACCATGAAAATGTTAAAAAAAAAAAAGACTTCAATATCATAGAATGTGGGGAAGGAAAGTAAGAAAGTATACATTTTTTTATTATTTTAATAATGTGTTTGAGCCTATATGACTATCAGGCTAAAGTAAGCAGATACAGGAAGGTGTTTTAAAAAACAGGGCAATCACAAATAAAAAAACAAACATTACACTCACAAAAACTGAAAAGAAAAGTACTCAAGCATAAAATAAATGGAAATCATCCAGCCAAAAAAGAAAGGAGAAACAAAGAATCAACTGGAAAACAAGTTTTAAATGGCAATAAATACATATCTATCAATAATTACCTTAAATGTCGATGAACTGAATGCTCCAATCAAAAGACACAGAGTGACAGATTGGATTAAAAAAGCAAAAACTTACAATCTACTGTCTACAAGAAACCCACCTTAGGGCAAATGACACATATACATCGAAAGTGAGGATATGGGAAAAGATATTTTATGCCAATGGACAAGACAGGAAAGCAGAAGTTGCAATACTCATATCAGACAAATAGACTTTAAGATGGTCCTAAAGAAGGAAAATATTTAATTTTTAAATATTTAAAAGGATCCATTCAAGAAGAGGATATTACAATTGTCAATATATATACCCCTAATATAAGAGCACATGGATACGTACAACAAATACTAACAAACATAAAAGGAGACATTGATGGGAATAAATCATAGAAGGAGATTTTAACACCCCACTCAGATCAATGGACAGATCCTCTAGACAAAAAAACAGTAAGGCAACAGAGATCCTAAATGACACAGTAGAAAAATTAGACTTAATCAACATTTTCAGGACATTACATCCGAAAAAAAAGAATATACATTCTTCTCAAGTGCAAATGGAACATTCTCAAGGATCGATCACACACTGGGGCACAAAGCTAACCTCAGCAAATTTAAGAGTATAGGAACTGTTTCATGTACTTTCTCTGACCACAGTGGCATGAAACTAGAAATCAACCAATACGTCGATGAGGAAATCAAGAAGGAAATTAAAAAATACCTTGAGACAAATGATAATGAAGACACAACCACTCAAAATCTATTGGGATGCTGCAAAAGCAGTGCTCAGAGGGAAATTCATAGCGATACAGGCCTTCCTCAAAAAAGAAGAAAAATCTCAAATCAACAACTTAACCCACCACCTAAATGGATTAGAAAGAGAAGAATAAACAAAACCTCAAGTCAGCAAAAGGAAGGAAATCATAAAGATCAGAGAGGAAATCAATAAAATAGATACTCAAAAAACAATAGAAAAAATCAATAAAGTCAAGAGCTGGTTCTTTGAAAAGGTAAACAAAATTCACAAACCTCTGTCTATACTCACCAAAAGAGTAGAGAAATAAAAAACCAGATAAACAAAATACGAAATAAAAAAGGAGAAATCACAGCAGATATTGCAGAAATACAAAAAAAAAAATAAGAGAATACTGTAAACAATTGCATGCCAACAAATTTGACGACCTAGAAAAAATGGACAACTTTCTAGAGACTTGCAGCCTGACAAAACTGAATCAAGAAGAAATAGATCAACTGAACAGACCCATCACTAGAAATGAAATTGAATGTCATAAAAACACTCCCTACAAATAAAAGTCCAGGACCAAATGGCTTCACAGGCGAATTCTACCAAACATACAAAGAGGAATGTATACCCATCTTCCTTAAACTTTTCCAAAAGGTTTAAGAGAAAGGACCACTCCCAAAGACTTTCTATAATGCCATCATCACCCTAATTCCAAAACCAGACAAAGGTGCCACCAAAAAGGAAAACTATAGGCCAATATCTTTGATGAACATAGATGCAAAAATTCTGAACAAAATTTTAGCCAACCGAATCCAACAGGATATAAAAAAGATCATACTCCACGACCAAGTGGGAATCATTCCAGATTCACAAGGATGCTTCAACATACACAAATCAATCAATGTCATACACCACATTAACAAAAGAAAAGTCAAAAACCACATGATCGTCTCAATAGAAGCAGAAAAGCATTTGACCAAGCCCAACATTCATTCATGATAAAACTCTTACCAAGGTGGGTATAGAGGGAATATATCTTAACATGATCAAAGCCATTTATGACAGACCCACAGCAAATATAGCACTCAATGGAGAAAAGCTGAAAGCCTTCCCACTAAAATCTGGAACAAGGATGCCCACTCTCACCACTATTATTCAACATAGTATTGGAAGTCCTAGCCACAGCAATCAGACAAACAAAAGAAATAAAATGTATCCAAGTTGGAAGAGAAGTGGCAAAATTGTTACTGTATGCAGATGACATGATACTATATATAGAAAGCCCTAAGGACTAAATCCAAAAATTCCTTGAACTGATCAACAAATTCAGCAAAGTAGCAGGATATAAGATTCACATCAGAAATCAGTTGCATTTCTGTATACTAACAATGAAATATTAGAAAAGGAATACAAAAATACGATACCTTTTAAAATTGCACCCCAGGAGTTCCCTTCATGGCTCAGTGGTTAATGAATCCGACTAAGAACCAGGAGATTATGGGTTCGATCCCTGGCCTTGCTCAGTGGGTTAAGGATCCGGCATTGCTGTGAGCTGTGGTGAAGGTTGCAGACACTGCTCGGATCCCACTTTGCTGTGGCTGTGGCGAACGCCAGCAGCTACAGCTCCTGTTAGACCCCTAGCCTGGGAACCTCCATATGCCACGGGTGTGGCTCTACATAAAAGGCAAAAAGACAAATAAAATAAAATAAAAATAAAATAAAATAAAATAAAATTGCACCCCAAAGGGGAGTTCCCATTGTGGCACAGTGGAAATGAATCCATGAGGTTGTAGGTTCGATCCCTGGCCTTTCTCAGTGGGTTAAGGATCTGGCGTTGCCGTGAGCTGTGGTGTAGGTTGCAGATGCGGCTCAGATCCCACATTTCTGTGGCTGTGGCATAGGCCAGCAGCTACAGCTCCAATTAGATACCTAGCCTGGGAACCTCCATATGCCATAGGTGAGGCCTTAAAAATGACAAAAGACAAAAATAAATAAATAAAAATAAAATTGAACCCCCAAAAATCAAATACCTGGGAATAAACCTGACCCAGGAGGTGAAAGACATATGCTGAGAATGATAAAACATTCATCAAGGAAACTAAAGAGGATTCAAAGAAATGGAAAGATATTCCGTGCTCCTGGGTTGGAAAAATTAATATTGTGCAAATGGCCATACTCTCCAAAGCAATCTACAGATTCAATGCCATCCCTATCAAATTACCAGTAACATTTTTCACAGAACTACAACAAACAATCCAAAAATATATGGAACCACAAAAGACCCAGAATTGCCAAAGCAATCCTGAGGAACAAAAACCAAGCAGGAGGCATAACTCTCCCAGACTTCAGGCAATATTACAAAGCCACAGTAATCAAGACAGTGTGATACTGGTATCAAAACAGACTGATGACCAATGGAACAGAACAGAGAAACCAGAAATAAACCCAGATAGCTATGGTCAATTAATCTTTGACAAAGGAGGCAAGGATATAAAATGGGAAAAAGACAGTTTTTTCAGCAAGTGTTTCTGGGAAAACTGGACAGCTGCATGTAAATCAGTGAAACTAGGACACACCCTCACACCATGCAGAAAAATAAACTCAAAATGGCTTAAAGACTTAAATGTAAGACAAGACACTATCTAACTCCTAGAAGAAAACATAAGCAAAACATTCTCTGACATCAACCTTACAAATGTTTTCTCAGGTCAGTCTCCCATGGCAACAGAAATAAAAGCAAAAATAAACCAATGGGACCTAATCAAACTGACAAGATTTTGTACAGCAAAGGAAACCATTTAAAAAACAAAAAGCAACTTACGGAATGGGAGAAAATAGTTTCAAATGGTGCAACTGACAAGGGCTTAATCTCTAAAATATACAAACAACGTATGCAACTCAACAGCAAAAAAGCTAACAGCACAACTGAAAAATGGGCAAAAGGCCAGAATAGACATTTCTCCAAAGAAGATATACAGATGGCCAACAAGCACATGAAAAAATGTTCAACCTCACTGACTATTAGAGAAATGCAAGTCAAAATTACCACGAGATACCACCTCACACCTGTCAGAATGGCCGTGATTAGTAAGTCCACAAATAACAAATGCTGGAGAGGGTGTAGAGAAAAGGGAACTCTCCTACACTGTTAGTGGAAATGTAAATCAGTACAACTACTATGGAAAACAGTATGGGGGTACCTTAGAAAACTATACATAGAACTACCATATGACCCAGCAATTCCACTAATGGGCATATATCCCATTATATATGCCCATTAGCAGATCCACATGGATCCACATGTTCATTGCAGCACAATTCACAATAGTCAAGACATGGAAAAAACATAAATGTCTATTGACAGATGAATGGATTTACAAGAGTGTATACCTACACAGTGGAATACTACTCAGCCATAAAAAAGAACAAAATAATGCCATTTGCAGCAACATGGATGGAACTAAAGACTCTCATACTAAGTGCAGTAAGTCAGAAAGAGAAAGATAAATACCATATGATATCACTTATATCTGGAATCTCATATATGGCCTAGATGAAACTTTCCACAGAAAAGAAAATCATGGAAAAGAGACATGTGGTTGACAAGGCGGGGGGTGGGGACGGGGAGTGGGATGGATTGGGAATTTGGGGTTAATAGATGCAAACTATTGCCTTTGGAATGGATAAATAATGACATCCTGCTGTATAGCACTGGGAACTATAACTAGTCACTTATGATGGAGCATGATAATGTGAGAAAAAAGAATGTATACCTGTATGTGTAACTGGGTCACTTTGCTGTACAGTAGAAAATTGACAGAACACTGTAAACTAGCTATAATAGAAAAAATAAAAATCATTATAAAAAATAAAAAAAAAATAGAATGGATCAGCAATGAGGTCCTGCTATATAGCACTGGGAACTATACCCAATCACTTGTGACAGAGAATGATGGAAGGTAATATGAGAAAAATAATGTATATGTATGTATAACTAGGTCGCTTTGCTGTACAGTAGAATTTGACAGGACATTGTCAATTGACTACAGCAAAAAATTTAAAAAAAAAGAAAAGAAAAGAAAAGGAATGTGATCCAGGGAGATCTGAGCTCAGAATATTCGAGAGACAGGAAGCGCGAAGTCCCCAACCAGAGAGGCTTGACAAGTATCAGAAGCAGAAGGAAGGCAGGTGGCTGGGTATCAGTGAGCAGAGGTGATGGTGGAGACCCAGGGAGGCTTTCTAGACCAAGATTCCACACAGAAAATGGCAACTAAACCCCTAGAACAGCCACTCAATGACACAAACACACATGTATCCTGCAATATTTAAATAATACCACTAAAATTGTTTTTAAAAAATTTAAAAACCTAAGCTACCACTTTTCTAAATATTAAGGTTATTGATGTTATTAATTTACTATATATAAGATCTTGAGACATTTTAAGAAAATGAAATTTTCATCAAGAAAGAAAACTCACAGATATTTCTAGAAACTTCTCCCTTCTCCCACCTCATCTCTCTCTCTCTTTTTTTAATGACATTTGGGAAGATTTGTTATTTTTCATAATATACGGTTTAGGTTTGAATTATTTTTCCTTAATTTCCATATTCCAAAAATTCACAATACTATTTATGCAATCATATCACTATGAATATGACTCCATGTCACATAAATAGTCATGTAACTTTTTATGTCGCCTCGTGCTTATGTAGGGGAGTTTTCAGAAACCCTATATTATGGTCTTATTTTAGGTCCTGCTCCCTTTCTGGGGCTGGTCCTGTAATATATGGATTGAAGCCTGCTCGTTTGATGCTTTTGTCAGCCTGAAACCTTGCCTTCCAGTGTGTATCAAACCATGCTCCACAATAAATCAACACATGTGTCTGCACAGCTATATATTCCTTCTGTGGCTTTAAATATTTTTATAATCACGGGTGTGCTATGGGACTCAGGGGACCCTTTAAAGCCAGCATTTGAAACAGCTGAATGGAGATTCAGAAAACTGGTGCGCTATGCAGCTAGATTGCAGAAAAACTTCTCCGAACCTTTGATGTGTGCAGGGGTATGATTTTCCTGGGAACTATGTTTAAGTCTATAATTATCAGTTTCTACGTTGAGCGAATCCTGTCTTTCATGGGATTGTAGGATGTAAGATGAAGGATTACCTGCCTTCTGCACATATCCTGGAAATACCAAGTAGATACCATCCACGTGAGACCTCAAACCAGCCCCGGCCTCAAAGAATTAGACCATATCCCACTTCATTTCTTCCCTTTATTCCCATGGAAGGGATGAACCCCTTCGATATTGTGGTTATTAATGCCTGGTTCAGGCAAATTAACTTTGGGAAAGTAGGGACTAGCTGCCAATAGACAGTACAGGTTCAGTGCTGGTCTCTGGGTCTTGAGGCAGCCAAATGCTGACTCAAAACAGGGGCTGGAAAGTCTGAAAGATCCATCGTGGGAGGGAACTGGTGGGAAACCTTGATGGTTGATATCTCCAAATGTACCTGTTAGATTTTAATAAGCCATTTTTTACTGGATAATATTGAGCCAGGCCTCCTGAGACACTTTATTTTTAACCACTATAGATTGTAGTTACATAACTTGTATGTATGATGATAATCAAAATAACAGTAGTTGCCAACATCATTGAGCATGACTGCAAGCATTTTATATTTTATGTGCTAAATCATTCGATATTTTATTTTATTTTATATTTATTTTGTTTTTTAGGCTGCACCTGCAGGATATGGAGGTTCCCAGGCTAAGGGTTGAATCAGAGCTGTAGCTGCCAGCCTGCACTACAGCTGCTGCAACGCAGGATCCGAGCCGTGTCTGTGACCTACACCACAGCTCATGGCAACGCCGGATCCTTAACCCACTGAGAGAGGCCAGGGATCAAACCTGCATCTTCATGAATGCCAGTCAGATTCCTTAACTGTTGAGCCACAATGGGAACTCCCATTCAGTATCTTAAAAGCACAAGTTCATCAGAAGAAATGTATTTCCAGGTTTTGAGTTCTGAAATAATTTGATTTTTTTTTCAGAGTTCCCGTCATGGCTCAGTGGTTAATGAATCCGACTAGGAACCATGAGGTTGCAGGTTCGATCCCTGGCCTTGCTCAGTGGGTTAAGGATCCGGCGTTGCCGTGAGCTGTGGTGTAGGTTGCAGACGCGGCTCGGATCCCGCGTTGCTGTGGCTGTGGCGAAGGCCGGCGGCTACAGCTCCTGTTAGACCCCTAGCCTGGGAACCTCCATATGCCGCGAGTGTGGCTCTAGATAAGGCAAAAAGATAAATAAATAAATAAATAAATAAATAAATAAATAAATAATTTGATTTTTTTTTTACTTCTAAAATTTTAACTTAATTTAATTTTTAATCTCACCTGTGGCATGTGGAAGTTCCCAGGCCAAGGATCAGCACACTCCACAGCCATAACCAGAGCCACAGCAGTGACAACACCAGATAGATTTTTTTTTTTTAATACAGCGTTTTTTGTTTTGGTAAACACAATCTGTACTCATTAAGGAAAGTTTGGAAAAAGCAGAAAAGTGGAAAAGAAAACGATCATCTGTATTTCCACCATTCAGAAAGATCATGATAGGACATTTTTGGTCATTCATTCCAATTTCTTGGTGGGCAAGTGTGGATATATTTGTTGTTTGAAGAATTATAATTTTAGAAGTTGGTGATCATTTCTGACAAAAGAGACATTTTAAAAGCCCATCTTTTGAATCTTCTCCTCACCGACTCCCATCCCTCCCCCGACCCACCACCCCCACCTGGCACTTGGACATGTACCAGTGTATTTCCGGTCCTGCTTCGGGGACTCAGCTGGGCCCCCCAAGTAGTTCCACATAACCTAAGAACATGCACCACTGTGGTGTGATTTCATTCTCAGGGGAAGCAGATCGTTATAGCTTCCCAGTTTTTCCCTGTGGAAAATCACTTTGTTGAGAAACATAAAATAATCAGCGAGGAACAAAGTGACACACAACACTCTAGCTGCACTGGTGTTTGAATTCAGGGTGTATACGGGAGAGCTTTACCATCAGTTTTACAGGGAGACTACATGTCACTTGGGCTGTGACATCATCTACTCCCCACAACCGCCCCCTGGATGCTTTCTGGGTGCCCATTTGGTGGGGTGAGTCTTGTTGTTCATGGACCGCTGGGGGGCTGGTCACCAAACTGCACAAGCAGGTAACACACCACAAGAAGGGAGTGGAGACACAGTCGTCCACTGCGGCTTTGCAAACGCCATCCTTAGTTCTGGAGGCCTCCACAATGGATCAGAACCTTTCCACAAGCTGCTTGTCAGCTCCCAGGATACTGGTTTCCAGAAGGCTGCTTCTGAGGGTCCGAGTGAGGGTATGAGCGGTACAACACTCATCAGAGCAGCTTTTCCAGATGTGCCACGCAAGGTACAGGAGGCTCTGGGAGGCTGTGATGGGGAACGCCAGCCCCGCCAGCTCCCCAGTGGACGCAAGGGGAGGACACATTCTTCCTTTTTCATCTCTATCAGTGCAGCCAGAGGAACTTCTCTCCTGGCCAGGTCTTTCTATACTTAGCCCTGGAAGCCAGATAAATGTGTAATCTTAACGGGCTCACCCATCATGAAGGGTTTGCATTGCTGAGTGGGGCTCTCACCACAGCCAGCCCAGACACCACCTTCTCAAGCCAGCACTCACCTGTGAGGCCTCTGGGGATTGAAAAGAAAGACCTGCTGCACTGGGTATTCTGTAGTTCTGTATGTGAGTGTTTTGTTTTGTTTTGTTTCAGTGATTGCAATCACAAATTCAGTTAATGTACAGAATAGGCTTTGAGAATAAATCCAGCCTCTCCTCCCCCCAAATGACTGGTTTTGTCTGCTTTTTTTGTTTGCTTTTAGGGCTGCAGCTATGGCATATGGAGGTTCCCAGGCTAGGGGTCTAACAGGAGCTGTAGCCGCAGGCCTGCATCACAGCCACCGCAACACCAGATCTGAGCTGAGTCTGTGACTTACACCACAGCTCAGGGTAACACAGGACCCTTAACCCACCAAGTGAGGCCAGGGATCGAACCCTCATCCTCATGGATACTAGCCAGGTTCGTTTCCGCTAAGCCACAACGGGAACTTCCCAAAATAACTAGTTTTGTTTTGTTTTTGTTCTTTGTTCCTCACAAGGCCAAAGACTTTATTGGGAAGGGGCAGCTGGGTGGAGAGCGGCAGGATCAGGGAAGCCAGGAGAACACTCTGCCACATGGCTCACAGTCTCAAGTTTTACGGGAATGTGGTTTGTCTCGGGGTTGTCTCTGGCCAGTCATCTTGCTCTGCCTTTACTTGGATTGGCTCAGGGTCCCTCCTGGTGGCCCTCTCACCTCTCAGCCAAGATGGGTCCCAAATAAATGTTTGAAATGCTGGAACCATCTTCAGATGCTGTCAGGCATTTCTCAGACCCTGGCCTTCTTCTACATACCTCCCTCGCTCCCCGCCTTCCCCCCATCACACGGGGACCCACACCGACCACTGGTTCTGGTGGTATATCAAACATCCCAGAGCCTTTCCCAGCCAGATCCCAGTTTCCCATGCGGCTGGCCTCTTTCGTTGCATTTTTGGCAGATTAAAAACAAAAGCTCTGACCAATAATAGTCCTAACACACCGTGCTTGGTTGACATCCTCCCTCGGGTTTGCAGGCACAGACACAACCGGCCGGCCGTATATCACTCAGCAGTGTTTTACTGATCTTCTGGAAATATGTCATCATTTAGGAGTAGTATATATCTTTCTAAAATCACTTAAGATTTATGTGGTGACTTGAATGCCTTTAGACCTATCTGCTTCACACTTTTGAACACCAAAGAAAGAGGAAAGATTGCTATTTTAAGGAATTTGGAGCAATGGTTATGAAGAGGCCAGAGACCAGAAAATGTCCTGAGTTTAGACACATTAAAAAAAAAAAAAAATGAGTGTGTATGGGTGGCTGGGTAACTTTGCTGTATGTCAGAAATTGAAGGAACATTGTAAATCAGCTATAATAAAAAAATTTTAAAGTAAAACAAAAATCAAAATCAGCATTGTAAATCCACTCTACGTCAATAAAATTAAATTTTAAAAAAAGGAAGAGGAGACTTGCTGGAAACAGTAGGAGTTCCTGAGGTGCTGAGGTCCCCGCCCTCCCAGCATCCTGCTCGCGGTGCATCCAGCTCCCCCATGTGACAAGCCACCGCGCAAATCTAGTTCTTACCTAGGTGCGTCTATGGTCATCACTCACGGCCTCGTCCTATCTTGAGATTCTAAAGGTTTAGACAAATGATAATTTCAGCTAACTCTCTTGCCAAGTCTGCTTTTTATTTTATATTATTTTTATTTTTGTCTCTTTGCCTTATCTAGGGCCGCACCCACGGCACATGGAGGTTCCCAGGCTAGGGGTCTAACAGGAGCTGTAGCCGCCGGCCTTCGCCACAGCCACAGCAACGCGGGATCCGAGCCGCGTCTGCGACCTACACCACAGCTCACGGCAACGCCGGGTCCTTAACCCACTGAGCAAGGCCAGGGATCGAACCCGCAACCTCATGTTTCCTAGTCGGATTCGTTAACCACTGCGCCACGATGTGAACTCCAAGGCTGCTTTTTGAATTAGGTAGAAAAACACAGAACTGTGGAAGGATTTGCCCCCGGATGGATAGATCTTCAGAGTATGTGAAAGAGATATGCAGAGAGATTTCACCAACAGACAAGTCAGGAATAACCTCTCTGAAAGCTTGAGTAGCCTCCTTAAAAACGCCCCTGGTATAAGAGCTCTGTCATTGGTGGTGCTGCCACCATCCCCCAGGAGTCCCCAACCAGAATAGTTTCCATGGAGTCCCAGCAGAACGCTCATCAAAATCAACGGACCACTTCCTATGGTCCAGGGATCGAATCCGCAACCTCATGTTTCTGCTCATCTCAGCACCCAAGGCAAGGTGTCTCCTTATGATGTGAGAGGGATAAAGGATAAAGGACTGTTTCTCCATTTCTCTCCTGCCCTCACTGGGGCCAGGGACCCACAAGGGTCAAAATGTTTGCACATGGTGAGGTTGTTGTCAGCACGTTTACACCAGATCAACGCTAACCACCCTTGGAACTGGATGGAAAGAACTAGCCTCATCAGCTCGAACCAAAGAGGCTAAGCAGCCTCTAAATTGATGAAGATCATCATTCCAGGGGACGTTCCCCCAAAGAAAAGCAAAACCCATGCATCAACATCATCAGAGAGAGCTGACCACGAGTGTTTTATCCTGGGTGAGGGGCTGGACTTTCATTTGAGCCCAGTGTCTTGTTTTCCTGGGGAGGTAAATATTAGCTTAGATCAACAGGGACAGACAAAGGTGATGCTGAAGGCGAACTAAGTGTGTGGTGCATTTTTCCTGATAACTCAGCACAAACACCAACTTAAAGGAAAATATGCTTAGCGTCCTCTAGACCTCTAGAGTGCCAGGGAGCAGTTTTTAACTTCATCTGCTCCATGTCTGCATCCTATATCTGCATGTGTTTGCTTCCCTCTGAAGGGCAAGGGAGATGGCTAGATTTCTGCAGACAGGCATTCGCATGCCAAAATCGTGAGCCAAGATCTAATCTCCCAAAAAGGCGAACTCTAGAGTTACTCTCTAAGTTGGGGAACCTTCCAGGGACTCTGCACTAGTCAGCTCAGACCACTGGGCTGATGGCCTCCAGCCATGAGCTTTTGCCTCCACGACAACTGGGGGGCTCCGTTTGGAAACTGTGGACAAGGAGGGGATTTCTTCATGTCCCCTCCTCTCTCTCTAACGCTGCCATGTGCCCACGACGTGCCCACCACGTGCCTCTCTTTGGGAACATCCAAGGGGGCGCCTAGGATGAGCACATCGTTTTTGATTCTAACACATTTAAAGGGGCTCCGCATGAGAGGAGGCTATACAGCTTCTCTGGGTACCTGCCGTCAGGATGGACTCAGTCTTGGGAAGACAGTGCCTCGAGTTCTCCTGTTTCCCCAAACTCCCCCCAGCCATCATGTTGAGCACGGCTCGTAGTGGGGATCCTGACCCTGATGGGCATGTCCAGGGCTCCACCTTTGATTCTCTCTCTCTGCGTCTCCTACATCTTTGAAAGCATCTCCACGTTGCTGACTCCAAATTTCTATCTTCAGCCTGAAAGCCTGCCCTGAGCTCCAGGCTTACAACTCCAACCATCGCCTTAGTAGCTCCACTTGCTTGTCTAATAGGAGTCTCAAATTTAAGACTCCTTAAAGTCAGTCCAGATTGGGCTCCCAACACCCCCACCCTGCTCTGAGTGCCCCCTCCTGCAGTTCACGGCAATGCCACTCCTCCAGTGACCCAGATCCAACACGCTGCTGCCACCTGAGCTCCTCTCTTTAGCTCCCAGCACAACATGGGATCAGCCAGTAAATCTTGTTTGTTCTTCCTTATAGATATGCTCAGAGTCTGCCCATTTCTTCCACGGCACCCATCCTGCTCCAAGCCACCAGCATCTCAGCCTGGATCATTGTGGTGGCTCCCTGGCCTTCTTCCCGCTTCCTGCCATGAGCTCTTCTTATTTACTCCCAGCAGTACCCAGAATGAGCCTATCCTAAGACAGGTCATGTCAGTCTTCGGCTCAGAAATCCCTGACAGCTTCCTCTTCTCATTCAAAGTAATGCCAAGGGCCTCCTGCAACCCACGTCAGTGCGTTGTGAGCGCACCGTTCTCGCTCACCTCCGCCTTTCTCACGCCCACATCCTCGCTGTCTTATCAGCACATCAGGCAGGCTTCTGCGTGGGTCCTGGGCCCTGGCACTTCCCCCTGGAGACCTTCTCTCCCAGAAAGCCTTCCTCTTCACCTTCACATTTCAAGGCACTGCTCTGAAATGTCACCTCCTGCCTTGGCAAATCTTCCCTTTTCCCCCTGGTACCTCTCACTGTCTAACATGGGCTTGACTTGACTTTTTTCCACTTATTGTTTGACTCTCATTAAATATAGGTTCCATGAGGGTGAGACATTTCTCTGACTTCTTCCCTGCCGAATCCTGGAACTTAGAGCCCATAACTAGGTACACAATAAATGTGCACGGAGCAAATACATCTCGCATTGTGCCTTCATATGACCTAGAGCCAGAATAGCCATCTGAGGAAGGGGGAGGCGAGCCCAAAGGGCTGGAACGTTTCATCAGTGACCATCTCTGAAACATCTTCAATTCAAACTGTTCTTATTCAGTACGGGTGTGTTATGTGCCAGCTCCTCCACGTACTTGTTCCTTATCAGAAGAACGACTTTACACACTTGAGACTAATACCCCTTCTCATCTGCTGTGGGGAGAGAAGTGAGGTGGTTACACATCAACAAGTAAAGCAGAGGAAAGATGGAGAAGAATTTATCATTTATGAGGTGACATCTGTGCACAGTTTTTTTAGCATGTAGATATTTTAGGGATGACTTAGAGCAAATTCTGGTTTATTTCAAGGCGCTTCAACATCCGTTAATTCACAAATCCACACTGGTCCCCCTGTCTTCCTCTATTAATGTCAGGTAATCCTTGAAGTTGTGTGACTGGTACAGAAGCCAAAGCTAATGTGAATTAGCAGAGAAGAGCAGAGTCTTAGGACTGAGTCGTGGGAAAGTCGGGTTAATGAGGTGGTTAAGAAAGGACCCACAAGAAAAAAAGAATGCGGTATTCTCAAAAAGCATGAGAAGAATTCTGAAAGGCAAAGTGATCTCTAAGCAGAAGTGAGATCTGGTTGAGAATGAAAAGGTTGTGTTAAAGCAACCGGTTCAGGAATTCCCTTTGTGGAACAGCGGTTAACGAACCTGACTGGCATCCATGAGGACATAGGTTCAGATCCTGGCATCGCTCAGTGGGTTAAGGATCTGACATTGTTGTGAGCTGTGGTGTTTGTAGCAGACGTAGCTCAGGTCCCGCATTGCTGTGGCTGTGGTGTAGGCCTGCAGCTGCAGCTCCGATTTGACCCCTAGCCTGGGAACCTCCATATGCCGTGGGAGCAGCCCTAAAAACAGAGAAAGACAAAAAAAAAAAAAAACACGCAACCAGTTCAGAACAGTGAGAACTTAGAGGCTACCGGCTTTGGCACTGGAGGAGCTCAAATTAAATTATTTTAATTATGCATTTATATACTAAGGATGACTGTAATCTTTTATTTTGATATGTATGTAAACTTAGAGAATTTGCAAAATTATACAAGGAAATAATACAAGGAAATATCATATATTATTTACCCAGACTTGCCAGTTTATGTTTTACTACATTTGCTTTATCATCCAAGACAGAAAGAGAGAAAGAGAGAATGACAGAGAGAGAAACAGAGCGGATGGAAAGGGAAAGAGATGAATACTTTTTCTGAGCTATTTGAGAGTGATTTGTTAACATCGGCTTTCTTTATCCCTAAATACTTGAATATAAATTCACTAAGAACAAGGACTTTTTCTTCCATGAATGTAGAACAATTATCAAAATCAGAAAATTGAAGCAATACTACTATCTAATCTACCATCTATGTTTAAACTGTGTAAAGTAGCCCTAGGGTGTCCTTTAAATGCCCCACCCCCTCCCAGGAACCAGTCCAGGATCCCATTGATGCATTTAGTTGTCATGTCTACTTAGACTCCTTCCATTAGGAACTGTTGTTAAGCCTTTGTCTTTCTTCATCTCAATATTTTGAAGAATACAGAGCACTTTGTAAATGTTCCCTGAATTTGAGTTTGTTGATGTTCCCTTGTAATTGGATTCACGTTATATGTTTTTGGCAAGAATTCTACAGAAAGGTCATGCCCTTCTCATCACACTATATGAGGAGTTACATGGCACCATTCTGTCCCAATATTAGTGACGGTCCTTTGATCATCTGTATAAAATAAAATTCACCACATTTCTGAACTGTAAAGTTAGTTTTTCCATTTGTATTTAACTAGGCAATTTGTGGGCGATTAGTTGTGTGAAATATGAACCCTTGTTTCTCATCTTACTTTCACCTTTGTAGCATCTTACTTTGCTCTTTGTAGCATCTATTGCTGATTTTCTTGTTCCATTGCTGCTTTTTAATCCATCTATATTTTTTTTGATTTCAGACATTGCACTTTTCTATTCTAAAATTCCCATTTATTTTTAGTTTCTGTTTCTTAAGCTGAGATTCCTGATCTATTCACTTATTATAATTACATTTACCTTTAAGTCCTTGAACATGTTTATAAATGTTGTTTTAAAGTTATAGACCCACCAAATCCAACCTAGATCTTATCAATGTTAGTTTCTCTTGACTCTGAGCCAAATGTCCTGGGCTTTGTACATGTCTAGTAATTTTTTATTGGACTAGACATCATGGATGCCAGTTTTAGAGACTCTGGATTGTTATGTTCCTCAAAAACACACTGATTGTCGATCTAGAATTCAGTTAACTTGACTGAACTCAGATTCCAAACTATCCTCCTTAGAGTGTGCTGTGGTGGACACTTCTTAGTTCTAATCTTGCAGCTGTCTTTTTTTTTTCTGTAAACCTTGGCATCTCCCCCATGCACGTGCCATTCAGCGGTCAGCCAGGAAGACAGAGATGTTTATATATAGATCTGGGGACTACCCCTTCTGTGGCTCCTTGATTTCTTCCCTTTCTAGCTGCTGCCAGCCCCAGACTTCCCAAACCAGGAAGGGTACAAGTTTCTCCCTGAGTTCTAGCCATACTGCCCTACACAGGTCTGGGAGTATCCTCAGTTAAAATAAATAAATGTAACTAGTATCCAGTGAATTCCCCTCATTCCAGGGTTGGCTCTCCTCCAGTTTCTGCCTGCTCTCTGTCATTCTCCAGCGCCTTCAGAGTATTGATGGGGCCTTTTTGTTTGTGTGTGTGTGTCCAAACTTTAAATTCATTATCTGTGGGAGGGTTATTCTAAGGCATCACCATTATCAGAAACAGTTTCTCTAATCATTTTAAATCTAGAAAGTCATCTGATTTCTTAGACTGTCAGGCTTCTGATCAGCTATTTCCATGACACTGTAAACATTCCAGCTACATGTGTTACTCTCTCTGTGACACCGAATCTAGTCTACCCGTCTACTTACCTTACCACTGAACTTGAGTGAAACACCTGTGCATAGATTCTTACAGAGTATTTCCATCGGTTCAAGTTGAAGTTCTCTTTTTCAGCAAATGAGAAATCAAATAGGTATGCAAATCACATAATTGGAGTTATGCAAACTGAGGTACTATAGAAAATGAACATTTCCAAAGGAAATCTCTCTCTCTCCTCTCATCATATAATATATGCATATTCATGTATATGTTCGGATAATTTAGGAAACCAAAGTTTAGATAGTTGCAAGTTTATATGCCTAAGGAGAACATTAAAGCTTGTGTCATAACTTTAAAGTATACCCAAGGTACTTTTCCAAGTGTCTCCATTCTATTCTGTCAAAGCCACACAAATTTTAAAATAACAGTCTAAATACACACTGTCCTCTTTTCATTCTCTCCTCAAAGTGCTGTCCAAAACCTTTTTTTCAAGACAAATAGGCACTTGTATTTAAAGCATATTCCTACCATAGGTGCATTTTTGTACCATGTTCTCATTTTTGTCATGAGTAACCTGCACCCTGGGTCCATTTCATCCCCATGACATTGAGTCTTGAGATAAAATGCCATCTCCTACCCCAAAGCCAGCACCACTTATAGAGCTTCTCAACTGTTGTATGAATAATTCACCAAATGTTGGTGGGAAGGGAGTAGACTGATTAGTGGAGAAAACTCCGATGCTTCCCAAATCTGAAAAGAAGGGACAGAAGAAGCCTTAGGGTTGAACACAGACTGGATGAAACTGAGAAATGTTTGCCAGAAAGAATAAGAAATGCTTCTACAAAGAAACTGGAGTTCCATGAACACTCTGTTGCCACCCTGCAATTTATTGGCATCCTTAACTTGTAACTCTAACCTAACAATGTGTCATCTTTACTTTTCATGTTATTTATTTACAAGTGCATTTTCACTATCAACCCCTTCATTCATTAATCCTAATGTGGCCTTTTCCAATGTCTACTTACCATTTTAAATACTTACTATAATTTACAGGGCTTTCTTGAACACATCCAAGGTATATTATATGGGGCTAGCTTAATGGAAAGTCTTGTATACCAAAGCAGGAAAAAACACATTTAATTTATGGTGGCTTTGAATTTTGATCATAATTTACTTATGGAGACCTATTCATATGAAGCAATACCAATACAATTTTTCAGAAGCAATCAAAAAGTAGAACAATAAATGCTGATCTTATTAGGTTTTTTTACCGCTGAAATCACAAACATATTCTATTCCAGGTTTATGCAAATTATGCTTAACTGCCAAGAACTTAAGGTTTTTATAACTGCTCTTGAATTAATTCTATTATCTTACATTTTAGAAGCGTTTTAGCCATGAGCAATTCTCAAGTTTATGTGTTTCTCTTTCCTCCTTAAAAAATCTGTCAAAGGTTTACACCAGTTCAAGATTTGGAAACACTAAGAGAAACATTCATGGAAATTTTTAAATTGCTCAAAAAACTATACCCAAAGAAGAATGAGGTTTTGCAAATTTCTCACATGATCCTCCAAGTTCTAATCCATAGAACAGAGTCTCGCCTAAGAGAGGGGAAAATTCTGACAAGGGTTTTTGCAGAGTGATGGATGTATAAACACCCTTCATGGAAGCCTGGAAGTCCCTAGAAATACTTCTGATCTTTTTCCAACAGGATGAAATAAATCTTTTTTCAGGGCTTACCACAGTGAAGGAAGTTCATGCAATCAGTGATAGATACATACATTAAGAAGAAAAGATCCTTGATGCAATGGCCTTTGACTTGAAAAGAAGATGAAGAGTCCCCTCTGTGGTACAGCGGGTTAGGACCTGGTGTTATCTCTGAGGTGGTTCGGCTTTGACCCAGCACAGTGGACTAAGGATCCAGCATTGCTGAATCTATGTTCCCATACTATCGTGACCTGGTTTGCACATGGTCTCAGCTGTGGCTTGGATTCAATCCCTGGCCAGGGGAACTTCCACATGCTGAGGTGCAGCCAAAAAAGAAAGAAAAAGAAGAAGGAGAAGAGAAAAAGAAGAAGGAGAAGATAAAAAGAAGAAGAAGAAAAAAAAAGGTGTGATGAGACATCTAAGATTACAAATATTCAGTAGACATTGTGGCAAGTGTCTCCAGGGTGGCACTGAAGAGCAAAGGAGGGGTCTCTTCAGAGCCAGAAAAGGGAGGAGTTATGCCTGAGCTGGATTCAGGCAGGAGTCAGGTGTTCCAGGCGGAAGTATCATGTAAGAAAATTACACAGTAGGGAAAACCTTGAAAGGACAGTCCCCAGTGGACCAGAGGGAGGTGAAAAGGAGTGTATGATGTCTGCCAGGGCGCAAAGCAGATCTAGACCAGACCTATGGGGCATGGCCCTGGGTGCAAAATGTTTAAGGCAACCATGACGTGACTTAGGAACAGGCATCAGGGGACGCTGGAGATGCTGGTGGCTTGGCAGGGCGACTGTGGGGTGGCCACTGTGTTCCTGTGTCCAAGCTGGAGTGAGAGTCACAATTGGGGCAGAACAGTGGGCTTGGAAGGTGTAAGGAAGAAAGGATGCAGGGGCGCTGAGACGTTTGAACTAATGGGGGAGGGAAGGCGGGAGGGAGAGAGGTGCGTAAGAGCGACCAGAGGACCAGAAGACGGAAGATGCCATTAAGAGAAGCAGAGAAACCCTGAAAGGGTGGAGATGGAGCTCACAGGCACATGGCACGTCACCGGGGCAGGGGCTCTGTGACTCACCTGGGACAGCTGTCCACGTGGGCTGTGGAGAAATCACCAAGAGCTGGATGAGACTGAGCCAAAGATGGGGGCGGGGCAGTGAGAAGACCCCACAGGACAGTCAAGGGCAGCTTGGGAGCCACTAGGTAGGGTGGGCAGGAGCTAGAGAAGGGGACACGAGACCAAAGTAACCAAAGAGAGGTCCCAGGAACACTGTCGTGTACAGGGAGGGAGGCGCCAGGTGAAGGGGTGTTGGGTGCAGATTGCCAACGAGGAGGCTGTGGTCCACACAGGTCTGAGTGTTCTTGGGGCCTGAACAGATACTTGGGGGACTTATTGCTGTAAATCTGACAGCTAAACTCAGAAAACAGAGTCTGGTGTGAAGTCCAGAGCACCACTGTACAGAGGAGGAGGGAGAGGCTACTAGAAGGAAAAACCAAGAGCAGAAACAAGTATGAGCAAACCTACTGGTGAGGGGCCTGCCGGCCGGGGAGGAGCAAGCCGAGCCCCTGATCCCTTCCAGCTCAGGCGGCCGGCCCCCCGCCCTCCATAGCTCAGGTCCTGAAAGGACCATTTCTGGTTTCCTGCACAAACCCACTTAAAGTTCAGAAAAAGTCCCCGACGGCCAGTGTCTCCCTTTCCAGGGACTGCATGACTGTCCCTGCAGAAGCACCAAAGCAGCGGTGTACACAGCTCTGCACTGTGTATTCCTGGTCCATCGGAGGCAGGACACAGTCCATGTTTACTCCAGATTCCATGCAGGTTGAGACCATCAGCTCCCAAACTGGTAGAACTCCTTTGTGCATGGAAGCCAGCCCCCCCATTTTTGTTTTCTTTTTTGGCCACCCACAGCATATGGAGATCCTGGGCCAGGGATCGGATCTGAGCCACAGCTGCAGCCTAAGCCACAGCTGCAGTAACACCGGATCCTTAACCCACTGTGCTGGGCCCAGGATCGAGCCTGCGTCCCAGGGCTCCCAAGATGCCACTGATCCTATTGTACCACAGCAGGATCTTCCAAAAGTCCCCTTTCCTATGATAAATAAAAGAAAAGCTTTTCATTCCAAAAGAGAGGCAATAGCATCTCTTCTGTATTTTATGGGGATGAAAAATGAGAAGAGGAAGTTGGAAGCAAAAGCCCAGCCTTGAACATGGTCGCAATCCTCTCCACTCAAGCAGGTTAACAGAAAAACCTGGACTTGCTTCAAAAGAGCGGATTCTCCCAGCAGACAAGATCCAAAGAGAAGACAGGGCTTCTTTTAACCAAGAGTCTAATGAAAGGCCACTGATGATTAATCACCCATGGTTACTCGGCCCATAAATCGTGGGATCTTTCATTTTTGAGCCTCGTAATTGGTGTGGGAGGAGCCCACTGACATAAGGAGAGCATAGCATGACATCATAAAAATCAGGAAATGGCAGGTTTAAGCCCCCTGCATATGGTTAGGGCGCCATCCTAAGCACATCGAGGGCTGGAAGAATCAGCTTTAATTTCTGCTCCCTTTTGTGGAGGCGACATTTCTAACTTACCCACTTCCTGCCGGGTCATTAATGCTTCTGAGAAGAACCTGGAATCCGGACATCCAGACCTGGAACGAAGCGAGGAGGTGGCGGCGGGGGCGGATGCTCAGAAAGGTGGGAAGCCCTCAGACCTGCCTCAGAATCCGCTGTGCTTTCTATCATCTGGGACTTCCAGCCTCAGCCAAAGTTGTGTTGGCAGGTTCTTCTGGCTGGAAGACAAGCCTGGCCCGACACACTACAGGGTTTAAATTCTCGAGGAGAATCTTCGGCAGATGCGCTCAGTATGGTCAGGCAAATATTTCGGGACACTTCCTGATTGTTTGGAATTCAACATCTCTCAGTCTCCTGAATTCTAGGTCACCTTTCCTTTGGCCTTGAGCTGTACTGTTGGCCTTCATTCCTAAAGCTGTTTGGAATTAAAACCCAATCTTCCACTGCCTTTGCGGAGAGGACCCCGCTTAAAGTCCTCGAGGTGATTCTTCCAGAAACACTAACCTTTTCCAGGTAAAGAGCACTTAACATGTCACACCGAGAGTTCAAGTCCTGTCCCCTCATGTCGCTCCCCTTCCCCCCACATCCTGCCTGATTTGTAGGAGAGGAGACCTTGGCTGGAGGCACTGCCCAAGGTCGCAGGGAGGAGACATACCCACACCTGAGCTCCATCCCTTCCCAGCCACGAGGCACAAGTGTAGAAACAGGCAGAAAAGCCCTGCCACAGCTCTCAGCTCAAATAGCGCTTGGCAAAAACTCCCAGCTCTTTGGAAAACTAGAAAATCACATCCCTTATTTTTTTTTATTACTTTTGTCTATTTATTTATTTATTTACTTATTGCTCCTGGTTGTGACTTTTAAGTTGTTCTCCTGTTATCCAACCAAAAGATTTCACCGTGTTCCCATATTGTCGTAACCTGCTTTGCACACGGTCTTCATGAAAACATAAGATTTAGTTCACCCCCCCACCCCCCTCAGTGGAGAACACCGTTGTCCTTTCTCAGTGCTGATCACAATTGTCACAGGTGAGGCCACCTCCCCCCTGGGGCTGGTCTGTTCCCTTCTGCCAACCACATGCTTAGTAGCTGAGAGTCCGAGGACCTACGGGAAATTAAGGGCTAATTTTTAGTTAGTTTTATTATGTTCCTTAAACCACCAACTCTGGACAGAGACAGTCAAGAACTCCACGCGTCACCCCGCCTCTATGTGCTTCTTGGAGCTGCCACTCTGAGGACCTGCCAGTCCCTCCTTGCCCCTTTACTCGGGGGCTCACTCACCACCCACCGCCTGTCCCTGAGGTGATGCGACTGTGCCTTCTGGTGCTCTTCTTTTCTCTGGGGGAGGAGTCCCTTGTCCCAACTTGACGGGGAGCATGCTGAGGTCAAGGCCAGGTGGCTCATCTACCCTGGGCTACGGAGCTATTGACTGTTATTTAATGCACATGACCACTGTTCATTTCATATCTTATTAAGCACAGGTCCCTACCCTCTTTTCTCTGTGTGTGTTAATGAATGGCCTATGTCCTGGCTACAGACTCCGTATGTGGGCCTTCCATTTGCAGAGGCAGTGAGGGTGATCAGTAGCTTCTGGAAGGGAAGACTTATGACCAGTCATGCGTCAAGAAGTTTGAGATCCCAAGACAAAAACTCTGGAAAGTCCTCCTCTATCCTGTTAACTGTGAAGTAAGCAGGCTCTCCTCGGCCCTCCTGTTCCGCTTCACGCCCAGAGCTTCTGACGATGAAAGAGGACAGGGAGTCAGCAGGCAGCCATCAGGCCATCCCCTCCTTCTTCAGTCTTCCCTCCACTTCTTTTCTTTTCAGTGTTGTCAAAGAAAGGGCCTTAAAGAACTCTGGGCCCAAACGATGTCCTCAGAAGGCTTTAAAAGCTGGTTTTGTGCATTCTGTAGGTGACAGTTGTAAGTGGATTTGAAGACACCATAACACATCACAGATTTCACCATCAACATCCGAGTCAGTAAAAGCTGAGGTGGACCATGATGATTCAGGAATTAACCCTCCGTCAGTGGTCACTGGTTTAGTCCTCAGGCCTCACGCGAAGGTGGGGTTGGGGCCGGTGACTCAGGAAGAGTCGGTGGGGCATCAGCAGAGGCGGCGGTGATGTTCCTTCAGCATCTCTGTGCACCTGCTCCGTGCCGGGTACCACAGCAGGCAGGAGGAACAGGAAGATGGATGAGGCTGCTCCCCCCACCTCGGGGAACTCTCGGGTACACAGACTTTCCGTGTTTTTCTCCTTCTCATACTCTCCATTTCTTCTGTCTTTTTTCAGGTTTGAGGTTAACTTGCTGATGAAGAGATTTTCTCCCATCAGCAGCTTAGGAACCTATTAAGTGAATGATCAGGCGTGGGCAAAGTTTCAAAGGCAAGGGAGTTCATCTTCTGGGTCTTTCTGCTATTTTCATCAGCCACTTCTTACCCATGTGCTAAGCATTTCCATGCAGCCTCATCTATCTTTTCAATAAGAAAGCCAGTTGATAAACTAATTCACACTCAGGTGGGCTGTTAAACCACAGAATGCTGGCAGGAAAAACAACACTTAATAATAAATCATCGGATGCTAAATTTCAGTAACCAGTAGGAAAATGTTTGGAAGGTAAGGATAATTCCCATTACTTCATGGATCATACAGCAGAGACACCCATTATTAATGTGACTATCAAGCCCGTCCTCAGTGAGAAATTAGAAAGAATTCTTTCCCATCACAATCTAGGCAGTAGAATAGACTTTTTTTCTTTTGACCGACCTTCATTGGTTCTAGGATCATGTTTCTGATCAGATCTTCCATTTAACTTCTCACTCACTATTATGCTTCTGGGAGGTTTTATTTACTGAAAGTCTAGTGTCTCACATTTGTAGATAGTAATTGGGGTGCAATGAGTTTAAACATCTCCAAATGGACTTTGTGGATAAGGGTGGTGTCCAAAAGGACATCTCTTATGCACAAAGGGAGGAAATCCAGAGAAGCTGGCAATGGGTTCCAGTAACATGGATGACATGTTCCAGTAAGATGTTTGTCAGGCTGGCTGTGCAAATTTGTGTTATCTTTCACAGATATTTATCCCTCCTCTTCCTCAGTAAGAGATGCTACACTCCCACCCATTGCCACGTGACCCTGGCCTGATCGTGGCCGGCTTACCCCAGCCAGCAGAATGTGCTGTGATGCAGCATCTGAGCAAAATCTTTAACAAAAACCGGGTGGTTCGTCTCTTCTCTTTGCACCTCCCTTCTGCCACGAAAAGGGCCAGTCCACCCAGAATTCTGCTCCTTCAGCCTGGGCTCTGGAATGAGAAGACATGGTGTCATGATAGAGAGATATTTAAGAAATGCTTGTTGCTATAAACCACTGAGATGTGGAGGTTTTTTATTATTGCAGCACATCTGACTAATTCATTGTGAGGTGGTGCTGCTGGGATGAACAAATGCAGCATCCTAAGAAAGCAGGAGA
Organism: Catagonus wagneri; assembly: GCA_004024745.2. NCBI lineage: Eukaryota > Metazoa > Chordata > Mammalia > Artiodactyla > Tayassuidae > Catagonus > Catagonus wagneri. Next base: position 10,126,841 of record PVHT021183530.1, on the reverse strand, counting down.
TTCAGAGTAAATAGTCAGAAACCAGGGCTTAAATCCAGCCTTGAACCTGAAGTGATGGCATCATAACAAGTGGCCATGGTCTCATATTTTGTAACAAGGCAAAGAATAGTGTGTCTTCACTGGCAGACACCAGAGACCAGAGGATCTAAGCGGTTAAAATCCAAATGTGGCTGGGATTAACGTATGCACACAATATATATAAAATAGATAACCTATAAGGACCTACTGTATAGCACAGGGAACTCTACTCAAGGTGTTATAATAACCTATTGGGGAAAGAATCTGAAAAAGTGTGTGTGTATGTGTGTGTGTGTGTGTGTGTGTAACTGAATCACTGTGTTCTACTCCTATAACTAACAGGATATTGTAAATCAATGAGATCTCAATTTAAAACATAAGGTAGAATTGAAAAAAAATACAAATGTGCATGTGGTCAGAATGTGTGTACCTTCTTCTTTCACAGTAAGAACAAAGCAGCCTTGCCCAAGTCAAGGCTGAGAACCCCACCCACCATGTGAATACCCCAGGCTTTAGCAATGGCCTTGGCCGCAATGATTCAGACCAGTGAGGTGTGCGGGTTTGCATTCCCAGCACTGCATGACAGGGAGCATGGGGAAAACTTCTCCGATATACAGACATTCCTCCTTTCATCTTCACCCCTCTTTCATCTTCACGTCCAAGAATCCTCATTTTTGGACACAAAACTGAGAGTTAGAGGGTTAAGTGACTTGGCCAAGAACATGTCATCAATGAATAACCAACCCAAGATGGCCCCTGGTCTCTGGACTCTAGGGAAGTGCATCCCTCACTTAAATTGTGAACTAAAAAGAAAAATGTTAAAGTCCACGTAAGGCCACAGATTCTTCATGGTCACCCCAAATCCATGAGAGAAGTCTGGAACAAAATTGCAAACTTTTCTCAAACTCTGTTCAATCAGACTCTGGTCTCATGAGATGCCCTGTGCTGGAGGGAGGAGAAAGAAGTGGGAGGTGGGGGCTAGTGGGTGAAGGTGAGAGGAAGGAACTTTCCAGAAACACGGCATGAGTATATATCTCTTGGGAGTTCTTATATATAACAGCTTATTAGAGGCTCTGAGAAGTCACGCAGTAGAGAAAGATGGCAAACTATGCTGAACTCACTATTTCCAAGATATATTTCTGCTATATTCTACAGCTCTTTTTCTGTGTAATATCTACCCATCCCTTATAGAAGTACTGTCTACTGCAACACACTCTTTGGCAAACACTGTTCTAAGCCACTGTCGCACTTTCATGTCATATAGGTCTGAGGTCAATAAAATATAACCTTATCCAGACACTTTGGAAATACATATAATTTTTGTGCTATGGTTAACAGTTAATCCTTTTTCACAATGATAATAATTCCTTTACTCTGTACAGGATTTAGAAAGATACAGGCACTAGGCAGAGAGGATAATAAGTACACTGAGACACTTCTAAATTTTTAGAGATGTTAATGGCCCTCTCAACTGGAAGAAGATTTATTCTCCACTCCTGGTAAGGATACGCTCATCACAAAACTCCTCGGTACTGAATGCTAACCCATTTCACCACTGAAGTCAACTGCCCAATGCCAGTTAATTGAATAGGCCGTATGTTGTTTGTCTAACTTGTATTTAGACAAGTTAGACAAATATACATATTTGTGAGTTTTGACAAATATATATATTTTACATTTATATATAATATATAATATGTGTTATATATAGTTATACAATATATATAAATATTATATTTTATATATTTATGTTATATATAAATGTATGTATTTATGTTATATATCATGCATATAAATATATATATAGCTTCTGCCTGTATGTGTAAGAATAAGATAAATTGTGACTGTGTGGGCCAAGATAAGAAAAAAATTCCCATTTTAGTCCTGACATTGGCACCGCTAAGGAAATGTTGTCACTGATTAAGTATCTTGATGATTTTATTGGCTACTTAATTTTGAAGTGTCCATGGATAAATGTTGTGACATGGGTTTACTTGGTTAATCAGAAAAGACACCTGATTGTTATGGAGAAGCGTCCATGACTGAATGGCTAAAGGGTCTCTTTACAACTGCAACAAATTTTCACTCTGCATTGCTGAGAGAAACAGAAAGCCTTTCTCTTGGAGTCACGTGCTTCATAGAACAGCTTCCATTTGAATAACAGATATAAACATGGAAAGTTGAAAATAGTCCTAGCCAGTAGTTAACAAATTAACTACGCCAAAAACCTACCCCTAAAATGAAGATTTCTTCACTGATTAAGGCCATTTACTGATAAGAATTTGGTCTTTTATCTCTCTTGTATCCTGGAACTTTACAGGTTAATCTTGATTCTCAAGGTGTGAGAACTTAAACCAATCAAGGATTATCTTTGAGAACAGAGGTCAACCCAGCCCAGCTGCCAGTTCACTGTTTTCTGTTGAAATGGGCTCCAGTCAGTGCTATTCTCCCCATTTTTTTCCGGGGCCAGGTTTAGAGGAAAAGAGGGCGGAAGTAATCAGATCTCCTTGGAGCCAGATCCCTGCCTGCCACCTTCTCGCTGCTAGGCCTCCAGCAAAGTGGCTTCCACAAAGCTCTTTGCTTGTGCTGCGTTGGACATCCTGCCAGCCTCATAGAATCATTGGGAAGATGAGGGGACGTGGATCGTGGTGGTGCCCAGCATAATCTCAGCCAGAGCCGGCTCCTGCGGGGCGTCCTCATCCTCAGTAAAAGCTTTCACTGATTTTATCCCAATTAAACCCATGTTTATCTTCAACTCTATTGCCAACATTTGCTCTCATTCCATGTGAATCAGTAAAGCCTTTTTTTTTTAACTCTTGAGGTCAAGAAAGAACAGCGTTTTCCTCCATGCTTGTCCAGAACACTAATGCCACCAAAGATTTTCACGAAATTCTTCAGGGTTAAAGAGGGCCAGTGGACAATTGAGTCTAGAAACCACAGCAACCTTGGAATTCACAAAGTGTGCTGATGTACAAAGCCTCTGAGAAGCCCCCTCGGTGGGGGGGGGGGGACAGCTATTACACTTTGGGGGAGTAGCTTTAAGAAAAATACAACATTTTAATTTTTATAACTGATCTGATCTCACAGCAAAACATATTTAGCTCAATTAGTGAGAGTACATTGTTGTTTTTTTTTAATTCTCACATGCTAGCTTAACAAATCATGGCCAAATTATTTTCTTTATAACAGACTGAAACATAATTTACCCACCATAGAATTCACTTTTAAAGTACTCAGTTCAGTACTTTTTAATATATTCAGGGTTGTGCAGCCACCACCATGTCTGATTTTAGAATATTTTCATCACCCCATGAAGAAACCGGTATCCACTATCACTCATTCCCTGTTTGCTCTTCTCTAGCCCCTGGGAACCACCCATCTGCATCCTGTCTCTATAGCTTTCCTATTGGGGAACACTTCTTATAAATTAATCACACATAGTGTGTTCTCTTGTGATCACTTTCCTTCACTCAGCATGTTTTAAGGATCAACCATGTTGTAGCCAGTTGCAGGACCGCGTCCCTTTTTATGGCTGCATAATATTCCACAGCATGGATATACAGCATTTTCTTGTCCATTCACCAGTGGAGGGACATTGGATTTTTCCCTACCTCTGGACTCTTCTGAATCATGCTGCTGTGAGCATTTGTGCGCAAGTGTGTGTGTGGACATGCGCTTCACGTCTGCCAGGTGTATACCTAAGGGAGGGATTGTTGGGTTAAAGGCTAACTCCTTCTTCTTAAGAATAACCTGTTAACTCCTCCTAGGATTCTCTGTTTTACATAGAATGCTGTAAGAAGCATAGTCATTAGGAATGATACATGTGGCCACAGATTTTAAAAGTTTCTGGAAGTTTCTTGGGGGACCCGAAGCGTTTGGATTTTCTTTTTAATTTTTAATGAATTTACTCATGTTTACAGAAAAAAAGTGTTTTGTGGCCAACCCAAATAAAGCCAAAGAACCTCTACGTTCAGGTTCTGTGGAGAAGCCCCAGAATCTCCACGCTGGCTGAGAAAATCAATGCTCCTGCTCTCAGAGTCCACTTTAAGGACGGCTCACTGGGTTTCTTCTGTTTTCCCATCAAAGCTTTCCTCTCACTACTAGTCATGGCAGGTTCTGTGAAAAGCGGTCTTAACTGACCCAGGCAGGGTAGCATTAGGGTCCTGGATCAGGGCTCTGGGCAGCTCCCAATATTTCTTCCTGCTCCCTCCTCCCCAACTTGATTTTATTAACATTAATGCCTGAATCACGGCCCCACACAACCCCTGGCTCAAATGTCTGGCAAGTATAGAAGTACAGGAGTAAGGAAACATGGAGGGAAAGCTAAATTAAGGGGTTGGGATTGACATGTACACATTACCATATATAAAATAGACAGGTGACAAGGACCTACTGTACAGCCCAGGGTAATCTACTCAATATTGTGTAATAACCTAGATGGGAAAAGAACCTGAAAAGGAATGGGTATATGCATAGTATATGTGTAACTGATTCACTTGCTGTACAGCTGAACCTAATGCAATGTTGAAAGTCAACTACACTCCAATAAAATTTATTAAAAGAGAGAGAGAGGGATAATCTGGGGCCAAAGCTGCAGAGATGCCCTTCATCACGTGCCCCTCAGCCCAGAGGAGAGCCCCAGTTTCCACCCTGCAAAGGCTTCCTGATCATCCTTGGTAGCATAAGACACGATTTCCACCAGTGGTACAGATAGAAGTAAAATATAAAAAATACATACATTTTCTTACCATCTAATTACTTAAAAATTCTTACTCATCTGTGAATGATGTGCAGTGAGGCTCTCTAATTACCGAAGTTGTATGCTGAAGATGATTTGGAATTTTTTTAAAAGAGGCGATTTGGTAGTTAAGGTGCGATGATATATATTTCAACAGTAATTAAATCCACCAATTCCACCTTTTTATAACTAGAATAAAGATGTTGGCAGTATTAAGAAATCACATCTTTCTCCTTTGGCCGCATACTCGACTGTCTCAAGCCCAGAGGCCTATTAGGAGGTAAGACTGTTAAAATGCAAATTAAGATTAACATATACACACTACCTTATATAAAACAGAAAAGTAACAAGAACCTACTCTATAGCACCAGGATATTCTGCGATAATCCATATGGGAAAATGTTCTGAAAAAGAACGGATGTTTATGAGTATAACTGGTTCACCTTGCTGTACATCTGAAACTAACACAATGTTGTAAGTCAGCAATACTCCAGTAAAACTAAATTAAAAAGAGAAAGAAAATAATAAAATGCAAACAGGTGGCCACCCAAGTAGCTCTATCTTTGAATCAGAAGGATGGCTGCGTTCTCACGGCATCTCCTCTCCACAGTCCAGCAGCTAGGCTGGTCCATTTTCCCCCATGATCAGTTTAGTTCTGGCCCTAAGAATGACCACATTCAGCTTGTGAGAAGGTTCACTCCGAATTATTCAGTGGGGTCTAGGCTTAGTGTATCGTATAGATGGATAGTGGGAGGGGGGAAAAAAAGACTCTAAAGCAATGGACACGGTAGCTTGGTCTAGCCCATGGTCTAGCCCATCACAAGGGATACCGAGCTCTCTATTCCCACCCTGCTCCTGATAACATGAAAGGCACGTCCATCTCTAGGCACATAATTTCCCCTGGCAGAGCCATCAGCCTCAGGAAGGAGAAAACACCTAGTTCCCTATTTTTCTCACTCAACAGCTCCTCTTAAGGGAATTATTTTCCTTCACATGGCCACTTCTGGGAAATTTGTCTACAAATAACTCCATAACCAGAGAATCGTTAGGTATCGGTGTTGGAGAAGGGGATCACTTATTTAATTTACTGTTTCTTTTTCTTTTTCTGAGGAAGAGTCAGAAAGTCAAATAAAGCCTCACTCCATGACTCCTGTGGGTCCGATGGCCAAGTCCCCGACTAGCTTAATCTCCACTGATGGGATGTTTTTGTCTATGATCTTTCAGCCAATTACCATTCAATATGTTTTTTTTAGGACACTGTGAAATTGAAGATAAATGCACACAACTCACTGTATGTTGAGTGGTAACTTCTGCTCAATCAATGACATATGGTATGAGCTGAGAAAGTTTTCTTGGCACGTTGTCAAATATATTCTTGAAAACTGAAAAATCCAGTCAGTGATCTATCTATATACTAAAATCACAGCAGAACACTAAAGCCATATCAAATGCAGTTCTCTCTGATAACTCACTTAGACTCAGACTTGTACTTTCAAGGCATGAGAAATCTGAGATACAATTCGATCTTGTGCCCTCAAATTAATAGGGAGTCCTGTTCCATAGAATTCTCTGTGAATCTGCCTTCCATTTACACAAATACTTAAAATCCTACCTGTCAGATCTGAGTTATTTTGCATGCATTACTTTTCCTCAACTAAGTTTATAACAATAAAAAATGATGCAATTTTTATTTCTGTTCCCTGTGACCTTAAATATATAAACTTGCTATTTTTTTATAATAGATTTGCTTGTACTATGGAGCTTAAAAACTCTATGCAATAAATAATAACTGTAATTACCCCCCTTTTCCAGTTTTGAAAATTAGCACTGTATTTGTGTTTCTTCACATTTTGGTTGTTTCCTACATAGTTGTTGCTGAGGGATCAGAGGAAGGCACAATGGATCTCTGGAGATGGAAAAAGGGATGACCTGCTCATTTTTCAAAAATGGGTGAAGGATAACTTCACAGTTTCAGAAAACGATTCTAGAACATTCCTGGAGCCATCAATTTGCCGCCACCTTGAAGAGCACCAGAACTGAATAGGTATCAAACTATTTTCCAAAAAGGAAATTGGGCCAGAAGAAATTAATACCCACTCATGCTGGAGCATCAGACAACACAGGTGGACAGCGGGCCATGCAGTCTGCAGTACCTGGCTTCTCCCGCGACGGGACGGACGTCACCAGCCATGGCCTGCAGGACTCTGATTGCTCCTTAGAGCCAGTGACATGGGACCTTCTAATCGGTAAACCATTTCATAATAAGTCCCTCCAGGTTCTTTAGTAAATAAGTCTCTTGGGAAGAAAGCCAAGAAACATCAGCCCTTCTCTGAGTTTATTTCTAGGCTGATTATCACCTATTTTAATTAAGGTCTCTGTATCAGATAGGTGTGCAGTTGGCTGCAGATGTTTTCAGAGGCTTATATTCAAACTGGGGTTGGGAGGCCTGTTAATTTGATTTTCTATTTCATAGATAAAATGTTTCCTCCATCCTCCCAATATCAGCTTCTTGTGTTTTTCAAGGTGCCCCCCTAACGTGCTCAAAATATCACCCAGTCACACGGGAGCCACGATTTAGCTCCCGGTGGCCAGGACAGGGTAAGGCCCTCCCACATCTCTCCAGCTCTGGAGATGTTCTTAGTCTTCATATCAAAACCAAAGCAAAAAAAAAGAAAGAAAAGAAAAGAAAAAAGAAAAGGCTTACTACCGCACACTCTAGGAATAAGACTTCGGTGCCATTGGAAATTGAATTTCCTCCATATTCATCAATATTTAATAGAGAAAAGGAGCTGGTCACAAAGACCCTCTCGTTCCTCCCAAGTCACCAAGTCATCTGCATGAGATTGCAGAGTCTCAAGGAGCTAAGTGCTTAATCGGAACATTACATATTCTGGTGGCCGCCAGCAAGCATGCAGGGCACACCTGGGCGGGGCTTCCTCCTGGTCTGCGCAGAAATGCGGGGCAGGAGGGTCCTGGGGCGCCGTGGGAAGCTAGGGACAGCCACCCATCCTGGAAGCAGCTGGGTGTGTGGAGAGCTGAGTGACTTTGAAAGCAGAACCTTGAGTCTTCCTTTCAGTGTGAGTCTTGCTGACTAGTCCGGGCCGGTCACAGGCTCACTGTGGGGAGTTAGTCACATCATCTGCGTCCTCTCTTCCTTAGCGGCGCTTAATGAGTTGAAGAGATTGGAAAGTTGTTCACAGCCAAGTCGATATCCTAGGAGTTATAAATGACATTTCATCCTCATATGCAGATTGCCTGCACCGCAGTGAATTATTTATAAGGTAGCGCCTGTAGGTCCCCACAGTCCGCTGCCCGAGATTTACACCTGCTCTCCCGGCTCCGCTCGCCTGCTGGGAGAATGAGAAGGTCCTCACTGCCCTTTAAGGCCTGAAGATATAAGGGGAACAGCTCCTCTTCCCGAGACAGGCACTCCCCTCCCTGGAATAGAACTGAAAATGCTGTGAGGAGCAGGAACCAGAGCAGTAAGCAAGCCCTTCCGAAGCCAACTTCTTCCTGCAGTCCTGAAGGATACTGTCTTAAGGATGCAAATGAGAGACACTGAGGAGACCTGAGTTTCCGGGAGAGCTTTTTGCATCATTGGAAGTGATTGTGGGAGTTCCCATTTTGGCTCAGGGTAACGAACTCAGCTAGTATCCATGAGGATGCAGGTTCGATCCCCGGCCTCGCTCAGTGGGTTAAAGGATCTGGCATTACCGTGAGCTGTGGTGTAGGTTGGCAGCTACAGCTCCAATTCAAACCCTAGCCTGGGAACCTCTGTATGCCTCGGGTGCAGCTCTTAAAAAAAAAAAAAAGTGATTGTATAATCTCAAGTTTTTGTTAATTAGTATGATAATTTCCTCCGAAAGCTGTGAAAATTCAAATTTTCTACTAACAGAGGCACCGTGACTGGCTGGCAGTGTGCTCTGTCTTCTGGGGACTAGAAGAGTTCAATGCATCCTCTCTGCCCCCTCATACTCTTACTTTTTTGTCTTTTTAGGGCCGCACCTGTGGCATATGAAAGTTCCTGGGCTAGGGAACGAATCAGAGCTGCAGCTGCCAGCCTATACCACACCCAGCAACTCGGGATCCGAACCATATCTGCAACCCATGCCTCAGCTGTGGAAATGCCAGATCAGTGACCCACAGATCGAGGGCAAGGATCGAACCCTCGTCATCACAGACAGTATGTTGTGTTCTTAACCTACCAAGTTACAGTGGGATCTCCCTGCCCCTCAGAATCCTTGACAAGCCCCCCAGCCTGGAAATACTAGTCCAGCTGATAAAAATATAACAGTCTGTATAACAAGACAAATCCACCATTAGACCCAAAAGACAGCTTAGAAACCAACTGAAGTACATCTGGCTCTGTGATAAAGATGGCAATTCAAATTCACGTGGAGGGGATTTTTTTTTTTTCCAGTGCTTAGGGAACAATTGACTATTCATTTAAAAATAAATAAAAAAGAACTTCTCAAAGGTAGTATATTTTATACCACAAACAAAAATAAATTTCTGTTAAATCAAGACCTAAATGTGGAGCTCCCGTCGTGACTCAGTGGTTAACGAATCCAACTAGGAACCACGAGGTTGCAGGTTCAATCCCAGGCCTTGCTCAGTGGGTTAAGGAGCCGGCGTTGCCGACAGCTGTGATGTAGGTCGCAGACGCGGCTCGGATCCCGCGTTGCTGTGGCTGTGGCGAAGGCCGGCGGCTACAGCTCCTGTTAGACCCCTAGCCTGGGAACCTCCATATGCCGCCAGTGCGGCCCCAGATAAGGCAAAAAGACAAAAAAACAAGACCTAAATGTAAAATAATAAAAGTCAAAAGAGTGTTGGAAAATCTTGGTAATCTTGCAGTGAGGGCAGACAAAATGAAACAACAGACAAGACGATATGTAGGCTACAAAACATTATAAACTTCTTTTACGGTAAAAAGCAGACTAAAACAAAATTAAAGGACAGGTGACATACTGAAGAGGGGAAATATTTACAATTCAGTATTAATGTCCCATATTCGAATAAATCCAACAGATCAAAAGAAAATGGCAAACAATTCTCAAGGGAATAGAGAATATCTACAGGTGAGCAGAAGCACAAGAGGTAAATAAGCCTGGGATAAGATGCTCAACCACTATTGATTAAAGGAATGTGAAAGTAAATAACAATACAGACACACCTTTTCCAGATCAGATTTTGAGATGTAAAGTCTTGCTAGAACCTACAGAAATGGAAGATATGATAAAATTAGTATCTTCACAATTTCTGGAAGGAAAAACCAACTGATACAAATTTTTGGAGGGTGATTTGGCATTATCTGATAAAAGATGACATTTGCATGTGTTTGAACCATACAATCTCACTTTTATGGTTCTATCAGGAAATAAAAGCATAATGAAGATACATGTGCAGGGATGCAGACTGAGTACTATTTGCAACAGGAAACAGCCTACAGCCTAATTATCTATCGATAAGAGAATAGTTTAATAAATTCTGATAGGTTCATAAAATGGAATGCAATATTACATTAAAATAAGGGAATAACCAAATATCTATCAATGGGTGAATAGTTAAATAAATTGTAGTGTCATGGTTGAATTGAATATTATGTAGCTGTTAAAAAGAATGCGACAGGGTTCCCTGGTAGCTCCAGGGGTTATGGATCTGGTATTGTCACTTCTGTGGCACCTGTTCACTCCCTGGCCCTGGAACTTCTGCATGCTGTGGGTGTGGCCAAAAGATAAGAAAAGAGAGAGAGAGAGAAAGAAAGAGGGAGGGAATAGGAGGGAATGGGAAGGAAGGAAGAGAGAGGGAGGGAGGAAATGAAGGAGGAAGAAAGAAGGAAAGAAAGAGATAAAGCTACAGAGAGAGATGCAGGGAGGTCTATGTATACTGAGAGAATAAAGCAAACCATAGACAAATGAGAAGTGTTACAGGTGAGTAAATAGGTGATAGGTCAAAATTAGGCAGATAAATGATTAGGTAGACAGAGAAATAGATGATCTGACTTCTGTTCTGGGAAAAGCCCCCGAGTCTCAGTGGTAGCCTGGGTGGCTCTTCTTTGACCCTCATCTCCCTTAACCCCCTTTCCTCTTCCTCTTCTGATCTGAGAAGTAGCTTCCTCTCCAGGAGGAGCCAGGGCACCAGCAGGCACATCACACATCTTTGCAGCAAAGCTGACACAGGGCAAGGATTCTGTCTCGTTCCTTCCTGCAGCCCCAGCACAGCACTGGGCACACAGCACCTGTTCAGTAGACGTGTGCTCAGTAAATAGAGCTGGTATCAGTGAAAATGCTCTGAGACCAAGGCACATTCTTTACCTTTGTTTAGTGCTAAAAAAAAATCTCATCTTTGATAATAAATCTTATTTCTATAGTCAACACTAACTTGGAACCAGTCAAGGAATAAATAAGGACCCATGCTAGATAATGTCATTGAGCATGTGTGTGTGTGTGTGTGTGTGTGTGTGTGAGAGAGAGAGAGAGAGAGAGAGAGAGAGAGAGAGAGAGAGAGATACAGAGACCAAGAGATAGAGACAGAGACTCATAGACATCGCTGTCCTAAGCAGGTATAAACTAGGAGTTTGACTATTTGCAAAGTAATTTCTTTGTTGCCTAAAGGAAACGCTATGTAGAGCACAGCACTCACTTCAGTAGGTTTATTTTATTGATTCCTTAAATATATTTGGAGTGTCTACAATTTGCTCATCCCTGTTCTAGACAATAGAGAAGATGTGTCAGAGTAGACAGGTGTTTTTGGATGGAAACTTGGCAAAGGGTAGACGTGTACAAAGATCCAGCAACCACAGGGAGTATGGAAACGGCAGAGTATGCCCTGCTCAGTCTGGCTGGAACGCAGGTGACAAAATAGGGGTGGAGTGTGGAGGAGAGGGGCTGAGAAATGCACTGGGGTCAGCAGATCATGCCAGACCAGAAATGGCCTTACGTGTCCTGCTTCGTCTTCGGAGCACCAGGCGTCACAGGAGGGCTGTACATACATGAGTGACTCTGGACCGCTGCTCCAGGGAGAACAGTTCATGTGCAACCTGGAGCATTACTGGGGGTGGGGCAGATTATTAGTGCCCCCCGCCCAGAGGTTGACAGTCAAGTGTCTCCTCTAAGACTTGGGTTGGAGACAATCAGCCTGAGAAGGTTAGTTTCAGAGGAGACAGAAGAGATAAAAGCAGACAGAATGGCAGGGACAGAGCACTCACAGTGACAGAACTTGGAGGCAGATTGGTTTTGGGGGGATAGTGAGGGGCAAAGGGCAGCTGTCCAGCCCCACTGGGGTGTCTGATGCAGAAGTGGGAAGATCGTTGAGGCAGGAGCAGTTGGATTCTATCTCGTACTTCCTGACTTTGAGGTGCCCAGAGGACACTCTGCTGGGCAGAGGGGCCAAGTAGTATCAGCTGGGAGGTCTGGAGCCCTGACCTCACCCATGACCAGCAAGTGTCACCTTGTTTCCCAGAGTCAGGGCGAGAGCAAACCCAGGAGGGGAGGGCAGTGGGGCTGCTTCGGCAGCAAAAGGTTTACGGACATGGTGGGGGTGACGGACTAAGAGTCTGTGTGCCCCCCAAATTCACATGCTGAAGCCTCAGCCCCCAATGTGATGGCCTTTGGAGATGGATCTTTGGGACGTGATGAGCTGAGATGAGGTCATGAAGGTGGGGGGCAATGGGAACCATGTCTCATTAAAAGAGGGAGAGACCAGAGCTCTCTTTCTTTCCACCACGTAAAGATTCAGTGAGAAGGGGAAGCCAGCAAGGAATCAAGTTTCCCCAGGGACCAGATCTGCCAGCTCCTTGAACAGTCTCCAGAGCCGGGAGAATACGTGTCTGTGGTGTTTTTGTAGAGCCACCTAAGACACCGGAGACAGTCAGGCTGCAGAGTTAGGATTTGAATGAAAGTGGAAGCCAGGGGACATCCTAGGCGGAAAGTATGGCCTTTAGCCTGGAGACAGAGAGGACGAAGGAAAACTGACCCTGGGAGGCTGAAAAGCGTACTGGATGCAGATTTCTTGGGTTGAGCTCCCGTCGGGCTGTGGTCAGTATCCCTGACACTCAGGCCTTGGAACATGGCCTTTGGGTCCCACCTGCAACATCCACAAGGGAACCAGCTGTGCCACTGCCAGTGGCCCAGGGCGCAATGCGCTTTGTTGTTGTTTAATGTGAGAACAATATGCATGATGGTGTCCAGGTGTCCAGCGGTACTTCCGAACCCTGGTACCTTCCCCAGTGACAGTCATCTCGCTGAAACTGTCACCCAGTTCGCAGCAGCGTCCAACATCAGACAGCCCTCTTTCCACAAACCAGGGAGATCCTGCCAGGAAAAGGAACAGGCCGCAAACTATTCTTAGTATGTGGTTTGGGATTCCCTTTTCTTCAGTATGTAGTTAAGGGCTGGCAAACAGAAAACATGCTCAACTGATGTTTTACATCAAAAGTGGCTATTTTATGTAAGGCATTTTTGTTTGTTTGTTTCTTTTCTTTAAATGAGAATTGCAACATTTATTTCAGATTCTTTTTTGTGTGTGTATTTTTTTTTTCTTTTTTGCCAGACAGGCAGTATGTGGGAATTCCTGGGCCAGGAATTGAACCTACACCACACAGCAGCAACCAGAGGCACAGCGGTGGGAAAGCAGAAGCCTCAACCCCCTAGGCCATCAGAGAACTCCCAGGGTTTGTTTTTAATTCACCAGTGTTTTGCTTTTCATTCTTTCTCCCCACTCCCTTTCCCTTCCTTCCTTCCTTCCTTTCTTTTTCTTTCTTTTCCTCAAAAGATGGAAATTTTCCTTAACAAAACTGCCTGCACTCAGCTATTACAGAAACTCAGAAAAATAATTCTGAGTCTAAATAATTCTAAATAATTGTTGTTTTTGGATGTACGTGCCTGCTCCTGGGGGATAAAGGCTTCACCTGTTCAAGGCCAGAGGGTGAAGATGCTGTTAACCCTAGGACCTCAGGAGGTCTTGGATCTGGGGGCTGCTGGAAGCTTACAGGCTCTGATGTCCAAGTTCTATGCCAAGAACAAGTCACTCAGCCCATAGCAGCAGAACAAGTGTAATGATTCGATTTCTTAGAGCTGCTGTCACCGTCATCTATATATTTGCTGGTGATTTATTAGCGTCTGTTCCACCTGTCTCTGTCTGCAGGAGACCTTGTATTGTTGAATTCCTTCTGCAGCGAGGACAGAAGTGAAGGAGCAGATGGGATTATGACTTATTTTCCAATGTTGAATTTATAAAAAGATCTTTTGTCAGACTTCACACAGCAGTTTGTGGGATGAAATTAATCCTATGAATAAAATTGCTAACCTCATCTAAAATAGGTACTTTATTTAAAGAAGGATCGATAAGTCTTGATAAATATTATTTTTAGTGTTGATAAAAGCTTTTCATAAACCCAGGCTGCAAACTTTAAATAAATGGGCAGTTCCGAATGTCACTCACAAACAGGAGCTGGAGGGTGATGTCGCCCACAGTGTCTGGCACCAGGCTGCCCCCAGGCCGCAGTCCCTCCACCTCAAGCTTGGAGCAGACGTGTTTGTTCAATGCATGTGAATCTCTATTTTGGACTCTTCTCGTAGTGTCACCTCCAAGGCGTATCATTTGTGACTTTAACAGCAGGACGTGTAGCTGCGTAACAAAAATCACACTCAAGCCTGGAAGGCCCCACCCTAGGCTCTTTGTCATAGAAGTTCCTATGTCCTCAGGACTTCTGGGTTTAAGAGGAACAGTGGTGGAGTTCCTGTTGTGGCTCGGCGGGTTAAGAACCCAACATAGTGTCCGTGAGGATGTGGTTTCAATCCTTGGCCTCGCTCAGTGGGTTAAGGAGCCGGCATTGCTGTAAGCTGTGGTGTAGGTTGCAGAGGCAGTTCAGAACTGGTATCGCTCCGGCTGTCATGTAGGTTGGCAGCTGCAGCTCCAATTCGATCCCTAGCCTGGGAACTTCCATATGCCACAGGTGTCAAAGTTTAAAAAAAAAAAAGGAAAAAAAATCTAGGCTAATCTGTTATTTCAGGGCTGAGCCCTTATATCACAATTCACATACCCTAATCTCCCTCCACAGTCCTCTCCATGGGGCTGGGAAGGGCTTTAAGAAGCCAGTCAGCCTACTGTAGGTGCCCATTCTTGTGCCCTTTGATTTTGGGGTCTGGCCTTGTTTGGAGAATAGTTCCCAAACTCCAAGCTATCCTGAATGTGAAATTCCCAATATCATGAAACGGTGCCGACTCCCATAATCAAAATCCTCAACCTCAAAAATATTAAAAGTCAGGAAAGAAGTTTTCGTTCAAAAATAGGTTCCTTGAATAAAAAATAAGCTATCACATTTTGTTCTAACATTTTGATTACATCCACCGAAGAAAAAAGAAAATATCCCCTCTTTTGTCTTGCGTAACTTTCTGCGTGTGAAGTCATCTGGCATGCTGTAGAATCTTAACAAATAACACCATATTTCTCTCCCACAGAACTCTGTATTGTGGATTTCCTCTCCCTGAGGTAAAGATAAAAAAAATAAATAAATAAGGGGAAAACTGAATTCTATAGAGATCAGCAGATTGTTGAGCCCTCTGTAAAAAGATCTCCACTGAGGGGGACGAGTCTGTAACTTTTGCCTTGAGGACGACTGCTTTGCTCTTGAGTTTCACGCATCCCCTTTCCTACCCAGGAAGATTTTGGAGGAGAATTGCAGGGGCCACCAGCCCCTCAAAACCCGCCCTCCGAGTGGAAATGCGTCGGCCTGCGCACAGAACTTCTTCATTAGAACATCAAGCCTGTGGTCATATTTTCAATCGCGGCTGTAACTTTCTTCCTTGCAAGCGCTTTCGCTTATTTCGGCGGCACCTAAGGCCCCGCGCAGCACACAGCAGCACAGTTTGAGACATCGCTGTGATGTTCTGTACATCATATAGTTGCTAACAACCTGTCAAAGTCATCCTGACACCAAACCGAGAAGCTGATGGTTTGGGGAACGTATTAGAGGAGATGAAAAAAAAAAGGAGTCCTCATTACTGTAATAAAAGCAGCAGAGACACACTGAGAATCAATTACTGATTTGTGACCTAATGAACTCACCCTCAGTCAAGTGGAGAACGGCATCAGGCCTCTTACTTTATCAAATGATTTAGGATGGAGCGCTGTCTGGAGATGGGCAACTAGTCGAGGCAGAGCCGTTTTCTTAAATCGGAGCTGCCTTAATTACCTTGTTCCTGGGTACAGAGATCAAACGGGGCGGCTGGAGGTGCCGAAGCTGGAAATGAAGGGGAAATAATTAACACCAACGAGAGCCACGCCGAAGGCTGTGACACTTTCTGACGGAAGCGAGGAGAGGCAAAGTTAAGGCGACTGTAAAGTCCTTGTCTAGCTGCCTCTGGCCACACAGGGGGGCTGGTCCAGGTGTGTGGCTGGCGTGGTGGACGCACATGGAAGATCCTGGTCGGGTAGCCAGGCCTCCAGATCCTCCAGCACAGCCGGCGGCCAGAGGGGTAATGGACTTGAGGCCATGAAGGCAGACATGGGCCCCCTGGACCGAAAAAGTGGGATGAAGGAGGGTGCGGCTCTGATTCCACCACCCACGCTGGTGTGTCTCAGAGGAAAAGATGACAGCTGAGAGTCTAATTAAACACACACACACACACCCCGTTCTTGTTGCCAATGGACGTTTGTTTCTTTCATCTCCTAGAGTCCTGTCCAGAGGCCGTGGTCCTGCCCGGCCGGCAGAAGCTTCAGGTCATCTACAACCATAGAGGCCACTGCCTGCTTTCAGCAAGACACTTACTATTTTTTTTTGTCTTTTTTTTTTGCCTTTTTCTAGGGCTGCACTCGTATCATATGGAGGTTCCCAGGCTAGGGGTCTAACAGGAGCTGTAGCCGCCGGCCTCTGCCACAGCCACAGCAACGCGGGATCTGAGCCGCATCTGCAACCTACACCACAGCTCACGGCAACGCCGGATCCTTAACCCACTGAGCAAGGCCAGGGATCGAACCCGCAACCTCATGGTTCTTAGTCGGATTCGTTAACCACTGAGCCACGACAGGAACTCCCTCACTACTGTTTTTTGAATTAGATTTTTGGAGGCATTTTTCATCTTTCTTGTCAGTGTGGCCTACTTCTCCTTACACCAGGAGGAAGCAAGGACACCGAACCACAATGGGGCAGGCTCTGTGCTGCCAGAGGAGGAGGTCCTCCCAGGCACACGGGCCCCCAGGTCGCTGAGCCACCAAAGGGGACAGTCCCAGCCTTGGGGTCACACGCATGCTCCTCCCACGTGGACGCTAGCCCCTAAGGCCCTGCTCTGCTCGGCGGGCACTGGGAGGAGGGAGCCATAGCCCCGTCACCACAAAGCCCGAAGCCAGCTCGTGTGCCACCCACAGTGGGGTGGGTGGGACTCAGTCCGTGTCCCTGATGAGTCAGCCCCGCCAGCCACACAGGGGCATCATCACTGCAGGGACACTTCACGGGAGTCAGTGAGGGTTGGTCACTCAGGGAACTTGCCCACAAATGAGTCACAGCTGAAAGGGTGTCTGGACCACCGGGCTTCTGAGAAGTGGGTTGTGGGGGCTGGGTGCTCTCTGCAGGAAGTCTGTGCTCCCGAGGGACCAGGAAGCCCCGCCTTGCGTCCGGACACCAGGAATCAGGTGCAGGGCGTTCAGCTCCCCACCCGACCTCAGACAAGTCACTGTCAGCAGCCCTTCTCCACCAAGTAAAAGGCAGATTCTGATTCGTAGATGTGGGTTAGGCTAGAGGTGGGGTAGGTCCAAGCCTAGGTAGTGTCCCTGGCTGATAGTCCCTCAAGCTTCTGTCCCTCCCCACCGCCCAGACCCTTATCAGCGGGGCACATGTACTAACTAAATCCCAGGAGCGCAATCACAATAAATCCTACAAGCAAAGTACCTCCCCAAGGGAGGCGGATGGCGTCAGGAGAAACAGTCTGCAGTACCAGGAACCCGGCCAGCCCGGTCTACAGTTCCACTCTGGGGACCGTGACCTTCTGGGCCCTCATATAAGCAGACCAGTAGGTGGTGAGGAGCCAAGCAGAATTCACCAGGAGACAGGGCAGGGTGTGTTCAGATCCAGGCAAGCACAGCACAGGTAAAGCAAACCCACCCAGGCTGGGCCCTTCCCCAGTGGTTTCAATCTCTGCTGAACTGATTGAGCCCCACGTGGGAACAAGGTCCAGTCATGGAGGGTAATTTGCTAATCAAGAAACCAAGTGCCCCCATCTCTTAAAAAAGGAGTTCCCGTCATGGCTCAGCAGAAATGATTCTGACTAGCATCCATGAGGATACAGATTCGATCCTGTCTTTACTCAGTGGGTTGAGGATCCAGCGTTGCCGTGAGCTGTGGTGTAGGTTGCAGACGCGGCTCGGATCCCGCGTTGCTGTGGCTGTGGCGAAGGCCGGCAGCTACAGCTCCTGTTAGACCCCTAGCCTGGGAACCTCCATATGCCACGGGTGGGGCCCTAAAAAGACAAAAAGACAAAAACAGGAAGAGAGAAACCAAGTGCCAACTTTGAGGTCTTAGATTGTCCAAATACCTTGTGTGATGAACCAATGACAGTGTCCAGTGGGACTCCCTCCAAACATCCCAGAAGAATCCCAGGACACCTAAAAGCGAGGTAATGAGGGAGGGGCGATGGGTACAGGAGGACACCTGCGCTGAGCAGCGTCTTTGTTTTACAAGCACCAGATGCCAGGCCGGTCGCCACAGCCACCAGGGGTGCCAGGCTGAGCCATCCTCCGGCGCTGCTCTGCGGCTGCAGCCCTGCCCTCCTGCAGGCTGGCTGATTCATTGGCTTTAATATTGTCCCAAGTCTCACTCCAGGGAATGCTGAGGGAATGGTTTTCAAAAAAAAAAAAAAGGCACAGCCATTAAAAAGAGCCTATAAAAGAGAGTCTTCACTAACGACAGCGACTGCAGCCAGTGACAGCCTTGCTGATGGTAAGGGCCACAGTTTAGATTCATTTACCTTTAGTTCCCGCTTACATGGAGGCTTCACCATGAATAGGGTTAAAATCCTCAATGCCAAAGACCCGGAGTGAAAGGTGCGTTCTGCTCGCCTCCCCCTCCCCCGCCCCCCCTGCCCCCTCCCCCTCCCGACTCAGGCTGGTTTACAGGAGGCGAGGGGACACTTGGGGACACACTGGCCTTCCCTTCCTGTCATGGGTAAGCTCCTGTTACCTGCAGCAACCTAGTCGGTATGGTTTTTAATGCCCTCCTGATTGATGAAGTCTTTGCAGCTTCTGCCTCCTTTGAGTTTAAGCAGGACGGCTAATCTTTGCAGAGAACAAATGGTTCCTTGATCCTGGGGGAGGCCAACTTCTGGAAGGTTTTGGCCAAACCTTGGGGGCCTACAGCTTGACTGCTCGGCGTCGTCCCTGCTACAGCTCGGGTTTGGTCCCTGGCTGGGAACTTCTGCAGGCCAAGGGTGCCGCCAAACAAAACAAACGCTTAAAAAAATTTTGGACCTACTGATTTATTTTTGCGTTTATTGTCATCATTCTAAGAGGTGGATCAAACAAGATGTTGCTGTGATTTATGTCGAAGAGTATTCTGCCTGTTTTCCTCCAGGAGTTTTATAGTATCTGGCCTTACATTTAGGTCTCTAATTCATTTTGAGTTTCTTTTTGTGTATGGTGTTAGAGAATGTTCTAATTTCATTCTTTTATAAGTAGCTGTCCATTTTTCCTGGCACCACTTATTGAAGAGATTATCTTTCCTCCACTGTATGTCCTTGCCTCCTTTGCATGCCTCTATCACTCCGCTATGCAGCAGGAATTGACTCAACACTATAAATCAACTATATCCTAATAAAAAAATAAATTTGATTGAAAAAAACAAACCTGGCCCAACCGTAACATGGAGCCGGGGTCTTCAGAAGGAAACATGGTCTCTACAAGTCAGACAGCATCCCCCGCCCACATGCTGGGGCGTTCAGCTCTGCCCCACGATCGTGTGCATGGAAAGCGAAGCTGTGATTTTGGAAGCCCCACCTCCCCCCATGCATGGAGGCTCGGCGACAATGACCTGCAACTGTGACCTTGGTGGCTCTGGGCCCCAGGCCCATTCTCCCCTCCAATTCTCACATCTCGACCACAAGACTTGCCCCCTAAATCTACCTGACCCTCCACCCTCAGAATTCAAAATGTGCTGTTTTTCTTCTATTTGCCAAGGCGGTACACCTAGATGGTAGAATGTTTGTACAACGGTGAAAGGCGCAGGAACACTGAAATTCCCTGGTGCCCCCATGGCCAGAGCCAGACATGGAAACCATGCTATGGGATTGCTTCCCAAATTCCACTTCACAATAGCACAAGGGATGGACGGTGTGAGAGCTCTTGGAAGCTGCTGGGCTTGAGTTTTAGTTTTTTATTTTTATTTTTTTTCTTTTTGCCTTTTCTAGGACCGCACCGCGGCATGTGGAGGTTCCCAGGCTAGGGGTCTAATCGGAGCTGTGGCCACTGGCCTGCACCACAGCCACAGCAACGCGGGATCCAAGCCGCTTCTGCGACCTACACCACAGCTCACGACAACGCCGGATCCTTAACCCACTGAGCGAGGCCAGGGATCAAACCAGCAACCTCATGGTTCCTAGTCAGATTTGTTAACTACTAAGCCACGATGGGAACTCCTGGGCTTGAGTTTTAGAAGACACTTGGGGACACTGTGACTCCTCTGCTGTCTTTCTGAATATTCTGCTTTCACCTCGTGGGCTGGGCTCTCCCCCCCACCCTCCTCCCCGAGTACTGGCTTTACCATGAAATCAACAGAGTTTTTCCTGCCTTTTGTTCTCGGTCTACTGAGAGACAGAAACTTCAAGTTTTCTATCTGTGGCTCTGACCTCTCCCAGACACCAGCCCTGCTTCCTGAATGTCTACACCGTGTGTGGAGCTGGCATGAACCAGCCATCTTCCTGCTTCTCAAGCCCCTCATGCACTGGAGGCGTTGTCCCGTTTCTACCTTTTGGTCCCTCTGTTCATCTCCTATCTTGTGTTGGGCTCATCAAATATTCTTAGGCCTGATTTTAACTGTTGTATGGGCATCTTAACTATACTTTTTGCATAATCTTTTAGGGATCACTCTGGGGTACATATGTACCTTTAACTTATCCAATTGCAATTCATCTGGTGCTGCTGCACGTTCAATATTGGGAGCTTGCAGCAGTGTCATTACGTGTGGGGCCCTATCCTATCCTTTATGATACTGTTGCCACAAATATCCATCTACCAGTGTTATCAATCCCCAATAGAATGTTATAATTTTTTCTTTAAACTTCATATGTGTTGTAGAAATTACAAAAATAAATACAAATGTGCACATGTTTTAAGTATGTATGCCTATAGGTTTATACATACATATGTGTATATGTTTTTACCCACACTCATCATTTAGCTCGTCTTCTTTCCTTCCTGAAAATCTACTTTTCATCCGTGTCATTTCCTCCAGCCTCCCTTGCAGAGCAGATATGCTGGAGACACACTCTCTCTGTTCTCTAGTAACTGTCTTTATTTCATCTTCATTTGAGAGATGGTTTGGCCATATATAGAATTCTGGTTAGAGTTTTCCTTCTAACCCTTTGCAGAAGTTATCCTGTCATGTTCTGGGCTTGTTGCTTCAGACGAACAGTCAGCTGCCATTTGGACCCTTGTCTTCCAGTAAGACCTCGTTTTCTCTGCTGCTTTCAGCATTTCACCTTCACCTTTCTGTTTGAGCAGTTTGACTTTGATGTGGCTCCACGTTGTTTTCTTTGATTTTTATCCTGCTTGAGGTTTGCTGAATTTCTTGGATTCATAAAGTGATATTTTATGCAAAATTTGAGAATAAAGGAATCCTAAACTGTCTAAGACTTTGACAAATACTTCTGGCTCCATTCTGTAATTATGGCTTTGCTTCCAACTGCCCCATCTCATATCTTCTACGTTTCATTCTTCAAATACAAAGTATGATTTCATGCCTCTCTGCTTCTGCTTCTGCTTCTGCTGTGATTTCTAGTAGAAATGGCCATGCTCCCAACCTGTTATCAACTTACCAATACTCCACTCTCTCCTTGAAGCCCAGTTCAATATCTCCTGGTCTGGGACGTTTTCCCCAAAAAGCTCTGGACATGTGATTGCTCCTTCTTTCCTCCCTCACCTCTCTGATTTCCTTTTTTATTCAAGCACAGGAAACACATCATTGTAATTATACTTTATTATTCTCCCACTTGGCTCTTGTCGATGACAAGAATTCTCTCTTACTATCTCTGCAGCCCTTACACCTCACACAATGCCAAGGGCATCACAAGTATTCAATAAATGTTTACAGGCTAATTGGGTAAATAAATGAATGAACTGAATTTGCTTAAGACCCTGAGGTAGTGTTTCCAGGGTCTTTTGTAGGGAGGAATAAAGTGACATTTACCCACAAAGTTTAACTCAATATTGAGGAACAGTGTTTAGATCTTGATGGAGAACATACAGGTCCCTAGAAATCTTCGGGAAGAAGCTATCAGGTAACTCATGGTGTCTGAATGGAGGCCAAGAATGAGTTTTAAATCTGTGATAAGTGTATAAAAGTGGGAGCAATCCTTTTTTATTATATATTACCTCCCCAGTCATTATGAAATCATTTCATATTCATTGTGATAACACCAATCATTAATGTACTCATTTGGCATTCATATGGCTCTCTTATGCACTTCGATAGGAATTCTGTTGTAATTAACCATTCGTTAATGTTAATAGTAATGGACGTTTAAAGTAATGTGCTACCAAGTAGGGTCACTGACAGCAAAGGGATCAATGCATCTGGGCGTAAGAGACACGGGAGCCATCCTTCCACCAGGAAAACTTCCTGAGAAGGTGGCATGGAGCCGTGGACGCTCTGTAAACTAAACAGGGCTGCGAGCCAGGATTGGAGCCCGAGGCTTGGCCATCTCCCTTTGAGAACACTCGATGTGGATTTCAGAAGAAAACTGTGACAACCTGGCACTTGATTCAGCATTTTTCTTTCCGTCTGCATGAAGATTCAACTATGTCCCAAATTATCTCTCTCTTCTTTAACCTCATTTACAAGCTGTATTTTTCCATTAGAGAACAAACCTGTTTTCCTAAAAGATTGTTCTGGAAAAGGGATGTGTTGGGCAACGCGAGAATAAAATGTATGTCCATCCTCAAGTCAAAGTCACAGTCCTGTTAAAAATGGCAGTTGGGGAGTTCCCGTCATGTTTCAGTGGTTAACGAATCTGACTAGGAACCATGAGGTTGCAGGTTCGATCCCTGGCCTTGCTCAGTGGGTTGAGGATCCAGCGTTGCCGTGAGCTGTGGTGTAGGATGCAGACGCAGCTCGGATCCCGCGTTGCTGTGGCTGTGGCGAAGGCCGGCGGCTACAGCTCCTGTTAGACCCCTAGCCTGGGAACCTCCATATGCCGCGGGTGCGGCCTTAGATAAGGCAAAAAGACAAAAAAAAAAGGCAGTTGGGTAAAGGTGAGTTGATGAGCTCCACCTTCAAATAGGGTCATCCTGCAACGCAAAATGAAGATCAGTCTGAACCCCTGGATTTATGAGGCTCGGGGGAACTTGTGTGAAGTGATAACAAAGGCGATGCTTGTTTCCTCCAGACTGTGTGTGTGGCTTCCCTTCTGAAGATGGCCCTTGTCATGATCAAAACAGGCAGTTTCATGATTTGGCCTGAGATATGGGATGTCAGTCCTGTGCCTCCCCCTCCAGCCCTGGTGCCTGTGGTCCTGGGGCATGACAGTCCCTTTCATGAACTGAGACCCCAGAAGCAAAGGAAAAGGCCAGGAGGAGAAATTCTAGAATTACGTGGTTCCCCGAGACGTGGGCACCCCGGGGTTCCAGCTGAGGAGGACTCGGAGGATTTAGAGCACCTGAAACTTACCACTTATGAACTTCTTCAGGCCTCCAGAGAGAAGGTAGGAATGTGTCCCCTGAATCCCCTCAGAGGCCAGAAGTGCCAGCCCCCCACAACACACCTGCTCCCATCTGCGTGATGATGTCCTGTGAGTCCCCAAGGCAAAGAGACTGGCTCTGTAAGTAACGACCTCACTGGCTACTCTGTAGTTGGATGATAAAGCCTACTCTGCTGGGTAGAGTGACACGCTGCCCCCACCTCACACTCACCTCTGGGCTGAGACAGGGTCCTGCCTGTAGGGAGAAGAGACATTTCAGCACTGAAGGGGGGTAGCTGGGCCCCGCTGGGGCCCGGACTGGAGGCCCAGACCCGGAGCTGCCCCAACGCTGCCCAATCAGGTCAGGCCCACCATCCTGGTTGGCGACTGTCAGGAGGCTGTGGGGGTGACTCTGCCCCTAGGGGCACAGGATCCCCCCAATAGTTTTCAGGTGGGCAGCACAGACTCAGTTCCTCTTGTCTGGACAACAAGCATGGCCTGCATCTGACAAAGGGGAACAGGCTTGGGGTTTGGAATCGGCTTTGTCACAACTCCCAAGTCAAAGAACACAGCCTGTCTCTCCAGCCTCCCTCCTGCAAGTGGGACACTTGCCTCTCTCCTATTTAAGGCCATCCTTCCCCGGCTGGGAGTCACTGGATTCTGCCAGGTCGTCTAATCCACATTGCATGGAAAACCCTAGAAAGTCAGAGCTGGACAGGCCTGGAGACGTTCTCATCAGCCCTTCACGTTTACTCACGGGGAAACCGAGGCATCGAGGGAGGGGGCCCTGTGGACTCGTGTTTGCCGCACCTGCCCCTGTGCGGCTCTGGAGCCGCTGCTCTGCACGTGTCCTCTGGCCCTGGCTGGATGCGCTCCCTCAGGCCTTTCCAAACGTGCAGAATGGGAGGATCACAGCCTTTTGAACTGAGGCAGGAGCGAAGTGGGGGTGGAAGTGTCAGGCTGCCCCATCCCCGTGGGAAGGGCCCTACTGGGCACTGTTTTCTATGTCAGCCGCCCATCCCTCCCAGCACATGACCAATGCCATCCCGGGCCCTCGCCCGGCCTCAGTAGCAAGTGTCCTCCTCATTTGCCTCTTGCTCTTTAACCTGGAAACCAGCCGAGGTGCCTCTCAACCTGCCCCCTTCCTGTAAGCGGGAGCTTTGTGTCTACCGCATCCACGGACACCAGCCACCACGGCCACAGGTCTGGAATTCTGGCCAGGGTTAGTCCCTTTAAATCCCATGCAGCGAAAAAAACCCACAAACTATCCACCTGGATCATTAAAGAGCTTCTTCTTGCCTCTACTGTCTATGAAAACCTAAAGTAGAAATCTTTAATTACTCGGAAAGGTCAGGCTTCAAATTGTGTATTTAATCTGGATTTAAAGAAGTGTGTCCTATGAAGAGTTGTGCTGTCATGTCTAAACACCTGCTGCTTCCGTTTGTCAAGACACACGGGGCAGTCCCAGCCAGAGACACGCAGATAAGCCAGCGATGCTCGGTGCTGCTACCTTTCCATTCAGAAAAGAAATATTTCTACACCTACCTGAAGACAGGCGAAACCCCCAAGGCAGGCAGCAATTACAGCAGTGGACAGAAACGATGTTCGCCTGCTTTGATTACCGACTGAATGTGGGGTTCCCTAACATGAAAATATCTGGGACACCTACATACCGGCCTTTCTGGCTCCCTCCTTCCCCTCCTCATTTTTATACAGAGGACTGTTAGGCAAGCTCAGGAGGTTATGGAGACGGTGGCCGGCAGCTTCGGATTCCCCTGGGAGGATGTCGGGCAGGGACAGGAGCATCAGGCAGGGCTGGGAGCCACGCTCCATGCAGGGGAATAAATACATGTCAATATACTGTCATTTCAGTCAATATAATAGGAGCCAGTGTTTGGAGAAGAAAGGTACAGATACGGAAAAAGGAGAAAACTGTAATAAAGCCTTTGGTGTAGGATTCAAAACAGACTCATTAGTGTACATTCATGTCAGATAGATAGATAAATAGATAGATAGATAGGTAGATAGATAATAGACAGATAGGTAGATAGATAAACAGGCAGATGGATAGACAGATAGATAGGCAGACAGGTATATAGATAGATGATATGCAGATAGATAATATATGTATAAATAAATAATGGATGAATACACAGACACATAAGAAGAGATATAAATGTGGGATATGTAAACATTTATATATTTCATATATTTATTTTATATGTTTATATGTTTTCATAGCTTTGAGGGCCTAGGAGCAACACTTCTGCTGTGAAGTTCTTGGTTTTTAAATATGACTCTTCACTAAAAGAACAAAGGCTTTTTGGAGAAATGGTTGATGTTAGAGTGGGCTATGAAAAGAACAAGAGGAGCTTAGAATCAATTTTTGTGACACAATGAAAGAAATTGCCCAGAGAATGCAAGAACACGTTAAAAGAACATAGAAATAAGTTTGAATGTGTTACTACTGATCAAAACTAGGATAATCTGAGAGTCAAAGTTAATAATAATTGTGAATAGACTCCATTCCATTGGGCAAAACAGTAATCTAAGTGACCGTACAGATAAAATAAATACAGATAAATAAATACAGGGAGAAGAAACAAGTCTCCTAGTAATAAAAAAGCTAACCGATAAACGTAGTAACAATGATGTCATTAGAAAATCACCATTTGGCAACTCTCACGGGAACAGGGAATTTCAGGCAGGAGCCATCCGGGGGCTGCACTGGAACCTGGGGGCTGGGTTAGGAAAGGCTTTTGCACAAAGTATCTCAGCGCATCTCTCCAAAAGGAACTGGTAACCGCACAGGGATGTAAAGCGCCATTTCCATGGATGAGCTTGGCAACAGTGACCCAACAGCAGTGGGACAAGGCCCCAGCCTGGGCCCCAGATATGATGCACTGAGAGCTCAGCCGCCACTCCTTTGACCCCCCCAGCCACCAGCCTGGCCTGGAGCTCGTCTCCAGGAAACACCAGACAAGTCCAAATCGAGGTGTAAATGACAAAAAAAAAAGAAATGACAAGACTGTCAAGGTCATGAAAGTCAAGGAAACTAGTGCAGTTTTTAGGATCCTAGAGGAACACGCCGTGACCCTGGCCTGGGACGATTAATCAATCGTGAAGGGGATCCCTGGGCAGCGGATTCGTGGACACACTTCATATGCTTCCTGCCGTTGTGGTGTGAGCCTGAAATCCTTCTAAATGAAGAACAAGCATCTCCTGCAGCACAGGATGCTGAGATTATAAAGAAACTGACCATTAGAGAAAGAATTGTCCCACTACCTGCTCCTAATCCCAGGAAGCCAGGCTCTGCCGTAAAGACTCCGCAGAAGCATTTGGTTGCAAAATGGAATATTTCAGGGCTGGGGCAGAGGCAGAGATGGTGGACTAATTTCTAGACTTCAGGTCCTTTTTTACTAACACAAAGAAGTCGAGATGGTTAACAGCTTGATCCCAGCGATTAATGCAATGATTTTCGCTCTTTTTTGGTGATTTCCCACGTGTCACTGGACAGCAAGGAAGTCACACTCCTCTTCAACAAATCTCAGTGGCTCCCACTTGCCTATAAAGTCCAAACTGGCTGCCCAGAATTTGAGGCCACCAGCTGCATGACCCCTAGCCTTCCCTTACTGGTTAAATTCCCGCTGTAGTGAAGTCCCAACCAAGCATGCAGTTTCCACCATGCCAAGCACTACCTTTGTCTAAAGTTCATATTAAATTCTGCTCTCCTGGTGCCTTTGCCATGAAGCTCTCTCTGGTCTTGTGCCTCCTCCCCACCACGTCTCATCCCGTCACCCCTAGCACACAGCTTGCGTATGCTACATCACACACTTGACTCCATCCTCTCGCATGGCGACTGATTCACGTGTCTCTTCCACTCACTAGACGAGGCCCCCGAAAGGTGCGTTATTTATTCGAAGAGCCCATGGGCCAAGATCCTTTTATAGAGATGCTCTTAGATTTGGAAAGATACTCAGTAGGAATGTTTTGAGTGTCTACCCCGAGATTCTCGGTACATTCCTCCTGATTCTGTCGTTCCGTACCTAATAGCTTTCATGTAAAGGGATCCTGATCAGACACTCATGGAATTGCTGATCTCTGAAACGGGAGACCGTAACCCTCACACGCACCTACGCACACACACAAATGCACATTGGACAAGAGCCGTGCAAAGTGTGTCAGCGACGTTTATTGTTAAAGATCGTACTACTTTTTTTTTTTTGCTTTATTTGTCATTTTAGGGCCGCACCCATGGCATGTGGAGGTTCCCAGGCTAGAGGGTCCAATCGGAGCTACAGCTGCTCTGCGGGATCCTAGCCACGTCTGCGACCTACACCACAGCTCACGGCAACGCCGGATCCTTAACCCATTGAGCGAGGCCAGGGATCGAACCAACAACCTCATGGTTCCTAGTTGGATTCGTTTCCGGTGAGCCACAACGGGAACTCCCAAAGATCATACTTCTTAGAGCAGTTTTAGGTTCACAGCAAAACTGAGAGGAAGGGACAGAGATTCCCCATACACTCCCCGATCCGGACACATGTACCGCCTCCCCCGCTGTCAACACTCCCACCGGCTGGGACATCTGTTCAAACTGATGAACCTACACTGACAGGTCAACATCATCCAGAGGTCATCGTTTGCACTAAGGTTCACTCTTGGTGTTGTCCGTTCAGGGTTTGCACAAATGCATAATGACTTGGGTGCACCATACAGTATCATACAGAGAAGTCTCACTGCCCTAAAAAGCCTCTGGACCCCCCCTATTCATCTCTCACTCCCGGCCGACCCCTGGCCCCACTGAGCCTTTTACTGTCACCATAGTTCTTTCTTTTCCGGATTGTCATGCAGTTGGAATCATACAATATGTAGCCACAGGTGAACTTCTACTTGAGTAGACCAATAATAGTCAAATGGTTAATAATACTCATCACTTATTTTAGGGTTTATGGGGCACAAAATATTGAGGACGTGGCTTATTTCCACACACGCTAATGTAGTCATTTCTGTGTACTTCCCAGACTCATCATTAGCAGCGAGGAGAGAGCCCAGCGGGAAAGGTGAACTTGGCCTGCTGTACAGCCTGAACCACTGTTCACGTGCGGCCTCACTACGACACCCTCCCCAGTCTCAGTAAGTCAGTGTTTCAACTAATGCATGAACTCACCTGGAGGAGGAATCTAAACGGGTCAGACTCAGAGGAAGAGATTAGAACTGTCTGCCAGGGGCTGAGGGGACAGGGAGACAGGGAGGTGATAAAGGGCACAAAGTTTCAGTTGCACAAGACAAGTGGGTTCTGAAGACCTCACCTGCTACACCTCAGCCTGCCTGCAGGCAACACGACTGTATCATATACTCGAGATGCGCCAAGAGTGTAGACCTTGAGTCAAACGCTCTTACCGTACAAATTAAAACAATGAGAACAAGGGCAGGGGCAATTTGGGAGACATCGGATGTGTTAAGCCTTGATGGTGGTGATGGGTTCACAGGTGTATACTTACCTCCAAACTCATCCACTAAATAGGTACAGCTTCCTGTTTGTCAATTACACCCCAACAAAACGGGTTTTTTTATTTTTTTGCCTTTCTGTCTTTTTAGGGCTGCACCCACGGCACATGGAGGTTCCCAGGCTAGGGGTCCAATCGGAGCTGTAGCCACCAGGCTAACGCCAGGGCCACAGCAACTTGGGATCCAAGCCGCATCTGTGATCTACACCGCAGCTCACGGCAACGCCAGCTCCTTAACTCACTGAGCGAGGCCAGGGATGGAACCTGCGTCCTCATGGATGTGGGTCACATTTGTTAACTGCTGGGCCACGACGGGAACTCCCTAAAATGGGTTTTTTAAAGTACGATGAGGGCAGGATAGTTCAAGGGTAGCTGACTCGAGGTGTGTTTACAAGTATTTCAGCAGCCAATGGAGAAAGAAAGCTATCCAAAGAAAGTATTGGGGATTTTTCTCCCCCTTTTTTATTTGAAAACAATAGGCTACCATAAAAGAGTTCAGTTAAAACAAACTTGGAAATACAGAGTCTACTGGTTCAGGGAGAAACACCCTTTATTCTGGTGCAGGCAGAATGTGTTCCTTTCCTCCGTTTTACCTGCATGAGGAGAATGTAAATGGCTTCTCCTCGGGTCTTCTTCAGGACCACCTGGCTTTGTCCCTTCAGGACTAAACACGGTGATGGGGACATCAGAACATATGTCTTGTATTAAGCCTCTCCCTACAGTAAGCAGTATTTTTTTAAAAAGCGGAATTTCTGAAGAATTTGGGGTGGAAGTACAATTTACATAGGCATTATCTATGCAAAATGGCTTTCCTATGCAAATGAAGGGCATAAATAGTATTCCTGTTAAGGGAGGTTCACTGAGATAAAAAATATATGTATATTCAGAAATTTGCAAAGAGTCTCGGCTACGCAAGAGTGGGCCTCAGTAGATTGTACTTCAAGGTGTGCACTTGGACATAATACAGCTGCGTTTCTTCTGAGACCTTGCTGCTCAGCGGTGGTCCCCAGACAGGCGGCACCAGCATCACCAGGGAGCCTAGAACCCACTCCAGACCCACTCATCACATAACTGATGAGCATTTGGTTCGCTTGCTGAGCATGTGACAGTTTGAGAAGCGCCGCTCTGTCCTGAGTGAGTGAGGTTGGGCTCTACCCAGTTGTATTTTTATCTTTTTGCTTTTTATGGCCACACCGGCAGCATATGGACGTTCCCAGGCTTAGGGCTGAATCAGAGCAGCAGTTGCCAGCCTACACCACAGCCACAGCAAGGCCGGATCCTTAACCCACTGAGTGAGGCCGGGGATCAAACCCTCATCCTCATGGATGCTAGTCGGGTTTGTTACTGCTGAACCACGACGGGAACTCCCTCTGCCTAGTTTTAGATAATAACACCTGATTCAGAGTTTCCCCCCAGCATCGCTGAACACAGCGAGGAACAGGAAATCCATGCTGCCCATCACGGATCCACTTGGACAAATAAGAGATTCATCCAGCTCTCTGACTGCTCTAACTACTCCCACCAATGGGGACTGGAAAGGGTCCAGCTCCTGGCACAACCCTTTAATGGCTAAAGTAACTGCGGCAAGTTGGTGGAGGAAAGCTCCCTACTCGGTCAGCTAGGCCAAACTGACCCAGGTACCAGGGAGCAGCAACTCACATTCACACCCCAGGTCGTTGTCCTCCAGCGGCTGACATCCTCAAGGCATTTTGACATGGAACCAGTCCTGAAAAATCACATTTGGTCCCGTCACAGCCCTTATCCAAAAGTCCAACCTTTATATGTGACGCACCGTCAGCTTGACCCACAAATCCTGAAAATTCATCTTCAGTGTGATTTTTCAAGTAGCAGCTCTGGATTTTCATACAGGGAAGGAGAGAGAATTTCCTACCACAAATTTCAGACACTCAGAGACACACAGAATATATATATGTATATACATTTATGACTGTGTGTATATGTATGTATGCACATTTATGCATCTGTGTGTTAATATACATATATACATTTGTGCATGTGTGTATATATATATAAGTACATTTATGTGTGCGTAAATATATGTATATACATTTATGCATGTGTGTATATATATACTATGTGCATGTATGTATTGCATATATATAGATACGTACATTTATGTATGTGTGCATGTATATGTATATACACTTGTGTGTGTGTGTGTGTGTGTGTGTGTGTGTGTGTGTGTGTGTATAGGTACAATCAGGACCTCTTCCCATACCAGCTATCTAGTTATAACTTTTTTTTTTTTGACGGTGCACTTCCTCTTTTCCATGCAAAGAGCTCCAAGAAGGCAGCTGAAGAATTCATTCACTGGAGGAAAATACTCATAAAAAGACAGAAGATGAGTTAGACGAAGCAGGCTCCGAGTCTTTGAGGCTCAGAGAGGTCTGTCTCATCCTTTTTGAAAATCGCAGGGACAAGTTGTTTTGAAAACCGCTAACGACCTTTTGGTTTATCACCGGTGAACACGATCTTTCGGCCACTGGATCTAAACGGATCAGACCCCAGGTCACGTTGCAGTATGGCTCTGGGCTTGGGAGTCTCACTACACAAACCACACCCAGCCCAAATGCCCCCACAGGAAAGAGAAAGTCCCCCACCATCTGAATCAGCAACGGGGGCTCACGGGGCATCAGCTGACCCGAGCCCCTGGCCTAAAGCTTTGGACTTTCCCACAGATTCCAGAGATAAGACTTTAGGAACATTGCGAACGTGGAGAAAGACTTGCTGTTTTTCATCATGTCTGTATTTACAACCCTGGAGAAGACGCAAACTGGATCCCATGACCATAAATCCCCAATTGCAGCCAGGGCTGGATTTTCCTCATATTTAGCTGCTATGCCTTTTGAATGTGTCTTATATTTTGCCTCCCTTCTGGAGTTCCTGTTGTGGCTCAGAGGGTTAAGGACCGGATAGAGTGTCTGTGACGACGCAGGTTTGATCCCTGGTCTTTTTCAGTGGGTTAAGGATCCGGCGTTGCTGTGAGCTGTGGTGTATGTCACAGATGTGGATTGGATCTGGTGTTGCTGTGGCTATGGCATAGGCCCCAGCTGTAGGTCCAATTCAACCTCTAAACCAGGAACTTCCATAAGCCAAAGATGAGGCCGTTAAAAAAAAAAAATGTTGCATCCCTTCTGATTTGCATTTGGAATGTGGTTGCTTCTTCAAAGCCTCGATGATTGATGAGGCGTGAACACCAGGACAGAGAGCACCCCCAAACACCCTGCCTTGTAGTCCCACTCCTGGTCTGGCTCAAAGCATCAGCCATAGTTTGGGAATCATGCAGTGAGACGGGCCGCCCGGGAGATCCGCCGTGAAATTATCCCTTCCCGGAAGATCCGGCTGCACGCACTGTGTAAGACTGAGGTTCCAGAAGCCGTGCCCTTCCCTTGGCTTTCTAGTTATCATCTTTTTCCCCAATTTTAAATACACACAAGCCTCTAGGGGCTGCATTCTGGAGCTGGCAGGCAGCAGTGGCGTTTCAGGGAGGTAAAGATGCTATCAAGGGCACGGAATTGTCGGCCTTGCCCTTGATGTCCTTCTTACTCTGAGATTCATTGCCGACTGCAGGCGGGAGCCCTCCGCTGGCACGTGGCCATCCCCAGCTGTAGGTGCGCGCCACGCTCAGCTGAAATTGGCCGCAATAATCAGGGCAGGTCCACAGGGATGGGGGACCGGGGACCGGCCTTGAGGTAGGAGAGGGGTGATCAGGGTGCGGCTGTCACCCAGGGAAGGACTCACACCTCCACCTGACACCTTGCTTGAGATATCAGGTAACAGCAGCAGCTGTCCAGGGCAGCAGAGACAGAATGCAGTGCACCTGTTTGCAACACGCTTCATTATCATCAATATCCAAGTAGTCATTAAGGGCAAAGCATTGATAAAATATAGCTGCACGGGTGCACTGCTCCTCCAGGTGATGTTGGGCGTTTTACCTTCGCTGGGGGGTTATTAGAAGCCAATGGGCCACCTGGGGGCCTCCCAGAGAAGGTTCCTGTTTATCTCCTGTGGCCAGAATCATTCTTTTTTTCTGCTCATTTTATCTGACAACAACTTTTTTTTTTTTCTAATCCTATTGTTTCCTCGTGGCTGCTTTGAAAGTTGTTCCCATTCGTTGGCCGGTGGACTGGATGGCTTTGTATGTGTTTAATTGTTCTTTCTCTCTACCAGGCTCTCCTCTGTGAGGAGAAAATCAAGGTGGAGGTCAGCTGGATAAGTTGCCAATAAGACACGCTGTTGAGAAATGGTCACGTTTGCGGGGTTTTGACATCTCATTGCTTTTGCTGTGCATTTGGCTGCCTTGGCCCACACGCCCTCAGACTGCAGCAGGTCACACAGGGGTGCCAGCCAGGTCCTTTAACCCTCTACCATTTGTCAACCTGAACGTGGAGGGGCTCCATGGGGGTAGTTTAGGATGATGGGCTGAAGTGGCCTTTTTTTTTTTATTATTTTTCAGAATTTTTGTGAGTCAGCTTATTGCAAAGACAGGCAAGCACGATGCGCAGGGTGATTATCAGAAAGGCAAACAGTAATTTATCAGTTCCAGTCAAAGGATGGCAGAGCCCGATGAGATAAGCAGTAGGTGGATGAAGCAAGGATCCTGTCCCGCTCACTGGCAGAGCAGGCGCCAGGCTGAGGACCGCACTCCACTGCCACCTCCCTTTCGAGACAGTTCCAGGAGCATCTCTGCTCCTGGATGCATGGACCCCGGAAACAATGTGGATTCAGGACTCTTCCCCTAGGAGAACGGGGCATTCCAGCATCCCTCCCCCTCTTCCTCCCCTTCCAAGTCTCTTCCTTTCCTCTTTGGGGCAGGACTTTCACTGACGGCTTGAACCACAGTCCTGTGATCATGGCCCTGACACTCAGGGGTCACGTGGATCTTCCACCTTGGGCCACCAAGCCAGCAGCAAGCTGGCCGTGCTCTGCGGCCGTCTTTGGAAAAGGCAGAGAGATGTTTTCTGAAGCCAAAGACTAGGCGATGGCAGAGATGGTTTCCTTGGAGGGAAAGCCAGACCTCGCTGACAAATTGTTCAAATGATTGACTTTAACTTTCCCCCCTGTTTGTAGTGAGAGGGCAGGTCTGCGAAGTTTCCAGTCAAAATGGCTCATGAATGGGTAATCACAACAACGTTTACCGTCTTTTGATTTCCTGACAGATCTGTAGTGCTCGGGAACTCTGCCTGATTGATGGCTGTTGACTGACAATGGGTTTTACAGGATAATGAGTGGAGTCCCAGACGGCGCAGGGCTGAGAGCGCAAATGAGGCTCCCTCCCCAAGAGGGGCACACAGTGCAGAGCCCAGCTCACACCCAGAGTGCAAACCACAGGCAGGACACACAACCCCCCTCACCACCAGGCTGCAGGGGACAGTTTTCCTCCCCTCCCCCTGCCCCCGTGACAGCCCGTCTGGGAGCCCAGGACACACCCTCCTTCCGGGAGGAGCCCTCAGACCCTGTCTGCAGCCGTCTCACAGGAAAGGAGGGACCACAGTGACACCCAGGAAATCCAAGGGAGATATTCAGGCCCATGGGGATAACCCAGATGAGAAATAAAACCCTGTATACTTCTAAGACCCCATGGTGAGAAGAAAAACCAGGGCTGTCACAGCCTCTGATTCCAAGCCCTTCAAAAAAGAGAAGCAAGAATTCCCGCTGTGGTCATCAGGTTAAGAACCTGACACAGTGTCCGTGAAGATGTGGGTTCAATCCCTGGCCACACTCAGTGGGTTAAGCAGTGTTGCTGCAAGTTGTGGCATAGGTCACAGATGCAGTTCAGATCTGGTGTCGCTGTGGCTGTGGCATAGGTCTCAACTGCAGCTCCGGTTCAACCCCTAGCCTGGGAATTTCCATCTGCTACAGGTCCAGCCCTAAAAAGAAAAAGAAAGAAAGAAAGAAAGAAAGAAAGGAAGAAAGAAAGAAAGAAAGAAAGAAAGAAAGAAAGAAAGGGAGAAAGAATAGAGAAGTAGCCCAGTCTCTCTCATGGATGCAAAGGTCACTTGTAAGTCAAACTTGATTTTGTTGACAGTGTTGGTTTGTCATGTTCTGGAACCCAGCTGGGTATGAGTCAGGTAAGGGGATGGTGGAGGGGGGTGAGAGCTGGCCAGGAACTGAGCTCCCCTGAGGCAGCTTCCCGGATGTAGCACTGCTGCAGGGGCCAAGAGTCCATCCTTTCCACAGAGAGTGAGCCACCTGTGGAGAGTGATGAAGACACAGCTGTGGCCAGATGTGTAGCTGGCCAGGCCCACATCCAAGTAGCAGAGCACCTTGAAACGCAGGCAGGCCCTGGCAGGGTACCCCTTGGAAGATCGAGTGTGGGATTCAAGCCGTCAGGACAACTTTGGTGACAGCCACAGCAACGAGGAGAGCTGGACTGAGGTTCCTATAGGGCAGAGGTGGGCAAAGCGCTTTCAAGGTGCCTTGGTCATTGTTGTTAATTTTATCCTCATGGAAGAGATGCGGACCAGGGCTTGGGGATCTGAAGCAAATTGCCAAAGACTCGAACTCAGGTCTGTCTGGATCTAGGACCAAAACTAGCAACCTTTACACAAGGTAGTCTTTCCCAGAGATGATCGGAAGATAAGGGGGCATGCTTGGGACAGCAGTGCAGGGTGCAGGTACACCCACACACACGCATAAAAACAGATATTTTCAAATCTGGATGTTTCCTGAGGTCTCTGTCAACAGAACTCTCTGTTCAGAGGACCCTCCTGACACCTGGAAAGGCAGGAAAAATGCACGCTCCACCCCACATGCCAGGAGGACCCCAGACCTAAAGCCCCTCTGGAGATGCTGCAGCCAAAACAAGGAGTCTGCACCACACAAAGGAGTGTCCCGCCACTTTGGAATGGTCTGCACAAGTCACAGGGCAGTGGATGGCAGAGCGGGTCCCGGGGGGGCAGTGTGACAGGAGCACGTGCCCAAGGGACTGCAGCCACAGGAGGGTGGATGAGACAGGCCATGCCTTCCCAAGACGAAATAGAAGCCAAATAGACTCGGAGATCACCCCGCGAGAAGTTGACAAAGACAAATATCTATGAGATCACTTCTATGTGGAATCTAATAAAAGTGACACAAATGAACTTATTTAAAAAACAGAAACAGGAGTTCCCGTCATGGCTCAGTGGTTAACGAACCTGACTGGCATCCATGAGGACGCAGGTTCGATCCCTGGCCTCGCTCAGAGGGTTAAGGATCCTGCATTACCATGAGCTGTGGTGTAGGTCTCAGACGTGGCTCGGATCCCGCGTTGCTGTGGCTATGGTGTAGGCCGGCAGCTACAGCTCCAATTGAACCCCTAGCCTGGGAACCTCCATATGCCACAGGTACGGCCCTAAAAAGACAGAAAGACAAAATAAATAAATAAATAAATAATAAAAAACAGAAACAGTAGAACCTCATTGCTTCTCCATTCTAAATGTAACAGTCCTACTGCACAGCACAGGGAACTATATACAATCTCTTGGGAGAGAACATGATGAAAGACAGCATAAGAAAAAGAATGCAGGAGTTCCCATCGTGGCTCAGTGGTTAATGAGTCTGACTAGGAATGATGAGGTTGCGGGTTCGATCCCTGGCCTCGCCCAGTGGGTTAAGGATCCAGCGTTGCCGTGAGCTGTGGTGTAGGTTGCAGACGTGGCTTGGATCCCGCGTTGCTGTGGCTGTGGTGTAGGCCGGCAGCTACAGCTCCTGTTAGACCCCTAGCCTGGGAACCTCCATATGATACGAGTGCAGCCCTAGAAAAAGGCAAAAAAAAGGGGGGGGAAGAAAAGAAAAGAAAAAGAATGCATGTATATGTATGACTGGGTCACTATGCTGTACAGCAGAAGTGGATACAACACTAAATCAACTACACTTTAATAAAAATAAAATAAAAATTTAAAAAAAGATGGAAACAAACACATTTTAAAGCCAATCTTAGAGTCACCATAGGTGAAAGAGCTGAGGGCAGGGAAGAGTTGGGGAGGTGGTAACAACATATACGCTCTACTGTATAGAACAGATGATTAATGGGAACCTGGTGTCCAGGGAACCCACTCTACTGCTCAGGGAAATCTACTCAATAGCTTATAGCAACCTACACGGAAAAAAAGAATGTATATATATTTACATGTATGACTGATTCAATTTGCTGTACACCTGAAACTAATACAACATTGTAAGTCAACTATACTCCAGTAAAATTAAAAAAAAAAAAGACTGAGCTGAGAGCAAGCACTCTACAGCTAGATCCCAGGGGGCAACCAGGCTCCAAGAGTTTCTATAGGGCCAGGGATGAGAACCCCTTCAGGTCTTACGACATGAAGCCAGTGGACACAGAGGGCTCCAGGGCTGGACTCGTGAACAGGTGAACTGCAAAGGGCACAAACATTTCAGG
The DNA here is from genome assembly GCA_004024745.2 of Catagonus wagneri. Lineage (NCBI taxonomy): Eukaryota > Metazoa > Chordata > Mammalia > Artiodactyla > Tayassuidae > Catagonus > Catagonus wagneri. The sequence continues at coordinate 10,089,296 of PVHT021183530.1, read as the reverse complement.
AGCCAAAGTCAAAATAGAGCCCAGGAGGCTGGAGGGGACGTCAGAAAAGCACAGGGCAGGCACGTGTGAGGTGGGTACATATAAGGGACCGAGCCAGGGTGGAGCGACAAAGACAGCCCTGGAAACCGAAAAGACATTAGACAAGATCGTCAGAACCGGTCCAGTGGAGACACCAGCATTAAAGGCCAAAAGCTTTCAGATGAGCAACCAAACCCAGACTTTGAAGGGCAAGAGATCCATCCTATGTCACAGGGAACACAGGTGGATGGAAAAGTCCTAAGAACACGGTGGCCTCCGGAGTTCCCGGAGTGGCTCAGTGGTTAACGAATCCGACTAAGAACCATGAGTTTGCGGGTTCGATCCCTGGCCTTGCTCAGTGGGTTAAGGATCCGGTGTTGCCGTGAGCTGTGGTGTAGGTCGCAGATGCGGCTCGGATCCCGCGTTGCTGTGGCTGTGGTGAAGGCCGGCGGCTTACAGCTCCTGTTAGACCCCTAGCCTGGAAACCGTCATATGCCGTGGGTGTGGCCCTAGATAAGACAAAAAAGACAAAAAAAAAAAAAAAAAGGAACACGGTGGCCTCATAATAGAGATGGTCCAGAATTAACAAGACGGCCAGTCAGAAACATTTCCATCTCGAGGGTGGGAGTCATGCCTTTCTTACATGCTGAACTGCATTTAATCAATATTTATTCCAGCATTATTAGCTGTAAGAATGATAATAGAAAAAAAAATTGTCCTGTAAATATAAAGTCTTATTATAGCTAGCAAATTGGATGCATAAGCTGATTAATTTGAAATCTGTTTGGCTATCCTCTGGATTTTATTGCCAAGTTTCTGGATGTTCGGTTTGAACTGGTGACTTTCAGAATTGATGCTGAGGGCAAGAGACAGTGCTAATTAGTGCATGAGCTCCTCACATCTGAAAATCTGGGAATGCGTCCTTCTTGGGTCAAAAGTGAAAATGAGCTTGGTTCTCTCACTCTGATCCCTGTTGACACTGTCGTCGTCACAGAACTATCACAGTATTTGGCAGAGCCACCAGGCCATGTGGAAAGAGCCTCAGACCCAGGGCTGCAGGGGACGGTGGCAGATCCAGGCCAGACCAGCAGGCAGGGACACTCCCAAAGAGCAGTCGTCACACTACAAAAATGGCCCTGGCCGGGGCTTTAGTCCTTTGATTTCATGTGCAGTAAATTCATAGGGGCTGATTTTAAAGGAAGGGAAAAAAAAGAAGAAAGGAATTAATGATGCATATCCAATCTAAAAGATAGTGTTATCTACTTTATTTCACTACTTGCGTTTCATTTCATTGATTGTACCCTATAATCTTAAGTCACATAAGCATATAAAATGATGCAATATAGCAGAACATGAGACTTTGCACAATAAAGCGCCACCCAGCATAGCCCATCACCTCCAAGCTGGTCTCCGTGCTCACGAAGGACAGCGTGTGATTAAGGAATCTGGCAGGGATTTCCAAGTCACTGCTTCCATGCGTGGGTTTCCTGTGAGTAGAATCCTGGTGCCTGGAATTGGGGTTCAGGGCTGGGCATGGACAGGTCATAGGAAGTGCTGCTGGTCTTCTCATTCATTCATTCGTTCCTTCATTCATACACCCGATCATCCATCAAACGTGGTAAGACTGCCCTGGGAGGGGGAGTTCCCTTCGTGGTCAGTGGTTAACGAACCTGACTAGGATCCAAGAATATGTGGGTTCTTAACCCTGTCCTTGCTCAGTGGGTTAAGGATCCGGCATTGCCGTGAGCTGTGGTGTAGGTCACAGAGGCGGCTTGCATCCCTTGATGCTGCAGCTGTGGTGCAGGCCAGCAGCTGCAGTTCCAATTTGACATCTAGCCTGGGACTCTCCATATGCCACGGGTGCGGCCCTAAAAAAAGGTTAAAAAAAAGACTCCTCTGGGGGACCCGCGGGGCTCTCTACCCCAAGCCGGTGCTTTCTGTAAGCAGGAATCAATGCAAACAGACAAGGCCACAAAGTAAACCTGGGTCACTGTGAGCTGGTCCCACCAGCCCCACAAAAAGACAGCGAAGCTCTTGAGCTGATGGGCTCCAGGCAACACACCCACCAGAGCCTGGGCCATCCAAGTTCCACCCTCTGACAATCTACCTGGAGGCCAATGGCGCAGCACAGCCATTACCAACGGGGCCCGTTGGCTCACAGCACTCCCTGCAGTTTAGGCCCGGGCTGAGCAGAACTGCAGTACCTGAAATGTTAGAATTCCCCTCTTTAGATGTTCTGACCTCAGAGAGAACTACCGGATGTCAGGGAGAATACAGAAGACCAAAATTTTGAAGCCACACCCACTGTCGCAAACCTAGGATGAGGGGACAAAGAGCATCTACTCCACCCCTACGGGGACTCTCAGACCCAATTCCAGAAGAGAGTGAGTCTAGAGCCAGGCAGGCAGCACAACCCTGCATCCAATCCCAGGGCGCAGAGCCCCTGTCATCACCTTTATTCAAGGAGCATCTGTGGGGTCCTGTGCCCAGGTCCCGGAGACAGCAGCGAGCATCTTCCGCTGCAGGACCTGCCCTGGCACTTTGAGTCCCCTCCATCATAACCACAGGGGTCTTGGTTCCCCCGACTCCACAACCTCATCTCTGTCTACACGCCCACGGTCACCCAGGAGCCTCCCACTGCCCCCTCACCACACCATCCAAACATTGACCTCTTTGAGAATTCGCCACCTAATAATTTCAACAATAACACTGACCAGTTCCGAAAGTCACGGGAGAAGGGAAGGCCCTGGGAGGCCCCCACCTGCACTGTGGGGGATGACACAAGGGGTCGCCCCCCCTGTTCTCCACGTCTTTCACTGGCACTTTGGGATCAGAATTAGCTGAGCCACAACAGAAAGAGTGAGCCTTTGACAGGAGGACAGGACGCCAAGCCGTCTGCCCAAGGTGTATAGCCACAGCTAACATCCTCAAAGCAATAATTCCGTTTTATGTCTTTCACATTTAATCGCAAATTCGCCATTTAATCTTTCAGACAGAAGTTACTTATTCTCAATCTACCTCTCCTCTCTCTGCTGTCATCTCGTGCCACTGACACTGGCCGGTGGCATGAAGCCCATCACACTCCCAAATCAGGCCCATTTTTTCATTAGCTCATATCCTTCCCGAGGAGGCCTCCTTTACAGATGGCTGATCAGCAATCAACACTAGTTTGTTTCAATCAGAACAGCACCCGTAACTTCTCATTTAAAAACTGCTTCTCCAGAAGCACATTAGTGGGCAGCACAGAGAGCCGTGGAGATGGTAACAACGGGTTTTTTTCCCCCTTAAGAAAAAATGATGCTGAAATCCAAAAAGAAAAAGAAAAATCCCACACTCCATGGACCTCAGTGCATATTTCAGTCTGTCCTAATTATTAATGTCTATGGTATTCCTTGTGAGTTAGGAAAGGAATTAATAAATCCTGTTTTCAATCTTGGAAATGGAGACAAGGGGTAAATCCCCTTCTGTGACCCACAGACACAGGATCATTGCATCATTCAAAGCAAGCCCATGATTCTGGACAAAATTTAAATGTTAGACATTAAGTTCACAAACAGTATCTCTTGAGAGAGTTTTGCTAAAGGTATAATCAAGGCTTCTTCCAAAATTCCTTTCTAGAGAAGGGGAGGGAGAGCATGTAACTTGGAAAAGGCCACCCGAGGTACTGAGGGCAGGGCGGATGTGCAACACCTTCTAAGTGCCCCCTTCGCTGGCTGTCACTCTGTTGCCCCAGTGGTCCTTTGTGAGCCAGCCGGGGTTTTACCCATGACCCTGCTGCACTGAGGTTAAGCATGAACACTTTTTCAAAGGCTGGCTCGTCCACGGGGGGAAATGCTGACTGTAATAACAGGAGACTTTAAAATGATTTTCTTATCTTGCTCATCCTTCTTGTATTTCACTTGGGTAAATGCAACGTGGCCACACACACACTTAGAAATCACATTTGTCACCAAGTGAAGGGGACAACTTAACATTCGATCCCTGCTGAGCAAATGCAATCGTTTATTAGCGAAGGTTTTGAAAATTCATCAATGTGTTCACAAAGCGCGAACCACAAAAATTCAACATTGGGGTCTTTATTTATTATTTATGTAGCGGGCATGTTCTCTAATTCCATTCCTGAAACCATAGCCATGAAGATACTATAGCAATCACCTGACGGCAGGAAGATACACCACTCGGTGAGCACAGCTTCCATCGAACTAGGCATATCAGCACCTTTCGATAACCTTGTCTTTTCTCAGCCTATAGCTAGGATTCATCTTTGGAACTGCTTGTGTTAAAAAAAAAAAAAAATCAGAGCTATGGATAACCTGCAGCCGAAAATGGTCTTTTGGATGAAGTCATCCCAAATGGGAATGACAGAGTCCAAAGTCATCACAGAACTGGGTCCAGGTGCGCGCTGGCCAGAGCCAGGCATGGCAAGTGCCCCAGTGCCCTTGACCCCTGTGTTCTGCAGTGGCCACGCTCCCAGTCCAGAAGGAGAGCATGGCCAGACCATTTTGAGAGGCAGGAATGCTCTTCATACACAGGTGAGGATCTATGATATTTTATTTATTTATTTATTTATTTATTCATTTACTTACTTATTTATTTATTTGCATTTTAGGGCCACACCCGCGGCATATGGAGGTTGCCAGGCCAGGGGTCAAATCAGAGCTACAGCTGCTGGTCTACGCCACAGCCACGGCAATGCCAGATCTGAGCCGCGTCTAAGACCTACACCATAGCTCACGGCAATGCCGGATCCTTAACCCACTGAGCGAGGCCAGGGATCAAACCCGCAACCTCATGGTTCCTAGTCAGATTTGTTAATCAAACCTGCAACCTCATGGTTCCTAGTCAGATTTGTTAACCTCTGAGCCACTATAGGAACTCCAGGATTTATGGGATTTTAAACCCAGCACCATTTTGACCCACTATGCTGACATCCAATAAGCTCATCTGATGCCCACGAGGTTTTAACCCTGTAATCAGTGGGTCTTTTTTTTTAATACTCCAGATTTGGGAGTTGTAAAGGAAAAGAGAGAGGGCGTATTACCAATACATGTCCATATTTTTGAGCTGTGCCCTAAATGAAGCTCTTTCAACTATGGGGGCACTTATCACTTTTTCTTGTGTTTTATAGATATTATTGATCTTTTGGAAGAACTGTTTTATAAATAACTTCACTCCCTTAGGGCCCCAGCTTCTCACAATCTAGCACTTTGCGTAGCCCAACATGGGAGAAAAGCATAAAATCAGAGAAAAAGAACAGTGAAGAGAAGGGGAAAATCTATAGCAATTGCTCCTGTCATCATTATACGCTTGCACACGTTTGCTGAAATGTAAAGTGACCTAAACCCTTGACCCGGCGACCGGGGTTTGGGACGAGTCCTGAGGAACCTGACAATGGGAGGCAAGGTCGTGTGCCCAGCAAGGCTGCAGGATCCGCAGCAGGGGCTCCACCAGCACTTCGGGTCTCATATCCCAGATCAGTGCTGAACCCATCCTTTATGGACAAAAAAAGAAGAAGAAAAGGAGAAAAAGTAATAATCGATTCGTCCTTTGTCTTACTTAATAAGTGGCTATAAATGGTGTTTGACTTTATCAAGAGGCAGAAGGACCCATCCTCTTCAGAACATACAGAGGGAGTTTCACAGATTCTGAAGGCGATTCCTAAAAGAGGATAAAGGCTATTTCTACTCAGATTCAAAAGGCACGTTGCAAACCTACCCAGCAGAGAAATCTTCCCAGTGAGGTGAGAAGAAAAGACTAGAAAGGTTAAAGCTTTCGCCCAGGGTTCCCAATTCACAGGCGGCAGAGTGGGATTGGGTCTGAGGTCCTTAACTAGATTATTCCAGCAAAGTGAAAATCACCCATACCCTCATTCAAGGGTCTTTATCTGAAGATGTGGTTTCCGTTTTTCGGCAGAAGGATCTGTGTCCTAAGTGTAAGGCGGGGCACACTAGTGCCGAGGAAGACGGGGTCCTCACTTCCCGGAAGCTGCCCGGGCTTCCGGTGCCCAGGAGTCCCTTCCGCTGTGAGAGGATGAAAGTCTGAAATCCCAGGGTCTGAGCACGCAGCTGGGGGGCAGTCCACGCTCCCACCCACACTGACGCCTCACTTCTTTATTCCCCAAAAGTTTATTCACTGATTTCTAAGCCAGGTCAATCAACCACAAGTAAGTGCCTCTTCTGAGAGGTTTGCACCAGGCCCAGTGGGAGCAGAAAGGGGATTTAAACCGGACACGGTGGGAGGTGGGGGTCGGAGGTGGGGGTCAGATGTGACATCTCAAAGGAGCCCAGGCCCAGTGTGAAATCGTGAGCAGAAATTGCCAAGACACAGAAGGGGCAGGGCATTTGGAGGAGGAGATGCGTGTAGGGCAGGGCAGTACGCCACCACTACAGGCCTTGGGAACAGCTAAAGAACAGGCGCTCCGGCTGGGTTAGAGCAAAGCACCAACCCAGGCAGGGAGGGGGGCTGGCCAGAGCCGGAAGGGCCAGCAAGAGGCAATCGGGGAGGGCAGGGCGGTCTGAGCTGTGGGTCTGACTGAGGCCTCGGGGGCATTTCGGCTGCCTCCCCTTTGCTTCTGCGCATCCTCCTGCCTAAAACGTTCTCTTCATCCCCTCTGCCCCAGCCCGCACTCGGCATGGCTCACCTCTGGCCCAGCAGCTCTCAAGACCCATTGCAACATCTTGGAGCCACACCCCATGCTGCGCACCCTTTGCTGCCCTGTGCTCTGCCCACCTCTCACCACACCCTGGTGTCCCCACGGGGTGGGGCTGGGGGGAGGCACCACTCAGCTCCGCTGGTCCCTTCTGGGGGACATGACAAACTGCAGGGCAGTAACGCTCTCCTCCTCCTCTCCTCTCCCTCCCTCCCCCTCCCCCCTGCTCGTCCCCCCCCCCCTTTTCTTCTTCTTCTTGGCCCAGCGTAGGCAGAGCATTTTAGGCAAAGATGCGCCTTCCTCCTCAGTCTTGAAGAAGTTGGGAAGTAGTCTCATTTGTCCTTTCACTCAAGAATTGATCCACCGAACAAACATTTGCTGAGAATCTCTTAAGTGCAGGGCTGGGTGCTCCGCACAGGGGTACAACGGTGGGCAAAGCAGAAACCTGCCTTCCCTGGCCGAGCTCACGAAAGGGACAGGGAGGAAAACATTAAGCAGAGAATCACTCAAACACCCCAAAAAGTATGTGGCTTCCACCCACTGAGACACAGCAGATGAATGTGGGCTAAGTGTTTCTTAACAGTTCATTGAGTATCACCTGTGTACTAGGGATTATATTGGACATGGGCACTTAGCTCTAGCAAAGCCCATTTTGACAACGCATCACTGCTGTAAACCCCACAGGATGCAGGCCTGACAACTTGCTACACGCCATGCAGTTTCTAAGACAGCAACGTTTCATAGCAGGGAAAAAGCCTGGACAATTCTCTGGTTATTTTCTACCTTGACATGTCTCCTGGATTGGAAAGTTTTAGGAAAGAATGTTGGGAGAAAGGCATATCTAATATGCTAAAGAAGTGGAGGCTTCAGTGCTTCTAGATTGTGTTCAGGTCTAAAACTGGGCATGACATTTCCTCCCCTCAGACTTGGTATCTTTTCTAGGGCTTTCCTAAACAATGTACCCACCAACCCCACCAACCCGTGGGCAAAGAATCATGTGGCCATCAAAATTCATTAGCAGTCATTTACTAACAGGAAATTTAAAAATTAACCATTTGTTTGACTGGCCTGGGTCACAAAGTGTGTGTGTGTGTGTGTGCGCGCACATGCGCGTGCATGCCCTTGCAGAAGTGATTATATGTGTAAATATAGCCTACGTAAGTGCACCGAGAAGAAACAGGGGCACGCAGCCACACAAAAGCGCTTTCTACCTTTTTATTTAACTTTTTACAAGTAAAATTCTGAATGGAACAAAGCAAAAGTCCTTTCGACGGAGTTTTGAAATTGAGTAACTGCTCTGGCTGTCCGGAGAAGAAGAGGGAGAGGGGGGGCCTGTGGGACAGAATGGGAGGCTGGCCCTGACCTTGCAATTTGACCTTGAGTAAATTGTCTAATGTCCGGTGCCTCACTCTCACCCAATCTGTAAATCTGAGCTTAGCAATGACCTTTAGTTACCTCATGGCTATGCTGTGAAAAGAAATGAGGTAACACTTCTGAACTTAGAGGAAACCTGGAGAGGGTGCAGAAAAGAGTGACAAAGATGATTAAGAAGGAGCTGGGTTCCTCAAACAAAGATTCAAAGACACAACAGATAATTTAGGCTAAAAAAGGGAACATCGCCAAGCAGTGACTTAGCGATTGCCTTGCATTTAAGATGATATTTGCATGTTGATTTGGTCCCTCTCTTGCTCTCTCTCTGCCAGCCTAACAAACAGGAGGAAACCCCGTCCTTATCCATCATTCAATCCCTCCCGCCTCAACCAAACTATTAGCCTCTTGACCTTGTTGGCCTCCAGGTTGAGGTTACCTCCTGGAAAGTTGCCTCCTCTGCCACCTACACTCCTTCAACCTCTTGCAAGTCTGCTGACATTGATCTGAAAATCCCCAACCTCATATCCAATTTCCAGGCTCCTGGGCCACCTAGAATTGTTAGAAGAAAATATCCAATCGTGCACACTTGTCAAATGACAAAATTCACATTGACCTGAGAGCAATCCTTATAGACTTGTCTCTACCCACTCCTGGGGTAGCTCCTTCAGCAATGGCCTGACCTCCAACTTCACTGAAAATATTCAGACCTTTAAGGCCACCGATACAGAGAGGAATCCAGAGAGAGGGCTGGGGACACGACATGAAATAAATACTAATGCAGTCATCCGGTGACCAACTCATTCCAAACTAGGGTGAGGATGAAAGACACCCAACCCAGAGCCTTTGCCAAAATCTCACACCTTGGATTCAGTGCCTTCAGCAGTGCAAAAATTACAAGAAGTCTGCCACCAGCAAGAGATGTGGGAGAGGGTGTAGCAACTGGTAGGAAATGGTAGAATTCAACATAGCACCCAATTGTTTAAGAAACGCACATCTCTGTCTCATCTCTCTCGCTGCATCTCTCGTCATGGAAACCACTAATGATCCTGGAGGGGCTTGATCTGGATATTATCTCAGAGTTGCCGGCCAAGCAAAGCAAGCCATTATTCCTAGTCACTGGCATTCGATCACTCATCAATAATTATTATAAGCCCGGTGAAAGCTGACTGGCACCTGAATTGACATCAGAACTTGGCCTCCTGCTGCGAATTCATCCGTGGAACATAGCTGCTTTCACAGAAAGGAAGGAGAGAGTGGGGCCTCTCATTAGGAATCATCATTCCAGATTCTTCAGACCAGCACCTCTGCCCACAGTAAATCAGTGCTTCTCAGATGTCCCTGCCTTCGAGAATGGCACGTCCTTGTCCAAAAGCATGTTCCTGGACCCCACGTGCAGATGCGCTGATCGTAATAAGCACCAACGTGGTTCCAAGCCATTGAGAAGCCCCGTAACAGATGCCCACCCCGCTGGTGCGTCCCTCTGCCTCAGGGATGTGAATATCAGTGAGAATATCTGTGAGTTCCTCTGGGGACAGGAAAAGCTACATTAGAGAGGAGAGGACCCAAAACTCCATTTTTCTAAGTAATAGGCAACAATATCTGTGTTTTGCTGAGTCAAGAAATTTGCCTCCGTCCTCTACCTCTTTCTTCACTTGCAGTTCTAATGGACTTTTCTAGAATGAGAGTCTGTACCACCGTGTCAATTCCTCCACCCTGTCCGGGTCCTCTTTACGATGTCCGGATTGCCAGAGCACTTTGAGGTCCCCAAACACCAGCTGACATTGAATGATGGCCATGCTGCCTAGTCTGTAAGATCAGGGCTCGGTCTTTTCCTACAACATAAAGAATCAGGACCATCCACTGAAAAATGAAGCCAAAAAGAGTGTTGTCCCACAGCCACGCCCCGGGTTCATGCAGGTAACTCACCTGGGAAGGGTCACTTTCAAAGACATGTTGGGGCTACCTTTTAAGATGATTGTTTTTTTTTGTTTTTTTGTTTTTTGTCTTTCTGCCTTTTATCTAGAGCCGCACACATGGCATGTGGAGGTTCCCAGGCTAGGGGTCTAACAGGAGCTGTAGCCGCCGGCCTTCGCCACAGCCACAGCAACGCGGGATCCGAGCCACGTCTGCAACCTACATCACAGCTCACGGCAACGCCGGATCCTTAACCCACTGAGTGAGGCCAGGGATCGAACCCGCAACCTCATGGTTCTTAGTCGGATTCGTTAACCACTGAGCCACGCCAGGAACTCCAAGATGACTGTTGACAGGAATGGGTTAATCTCGTCACCTTTTCTGTTCTTGTTCCAGCCCCCAGGGTTGTCGAGGGGTAGAGAAACCTGGTGCTATTTCCCGGAGTTTGTTTCACCGTCTGTCAGGAGAGTGGGCCAGTTTCATACCATTTGCCACTTTCATTACTGTCTCAAGGTTGTCATGAAAATTGATAAATTTCAGACTGTTTTTCTTGTCCTCATTACAATCTTAAGGTTGTCATGAGAATGAATTGATTTTGTGCCATTCTGGGTCCTCATTACCGTCTTTGTCACCAGAATGGCTTCATTTGGAGCCATTTTTGTTCCCGCAGCCATTTTCTTCATGAGAGAAGAGATTCAACAGGAAGCAAGAGACCCCATCCCAGATGCTGGGTTCAGAGCAGGAAGCTCGTCCCTGGGGAACCGAAGGATCTGGGGAGGGAGCACAGCTCTTCCGGTGAGGGATTCCCCACGGTGATTTTTGTGTTGCTAATGTGACCGTGGAAAACACATGAAAAGCAAAAGCCTGATGTTCAATTACTGTTGCTTGCACTGTTTCCTCCTGTGGGGCAGAGAAGTTTCTAGATTGACTCCAGAGGGCTTTAAGAGGAAGCAAACATGTGACCAAGAAAAGACGAGTGTAAGGAGGGAGGTTAGACACAGGAGGTGAGGCTCCAATTAGAAGCTGTGATGGGACTGAGCCCCTGAAGCTACAAGTACACAGCTTTGTTCCAGAAACTTCCCTGTTAGAAAAGAGAAGACACCCCACATTTTCCGAACAGTCAACTGCCCAAACACAGTCATGACCCCAAAACAGACTTCATGTCTCCTTGTGGACAAATATTCAGATCCTAATGAACTCAAACTAGATGACGGCAAACAGGACCATCTTCCTTAAAGCCTGAACTGGGAGCTCAGCATCTGAACACAGAGCAGAAACAAGTGGGTAAGAATATCACAAGTTCAAAGCTGCAGAAGGGCCCCTGTCTTAAGTTCGAAGAGCCTGTTGCATTAGAGATTCTCTGCAGTTAGAATTTATGAGAAAATCCAGTTGGTCAGTGGGCAAAGTCGTGCAGATAAGGAAGCAGGAGAGAGTTTAGGGTCCTGTCATCCAGGGATGGACTGCACCAATTGCTTTTGTTCATTTCCTGGGCCAAATCCAAATCAAGGAATCGGTTTTTACCTGCTTGCTTTTTTTTTTTTTTTTTTTGTCTTTTTAGGGTTGCACCCGCCACATATGGAAGTTCCCAGGCTAAGGGTATAATCCAAGCTGCAGCTGCCTGCCTACACCACAGCCACAAGAATGCCATAGCCAAGCCACATCTGCAACTTACACCACAGCTCATGGCAATGCTGGATCCTTCACCCACCAAGCGAGGCCAGGGATCGAACCTGCATCCTCATGGATACTAGTTGGGTTCTTAACCCAATGGGAACTCCCTGCTTGCTTCTTCCTTTGACTACAGGAAGAAGATTATTTAGAAAAACAATGGACCAGGTAATATCTCCAAAGCTATGTGTTGAGGACCTCTGGGCTGCTCAGAGAGAGACAAGCTTCACAGTCTCTGATGGAGAAAGATGAATCCATAGCATGGACCTGTTCATACAGTCAGGCCCAGATGCAAGATTGTAGTGTAGATGGGGAATGGCCCAAATGTCTGTCACCTGGGGAGTGGATAAACAGACATAGTATATCTGCACAGTGGAATACTATTCAGCCATGAAAAGGAAGGGCGTGACACATACTGCAATACAGATGAACTTCAAAAACCTCATGCTAGTCACAAAGGACCACCTGTTGCACAATTTCCTTTATGTGATATATCCAGAATAGACAAGACTATAAACCAGAGAAGTAAAGTGGTAGTCACCTGGAGCTCTGTAGGACAGGTGACAGGAAGTGTGGAACAACTGCCAATGGGGACAGAGTTTCTTTTGGGGTGATGGAAATAGTCTGAAGTTAGGAGATGGTAATGATTGCAAAAAAATCATCCAATCCTGTGGATTTTCTAAAATTCATTGAGTGTATGCTTCAAATAGGTGAACTTTACAGAATACAGAGCATGCCTCAATAAAGCTTCTTTTTTACAAGGTAGCTTTGAGATTTAGAAATGTTTCTCCCAATAGACTGCAGTCATGGCTAAAATAAAAAGGACTTTAGGAGGGAGAGGGAAAGAGTCGTGGAAATTGATGGATCCATTTTGGGTTTTAAGTGACAAAGAACAGTCTCACAAATGTTGGTCCAGTGAAGACCTCAGAATAAGGAAGTTGGGTGAAAGTCAGAAGTGCTTTATTGATTAATTAATGGGCAGTAGATGAAGAGGAAGACAGAGGACAATGAAGCGTGATTAACATGAGAAATAGAAGCAGAGAGGAAATACCAAACCTGCTTCAGTTAAAACCACTGAAAGTTTTAGTGATTGAAAAAGGAGCATCTTCTTCTCCCTGGTGTTGAAGAGAATTCACGCCCTTTAAGCTGACTTGCAAGCTCCCAGTCTGGGCATCCCAGGGTCCAGTGCGGGTGTTTTGAGGTGTCCGAGTTCTGCAATTTAGAGGTGCTGAAGGTCAGTTATGTGAAGAGGAAGTGACACCTGTCAGAGGTGGGCAAGCTGAACGGAGTGTAAAGACCAAGCTGGCCTCCCCTCAGAAACCCCAAACAGGAAGAGGGGACTGAATCGGGAAGGGACAGATGACATTCCCCGTGGTTTCTCTGGCATGTGACCATGTCTGGGCCCAGCTTGACAAAGAGCAAGGCTCAGCACAGGTGTCACAGGGCAGACGTCTCTATTGCTCTGATAGGGCAGGGCTGCTGGGCACCGGGGTACCTATGCAGGTGGCCAGGAAAGTGTTAAAGGACAGTCTTTGAAGGGCCGGGAGACCAAGGCCACATGATGTCACATAAGAAATCTGACCCAGAGGCACTCGTCTTCCCAGCTGGTGCCCAGTCTGGCCCAGAACGGGGGTCACGACTGCTCCCTTCCCCCACCCCGAGCAGTCAGAAGCCCGGCCCTGAACCCTGACCCACCGTGGCTTCACTCCCAGAGCCCAGCGACCTCAGAATCCTTATGGCTTTTCATTAATCCCTCCAGGCAACTACACACCTTCAAGCATCTCGGTCAACAAATTGTTAGGCTCTCATGCTACCCAAGGGTCCGTGACCCGGAGACAGAGTCTGAAATACCTCCCCCGCTTCACGCTCTCTGCGGGAGGACACCTCCCGTTTGCCAGGGGGCTCCCCCCACCACCCACCTTGTTTCCCAAGAAGGCTCTGCTCCCTCCCGTCCGGGCACAGGCCCCAACCCCAGCTCAGCCCACGGGCTGGTAACAAAAGTCAATCTGCAGCCCAGGAGGGGACGCACTTATATCAGTGATGGATAAATCCCAGCCCCAAACACAGGTCCCTGACAACCTAATCACCCAAACCCTGTCAACTAACCCCTAATTTTGATGCGAGTGGCTAATTCCCAGCAAATTGATTTATGCACTGTTTGAGGTTCGGCCAGTGGTGTTGTTCATCAGTTATTACCAGGAACTCAGCTCTGCCTACTCATTCAGAGCATTGACACAACCCACTGCATCTCCCAAGAAAATCTCCTTTGTCAGCACATCTAGAATTTGCTAATTAAATCAACGATGACATTATTCACTTTCTCAAGGAAAAAAAAAAAAAGGCTCATCCTCACCCCCCCGCCCGCCTGCTCTTCCTCTCTGTCCCTCTTCTTCCTCGCCTCCTCTCCAGTCCCGTCTCGTGTAAGCGCTGAGGATCTCAAAGTTTGGCCGGCCCTTCCTGGGCTCCTTTTGTCTGCCAACAACAGTAAATGGAGAGTGACATCACTCTCGCCCATTCACACACACACACACACACACACACACACACACACACACGTCTGCACACATTTCATACATGCACTCACGTACACGTGCACACCACACAGGCAGGTATGTGGGATGTGGCCACATAGTGGACTTTAGGACACAGCATGATGACCCCAAGCACCTCTGCGTCTTGCTCACCAACTGCACCCCAGAGTGGGGGTTGCGTTGAGTGATGGGGTGCATGGTCGGTGCCATTCTTTTTTTTTTTTTTTGGTCTTTTTGCCTTTTTTATGTAAAGTCGCACCCGTGGCATATGGAGGTTCCCAGGCTAGGGGTCTAACAGGAGCTGTAGCTGCCGGCCTACGCCACAGCCACAGCAACACGGGATCCGAGCCGCGTCTGCAACCTACGCCACAGCTCACGGCAACGCCGGATCCTTAACCCACTGAGCAAGGCCAGGGATCGAACCTGCAACCTCATGGTTCTTAGTCGGATTCGTTAACCACTGAGCCACGAAGGGAACTCCAGGTCGGTGCCATTCTGATTGAAGCCAGCTCCCAAGGTGAGGAGCACAGGCTGGTCCCCAGAGTCCCTAATTATGGCTCTGTGGCATCTCTGCTTCCCTTTGGGTTCCATGTCCTAAGAATTTACACTGGGGCTTGAATGACCTGAAGTGCGGAAGTTTTCAGTCACATTTTTCTAATGCCAGAATTTTCGTTTTTGATTCACAGAAACTAAAAATTGAAATCAGTGAAAAGAGACTTAGATGCTCTTTTATTGTTTCAACGATGACCTAGAAAATCTTCCCTCCTGTACAGAATAAGTAAGACATGAGTGAAATCGGAGGCAGAATAATTCATCCTCAGACCGGTATTGTTTCTATAGCATGTTTTTTTAGCACTAGCCTTTAATTTTGTATCTCCTAGGAAGAAGCAATGGTATTTTTTTTAATATTTTTAATTGACTCTGAAGACCGTGGTCAATTAACAGGAGATGCCAAGGGGCATGGCCCTGATATTTTGAAAAGTCAGTGTGGTTTACAGGTGCAGCAGATAGGTACCCACTGACCAGGGTGGAGAAATATTTCCGCTGGAACTCACCTCCTCCACAGGCTCATCTGGAAACAGACCAGACACGAGCCTGTTATATTCACTCCTTTGGGGCAAGGTTTTGGCCTAAAATGCATATGTTACTTTGAAAGAGGTGACATGCTTACAAATACGTGGGCCTTAAAATAATTAAACTGGTAACAGGCGGAGTCCAGCCAGGGCTGGAAAGGAAGGAATTGGCCCATAAGTAGTAGCGTTATTTAAAAGCCCAACAGGGGACACTGAGGCAGCCTGGAAATTTGCAAGAGCAGAAAGCCATACCAAGGAGGCCAGAGGGACGAGGGAGAGGTTGGTGGTTACAGAGCCCAGGGCAGAGTCAGCCCCGGAGCTGGAACCACAGAGGAGACCCAGCTCCCAGGCGGCGATGGAGAGGAGGACCCAGGTCCCACCACCACCTCCCACGCTCCTCAGTCCCCGACTCCACTCCCCACTCCCCACCACCCACCAAACCTGAGCCCAAGAGATGCAGCCTGGAGATGCCCAGGGCTGAGCAGCGCGGGGCAGGCGAGGGACCCCCGGCTGCGGAGAGAAAGGGCTTCGGCTCCCACAGTGAGGATGTGTGACCTGGTCCGAATGGGGACCTCAGCTGGGGTCTCGGAGAATTCTAAAGGAACTGCCATGACTCTGCGTCTTAGAGGAAACACGCTAGGAGGGTTTGGTGGACAATTTATTCCACTTCTTGGAGACTCCCTTTTCCGTCACATAAATGGGCGAACCAGGTCCCCACAGGAGCAGGTACTGACACCACTAGCCGCACCTAGGTTTTCTTTTCTTTCCTCCCAGCCATCTAGAATAATAACTGGACGGTCTCATAGGAGAAAAGTCTACATGCTTTTGTCTCAGCCGTGACCTGGCCACTCCTCCAGGGGCAGGCAGCCAGGTTGTCATCCGGGGTAAATGAAAACACAGAG
Organism: Catagonus wagneri; assembly: GCA_004024745.2. Taxonomy (NCBI): domain Eukaryota; kingdom Metazoa; phylum Chordata; class Mammalia; order Artiodactyla; family Tayassuidae; genus Catagonus; species Catagonus wagneri. The sequence continues at coordinate 10,073,170 of PVHT021183530.1, read as the reverse complement.
CTCACACCACAGGTTTGGAGCCACGATCCCGCCCCGAGCCCCCGCCCCCACCCCACACCTGCTCCAAACACTCTGCCCGCAGGCCCTTTTTCCTGTCCTCTCACCCTGTAACGGGGGGGCTCTGCGCACTGGGCTACAAGACAGGCCACAGTGCTGCCTGGTGCTGTAAATAAAGCTGTGTGGGAACACAGCCGTGTCCCCGCTCACCCTGCGGCTGCAGCTGTGGCCACAGCTGAGAAATGCGACAAAAACCGTGCAGCCAGGGATCCGAAAAGTTCTACTCTCCAGCCCTTTGTAGGACAGGCTCGCTGCCCCCCCACTTCCAAGGACGGCTGTAAACGAAGGTCTTCCCTGGGGAATGAGTAAATATTATTCAGTCTCTGTCCCTCTTGAAATCCAATCTCCAGGGTGATGTCCCAGCTTGAAAGTCAAAGGCAGGGGAGAAGTGGAATCCAAAATAGAGAACAGCTGAGAAGTTTCACAGAGAGTCTGGACTGCAGAGATTCACCAAAAGTGGCAACTTCCCCCGCAACAGCCAAGGAGACCCCAGGGCTGGCAGGTGCCCTCACGAGCAGTGGACGTGATAAGGCAGTTGCACGTTTCCTCATGAGGGCTGTTCCTTCTCTGTGTAAAAGTATAGAAATCTATAAAAGTAAGGAAAAGAAAGACTTGGACTCATGTGGGGTCTATATGAAGCCCAGCAGGTGGATGGCCAGGGAGAAGCCTCAACGTGGGGTCCCCAGGGGGCAGTGTTCGCCAAGGTCAGTCCGCATGCTGAGCTGACCTTGTCCGAGCTGGAAGCACCCAGCCATCCCAGCCCCTGCCGACCGCCCCACCTGGGGGCAGACTCCGGTGTCAATGAGCATAACTTCTTGGAAAACATTTGCACCAAGTTCAAACCACATTCTTGTTCCTAGGAAAGGTGCCGTCCTCTGTTGCCTAAAGTCTTCATTTCGGAAACTGGAGGAGGCTTTTCTTCAACCCATTTCTTACTAATCAACTCCCTCCCCCACCCCGCTTGTCATTTGGTTTAATGTTGCAGAACACAGCAATTTTTTAAAGGAGGGTCTGATTTTGCCAAGAGATGTCTAAACTTAAAGGAAATAATAGATGTAACCAAACACCACTAAATATGACAGCTTTGCTCTGCCAAGGCGATTCGCTGATGCTGAAAACTAAACGCAGAACCGCCTATGCCTTTCTCAGAAAAGAGCATGTGTGACAAACTGAACCCGGAAACCCACTGCTCACCTCATGGCAGGCAGCAGACTTCTGCGTTCCTTGTTGGGTGTGCTTACTCCTCAGAGCCGGCCTTTTGAAACCCCGAGGTCCCTTCCAGCCCGCAGCCCAGGAAGATGGTCTCGCGTTCGAGAGCGGAAATGACACTATCTCGTGATGCTACCAGATTCTTTGATTTGTGATAGTCTTTGCGATGATGTTTTAGGAAATCGAGTGGAGCCCAGGGCTTATTTTCAGGGATCCTTTGGAAGACAGCTCACACTGAAACCCGCAGCTCCAGAGTCCCGCACATTCAGGATCCAGAGGTTCACATGGCCAGGCCTCCAAGTGCACACGGGGCAGGGAGGCCCAGCCGCCCCCTCCTGAAGGGACTTGGAGTCTAGAGAAACCAGGAAAGAGACCCTCCAATAACAAGGCAAATACTGCCCCACACCTCACTCAAGACCCAACCGGATGCAGAGTAATGCACACCGCTCGATCGTGAGAGTCCAAGGTGCTGGGTGTGTCAGGGCAGGTGGCCCAAAGGGCCTGTTGGAAACCAAAAATCATAACTGAAAGTGGGGCTGCCAACTGGAAAGAGGAGGCAAAAGGAAAATCCAGGCTAGCTCCTTTCCCTTTTTTTTTTTTTGTCTTTTTGCCTTATCTAGGGCCGCACCCACGGCATATGGAGGTTCCCAGGCCAGGGGTCTAACAGGAGCTGTAGCCGCTGGCCTTCGCCACGGCCACAGCAACGCAGGATCCAAGCTGCGTCTGCAACCTACACCACAGCTCACGGCAAACCGGATCCTTAACCCACTTAGTGATGCCACGGATCGAACCCGCAACCTCATGGTTCCTAGTCGGATTCGTTTACCACTGAGCCACAACGGGAACTCCAAGGCGAACTCCTTTCTTTTTCAGAGGTGTCACCACTGGAAGCAGCAAGACCCACGTGGAAAGAAAACTCTCGGCTTTGGGAGTCTGCGTAGGAACACATCCACTGAACACACATCCCAGAGTTAACTTTAGGGCTAAACTTGACCTCCTGCGGACGCTGAGTCCAGGGTGCCACTTTGCACCGTGTGTCTGCTCAAGGAGGCATCGGCAGACACAGACGTGTCGAGATTACCTCTCTGCAGTTATATTACCTGTGTCCATGAACACCATTTTGATGGCTATTCCCCCCCCCATTTTCTATTTTGTTGTTATTTGCTATTTTCTGCATTTCAGCACCTTGTGGGAGGGACCATAAGGAATACGAGTCAAGTCTCGTGAAGGCTCAAGTGCCAGAAAGTGATGTCATTATTTCGCCAGAGCAAGTGTTAAAAGGAAAACTGGTGCTGGGCAGCCCTGGCCAATACTGGACAGAGACGCCCATGAGGACTTAGTGCAAAGCTGCAACACACACGGGGGTAAGCATCGCAAATGGTTCCAGGTACCACCTTCAGTGAAACTACAGATGCCACTAGATTTGTTGGCGGGGATGAGAAATGCTGGCCTTCTTTGAAGTAGATTGGTTCTGAGTCTTTCAACTAGAGCTTCATCAAAGGAGGGAGCCTGGGAGAAAAGTGAGGGGTGGGCTTGGGGGCGGGAGGGAACCGGAAGACCAGACACCCTGCATCTCAGGAGACGGTGAGTTCCAGTACAGCTCTCCAGCTGACAGATATTTAGTAAGGCCTTCTTGTGGGTGTGCCTATTTTATATGAAATCAAATTAACCTTTAACATAATTCAACAAAGGGACACAGTCTTGCGATACGGGCTGATAGCTGTATTTACACACCGCGGTTAAGATCAAAACTTTGCCATCACATTCTGCTGCCAAGCGTGTCCAGGGCAAAGAGCGTTCATGGCCGTCTCTGTGCAAATACGTCCGTCTGGAAACAGGACAGGGCATTTCTCTATCTTTTCCAAAGTTTTGACTTGAAGCTAAAACCGCGCTCACACACAGGGAAAAGTTGTTATCCCAGAGGCAGATTATTTCTTGGCTGCCAGCATCCTCCATAATCTCTCCACGTTCAGCCCAGAGACGATAAGGCCCTACTGTGTGCTATGCACCTGCTCAGCAAGACAGTGTACACCTCCGTGGACACCCCCAAGAAGAGCAGGGGGTGCCTTGCCATCACTGCTGGGCCTGACAATGAGCTGCGGGGGGAGCGGGGCCGAGGGACAGGCACCTCCCCACCGTCTGCCTGTAAGAGCCTTACATCTGATGCCCAGTGCCTGGAGCTCCCTGTGGCATCCATTCTGGAATCGTGGCTGGCTGGTCAGATGCGGACTTAAGGGCCCCTGATGGCTATTTTCAAGTATCCAAAGGGCGGCCTCGGGGAAGAGGAAGCGATCCCATGCCATGGTTTTGGAAGGCAGAGCAATGTCAGGGAGCAGATTTTGGTCAAGGAAGGCCCTCCTAATGATTAGGACTATCTAAAAAAGGAAAGGGCTGCCTGTGAGACAGTGAGTGCCCTGTTGCTGGATGTATGCAAGCAACAAGCAAAAGTTGAACGATGTTTAAAGGACATATCAGGCACAGGGGGTTGGGCTAAAGCTATGGCCCCTCCCACCTTAGGGCACCGTTATCCTGGAAGCCCTACAGAACTCTCATTGGTTCCTAGAGCTGCCCCATCACAGTACGGTGAACTGCGGGCTTAAACCACAGAAATGTGTGGTCTCAGTTCTGGAGACCAGCAGCCCAAGATCACAGTGTCAGCAGAGTGGCTGGTGGTTTGCTGGCAGTTCCTTGGATGGCTCAGCATCTCCCTGATCTCTGCCTTCATCTTCAGATGGCGTTCTCCCCATGTGTCTGTGCCCTAATTCCACTTCTTATTAGGATTCTAGTCATTGGAGTAGGGCCACCCCCATGACCTCATTTCAACCTGGTGACGTCTGCAAAGACCCTGCCTCCAAACAAGATCACGTCCTGAGGACCTGGGGGTTAGGACTTCAACATGTGTGTTCGCAGGCACAATTCAACCCATCCCCAAAAACCTGTTAGGTAACGTTTCAGCTCCAACCTATAGTTGACCTGAGAGAGCCAAAATCATTCAAACCTGCGGCAATGCTAACACAAGGTTCAGCTTTTTCACAGGAACGTAGCAAGCCAAGAAATGAGAAAATTTCCTTTCCAACTGCATGACTCAAGTTCTAAGAATTAAGGATTTTCCTGTAGTTCATTGCACATGACATGTGTGACAGCTCCCAAACACATCACCATCACAACTGCTTCGTAAAAACTTCACGGGAGCACCTGCAAATCAATGCTGGGCTCCAGGTCCCTGAATTCATGTTTCTGAGCAATTCACTTGGGCTTCCACATACAGCCCACTGAGCTCATCCAACACTCAGTGTCAGCAGTTGCAGTTTGGCCTCACATGCATGCCCAGCTGTCATGCTTCTTCAAGTCCACAGGGGATACTCAGATATCTTGATCGGTTTCAGTGTAAGTTCAGTGAAGCCAGTTTATCCACAGTCTTGTTGGACCCGTGGTGTGTGGGTTGCACTGGGCCCCAAAGAACTATGTCCACCTCTTAAGTTCCGAGACCTGGGATGGGACCTTTATTGGCCCCAAGGTTTCTGCAGAGGTGATCAGGTTAAGATGAGGGAGGCTAATCCAAACCCTTGGGACTGCTGTCCTTACAGGAACGGGAGAAAAGACAGACACACAGGAGAACACCATGTGACAGCAGAGACGGCGGTCAGAGCGATGCGTCTTGAAGCCAAGGAAAGCCAGCAACCCCGGAAGCTAAGAGAACAGCATGGACGCAGCCTTCCCTGGAGGCTTAGAGAGAGGGTGGCCCCACCAACACCTTGATTTAGGACTCTGAGCCTCTGGAGCCATGAGAAATTAAATTTCTGTCATTTTAGGCTATTTTGCAGAAATTTTTACAACAGCCCTAGGAAACAAACACACTTGGAATATATGCCGTGTATTTTGTTATAATAATAATAATATGAATAAGGATAAAATGGTTAATGGATGCTTGCTCTGGGTCCCAGGTTCCCGGCAGTCCTTACAACACCCCATGAAGTAAGTGCCTCCATTATTATTCCCATTCTACAGAAGAGAGAAGAGAAAACCAAGGGACAGGCAAGTTAAAATGACTCGGTCATGTCCACACCAGTGCATGAGAGAACCTGAAGCAGAGGAAAGTCTGTGTGACGGAAGACCCCACACTGTTTTCCAGAATATTTGCCTCAAGACAAGATACGCACCCATCTTACAAATAACAGAGATTTATCCCAAGGCTCTAGACAGAGATAGCAGGAACCCTTTGCCAAAAATCTTAGCGCTCTCCGTTTTGGAGTGATTTGCAAAATTGTCATTTGGAATTTGTCTTTGATTTCACTCAGAAATATTGACACACATGCTGTTGTGACAAGGCAAAACAGCCATCATGTGTAGCTTCTCGTGAATCCAGAAATTAAATTTAACTGCATTTGCTGTAATTCATCCAAAATTTAAAGTAAATACGAAAAGCATTGCTTTTTCCAAAGCTAGTCATCTCAATATAAATGCAATTTAGATGTTTAAACATGTCATAACTGGATCTATATCCATACCTTGTGCCATTGTAGAAACAATGTTCCTAAAGTATGTACTTCAGTAATAATAAAAAAAAATTCTGGCTTAACAATATGATATTAATAAACATTTATCAAGTCTTATCAAGCCAGTAAAGGGCAACTTATTGTCTCTTCTTATCTTACAATGGGCTAGAACATATAAATTCATATTACAAACTGCTTCATTTGTCTTCCTTTCTTCTTCTTGTTTTTCCCTCCATGCAAATACACGTTGTGGGAGGAGTTTGCTGTGTATTAACCAAGGTTTCTCAACTTGGGCACCGTTGCTGCCTGGGGCCGATCCCTTCTTGTTGCCGGGGCTGTCCTGTGCCCTGTAGGATGTTTGGTGGTGTTCCTGGTCTCCACGAGCTAGATGCCAATAAGGCAGCCCTCTGCCCCCAGCATCTCCAGACATCACCACGTGTTGAGGCAGGGGCAGGTCACCCCCGCCTGGAAGCCACCAAGCCACCGCAGTGGATAGGTCACGTTTCTGAATCTTTCTGGTGTTACGTTGAAAGATCCTGAGGATGAAGTCATATGCAAATAAGAACTCAACAGCAACAACAACAAAACTGGAAGAACGAACACATAGTATACTGCCCAGCAAGATCAACATCTCTCCCTCTCAGAATTCGGCCGCCTCCTGGAGCTGTGCCCTTCTGCAGGGTGGCCTTGTCCCCTTACCCCCTGGAGAGCAGCCTCCGTTTTCTTCCCACGGTTGCCAGCACCCCCACCGGTCCCTCCCGTCTCCCATCTCCCTCAGAGGCCCCAGGCTCACCCGAAGCGCAGGTCTGAGGAATAGGTGTTCCCTCTGAAGGGCTCCTGAGAAACCAAAATCGTCCAACCGGGAGCAGCAAAAATGATGTCGGTTGTAAGGGCATGTTGCGGTCATGCCCCCGTGCCCGCTGCCTTCCTGTGCCTGAGGGATGGATACCGCGGGCCTGGTCACCAACAAGTACCGGCCACGCGGAAGCACCGCCCCTCGGCTGAGGGTGGCATGGTGATCGCTGAGCGCCGGGACAGTAAGGACCTCACCAGACACACAGTATGTGCTGTACAAAAATTCCGAGGTAAATGACTAAAGGAATCACGGAATGTGGGAACGGAAAAGCAGCCTTTAGATGACGGCAGAGATGAAAGGGCTCTGCTGTGACCTGATTCGACCGCCTGCGGTGGCTGTGGCCCATGCGGGTGGCTCTCAGCGACAGGGTCAATGCCAGTGCACCGAGGGGAGGGCAAGGACCAAACCAAGGCAGAAGGACCTGAAACGGACTCAGGAGAGAAGGAAGACTCGGCCTTTGGGACAATCGTTTCTCCAAGGTCAGGCCTCCCTGCAGTGACAGGAGTTAAACTCGGTCGGGATGGTCCCCAAGCACAGGGCAGAGGCATGTCCCAGGCGTGCTTGGGCATGCATCCTCAGGCATCCTCAGCCCAGCCTCGCTTAATGCCCGCCGGGCCACTTGGGAGACACTTTGCTCGAAATTGCATGGATGGCAGGGACTTCCGGTTTGGTGAGTAAGTGAGTCTGCCCACGCTCAGATAAATGTTGAAAATATCCCATGCTGCTTATTGAACACATACTTTGCCAAAGGAGGCTGGCTACTCACTTTTTTTGTTAAGCTGTGAGTACTTGAATTCAATACAGAACATATTGCCTCTTGAAACACAGTGAAGAAAGCCATTTTCGCCAGACCCTGCTCTTCTGAGTTAGCCATTCGGAAGCTGCCTTTTGAAGCTGCCTTTCGGATGACACCCTGGTTTAGGGGAGCCTCAGGTGTCAGGACCCATTTATCTCCTCTTTGTCTTGACCATTGGTCATCCCGCAACAAGACTGGTTTGCTTTTATGTTTGATTTCCTATTTCAAAGCGTGGGAGACAGCTTTACCACTGCCAAACTTCCTAAAAACAAGCCTGTGGTTTCAACAACCATGTGCGTTCTTGATTTCTGCTGCAAATCCCAGTGAATGAATTAAGCCAGAGCCCCCTGGAATGAAACCTCTCCCTGTCCCTGGCTTGGCTGCTGGGAAGCTCACTGAGCCCTGAGATTAAGGAGGGGCCTGAGGTGGGAGCGAAGGTCAATTAGTTTTGGTCCATGAATCGGGTGGCCAGGTGATGGCTTTGGGACCGTTGCTAAGGTTTTCATCTTTTGAGAGAGCTCGGGTCTACTGTGGGTTCTTGGACCCTGCTGGCTGAACACTCGTGCGTTATTCCACCCCGAGCTTATTTATACTTTCTTGCTTCATTGTAAAGAAATCCACGTGATTTCCCACCATCGCAGGTGTCTGCCCGTGCGAGGATTCTGCTGGGCACTTATGTCTTGTTTGAATGATTTCTGCAATGCTTGCCGTTCATCTAGGTAAATGCCCAGTTAAAGCGCAAAGCAAAGTCTCTCTTGGATCAACTGGGGGTGAAACACAACATGGAAAATTCCACTTATCACTTAAAAAGGAGCTAATACTAAAAAAGTTCCATTCTGCCATTTGAATTTATGCCTCGGGGGGAAAGCTGCAGCAGCAGAAAACACAGCTCCTTGTTCTTTGTGTAGATTATGCAAACTTTGCCTTTGAAAAAACAATGAAGAAGTTGCCGGAGATCAGGGAGAGAATTTGGACTGTATTTAAGCGAGAAGGATTAGCTAGCAGGATGTTGATTTATAAATGGCAACAACCGATTCCTTATATTCTCCACTGCAATCCTGTCTCCTACACAGTAATTCCCAATGTTCTCTTTTGAAAGCCCTTGGTACTCCGTTAGCCCCGAGGTATAATGTCTGATAATATAACTACTGCTTCTGTCACTGCGTTTTGCACAAACGCATTATATGTGGCCCAGAATGGTAAAGATTTATGTATGGGTATGGAAAATAAAAATCAGCATTGATTAAAAGCCCCAGATAGACCATCCAATACCGCCCAAAGAACATCAGTTATTTTGCATTTTGACATGGCGATTGATAACTCATAAATGCAAGCAGGAATGACAAATGCGGATGGAAACTGGGTTTGACAAAAACGATAACAGTATCAGTCTCCAGGGGCGATGGAGGTATAAGCAGGAACTGTTTAAAATATTTAATCATTTTATGAAGGCTGCAAGATGCTGTTTGACCCTGAAGGAGTGTGAATGTCACATGGATCAGAAATTGCCAAGTCTTTGAAGTGAAATAAAAAAATGGTGTTATTATAGATCCTTCTTGACATCCTATCATTTTTGTATAGGATTAAAAATATGTATACAAAGCACTAGATAAAGGACTCAGCAAAGGATGTCTTGGTTGAAGGAAGAGAAAGTCAAGACATACCGGTTGTGAAATTTTCCTTCAAAATCCCAAAGCATTTCTTTTATTTGCTTCCGAATGGCCAGAAAAGAGCCGAGAGCTCCCAATAAAAAAGATGCCTCTGGATTTTAAATAAAGGGTAAATTACCCTTTACTTATGTTACCGTGGGTCCAGCAGCTGGAATTTTTATCTCTTTCCTCCCATATTCTCTGCCTCACTAGGGCATTGTGTCTGCGACGCTTGTTTATATATGGGCAGCCATACAGCACGGAGGTGGCTATAAATAAGCACGGGGTGTATTTACACACCTGGGCAGGAGGGGTTTTATTTGGTCCTCAGTGAATTGGTAATCTTGGCTCTTATCTACCGAGCTGCGCAAACTCCTCCCAGCCGCCAGCAGCTGGTGTCTCAGAGGACACCCAGGTGACCAAGTGCCAGTGGATCCTCAGCAAGCATCCCATCCCACCCCACCCCCCACCTGGAGGTAAGCATCCCCATCCTCACCCTCGGGACCAGCTCCCTTCCTGCTTCACCTGCTGGGAGCAAGTGAAACCTTAGCCTTCCCATCCTCCTGCATTTTTGTGATCCTCTTCTCATTTCCCCAACCTTGAACTTCCCCTTCCTAATTTTAGTTTTGTTTTTTTTTTGGGGGGGGGGTGCACCTGCTGCATATGGAAGTTCTCAGGCTAGGGGTCAAATTGGAGCTACAGTTGCTATCCTACGCCACGGCCACAGCCACACCAGGTCCGAGCCACCTCTGCGACCTATACCACAGCTCACAGCAACTCCGGATCCTTAGCCCACTGATTGAGGCCAGGATCGAACCGCATCCTCATGGATATTAGTCAGATTCTTAACCCATTGAGCCACAACAGGAACCCCTCCTCTTCCTAATTTAGTTTTGTCTGTTGCATGCAGGTGTTAGCAGTGTTTTTTTTCTAGGACCTTCTTCCCCCTCTGGTTTGGGACAGCGTGCTTGTGTTCCCTTGTTCTGAGGTATATTTCCTGAACGTTTGGAGCTGTTCTGGTGGCCAGGAGTCAGTGAAGCTCGGACAGCAAGTCCGCCCCCCAGGCAGGGGCTCCAGGTGCGCAGACGCGGGCAGAGAGGGGCGGGTCCCTCTCTGCTCAGGGGTCAGCCCTCCCTGGCTGTGTGAGCGCTTTCCTACCAGCTTGGGTCCGGGAAGACTGTTTGCTTGTGCAGGAGGAGAATCGAGGCTTGAGTGAGGTCTGTGAGCTCCTCTGATGGCTGTCACCCCGTCCCTCTGGCCTGCATCCAGGGGCCACGCGTACCCTTGCTCACACTCACACTGGCTCACATTCACCCTCGCTCACACTCACACGCACACTCACAGTTGTGAGCCCTGGTGTCCAACAGCCAGGAAATAAAGGGGGAAGAATGTCCCCAGGGCTTTGTTCCAAATAACCATGTTCAAATACTTGCCATAGTTCGCCTGCTCATATCTGACAGGACGGGGGAATGTGACCACAGGAAGTGTGTCTGTCCCCATGAAACGCCACCTGCGCTGCAGCCCTTTCTCACTGCACCCTCTGGGGACCTGGTGCCACAGCAAAAACAGCGCAGTCTCCCTCCCAGGCCCACCACCGCCGGCCTCTGGGAAGCTCTGAGCTGCGAGGCCCCTGGAAGGAGCTGCCCTCGCCATGACAACCCTGGGGTCTTGGAAAATGCAGGAAATCACCAGATGCTGCCCCCTGGCCTCCGAGAACAGAGCGAAATCCTGCAGAGAGACGAGCAGGAAGGCCCCTCAGGTCAGGCGCTCCCCACCTTGACCGGCCTCAGGTGCTCTCTGCATCACCCAGGGGCCAGCCTCTGCTCCTGGACTCACCAACTGGCTTCACCCCCGCCTCCTGTGGCCCAGCCCTCCCCCTGGGCCCTGCATCTCAGGGGTCTGGGACTGGTCTTCCTGAACTCTTTTTGTCCATCCCACTAAACTGCTTCTCTCGAGTCCTATGTTGAGGGGCCTCTTTGGGCCCCGAATCACTACATGGAGATGGCTTTATGCCCGTTCTGCACAAGGGCACCGTGCACAGGACTGAGGGGTAACCATGACAGCAACAGTGATGCAGCCCTGCCCACCGGCTGCCTGCTGCCCGTCCCGGGCTCAGCGCACACCCGCACTCATTCAACGCTCACAGTAATTTCTGTGGAGGTGCTTCTGTTGCCCCACTGCAGAGCCCTGGAGGGAAATGAACTTATTCAGGGCACAAACCTGGTACATGAGGGGGCCCTGACTGGAGCCCAGGCAGCCCAGCTCCGAAGCCCTGGTCCCCACATCTATGCCTTCTTGTCTCTAATCAGTGGGTGAGGAGAGCAGAGCCACCCACACAGCTAGCACCCGGATAATCACCACCCTGCTAAGCTGAATAACGCCCCCTAAAGACGTGCAGGGTCCTCATCCTGGGAATCTTGAAATACGGAGTGTTGTGGGTTGTGTTGTGTCTCCACAAAATGTAAGTTCGAGTCCTCACTCTCCATTCTTGTGAATGTGACCTTATCTGGAAAGCGTGTCTCTGTAGACGGAATTAACTTAGGACAGAGTCCTATTGGAGTAGGTGGGCTGTAAATGCAATTAGAGAATAGACTTGTGGTTGCCAAGGGGGAGGGAGTGGGATGGATGGGAAGTTTGGGGTTAGTAGATGCAAACTGTTCCATTTAGAGTGGATAAGCGATGAGGTCCTGCTGTACAGCACAGGGAAATATATCTACCCTCCTGAGATAGACCATGATGGAAAAGAATATTGAACAAAATGTATATATTTGTATGACTGGGTCACTTTGCTGTACAGCAGAAATTGGCACAACATTGTAAATCAAATATACTTTAATTTTAAAAAAAGGATTTAAAAAAAGAAGAAGAGAGAACACAGAGATGCACAGAGAAAAGGTGGCCATGTGACAGCAGCTGAGACTGGAGGCATGTGGCTGTGGGGCAGGGAGGGCCCGGCTTGCCGGCCACTGGCAGGAGCTGGACAGGGGCCGGAACAGATTCTGCCTCCAAGAGGAACCAACGCTGCAACACCTTGATTCCAGACTCCTGGCCTCCAGAGCTCTGGGACTTTAGATTTCTGTGGTTTTAAGTGCCCTCCCTCCCACCCACTTATGATCGTTTGTTAGGATGCAGGGCACTGATGCACCTGCCGTTGATTGAGTGTTGTCCATGCCTGAGACACACACCAAGTATCTCAGCTATGTTATTAACTAGTCCTTCATCTGTCCTTGGAAGCCAATTATATCACCCCCATTTTGCAGAGGCGACAAACAAGGCCAGGGGAGAAAATGCACCTGGGGCCAGGTTCCACCACCAGGAAGGGACGGAGCTGGGGTTTGGACTCAGGTCTGTGGACTAGGGTCACCACACTATCCGCCTCTCTCCCTACACAGCACCCTGACCTGATCTGCCTCCCCTGCCCCAGACTCTGTTTCCAGCACCAAAGTTCCTCAGAAGCTGCTGAAACAGCACAGATGCCTCAGCCTGGCTTCCATGGCATTTAAGGACCTGACACCCCCCCATCCATCCAACCTCATCTGCCGCAATTTCGCCCTTGTTCCCACCACTCAAGCCTGCTTCCCATCCCCTCCTCAAGCCTCTGTGCAGGCAGCCCCTGACCCAGAATTTCCCTTCCTTTCTCCTCCTAGAGGGAAAACTCTAGATCTATGAACAGTTTTCAGTTATTTGAGATGATGCCAGTAGCTCCTTCCTCTGAATTCCCGTTCCACTGGGCACACGGTTTTGCATGACTCTTTATTGATTTCCTATATTAGCTTTGTCTTCCCTAGCTTTAAATGTCTTGAGAATACCAAAAAAAAAAAAAAAAAGAAGAAGAAGAAGAAGAAAGAAAGAAAGAAAAGGTCTCTCTCCTCTTGAAGCTTATAGCTCAGCTGGAGAGACACAATCTCTTAACAAAACAATCCACAACAGTCAACATCACTGGATTTAACATGAAGGCAGCAAGTTCCATGTTGAGAACACAAAACCGGAAGTCAAGAAGACTTGGTTCTGTCCCCTTTGGGACATCTCTCCACTTAGCCAGGGCCTGTTCATTGAGGACAAAGTAGTTATTGGGGTCGATGACCTCTAATGTCTCCCCCCACAGACTCTGAGATCCCATGATCCAGGGCTGGCACCAAGATGGGCCCCTAACCACAGACACCCCTCCCCCACGTGTCCTGCCAGAGAGCCTGTGAGTCACGTCTCCACAGGAGCACCGGGCTACAGGTTATTAATCATCCTGAAAACCTGGGTCATGGATAAATCCTATCCAGGGAAGCCCTCCTTGCCACCAAGGCTTTGTTGGCATGGGGAACTTGAAAGCTGTCCCTGACTTCTGCTACCTTGGCAGGATACAGACAAACAAGGGTTTCTGGTCCAAAGAACTGTAAAACAAAACCAAAAATCCAGTGCACATCTTCGCCAGACTTTGAGTGTCTGGCAAAGGCACAAGAGCAAGTTCTAGACCAAGAGAGGAGACTCTGGGGTCACAGATCCCCCCCTTGTGAACCTGAAAACCCTGGACTTTACAATTAGCTTCCGGGAAAACTTACCCGCAATAGCTTAGTGCTCTGTTTAACTCCAAACACAAGGTCACGAGTAACATGGTCTCAGGGCACAGACCACCAGCTCGGCATCACCATGGCAGTGGTGACATTCCGGCCGAAAGAGGCTGAAGCCCACAAAGGATGGGGTGACTCAGTTGAGAAATACACGCTGTGCCACCTCCAAGGAAGACACCCCATCATTGGTGACAGGCCCTGCATACTGCAATCAAATATTTCCCCTAAATGCCCATTCTGGCTACAGCTACAGCCGAAGAGATGTGAAAATGGTTCTTATTCTTACATCAAGTCAAGCTAATGACAAGCTAATGAGAAGGTCCTGTCTCCACACTGGCACCACTCAGAGTTGCGGGCTTACCTCCTTCCTTGGCTCCTGTGTCCAGACAGAGAACCCTGGGGGGCAGGAGTGCCAAGAAGGAAGAGGGCAGCAGATCTCAGTGTGGCTGCTGAGGGGGCTCGGGGGTCACTGTGGAGATCGCAGAAACAGCAGTGATTCATGGAGGGGAACTGAATGCCCAGTGCTGGGAAGTCCGCCCTGCTGGCACGGTCTAGGACATGGCTGTGGGACGCAGGAGGGCGATTGGAGGAGGGCCTTACCAACTCAGTGGAGACAGGAGGGGTGAAGGATGCCAAGGGGGGCCTCCAGGACTTGCAATGGTTGATGGACAGGGAGGAGGGAGGCTCCTGGGTTTCCAGCCTGAGAGACCGGAGGCAATCGCTGCAGTCACATGCTCTATTCCCCAGTCTCAGGCTGCTCCCTAAGTAACCCAATCAGAGCTATTCCCTATGGAATGTCTTCTTCCAAGACCACCAACCCCAAACCCTCCCTTCACCTAAAGAAAGATTCAGATCTTTCCTAGAGGTTCCTTCCAGAAGAGGCATCACAAACTCTCACCTTGGCTCAAAGCCCCAAGCTCCAAATTATTTGCTTATCACATTTACCAGGAGAGAAAAAGTAAATCTTTAAAACTTTGTACACATGGACCCAATATAAGAATAATTATTTACTTATAAATTGTGGACGTGTGCCACTGTACTAACAGTATAATTATTATGATCTACAAGAAATATTCAAATAAGACTACATAAATAATATTTTAAACTATTTTTAGAGTTTCTTTGTGGCCTAGTTGTTAAGGATTCAGCACAGTCCCTGCTGTGGCTCAGGCTCGATCCCTAGCCTAGGAATTTTCGCATGCCTCGGAAGTCACGGACAAAATTAAAGACAAAACACAAAAACAAAACAAAAAAATTAATTGTTTAATTATTTTATTATGGCTCAAATTTTGAATTAATTGATTTATATTTTCTTATTTTTTACTTTAAACCATGTGATTGAGTACAGCTCATTAACTTTGAAAATCTTACTTTAAAACAATGTTTATCAAAGTGTGGTTCATTGTCCCTTAGGGTCCCCAAGGCCTGATCATTCAGTCCACGAGGTCAAAACTCCTTTCATCCTAATTCCTGACGTTCTTTGCCTTTTTTGATGTGCTGACATTTGCCTTGATGGTGTGAAATTAATGGTGAACAATCCTGTGGACAGCTACACACAGGCACCCCAGGGGTCACTGTTTTTTCACTGTCGCACCCCAGCTAACCCCAAACCAGCCAGCTTCACTTCCTTGAGGAAGTGGTGGGAATTATTATTTTATTAAATCTAGATCCTCAAATATGTGTCTTTCGACTATTCTGAGTGATGAAATGGAAATTACACAGAGCACATAAGTTGCACATCAAAGGAAGGTGTTGAGGAGTTTCCACTGCGGCTCCACAGTAATGACCCAAGCTAGTATTCATAAGGACTCGGGTTCCATCCCTGGCCTCACTCAGTGGGTTAAGGATCTGGCATTGCTGTGAACTGCAATGTAGGTTGCAGATACAGCTTGGATCCCGAGTTGCTGTGGCTGTGGCGTAGGCCAGCAGTTATAGCTCCAATTCTACCCCTAGCCTGGGAACCTCCATATGGCCACAGGTGCTACCCTAAAAAGAGAAAAGAAAAAAAAAAAGAAAGAAAAACCAGAAAACAAAAATCAAAGGAAGATGTTGATCTCTAGGAAAAGCACTTGTTAGAACTTTTTCCATCAAACATCATTTTTCTTGAAAAGAATGACTGAGGACCAACTCTGGTTACTCACACTTGGATATCTGGTAGACATTTTCTCAAAAAAAAAAAGTGAACCTGTAATTATAGGGGAAAAGATAATATCAGTTGTTGCTAAGGATGAAATTCAGTCTTTTGTGTGAAAAATGAGAATTTTGAAAAACATTGTCTATTACCATGAGTTTGACATCTTCCTTAAAACTTCAAAGACTTTGTTGATGAGCCTGGCTGATATTAACAAAGATAGTTTGATAGTATATGATGAAATATGTCAAGATGTGCATAGTTCAGCAGACTAATATTTTCAAACCAATGCAAAATATATGAAATTATACATGGATAAAAAACATATTCCAATACAAGAGAGCCTGGTGTGTATTAATATTAGAGAGTATAAAGGTTCATCAGTATGGTTTCAGATTCCAAATTACTATTCACTTTTTAACAAGGAAACACCCACTTGTCAAGTTTTAGTGTAGTATCAAAGAATAGCTAGAGTTGTCCAAAAAAACTCTGAAACTGTGTCTCCCTTTTTCAGCTACACAGTATGAGGATGGATCTTCATACGTTATTTCAACAAAGACAACACATCACAATAAATTAATTGCAAAAGCAAATAGGAAAATCCAGATACATATTATATGAATAATGCCACTCTTTTCACAAATTTTATGTATTGGAAAATATATGCATTTTATCAAAAATATTTTATTTGTGTTAACATAAACAGCATGTGTTTATTGATGTTATGTTCAAGTGAATTAACAAAGAAATATTTCTAAGCTTCTCAGGTTTAGTTTCTAATTTGGTAAATACCAATAGAGAAATCCCACACAAACAAAAGCTCCTTGAGTTTGCTAATAAATCTTGAGAGTAAAAAGCAGTCTTTGAGAACTGTCGATTTAAGCCACTATGATACAATTTAAAGAACAGTTCAAAATCCAGATTCTTTTTAATGTATAACCTGTATTTGGTTATATTTGTCATCATCATTGAAAAACTGTCTCTCCTGGAGTTCCTGTTGTAGCCCAGAAGGTTAAGAACCTAACATAGTCTCCATGAGGATGCAGGTTCCATCCCTGACTTCACTCAGTGGGTTAAGTATCGAGTGTTGCTGCAAGCTGTGGTGTAGGTCACAGATATGGCTCGGATCTTGCGTTTCTGTGGCTGTGGTGTAGGCCTGCAGCTGCAGCTCTGATTCGACCCTTAGTCTGGGAACTTCCACATACCACAGATACCGACATTAAAAAAAAAGCTTCCTCACAAAGGTAGTATGTATATATATGTGTGTGTGTGTATATATATATATATTTAGCATTTAGGACAACCTTCATCCTTAAGGATCATGGTTGTAAATACGTATTTCCAATCACACTCTTGATCATTTTGGAATTTCTGATCAGCTTTTTGTCAGATTAGCCCTTGACTGTGGCAGAAGCAGCCCTCCTAGGAAAAATCGAAATATCAAAGGAAATGATTTCTTATCACTTTGTTCTTACATTGTCAGCCTTACCTTCAGCCTGCAGTGCTTTTCCCTTTTTTTTTTTTTTTTTTTTGCATATGTGTGTAGGAATCTTATTTGAGAGGGTCAGCTTGGTTAAAACTAGAAAATATGGGAGTCCTCTTATGGCTCAGTGCATTAAGGATCTGGCGTTTTCACTGCAGTGGCTCAGGTTTGATCCCTGGCCTGGGAACTTCCATATGCCATGGGTGTGGCCAGAAAAAGAAAAAAAAAAAGGATATGAAAATATGATACATGAAGCCCTTTAGCTGGCCACGTGTGAACCGCATGTCACCACCAATTTGCCCATTTGCTGCTTTGTAGGACTACATCCTGCCCCAACTGCCCCACACAGACAGTAGGAAACACATGCAAAATGGACAGTCTAACACACAGGAAATAGGAGACCAACCTCAACCGAAGCAGAGATGCTCTTAAAGCTTCCTTTCTTTCTTCTCAAAGAAAGTGAAAAATATGTACATAATGTATGTACCATCTGTATAGATTACATATACAAAATCTTCTTGTACCCCAATAAATCACTGAGCATTTTGAGTTGCTACCTGGAGCCTCCACTTAGATTCTCAATGGATGAAAGGCCACCAGTCAATAGAAAAGACCATTTGTCTCTACAGGACCCTGCTGACCATGGGCACTAACCTTCTGCAGGAGAAGAATGGAGTTTCCTTTCTTCATCCGTGACATGTCCAGGACTTGGAGAATGTTAAATCTTAGAGTCACAGGGTTGGAAGACAGATGATCAGTTTCCCCAAGGAGGCTTCTCAATGGCCTTTGGTAGGGTGTTCTTAGGATGAACATCTGCACTTGTGAGTTTTTCTTAGTAATAATAGTTATTCAAATATTTCATGGTTCACTTTAATCCTGTTCCCTGGAGTTGATCCCTCAGGAAAGAGGAGAAAGCTGGCCTCACTCTGCTCTGCCATCAAAGATAAACATCAACAGAGCAGGAGGCACTTAGAGAGGGTCAAACAGGCTTTGTCAACCTCTGCATTTCTTCTGGTGCACTTGAAGGATGAAGCGGTGCTCGTTATCACAAAGAGCTGTCTTCAAAAATGCCTCCCCTCTGAGTAATAGAGCTCGCTGGACGTCACACCGCCCAATGGAAGCCTTGGCTTCTAAAAGCCATTAGGACAGCTCTGTTCTCTGCTCCAGGGCTCCCTGCAGCTGCTCTGAACTCTGCTCCTTCCAGAAGGATTACACATTACTAGAGCATCTATTTTCCCAAAAGGTGCTCATGAGGCCTGGGTGTGATGCCCAGCATATGGTTTGATGCTTCTCCGCCATGTTTGCCTCGAATGAATCACCACGTAAAGGGCATTTGGAAACACAGCACCCAATATTCTGAAAGATGAAAGAGTTCACCCATGGCCAAAGTAGGGAGTCTTAAATCATTCAATTCTGAGTGTCCCTTTTTCTTGCCAGGAGGAGGGTATGCAAGGGGGACGGGAGAGTGGAACCAAGGATGGATTATCTCATTTCATTTAGCCTGACTCTGTCTAGCAAACCATGCAATTAACTGCAAAACAAATGGAATCTCCCTTCATCATAACAGAGCCTGGGTCCACTCTGGAGGATTTACTGGAAAGGCTTTCTCGATGAAGCTTTCTAGATCTTTCTGCAGACAAAGTGATGAGTCAATTTGCAGTGAGATGGCAAGGTGTAGACTTCTGTCTCACCGGGTTCCTCTTCCCTGCCCCCCAACCCAGGGCTTCCCCTCCCCCGCTAGCACGTTCATTTCAATATCCTTATAACTAAATCTGAGACAATGTGTAATTATACAGAAGAAAAATCTGTCAGAGGATAGCTGAAGTTGCTTAAATTGTGCTGATTTACAAAGATGAGGGATTTTTCCCCACACTTAAAAAAAAAAAAAAAAAACCTTTATGCGTCTGTAATGGCAAAACAACCTCCTGCAAAGTCAACTCCTTTTCTGAAAGTCATTGCTAGTTTTATAATTTCTGAGTCATTAGATAACAGATAGAACTCCACACTTAGTGGTTTCAAATGTTTATGGTCTGCAATTCATTCTTAATGAGCTCTCTCCATGTCTTTATTCTTCTTTGCACCCTCCTGCTGGGAAGTGTCTTACTCTGCCTTGCCTTTTGTTAATGATTCCACCATCATTTCAGAGCCATTTCTCCTGCCTTATGTAATTCTGACACCAGCAAAGAGCCCAGCTCACTGCCTCACAGTTGGAAATGTAACCTTTAATGTATTAATTTCTCTTGCTCAAAACAATTTAACCTCTGTCTTGGTTTTGTGATTGCTAAGTGTTCCAATTAAATGCCTCTTTCATTTTTAGTCCTGGAGGGCTGGATCTTACCCGAATTATGCTTCACACACCCTGCCTCGCCGGCGACCAGCACGCTGCGCTCCCTTACGCGTTCACCATCAATCCATTATCTAACTCATGAGTGTCTGTCACATTTTCAGAACACCTCCTTCCCCAAAAAGATTAATTAAAGGAGTTTTAAGTGCTAGGAGCATTGTCTGTGGAAGAAGGGCAGATCACCTGAGCCCGGAAGGCAGAGGCATCCTGGAGGATAAAAGACTCCTTCCCTCCACCCTCCCTTCCGAACCTACTGGACCGGCTCCCACCAGTGAGCACAGCGCTACTTGGGTGGGGAGGAGGCACCCCGAGTCAGCCACTGTTCGATGAGGGGTCCATCATGGTAGCAAAGGTCTCTGGACACTGGCCTTTGCATTTCACTACCTGCTTCCACGCAAAACGGGACCAGCAAATTGGGAGATCTGCTGAAGGATCCCCATGTGGGGGCACGGGTTCACACCCCACCTTCACGGCCCGCCCCCAACATGAAAAACAATAAAATAAACTCAATTGCCAACTTTGGACAGTCTGCTCACCGCCCAGCTCTCAGGAGCTCCCCCCAGGTCCCAGCTGCTGCGTCAGTATCATCTTGGCACCACTGCCATGAACTGAGCTCCCTCTCTTTGGAGGCTTCATTGCAAATTGTGTGTCGTCTTGGTGCTGAAGAGCTGATGCTTCAAATAATCTCCTTTCCTTCTTTCAGGGACTTTATAGAATCGGAGGCTGAGGGGGTCTCACCCGTGCTCTAGCTCAACTGGAAAGGCTGTCTGTAGGAGCAACTCCAGTACATATGGACAGAAATGACTTGCAAGCAAACATTCTGTGGTCTCATCAGAACAGCTTCACTGAGACAGCGATGCTTTGAGATGAATATCTCGGGGAGGGGGGCATGTAGCTGGGTCACGCCATCTCAGGTTTGCCTTCAGAATAGCTATTTACATATCCATTAACTGCACCTCATCGCCAGGCCTGTGGCCATTCAGAGGGCGGTGATCGGTGGGAGTGACATCAGGCAGAGCTGGCTGTCTCCTCTCTTTTGGGTGCTAAAAAAGAGCTGTTTCTGAAATGCCAGGTATAGGGCACCTTAGTGACCACACTCAACTAATTCATCATTTTGTAAAATGTATGTAAATTGTAAAATGCACGTAAATTGTGTCCAGTCCACACTATCTGAATCTTGCTGACTTCAATATTGATCGCATTCCTTCATGGGCACTCACACAGTGAAACTCATCCTTTGCTAGTAAGCAAAGTCATGGATGTCCTGACCTTCCCAGGGCTAAGCAGGAATGTGTTCCCTCCTCTGCAGTTCTGAAAAGAGCCTGTCAGAAGCTTCCACAAAGTTCTATACCAGTTTATTAGGGACTCCTTTGGCTTCTGTCTGAGTTTATCCCAGCATTCAGAAAGGAAGAGTGAAAATCTTCAAGGAGGGGAGTTTCTGTCGTGACTCAGTGGTTAACAGATCCGACTAGGAACCATGAGCTTGTGGGTTCGATCCCTGGCCTTACTCAGTGTGTTAAGGATCTGGCGTTGCTGTGAGCTGTGGTGTAGGTCACAGATGCGGCTCGGATCCTGCATTGCTGTGGCTGTGGCGAAGGCCGGCAGCTACAACTCCTGTTAGACCCCTAGCCTGGGAACCTCCATATGCCGCTGGTGCGGCCCTAGATAAGGCAAAAAAAAGGTCTTCAAGGAGGAATCCACTGGCCCGTAAGAAGATTAACTCATCAAAATAATGCTGCCGCATTTTTTTTTCACTTTTCAAAGTTTTATTGAAGTAGAGTCAATTTACAATGCTGTGATAATTTCTGCTGTACATCTGCCCCCACTTTTTGAGCATTATTAAGATAAATGCAAGCTTCACATTTGAAGTAATCAGCCTTAGAGCATTTCTAAATAGTTTCCAAGTGTTCACAAACCTAGCCTTTTTTTAGCTGGCATCAGAGGATTCTGAATTATTCCAGAAACAAAATTTGAAAGCAATCTTGCTCTAACTACTAGTTTGTAGGAAACATGGGGATAGAAGAACATGTTAAACAACCCAGAGGGATGCAATCAGCAAAATTCAGGTGGGAAATTCCATAGGACAAACAGTCCCACTTCTGCAACAGGTGAATCACCAGGAAACAGTGGGAGAGTTAAAACCCTTAAGAGGCAAATGAAGCGAATGCAATGTATGGACCTTATTTGGATGCAGATTTGGGGGGGGGGGTACACAACAATGAGTTTCACCCAAAACAATCAAAGAGAGCACTGGCTGCCTATGTGAAAAATTTAAGAAATTATTAAGTTTGAGATACAATAATGGCATTGAGCTTATTTCTGTTGTTACTGTTGTGCTTTTAAGAATCCTGCTAGAAAAATGCTAGGTGTTTATGGATGAAATGCTATGATATCTGAGATTTGTTTTCAAATAACCCATTGGGGGAGGGAGAGGTGGAGCAAGAGTTAATGACCTTTGGAGCTGGGGTTCATTGTACTGCTGGCTCTACTCTTGTCTTTGTTTCAATTTTCTACAAAAAAAGCATTTTTAGCCAGTGTGAGGCTAGGTCTTCCTAAGCCTGAGCCCCCACGTGATCATCTCTGCCTCCAGAGCCCTCCACTCGGTCAGTAGCCCACCATGGATAGGAGGATGCATTACCCCCTTATTATAACTTTTCTCAAGGACCCTGGGCACTGCCAAGGCCTCTCAGATGTAGGTGCCTCAATGCAGGCACTTGGTATCCCCTTTTCATCACTTCTGAGGAGGGGTCAGGACAAGAGCTGCTGTCTCCTGCCTGAAATCTCCTTACCAGGCATGTTTGTATGGGGCCCTTTTAAAATAAATCCTGGGTGGAACACGCCACCTATCACATCTGCCACTGGCAGCATTTTTTTTTTGTAAATTAAAAGAAAAAATTATGTGTTCCTTCTTGCAAACACATCCATGCTTATTGCAGAAAAATCAATAAAAACACAAACAAGAGAGAAAAAAAAAAACTAACCGTAATCTCACCTTACATTTTTTCAAAGATATAGTAAACATCTATAATACGAATCCTCCACGAAATAACTCTCTAAAGGTTAAAAAGAAAAAAATTCCCTCACGTTTTCCAGGATTGGGTTAAAAAGAGTTTGACAATCTTAGGGCCTCTCTGACTTATAAAGAAATTTAAAAGGGAACTGGGCCATTTTTTTTTAAGAGTTCTCGTATTTTAAAAGCAAATGAAAATATTTTAAGGTTGCAGAAGAATTTTGAGCCCCGGGATGCAACAGATGCCACCTCTCAGGAGTTCCAGGGCCTGCCAGCCAGGAGGGGAGGCGGTACAGAGCCAGGGGCCAGGCGGGGAGATTGGGAAGGAAAAACAAATCCTTCTCATTTGATTTTTTGGAATGTGTCTCTGGAAGCGCTGCCTAACCCCATTCACTGCTGGTTTGCTAGGAGCCCTTTTGCTGGGTTTTGTAATAACTAATCCCAGTAGCGATTGCAATGTGACAGATACCGCGTCCATGAAGACTGAATTATAAATCTTTTGTAATGATCGGTTATCTGAGAGCTGCCCTCTGAAAATCATAAGCAATCTTTGTAGCCAGTCCTAGCCATGCATTCCTCATACACGCATGCTTTGGAAACTAAAACTATTGTAATTTCCCCTGAGTGGGAAGGAATAATCGGACTTCGTTCTGCTTTTCTGGCTTAGGCAACGATTCGTCCATCGTTAGTGTACACTTAGCTGTTTAAAGAGTCTACCTGTTGGGTAAGTGGCTTTTTCTTTCTCCCCTTTCATTTCCAGGACTCTTTAGCCCCTAAATTTCAAATATATTTACAGTGAGGGAAGGGCAGAAACACTTAACCTTGAGCCAAATTAAAGAAGGTTTTCTTTCTTAGGAAGAATCTTTTCTTCCAGGTAATAATCATTTGCTTTCAGGCTGGAACTCCAGGAGAGCAGAGTCTGCATTGACGCTGGACTCAAGCCAGGCAAATCTGTTTGTCTTTGGCCAATCTTTACTTTCTTTTTTTTTACCTTTTCCCAAGCAGGTTCACAATTGGAGGCATCTGCCCTATTTTTGTTTTAAACCTTGTTGATGATAACTTTTAAATATTTGATCACAGAAGATAAAAATGAGATAATGAAGAATCGGGAGTAAATAAAAGGATAAGCAGCATCACATAGCACATAAATTAAAATGGTTTCTTCAGTTACAAGTAAG
Source organism: Catagonus wagneri (assembly GCA_004024745.2). Taxonomy (NCBI): domain Eukaryota; kingdom Metazoa; phylum Chordata; class Mammalia; order Artiodactyla; family Tayassuidae; genus Catagonus; species Catagonus wagneri. Next base: position 10,049,399 of record PVHT021183530.1, on the reverse strand, counting down.
TTCGAAGCACACGCTCCACTTTGATCAACAGATACTTTGGATTTTGGTTTCTTGGCACCCATTCCTTGGTGTTGCTCTACTGGCAAAATGAAGCCAAAGCGCCCCCCGTTCCAGGTGCAGACTACAGACAGCCCCGTGGACGTGCGTCCTGGATTGTCCCTTTATCCCCAAGTCTGAGACGCACATGCTCACATGAGGTAAACTCTGGCAGATTGCGCTGATCTGATCAGGCAGTGAGAGGGTGAACTTGCAGAGACAGACCCAAAATACAGCTTCAGACTCAAAGGAAGAGATTGGCGTGAGCTGGGAATAAAGGTTAGACCTTCTGCCACAGTCGGCACCTCGCTCATCCCAACTTTACAGAAAACAAAGAAAGGTAGCTCCCAACTGGACCCCAGACAACTGAACGGGAAATCATTGAGTCTTCTTGACACCGACAGTGTTTGGCAGATGGATTTTGACTTCCCCCCCTTTTTTTTTGGCTGTGCCCACAATGGACCAAAGCTCCCAGGCCAGGGATCAAACCCTCGCCGCAGGAGTGACAACACAGGGTCTTTAACTGTTAGGCCGCCAGGGAACTCCAGGGGATAGATTTCCACACACGAGAAGCAGCAGGGGCCCAGAAGGATGGGAGGACAAGGACAGGGCCCTGAGTTGGCTGGTGACCATGCCCAACCTTCTCAGTCACCCTCCCAGACGTCAGGGCCTCATCAGACTCTTCCCTTCATCTCTTTTCTGTCTCTGACCCTGACTTCCTTCACTCAAAGACAAACTCAGAAAAAATAAAGACAAAAAAAAAGAGGCAGGCTCAGAGACAGACTTGGAGGCAGCACCAGGCACCTCAGCTCCCATCCTTCCTGTGGCCCCCGATCTGCTTTTCGCTGTTGTCACTGGCAGGGTTGATTCAGCTCTTCCTGGGGGCTGATTTTCAGGGGAGGAAGAACAGAGCTGTATGTGACAGTGTGGTCTTCTGGGTCCCAGATCCTGTGAACACGACCTGTCTGCCTCTGGTTCAGGGGAATCTGTGCCTGTCCCCTTCCTGCTCCAGGGAAGCCCAAAGGGCAGATCTCAAGAAGAAATTTCTATTTATTCCTTTTGCTTTTCTTTTTATAGCCGCACCCGAGGCATATGGAAATCCTCAGTCTAGGGGTCTAATCGGAGCTAGAGCTGCCGGCCCACGCCACAGCCACAGCAACACAGGATCCGAGCCACATCTGTGACCTACACAACAGCTCACGGCAACGACGGATACTTAATCCACAGAGTGAGGCCAGGGATCGAATCCACATCCTCAGGGACACTATTTTGGGTTCTTAACCCATCGAGCTACAGTGGGAACTCCAGGGTAGAAATTTTTAAATAGAGAGAAGAGTTCTCTATGGTCCAGTGGATTAAGGATCCAGCATTGTCACTGCTGTGGCTCTGGTTACTGCTGTGGCGAGCGTTCCTGGCCAGGTAATGTCCATGTGCCTAAGACACAGGCAAAATAAATTAAAAAATAAATATTTGACCATAAAAAGAGAGCGAAAAGGAAACCATGCATGTTGCTATGTCCTTACCGTTTAAAAAGTTCAACACATATGGCCTCTTTATAATTGTTTATATTTTATGTTCATATGTAATTTTTATTTTAGTCTTATTTATGTGCTATTATTTCTTTCTATTTTACTTTTACACCATTCTCATCAATAGCCATGTCACACTCTATGACTGAAATAACCAACATTCACATATGCCCTTTTGAATGATAGTTTTGGCCCCTAAAGACTCACACAGGCCTCTTGCCTGTGCCTCAGAGTCACTAGAAAGGTCATCAGATCCGGCCATTGAAACTGAGCCCCCGACCACTGCTGTGACCATTTCAGCCAAGTGGCTGCTCTCAAGCAGCTCTGGAAGCAGCCCAGGGATGCACCTCCCCCAGCCCAGTTGCATTAAAGGCAAAGGGACACCAAAGGTTACGGCATCATTCAGCAGAGCTTTGAGGTGGACGTCTGTCCTTGGGGTCTTGAATGAACCAAAACAAATTTGGGGTCAACTCGGGGGCATCCGGAGGACACAGGCCTGGGGCTGGCAGAGCAGGCGCACCGTGCATGTCTGCTCTGGTGTGTGCACGGCTGCTATGCTCAGCTCCAGAGGTGGGGGAACGTTGGGCCCCAAATAATAGAGGATGATAAGAAATTCTTGCCTCATGTAGCCACAGTTTCAGCATCTAATAATTATTGTTTAAATGCAAACACTGGTTCCTGGGACTCCCTATGCATTTGAATCAATCTCTTAGAAACAATGGCTGCCTCCAGATGAAAAACAATTTCTCAACAGCTGGAGAACATTTGCAGAAGGCGAGTCTTAAAGAACAGAGTGAGGGAGAAAGACAGAGATAGACACAAAAGTAATCCTCAGCCTCTGTTGTCTAAAGAAGTCTGAACTCTTCAGATAGTTGTTATCGATTTCTTTGCCTACAACCCTGGCTATTGCTAAGCCATTGGGAAACTAGCAAGTTAAGTCAGAATAGCATTTTGTGTTGTTGGTACCGTTAATCAAAAATTACCCTACCTTTTATTTATTCAAAAAAGAGGTCTTTTGGAGTTTCCATCATTGCTCAGCGGAACTGAATTTGTCTAGTATCCATGAGACGCAGGTTCGATCCCTGGCCTCCCTCAGTGGGTTAAAGATCCAGCGTTTCTGTGAACTGTGGTGTAGTTTGCAGACATGGCTCAGATCTGGCATTGCTGTGGCTGTGGTATGCTACAGCTCCAATTTGACTCCTACCCTGAGCCTCCATATGCCTAGGAAGTGGCCCTAAAAAGACAAAAAAAAGGTAAAAAAAAAGATCTTTTTTTAATATTAGCATCTTCTTACTGAGTTTTAAGGATGAAAAATTAAGGTCAGAACATCAAGAAAGTATATGGGAAGTATAAGCAAGTCTTGAGTATAATATTTAGCATGAACAGACCTGGAAAAACCCTAATTCGAAAAGATACATGTGCCCCAATGTTCATAGTAGCACTATTCACAACAGCCAAAACATGGAAGCAACCTAAGTGTCTATCGATAGAGGAATGGATAAAGAAGGTGTGGTACATACACACAGTGGAATACTACTCAGCCATAAAAAGGGATGAAATAATGCCATTTTCAGCAACATGGATTGACCTAGAGGTTATCATACTAAGTGATGAAAGCCAGACAAAGACAAATATCTATGATACCGCTTATATGTGGAATCTAAAAAAAAAAAAAAAATGATATATTGAGCTTATTTGTAAAACAGAAATAGACGCACATAGAAAATAAACTTATAGAAGAGGAAGGGGGAAAGGGATAAAGTAGGAGTTTGGGATTAACATAAACACACTACTATATGTAAAATAGATAACCAACCAGGACCTATTGTATAGGGAACTATATTCAGTATTTTGTAATAATCTATAAAGGATGATAATCTGAAAAGAAAACATATATATATGGAGAGAGAGTAAACCACTTTGCTGTACATCTGAAACAACACAACACTGTAAATCAAGTACACTTCAGGTTTGTTTGTTTGTTTGTTTGTCTTTTTGCCTTATCTAGAGCCGCACCTGTGGCATATGGAGGTTCCCAGGCTAGGGGTCTAACAGGAGCTACAGCTGCCGGCCTTCGAAACAGCCACAGCAACGCGGGATCCGAGCCGCGTCTGCAACCTACACCACAGCTCACGGCAATGCCGGATCCTTAACCCATTGAGCAAGGCCAGGGATCGAACCCGCAACCTCATTGTTCCTAGTCGGATTCGTCAACTACTGAGCCACAATGAGAACTCTCCACATTTTTAAATCAAATACCTATGACTCGTGTCCTAATATTTCCTATTTATCACAATCATTTAAATTCAGGTTCAATGCAAGATTTGGACTAGTATTAAGATCGCAGTCATGATGATGCCCACGGTACAAATAGCTAGCACATGCACTGACTGACATTGTTTTAGATGCTTCAACTCATTTAGTCCTCATAAACCTTGAGGTTTAAATACCATTATTGCCCCCACTCCACAGACGGGAGCCTGAGCCGCACAGAGGCGACATAACTTGCTCGAGGTTTCTGGGACAGGAAGTGTGGTGCCAGTTTCTCAACCCAGACTTCTGACTCCAGGAAGTGTGTTCTGTAAGGAATACTTTCTGCCAATACTATAATTTCCGTAGATACTAAAACTACACTCAAGTGCTTTGTTCTTTGGTTGAAACAGTGGTCACACACCCCAGCAAGATAATCCATTGGGAATCTACAGGGCAAGTTGGCAAATTATTACAGGGTACAGTTTACCTGTGACTAGTCAAGGGGACTTAAGATTGTATTGCCTGGTTTTAACCAAATTTACACTCATCCAAAAGGGGCAGGTGGCTTGAGAAAGATCTGTACATACAATACGCGACTTGAAGATAGTCCTAATAAGGCAGACTAGCTTTGCCTGCTCAGCCAAATCACAAAACACAAATAATGGAAACTTGACCCATCCCCATCATTAATGATGACCTCACCTTCAGTTCACACTGTACATTGAAATCTAGTTAATGATGGTAGAAAACCATAATTAATATGACGTCTTACAGCTAAGCCTCCAGAGCATGAATGCAAAATCTCTACAAGATGAAAGCAAAAATATTTGTGTACAATTAATAAATGAGATAAAAAATAAATAACAAAAATACTTGATTTCACCCACACATGATCACCTTAGTTTCTATGTTCTGTGTGCTTCATAATGCAATTTATAATATTAATCTGCGTATCATTTTATGAAATAGTAAATATGCATCTAGAGAGAGAAGTGCTCAAAAACTTCCACTGATAGGATTATGCAACCCAAAAAGTTGGGATTGGAGCACAGAGCTTGGGTTTAGTCCACCCCATGGGGCTACTCTCAGGTAACCATGGTAACCCTAATCCTAGCCAAGTGTCTGGCAGAAGCTTAGCAACCCAACCCAGAGACTCAGGACAAGATGGACGGGCAGGCAGCTGCGCCCCCAGGCCAGCTCGCTGGGCCCCCGCGCCACCAAGGGGCATGCGTGTGTGCGTGTGTGTGTGTGTGTGTGTGTGCGCGCGCGCGCGTGTGTGTGTGGTGAAGCTGTAGGTCCTTCGAGATGTCAGACCACACTGCACATGGATAGAGTGCTCAGGGTATAATGAAGTCTGAGTAATTTCCTCCCTGAGTTGATCCTATTAGCAACAGAACCAAAAGCTAAACAATTGACTAAGAAATGGTCTGAGGTCACAGAGTTTTCAACATGGAGCGTTCAAAATCAGGTTTGCAGAGCAAGCTGTCATACTTCCAAAACTATCAAGAGAGAAAAATTATGTGCTTTTTTATACAAGGAAATAAAATCCCAGAAAGGTAACAGAACTGCACGTAAGAACATAATCATGTTCAGATACTGAAAGGCGTGTATTTGGATGATACACTGTGGAGAAAACACACTGGGAGGGCAATGGGAAAAGCAACTCCCAACACTCGGACACATACACGGTACGACACTCACCCAGATGGATTTTCCTTTCTAAAATGCATGATTTTGCATGGTTGATGTTTTCCTTTCACTCTATTCAAAATGAGACGTGTTAAGTAGCAGAATTTCCAGGTCGTCGCTGCAAAGGACTTGAATAATGCTTTGTGTCTCTCAAAAATGTGGTCAGGTAGGTATTTCATCCCGAAGATTTAAAGCTATTTCACTGGCTTTGCATTTTGTATTTTATAAATCATTAACAGGAACAAAGTAAGAACCCAAACAGAAATACCCATTTCATAAGTGTGAAGACAGTTAACCTTTAAACAGATGGGTAAACCCAGACAGCTCTGTAAAATTAATAGAGCCTAAACCTGAGGTCTCGGAGCTGCCGGATACATCTTTGGAAAGCATGTTTTTGAGATCATCATAAATCAACTTTTTTTTTTTTTCTCACCGGTCCCTAATGCCTACCCCAGCGCCTAGAAGTGCCAGTTATGAATATGTATATCAGGGTGCCAACTGGTCCCCTGCTCTGCTATCAAAGGTGCTGTGTGTGTGTTTCCTCTGCTGTCCCATCGTCTCCCAGTTCACATGGAGGGAGAGCCGGCGTGCTGGCGGGATTGCCTGGGAGGTGGCAGTGGAGCGGGTGCCCTTAGGATTTTCAAGCATGGCTTCCTGGGGCGAAGCATTTCCATTTTTTATGTGTAAACCTTTGCTTATTAAATCAGAGGTGTTATGGAGGGTTGCTTTGTTTTCAAGATACTGGGTTTCTACTTGGCCAGAGCAGTTCAGATATCAAAAGAGACCTGAAGTGTGATGAGCACCCTACAGGGGGCGTGGCTCTCCCCCTGGATGGCCACCTCTGCTCTTGCATGGGTGCAGATGCGCCGGTCTGCAGGGGGTCTATACACACGCAGAAAGGAGGAAAAGGACTGGCAGCCTTGTCAACACTACGGCTTTCAACTCCTTAAGTAGGTATTTGGAGGCATGTTAAAAGACCTGGATCTGCTTTAAATGTGGCTGCAAACCCTGCAAGACTGTGGATTTAGATGGAACTAAAGCCAAGAGTATGATCTTACTGAGTGCCAGCCTTGGCTATGCCAGTCCCGGAGACTCTTTCATTGATGATCAGAAAGACACTGGCTGTGGTGTAAACATGAAATTAGGCCAGGTCACCTGTCCCTTGCCTGGGTTCCTTTGGGCCGCTGCTCATCACGAGGCTAAGGTAGAAGCACACGGCGCTATATGTACAGAGTAACAGCAGACACATACTGGCCACTTTGTCATCCTCACATCCAGAGGAATTCTCACCCTGTCCCCTGCACAGCAAGAAAAATGAAAGCCAGGGGACTAGGGTCTTAGTGGGAAGAGTTAAATCTGAAAGTAAAGAACCCTACTGAAGGTACTAGCCTTTGCTCTTTGCGTGCAATCCCCACCCAAGAATATCTTCTCCCTTCCACAGAGGAGGAGTCCATGATGGGCATTTTTGCAGCTATTTCTCATCGGTGGAGTTAATTTGGCAGCAATGCAGCAAACGGGCAGGACATTCTAAAGCCCGAAGGGTTCATTGGGGCCTGAACAGCATACAGATTGAGAGAGGACGAGGGTCAGGATGAACCGTGGCCCAGGGTGTCCACCCGCATGGAAATCTCATTGCACTAGGTACGTACTGGATGGACAAACAGATCGTTCTTCCCAGCAAAGGGCTAGTGTCTTAGTGGCACCTTCTCCTGGTGAGCTCCAGCATCACATTAGCATAAAGGCCATAAAATTGTGGCCCTGTATCTTCTTTATTATTTTTTATAGAGGTATAATTATTGAAGGGAGGCTGTTAGCTCTTTTATGGACTTGAGGGCCTACCCGCCTCTCGCTTTCCCACTCTCCCTGAGTTTCCCCATCATCGTGCCGCTCTGTTGGCCAAAAAAAAAAAAGGAGAGAGAGAGAGAAAATGAGGTGTGTGGACACAGAGGAAAGTAGGCAGCCACAGGTACCCATGGGTGTGTGTACATGAGACCTCGTGACCCGGGAGCATCTCCACCACGGGCGGCCACAGCTCTCCAGCCACTTCCCCCTGAACGCTTGTTACAACCCCAGGAGGTCTGAGTCATAAAAATCATAAAGAGTAACGTCCCATGTCTGGAAACAGAAACGATTTCTACAAGAATTGATGGATTCCATGTAATTAATCTGCACGTCGGGACATCTCATCATGGACTTTTCCTCTCGTGCTAATTATTGAAGCCCAGGGCGACGCATCCATTCGATTTCAGTCGCAGGTAAACACCCCACCCCATTCCTTATTTAAGGATGGAACAAACTCACCGGACAAAAAGTTAGGAGGCAAATTTCACCCGGAGAATGTGCTTTTTCCCTCCTTTTCTTGCTTTCTCCCTTCTTAAAGAGATCATTCACAGAGATGGTTCAACTTTCCGTGGCCCAAAGGACTACCCAGGGCCTCAACCAGTTCTTCCCACCGTGTGGGGAGCAACTCAGCCATATTCATGTCAGAAACCTCTCTAATCAAGCACATCATATTTAACAGGTTATTTCCAGCCTTATGATGCTTTCCGAATGCTTTACCATAGAAATTTTCACAATCATCTCACTGAGCCAAAAAGTACAGAATCTGTATGTTTGTGTTTGAACTGCTGATGGAAGCCACCTTGGCATATGACACCCCAGGAACCGTCGTCATTGCTAACAGTCATGGAGCCACCTGAGTGCTGGAGTATTTGCAGTAAAGGCAGCTCTCGCCTCCCAACAGTGACACACAGAGTCCGCGAATTAACTACAAATGGAAGCCATCTGAACGGTGGGGACAAAAGGCAGATCTAGGCAGCTGGGGAACTCCATATGCTCCATACAAAACTTATCTAAAGATGCTGCAAACACAATCCCTCAAGGCTGGTTCAACCCAGGCTTTTGGCACAAAGACCACAGGGGAGGTAACAGGATTTCATATCATCTGAACTCTAGCATCGGAAGGACAAAGGGAAGTTTTTTAAATCACAGTGTGGCTGGTTGTGGTCTGTTTCTCTCTCCCGCAGCACCGACCGGTCCCTCAAGGCTTCCACTGAGCTGGGCTCGGTGAGAGGCTTTCTCTGGATCCCAATCTCAGCGGAGCAGGAAAGGCCAAGGGCCTCGCCAGAAACAGTGGATGCCACGGCTGTAGGGTCCAGTTAAAGCAGATGATCCAAAAATGGTCTTAAAACACAAACAGAAGTTCAGCCTCTTGGGATTTTTTTTTTTTTTTGTCTTTTTGCCTAATCTAGGGCTGCACCCGCAGCATATGGAGGTTCCCAGGCTAGGGGTCTAACAGGAGCTGTAGCCGCAGGCCTTCGCCACAGCCACAGCAACGCGGGATCCAAGCCGCGTCTGCAACCTACACCACAGCTCAAGGCAACGCTGGATCCTTACCCACTGAGCAAGGCCAGGGATCGAACCCGCAACCTCATGGTTCCTAGTCAGATTCCTTAATCACTGAGCCATGACGGGAACTCCACCTCTTGGGATTTCTTGATGAGCATCCTTCATAGCCGGAGTTCTTGGTTGTCCTGTTTCACACCTGCCTTGGTGCTGGCACACCTGCTGTTAGGTACATGGGCTCCTACGTCAGTCCGACTGTCCTCTCTAGAAGCAGGTCACCTGCAGTGATGGCTCAGTCGCCATGTCCGGTGGTCCTCAAACCTCATCTCTCTTCATCCGAACTGCAGTGTGTCCACTGTCCAACGGGCAGACTGTCCCCCGGGTAAGTGACCCTTACTCTCACTCCCAGCATGACCGTTACCTGGTCCAAGCTGAGTGACAGATTTGGTCATATGGCTGTGAAGCATAATTCTGGCCAATAGGACAGAGGGAAGGAGAGGAAGGGGAAGCCTTCCTCATTCTTAACAAAGGATCTGACACCCTCGCTGTGATGTGTGATAATAAGAGGCAGGAACAGCAGGGTCCAAGAGAGAAAGAATCTGTGTGCAAACCCGGAGCCAGGCTGCGTCCAGACTTTCTGAAACTTGGGGCTCTATGTCCCAAGTGCCACAGACACGGTCCGACTTAGCCTCCTAACTCCAGTTATCCTTGCACCAGGAAGCTCCCGTGCTTGAAGGGCTTCAGGGTGCTTGAAGAGTCAGGTTGAAGATGGCAACGCAGGCCCTCCCCCAGCGCCCGACCCAGCGGAGGGAGCCAGGCTGTCCGCTGTCACGTGGCCAGTCCAGACCCCCCCCACCTTCTCCTTCGTGCTGCCCCCGTGCCTACCCAGGCCGCTTAGCAGCCTCTAAAATCACTGGCATAAATGATCACGAGTGAAGGGAAATAGTTCTAAAGAACAACCGAGGAATTACATCAGTTCCATTATGCTACCTCGAACGTAATATTCAGTAATAAAGTTCTGAATTCCATTACTGAGTCACTGAATAATATGGTTACTGTTAAACAAAATTTTATTGTCTGCATGTTTGTTCCATAAAATAAATATATATTTTATCTAATCCAAATTGCATCCGACTGTTATAATTTGTGAGAGGTGTTGAAGGGCTTTTCTCGCCGTTATTTTTAATGTGCTTTCCTAGATAATGAACTAGGGCCTGGAATCACGGAAATTAGAGATTGAAAGGAGCTGGTGGGTCAGCCCGGGCGACTGGCTGCCAGACTGGGATCTGCAGGCCCTCCACCAGCGTGACAATTCTCTGGAAGCAGGGGTGGGGGAAGGGAGATTTTAATTGGCCATCTTTGTTCTGATAGCTTCAAGTTGGGGAATATGCATCTCCTAAAGAAATGTTGATTTTGCAACCCTTCCCCAACAAAGTGAAGACCCTGTCCTTTTTTCTTTGGGGGTGAAGGGCAATAATCATAAAATTTTATTGCTCCAGGCCAGCCAGCTGTGAGTAGATAATTTACTACAAATTAGAATGAAATAACAAAAAGACATGGCGCTACACCCTCCCCCATCATCATACTCCCGCTTGAAAATCCATTTTATGAGAGGGTTGAAGAGTCTTGCATTCTATAATTAAAGAAATTTTTAAAATGCAAAACAAAATCTTAAATTTGTATTCAGTGTACATGGTAGGTATTTTCTTGGAAAGTCTTAAGAAAAGAGGATTAGCCCAGAGGAGAAAGAATAAAATAGCACCAAAAGCATGAAGTTGGAGCACGCTCGGCGCCTACTTCAGAACTTGGAAGAGACCCTGAGGGTATAAACTCCTTGCTTCAGACGCCAAGTTTTTAAGGCACCATCTAAAGGAAAGAAACCAAGAGTTAGTGAGACTAGGTCATTCACCAGGTGACACACAGGGAATCAAAGGAAGAGCAAGGATTCGAGTAGGTGCGTAGACACCAAAAATCCACTGTTCCTCACGGAACTCCCTCCCTGCCCCATGGCAGGAGAGAGGGATGGGAGCCGGCAGGTGTGCATGCACAGTTTGCAGAGGATCCTGCATATTTTCTCCAGTACTCGCTGAGGGTCAGCCGTCCGCCAGAGACTCTTCGGTCCTGGGATTCAGCTGATGTGGTGCTCGCTCAGCCCTGAGAGATTCAAGCTCAGATGAGACAGGTCACCAGGTGGGAACGTGGTCACCAGAGAGGGTGCGGTGAGGGCGGGGCAGTGGGGAGGGCTCTCCCAGGAGGTGGCGTTGGGCCTTGGCGCTGCCAGCGGTCTCCGGAGGCAGACAGTCTATTCCAGATAAGGTTCAGGCCAAGACCAGGACGGTAGAGCCCCCCTCCGCCAGCCCCACATCCCAAGTGCTCACACAGGTCCAAGTGGCCCTGAGCACCTGCTACCACATCTCATCCACAGAGGAAAACCAGCGCCATCCTTAATGCCGTGAAGCTTTATACAGATAAACGCCCATGCCGCCTTTCCTTGGGGAAGAGAAGCTCAGGGGCCTCGGCCTCGGCCAAGGGCCCTCAACATGCTAGCAGAGACATGCCCTCCGACGGCCTGTGGCATCTTTCCACGTTCCCAGTTAAGGGCAGGCTGACCAGGGCGAGGTGGCGATAGCACTATGGCCATGGTGACAAGTGGCATGCTATATCTCCAGCACCCCCTCACGGACTCGAACCCCACAGCTGGCCTGAGCCCGGGATCCAGCCTCTGCCCTCTCCCTCTCTGAGTCCCAGGCTCTAGGAGTCTCAAGGTCATCCACCGCGAAATGGAGAAAATCAGGCCACGCCACAGCTGTTGAAGAAGCAGCGGCATCCGCAGAACTCCGCAACGACTGCGATTCTAACCAGCCGGGGGTCGGCCTGCACTTTTGGCCCACACTGTGGATCCCCCAGGAAACCTCGGTGTGCGTGCGTAAAGCAGTCTGCGTGTTGGTGAAGAGCAAGGCAAGTGTGGAAATCCGTTCTCCGGCCGTATTTAAACAGCCTTTGAGTTGGCGTAGGCATATCATCCGGCATCGCTCCACCACCGGCGTAATTTGCGCCCGATGCAAAGGCACAGTGTCTGCGCCTCTGCTCTGAACCCGCTTGGCCAGGCACACAGATAGGAAAACACGCGCCAGGCTCTCAGAGAAAATAAGGTGCTATGGGCCCGTGCCTTCCGCCGTGAAGGAAACTATGACTTTCCCCAGATTTTCTTTCTCTTTTTCTCTCTCTCTTTTTTATTTTTTATTTTCTGACGTCACAAGAGTGGTATTTGTCAGAGGCTTGAAGAGAATAATGACACCATAGAAAAGAAATAGCCTGCATGACCCGCTTCTTCCCTGAGACTGGACGGGTGCTTTTGAATTACAGAAGCCCCTTCTGCTTTCTGAAGGACTGAATAAAACGGGGAAAAAAATAACAACAAGCCGGTGCTTTAACACTGGGCATTGCTTGCTGGGTATATGGTGCAGAGCGCTGTGAATGGGGCCCGGATTCAGCATAAATCTTTTCTTATTTTGTGTTTCAGGAGGTATGCAATAGAAAACCCATTCTAACAATAAATGCTAGTCACCTGAGGTCTATAGCTTGTTTTGTAGCTAAGAAAATAAAGCCTCCACTCACCCTTAGCCAATGGAGTTACATTTTATGCTATTATTAATGCATTGCAAGGCTTTTTTTCATATCAATTTGAAATTATACATCTGGGAAATCCCAGTACAACAGCAGTCAATGCTTTGTTTCTCTGTGTGGCCCTCTGCAATTACTAGAATGTGCAACTATAATTTAGCTCAGGTAAAATTCAATCAGTCACCCCAAGCACAAAGAAATCTCGTCTCCCAGGAAGAGGGAGGAGGAGGGGGAGCAAGGCGGGGGGAGGGGAGAGGAGGAGGAAGAGGAGGGAGGAGGGAGAGGAGGAGAAAAGGAGAGAGAAAGGAAAAACTGGAAGGGTTTCTTGGGATGGCACCGGGAGCTGGAAGAGTTTCTAAAATAAATCGATTAGAATATTTAAATCCAAGTTGCAATGGGAAATGGCGCTGGAGCAGGGTAGCGGCTGAGCCCTGGAATTAAAGGGAAGCAGAAGCATGTTTCTTGGCTTCTTTATAAAATACAATGTTCTTTGTGTTAAAAATAGAAAGGGAGGAAAAGAAAGACGGGTGATTTTTGTTGGTGTGCTAAAATTCACAGGATGAAACACAGACGAACTGCGCACCAACAGCAAACCATTGTCTGACGGGGGGAAAAAAAAGACATTTTTGGAGAGACCCCGGCCTACGCTTTGCCTGTTTAGAGAATGGAAGTCCATCTTCAAAAAGCTTGGGTTCTATAAGAAAAAGTCAGTGCAGGGGTGGTTTGCTCTTATTTCATTTTTTACTTTTGCACCTTTTACCTGTTGTCTGGGAAGAATATTTTGTATTTAGGTCCTAAAGGAGAAATACCTCTAAACTTTTGAAAGGCATCTGTATCGCAATTATTTCAGTGGAGGGCACTGAGCAGAGAGCAGGCGGCTGAACCCCAGTTCACTGAGAAGCCAAACATGTCCCTCTTTACCACGGAGTGGTCGCTGTTCCTGTTAAACATTCTTTTAAGGGCACTGATTTGATGCCCTATGGTATTTTTCCAATGTGCTTGCTTCTAATCAGATGACACCGAAAGCTCACAATGGCATCTCTTCATCCTCCTCTAAACCCAGCACTGATAGACAAAATATTCTGAATTAACCCGTTTATCTTTGGGTAGTCATAGATTTACATTCCGTTGTCTGAAATATACAGAGGGATACCTTGTACACCCTTTACCCAGTTCTCTGAGGAGAAAAGCCTATAAACTTAGAGTAAAACATCGTAATTATGATATTGACATTGATGCAGTCAAGATACAGACCCTTGCCTTTCCCACCACTTCCTCATGTTAAACTTAGAGTGAAACATCATAACTAGGATACTGACACTGATCCGGTCAGGGTACAGAGACCTGCTATCCCCACCAGCATCCTCATGTTGTCCTGTTATGGTCACACGTGCTTCTGGCCTGTCCCCAATCCATCCTAACCCGTAGGAACCACTAATCTGATCTCTGTTTTTACAATTTTGTCATTTCAGTGATGTTACATAAACAGAATCACACGGTAGGTGAACTCTGGGGATTGGCTGTTTTCACGTGGTGTGGAGTCCTTCACATCCATCCAATAATCTGATGATTTGTCCCTTTTTGTTGCTGAGTTGTGTCTCCTATCATGGCTGTACCACAGGCAGCTTAACCAGTCAGCACTGAAGAACACCTAGGTTGTCTCTACTTCTTGACTATTATAAACCAAACGTTTGCAAAAGGTTTTTTTTGTGAGCATAAGTTTTTATTTCTCTGGGATAAATGCCCAAGAGTGAAATTATTGGGTCATATGGCAGTTGCCTGGTTAGTTTTTTGAGAAATTGGCAAACTGTTTCTCCGAAGTGGCTGTACCATTTTACATTCCCACAAGCAAAGTATGATCATTTCTCCTGAACTTCATCGTTTAGTGTTATTATTTTTTTATTTTAGCCATTCTGATAGGTGTCTAATACATCATTGTGATTTTAATGTGTATTTCCCTAATGGTTAGTGATATTGAGCATATTTTTATGTACTTATCTGCCATCTGTATGTCCTCTTAGGCAAAATATCTCTCTAAATCTTTTGCCCATTTTCTAATTGGATTTTTCTTCTTTTACTACTGAATTTTGAGAGATCCTTAAAATAATCTAGATATTTAGGCTTTGCCATATATGTGGTCTGCAAATACGTTCTCCGATTCTGTATATTGTGTTTTATCCTCCTATTAGCATCTGTTGCACAACAAAAGTTTTTAATTTTCATGAAGTTTAATTTATCCATTTTCCTTTTTGAGTTGTGCTTTTGATACCAAGTCTAAGAACTTTTGGTTGTCCCTATGTTACAAAGATATTCTCTTACTTTTTTTCTGAACATTTAAATCTTTGATTCATTTTGCATCAATTTCGTATAGGATGTGAGGTTTAGGTTGAGGTTCCTTTTTTTTTTTTTTTGCTTATGGCTAGCCAGTTGCTCCAGTACCATTTATTGAAAAGGTTGTATCTCTTTCATTGAACTGCTTTTTTTTCTTCCTTTCTTTCCTTTTTGACTGTCCTGTGGCTCGTGGCCAGGGATCAGATCCAAGCCACAGCTGCCACCCAATCTACAGCTGTGGCAATGCTGGATCCTTTAACCCACTGCTCTGGGCCCAGGCTCGAACCTGCATCCCAGTGCTCCAGAGACACCGCCGATCCCACTGTGCTACAACGGGAACTCCTTCATTGAATTACTTTTACACTTTTTTCAGAAAATCTACTGAGTGAACATTGGAGGAGGTGTGTCTTTTTCTGGATTATCCATTTTGTTCTGTTGATCTATTTGTCTACCCCTCCAAATTATATTTTAATAAATTTTAAGATGTTTAGCCAAGCTTAAATATAAAGTGAACATCTCTTTGGGAAAAAAAAAGCAGAACTGAGTGGATCTGAAGCAAGTTTCTGGTCTAGAAACATGCAGAGGCAACCAGAAGCCCAATTCCTGTGGAGTAACTGAACAGGAAGCCTCCTGTGGGCAAAGGGAAAGGAGAGTCACCCCGACTTCAGGAGGTGAGTTGGCCTCCCCAGCCAATGGGCTGATGACAGTTCACTCATGTCCAAGAAGCCGCATACCCGTGAGGGCAGGAGGAAGCAGAGGAAGCACTAGGACAGACCTGGGCCAAGTCCCTTTCTAGCTCAGGGGTTAGATCTGCAGTGCCTCCAGGATCAGCAGAGGAGCAGAGCCCCAGTAAAAGACCTGGATCAGGACTGCAGGACAGAGGAGGTGAGTTCAGAGAAATCAGGGAGAAGACAAAGACCACTGTTGCAGGATTCTCATACAGAGAGATAAGACACTCTTTGCCAGGAAGCAGTGTTTATTCGTGCCGGCAGCAGCTCAGTGGATTCATACCCAAAGGCTGAGCCTCGAACGCAGTGGGGAGTTGCCTTATATACCTCCGTTCATTTTCCCGCTACATCTTGGTCCCTTTGTCCCCCTTATAAGGTAACATACATTCTGTAAATTCTGATGTGTAACATGGATGGCTCATGTTACATAGGCGCGCCTGCGCACAGGGGTACCGATTATGTCATACTGCACAGAGTTGCGTGCACGCACACAGATGCTGGTTGTGTATGTTGCCATCCCTTTGTTCTGGGAGACCCCCCACCACCACCACACCACCAATAAAATTTCAAAATGGACATCAGCTGAGCAACACAGGCAGAGAACCAAGTCAGCAGTCAAGGCATGAGATCACGCTCAGCAAAATGGAAAAAGTTAACTTCAAAAGGACTTTAAAATAGACATGCATAAGATTCAGAGAAGTAAAGGAAAGAATAAGATCCAAGCATGATTCATGACCTATTGCCACAATAATCCTATGTGACAACAACAAAAACATGCAAAATCTTGGTGACATAAAAAACTGCTCACGTGTCTGGGTGAGTGGTGTGCTCTGCTGATCCTGCTGGTAATGAAAAATATAAACAAATCCACAGCTAAACACACAACAGTGAAAATAAAACTTTTCATTAGAATGATGGCAGATTTCAAACCAGACACAATGACATATTATCATCCAAGTGTTGGCAAAAAGACACAATTCTGTATCCACACAAACTGTCACTGAATAGTAAAGGTGGAATAGAGGCATTTTCAGACTTATAAAAACTAATATTTTGTTAATCACAGAACCCTCACTGGAAAAAAAAAAAGTACCAAAGAATGTACTTCAGTAAGAAAAATAAGTAAAAATCCAGAAGGAAGCAGTAGGATATAAAAAATAATTGCAACCTGATAAATCCGTCGAGTAATATTGATAAATCTATTTACCAACTAATATTTGGGTAAATGTTTAAAAGAAAGAAATTAATAAAAAGACTAAGTTTTGAATTTTAAAAAATAATGAAGCAAAAATTCTAGACCAATGCTATTGCCAAACTGAGTGGGAATTTTTACAAATTCTCAGAGTCGACCTTGGCCACTGAGAGTTTAAGGACAGCTGCTCTATACACATAGAAGGGGGGCAGAAGGGGGGGTTCACAGCAGAGTCAGAGTGTGCTGGGATCCTTATCTAATTCTGAGGGAAGTTAGAGATAAAGAATAAATTTAGATTTAATTAGAAATTTGTCCATCTGCTTAGAGGTATTAGTCGAGTGTTTGCCAGGTTTTTGAAGCCATTTAGGGCTGTTTGAACAATTAGCATTACTAACAAAATAAACTTGTGCTCAACGGAAGATAGTATATTTTGCCATTAAAAGTCATCAGAGTAAGTTTCTCGAATCCTGAATGTCTCGCAATTACCTTCTAATGTATTTTGCATATTTTTAGACAGAAATAACTTCCCATTTACAAAGTGAATAGCTCTGAAAAGAGTCTGCTGATGCTTCTGGTGGATTTGAATAGTGATCAGGGCTGGGAGAAGTTCAATGAACCCGGCAGACTTCACTGGAAGCCTTTTTTGAACAGAAGTATCTTCTTTCCCCAACCAAGTGTGTTTCTAACACTCTTTGGCCACGTAGGCATCAGAGCCCTGTCGACTATCGTGTAGCCCATAATTATAAAAACTGTCTTTTTTTTTCAAGTTGAAAATAAGCGTGGCTTCTCCTATACCTCGTTATTTACAACTTTATGTATAGTAAAAAAGGCTTTAGAAGTGAGGGAGGGTTGGAGGCAAGGGGACAGATAGGCAAGCACAATTGGTTATTACTGTCATTTTATAACATGTTTTTCTGATCTATTAATAGTTATGCCTATCCTCTATAGAACCTCTGGAGCAAGGTTCAAAGAAGGAGAAGAGAACTTAGCCATCATATGGCCACAGCTAGCCCGTCTACCTTCTTTTTCCAGCATCGGTATGATCGAAGCGGGCATCCACTAAGCAATCGGTCTGGTTCAAGCACTGTGCAAACCGCTGTGTGCACATGGTCGATCTCCCCAGCGTTTTGCTTTTGAGGAAATGAACACCAAGTGGTGCAAGCCTCTTGTCAAAATCACACAGCTGAAGCAGGCAGGTCCAGGACTCAGACAAGCTATCTGCCTCCTGAGCTCTGGTCTACTCGGCTAACACTGTTGTCTTTCTGCCTTCTCTTTTGAAAGATAATTGTTATTATTCTGCCTCTTTAATTCATTCATTTATTTTCTGGCTGCACCTGTATATGTAGAAGTTCCGGGGCCAGAGATCGAAGCGGAGCCGCAGCAGCCACCCAAGCCACCACAGTGACAATGCCAGATCCTTAACCCGGTGGGCCGCAAGGCAACTCTTATCCTGCCAATTTTTTTTTTCAGATGATTCAGTGCGGCTCAGAAATGCTAAGCAGGTTGCCATGGGACAGAGCTGGAATCTGAACCCAAGTCCGTCAGACTCTAGAGGAACTTTCTTCACCTTATTTACAGCTGCAATTGTAACCATATCAAGATAATCAAAGTAATAAGGTGGTTCCGAACGTGACAAAAGAGCGAAGGAGGACTTCCAGGTCCAGACGGCAAAAAAGGTACATGTGATTTTTGCCACCTGGCTCTTTTTTTTTTTTTTTTTTTT
>PVHT021183530.1:9979979-10029949 GCA_004024745.2 Catagonus wagneri | reverse complement strand
GGCTAGGGGTCTAATCGGAGCTGTGGCCACCGGCCTTCGCCGCAGCCACAGCAACGCAGGATCCGAGCCGCGTCTGCAACCTACACCACAGCTCACGGCAACGCCGGATCGTTAACCCACTGAGCAAGGGCAGGGATCGAACCCGCAACCTCATGGTTCCTAGTCGGATTCGTTAACCACTGCGCCACGACGGGAACTCTGGCCACCTGGCTCTTTTGAAGCCCCGGGAGGATAAATGTAAGGACGATCAAAAATAGGGAAAGAATAAAAAAGATAAACGGATGGCGGGAGGTGAAAGAAGGAAGGGAGGGAGGGTAAAAAGTGATATTCTTTAGATTTAGCTATTTTTTCAGTTGTTTTCTTACACCTCATTTGGCAGCAACACATTTTTTAACAACTTGCTGTTATTGGCCCTTTTCAAAGTAGTAGACCTAAATTTAGTGGAAACAACCCTTACTTTCTACATGAATATAGAATAGGTTTACAAAATATTTAGTTAAATCACATCGTTATAATAAAAAGCATAAACTAGCATAAACACGTTCAGGAACAGGCACAAGTGACTCTGGGTACGTGCAGGGGGCAGGAGAGAGCCAGGGTGTCTTCTGCAGACAGCAGGGACCCCCACCTGCCACAGAGAAGTCAGCACGTCCAACAAGCCAACTCCCCCACTGCCACCCCCGCCCCGGGCAGTTGGAAGAACATCAACGCAGAATTATTTTTCTTTAAGCCACCATAAACTTTTTTTTTTTTTGTCTTTTTGCCTTTTTATGTAGAGCCGCACCATATGGAAGTTCCCAGGCTAGGGGTCTAACAGGAGCTGTAGCCGCGGGCCTTCACCACAGCCACAGCAACGCGGGATCCGAGCCGCGTCTGCAACCTACACCACAGCTCACGGCAACGCCGGATCCTTAACCCACTGAGCAAGGCCAGGGATCGAACCTGCAACCTCATGGTTCCTAGTCGGATTTGTTAACGACTGAGCCACGAAGGGAACTCCCTAGCCACCACAAACTTTAAGAAAAAAAAAAAAAAAAGCAGAATTGTAGCCTCTCCAGCATCATCCCCGTAACAAAATTGCTCTTTTTGGTGATCACGTGCCAGCCCCTGGAACTGACTTGCTGGATCTCCTTTCATCGCAGCAGCGCCTCCAGGCAAATAACCGCTCTGATCCCCACCGTGTGTCTTGGAGAGAAGGGGGCTTGGGGACTTAGTAGCGCATCTAGTACCACATCTGGTACCACGTCCTGTACTCTGCAGTGGACGAGGGTCATCTGCATTGTCAGGGCTGACACCACGGCTGACATTCTCAGCCTGGGGAGTGACCCATGTACTCCTGGCAAGAACCGCCATCCATCCCTCCCCGAATGCGCCCAGCCTCCCACAGCGCCTTGCTATCCACCAGCACTAGACTTCTCCCAGCTCGCCTGGGACCTCCGCCCCAAACTCGAAGCTCCAGAAGGGTCTGTCTCCCGCTCTGTGACCCCAGGACTCATTCCCAGTCCCCCGTTTACTCCACTACTGGCTGATTTCAGCCCCTTCCTTTCACCTGCCCACACGCTCTCCCCCAAGAACTCCCTGACCAGAGAGAGATGTTTATTTTATATACATTCTCTTAGTTTTATTTCTCTGTGAGCCCTAACACATGTATGGTCATAAGTATTATACATATATATAATAATATCCTGCATATATGTATGTGTGTGTATTTAAAAAAAAAAAATGTAAGAGCAATTGTAACCGAGCAGGGCCCTGTGGGGTTCCTGGACACGCAAGCCTTTCTGGGTCCTCCATTGCTTGTTTTCAGGGAATAAGCTTCAGCCTCCCTGACCTTCTCTTTGTTCCAAAGGCTAGTTGTTAACCAGGGAAGGGAGGGGATACAGACACCAAGGAGGAGTAGTCAAGACACAAAAATGGAATTCCCATCTTAGTGCCAGTGGAAGGGAATCCGACTGGGAACCATGAGGTTGAGGGTTCGATCCCTGGCTTCCCTCAGTGGGTTAAGGATCCACCATTGCCGTGAGCTGTGGTCTGTGATATAGGTGGCAGACACGGCTGGGATCTGTGTGGCTGTGGCGTAGGTCGGCAGCTGTAGCTCCGATTAGACCCCTGGCCTGGGAACCTCTAGATGCCACAAGTGCAGCCCTAAAAAATGGCAAAAGAAAAAAAAAGAAAGAAAGAGAGAGAGACGATAATGCAGCCTTGGGGCCGGGTCCTGGTGCCTCCTCAAGAAATATGCATAACAAATGTTTGAGCCTTTCTGCAGAATTAAAACAATGCAAGGACCACCTGATGAAGCATTCTTCATTTGGGGAAGAAAGAGGACCCATCAGACCCAGTCCCCAGTCCTGGGGCCACTAAACACTAGCAAGCTTTGAGAAACAGTGCAAGCTTGCCTCTACCTTGATGCATATCTACAGTGCTATTTTCCACTCCCCAAACTATAAAACCAACTCCTAATCTCTCCCACAGTCTTTAAGGCATTAGCCTGCTGTGGCCCCATTTTCCTGGCAAAGCAATAAAGCAATCTTTTTAGTTTCGGCAACACAATCATAGTATTCCCTTTGTGCCTGTGATTCGGTGTTGGCTAAATAAACTTTAGAGGGACCAGAGTTATACAGACTCCAACAAGATGTCCCTCACAGGTCTCAGCATCGGTTAAAAGTCTCCGATTTACTGTTCTCAAAATTACCCTAAAGGAGAGAAATTGATCACAGTCCCGGGGGTCTATAGGAGGTTATATTGTCAAGAATCATTGCCTGATGGGGGGTTCCTGCGGTGGCTCAGTGGTTAACGAATCCAACTAAGAACCATGAGGTTGCGGGTTCGATCCCTGGCCTTGCTCAGTGGGTTAAGGATCCGGCGTTGCCATGAGCTGTGGTGTAGGTTGCAGACGCGGCTCGGATCCCGCGTTGCTGTGGCTGTGGCGAAGGCCGGCAGCTACAGCTCCTGTTAGACCCCCTAAGCCCAGAAACCTCCATATGCCACCAGTGCGGCCCTAGATGAGGCAAAAAAAAAAAAAGAATCTTTGCCCAAAATGGACTGTTGGACCCGATAATTAAAACCCATCATTGTTTTGGAGAGACGTTTACTGCTAGAGAGAAAGGAGCCAGAGCCACATGAAGGAGAGCAGACCTCTTACTGGGTTTGTTTGGAAATTCGGGAAGCAATGTTCAGTGAGTGGATGGCAGTTAGCGGGAGTGATGGAGCGGGGAGAGGACCAGGGCTGGGAAGGTAGTGAGTCCCGTGGGATGGGAGTTAAAGGACTTGACCATGTGATTTCCTTTTAAGTACAGTTAAATATGAAATCTCTCCTAAAATCACCAACCCTTGTAAACTAAGAGTTTCACATCAGTTTGCACCTGTGCTGTTGGGTTAGTCTCAATGTACTGTAATTTTTTTTTTTTTGTAGGGCCACACTCACGGCATATGGAAGCTCCCAGGCTAGGGGTCCAACCAGAGCTATAGCTGCCGGCCACAGCCACAACCACAGCAATCTACACCACAGCTCATGGCAACACCGGATCCTTAACCCACTGAATGAGGCCCACATCTTCATGGATACTAGTTGGATTTGTGGATTTGTTTCCACTGAGCAACAATGAGAACTCCCTCTTTTTTTTTTTTGCCACACCTGCAACATGCAGAAGCTCCCAGACTAGGGATCTAAATCAACCCACTATAGTGACAACACCCAATCCTTAACCCACTAGGCCACCAGGGAACTCCCTGGACTAAGTTTTGATAGGTGGTGTTATCTGTGATTAAACAGTAATCACTCTTAAAAAAAGGAGGGAAATTGACATGGTAGCAAGTCTCGGAAAACTAGTTTTGCATTTTTGCTGTTTCACTCTGCTGCTCATATTTATATTTTGCCGTTCTGTTGATCTTTAAGCCTTTATCACCAGAGGAACTCAATAGCCCCACCAAGGAGCAGAGGCAGGTTTTGAGGGCCTTATGTTTACATTGCCTGTGTATAGGGAGCTTCTTTGAGAAAAATGTAAAATATTGTTCATCCCAAATCTTACAACCATGGAAGACACTGCTCCCGGGGCCCAGGTGAGTGAGGGGCCCCCAGTGTTACCCCCCATTAATGTTGCCCCCATTCTTCTCTGGTCCTGCCTGGCCCCAGCTCTTTCCACAGTCAGGGGTCCCTTGACCACATCTTCCTGGACCCTCAGCCTCTAGATCCCTCCCTAAGACTAAAGCCCTTCTACCTTCTAAAATACATTTTGTGTCTTTTTTTGTCATTTTTAGGGCCGCACCCGCAGCGTATGGAGGTTCCTGGGCTAGGAGATCTAATCGGAGCTACAGCTACCGACCTACACCACAGCCACAGCAACGCAGGATCCTTAACCCACTGAGCAAGGCCAGGGATCTAACCCTCAACCTCATTGTTCCTAGTCAGATTCGTCTCCACTGAGCCATGAAAAATACATTTCCGCTGAGCCCTAAAATACATTCTTAATGGCAACGCTCCCTCATTTATTCGTCCAGTCCGTAAAAGTTCACAGCACACCTCTAACGAATGCCAGCTCCCCAAACTCTCCAATGCATGATCCCTGTTCCTGCTGAGGTTCTGAGATGCTCCCCTGATATTCCAGATGCCCAGGGCTGTGCATCCAGCTCATCTGTGGTGAGCCTTCCAGAGGGTGCTGGGGCCTGAACTCAAGCTTGATGGTGAGTAGGTGTTAAATAAGTAAAAAGGTAGAAAAGAATTGCGGGCAAAGGAAAAAAAAACAATTAAGAACTTAAAGAATAAAAGAAGTGGTAGCAGTCATCATGAGAATGGAGGCAGCCAGTTAAAAAGTAGGAGTCAATAAAAAACACATGGAAGCAGATCAACATCCTGCCACACATGCCCGCATCTGCTCACACAAGCCCCTTCCCCTGGAATGAGGGGGGCTCTCTGTGAGGTCATCTCTTCCCTCCCCCCCGTACCTGGAGCAGAGCTATTCACAGCCTCCCCAGTGACCTGTAAGTCCTCCAGCTGCCAGGAGGTGTCCTTTGCTCTTAGAAGGGCAGCAGGATGGGGACAGTGCCTCCGACCCCGGCATCAAACAAATGGGGTGGGTGGTCAGAGAAGGGCAGGGAAGGGAAGCAAACCTACTGGTAACATGTTTGCTCTCTACTTTTTGAGCCTTAGAATTTTAGCTAAGTCACTGCTTCCTCAGAGAAGACTTACAAAGTTCCCTGTCACTGGTTCTTATGACAGCTTGCCTGCCTCTCTCCTTGGTAGCACTTATCATTCATATAATTATCCACATATCTGTGTAGATCTTTGATTATGAACAAATGAATGGAAGGAGAGAAAAAGAGAGGGAAGGAGAGAGGGATGGGTGGATGGATGGATAAATGGATGGATGGTTGGATGGATAGATGGTTGGATGGATGGATGGATGGGTGGATGGATGGATGGATGGGTAGATGGTTGGATGGATGGATGGATGGATGGATGGATGGAGGGGTGGATGAGGGATGGGCAGACGGATGGATGAAGGGAGAGATGGGTTGTTGTCACACTGACTATGCAAGAGTCCAAAATCCAACTCAAAAATTAAATGCTGTGGAGGAGATTCTATTCCTCTACTGATCACAGAAGCGCTGTCTGTGTGTGGCACCTATAAGTTCTTCAGAAAACGACTTATAATTTCCCGTACTTACTTAAGTCGGTATCCTTGAAAAAGTCCCCCCAAAGGCCTTCATCCTACTTACAGAAAATCACACAGAAGAATCAGACTTAGTCTAGAACTGATTTGTGGAGCTGATACAACTGACATTTCTTTTTTCAAAAGTTCTGGCTGGGGATGAGACTCACTGTTACCCATAAAACTGTGCCATCTTCACACCACACCGTAAATCCGCACACTTGCAGGACAGGCAGATGGATCAGGCCCTGTTCCAACAGTAGATACACGCATCTTGTTTGAATTTCTCCTTCTGTTTATACTGTCCTGGCCCAGGTCAGAGGGTAACCCGGGGTCACAGCATGGGGTCCACAGACATGAAAGCAGCACGTCCCTGCCCCCAACAGTGACAGCCCCATGCCCCATAAGGAGCTGAATCCACGACCCCAGCTCCACCTCGGCCCCCTCAGCCGCCCTCGGCTCCCACTCTGAGACTGGCGACTTCTTTCAGACTTCCAATTCGATGTCTTGGCGCTCAACACGGTGCTAGACCACGAACAGAAGATGTCACATTAACAGGGATTTGTTCGGTCAAAATTAAGGATTTTATGTTGACCACAGTCCACACAGGGCACTGGCAAGCCCGGAAGAGTATTCACTGAATGAGCCTCTCCCCAGCCCCTCTAATGTTCCTGTTGGGAAGGACCCGGGCCGAGCCAGGGAGAGGAGCGTGTCCTTCTCCCCCGACAATGGATGACAGACAACCCCAGCCCAGATATATGAAGGCCCCCGTTTGCCTGCTCCTTGCTCCTCAGTCCAGGGGATTTGAGAATGGCAACCACTCGGCCATTGGCCTCTTTGGGTTTCTGGGCTTTCTCTGAACGAGGCCTCTCACACGGTGCCTTGGCTAAGTCCTGTCCCACCAACAGGTCCATCACTGGCTCCTGGACGCTGCACACAGCTCCAGGCTCTGAACTCCAGGCTGGAAGGCCCCCCATGGTGCAGAATCCAACTCACTTAGAGCTTCCTTACTCCCTCCCAGGGTGCATACGTGGTGCACAGGTCAGGAGGAAGTAAACGACGGCCTCAGTCCAGTGCAGGCCATGGTGCTCTGGGCAGGAGAATTCAGATGTGGTCCTCATGGTGATATTCTCTCCAAGAAGTTTAGACACAAGCTGAGAACGCGCAGCTTGATAACCAAGGAGGGTAAGACTTGCGACCAAGGGAGCTATAGGCTCAGGGATTGAGATCAAGTGCCTGGAGGAGTTCCCGCTGTAGTTCAGAGGGTTAAGAACCTGACCAGTTACTTATTAGGATGTAAGTTCAGTGCCTGGCCTCATTCTGTGGGTTAAGGATCCGGCGTTGCCTGAGCTATGGTGTAGGTCACAGACACAGCTCTGATCTGGTGTTGCTGTGGCTGTGGCATAAGGTGGCAGGTGCAGCTCCCATCCAACCCCTAGCTTGGGAACTTCCATATACAGCAAGTGCAGCAATAAAAAGAAAAATAAAGTTAAAACAAAAAAAAAAGCAAGGGCCTGGAATGAACATCAGAAGAAGTGCCTGCACTCCAGGTCCTCACCATTAATCACCGTTTTTATTTTTAAATGTTAGCCATTCTAGTGGATGTATAGTGATTTTAAGTATTGAACTGACTACTAACCTTGATGAGCACTTTTTTCATACAATTATTAGACATTTGCGTATCTCCCTTGGTAATGCTTCTGCCCATCTTCTGTTCATTTTTATTGATTTTTTTTTTTTAGGGCCATACCCATGCCATATGGAAGTTCCTCAGGGGTTGAATCAGAGCTACAGCTGCTGGCCTACACCACAGACACAGCAATGCAGGATCCGAGTCTCATCTGTGACCTACACCACAGCTCACAGCAACACTGGATCCTTAACCCACTGAGCAAGGCCAGCTGAATCACAACAGGAACTCCCTGTTTGTTTTTTATTATTGAAATATGGTAGTTTTTTTCCCGCTTTTGTTTTGTTTTGTTTTGTTTTGTTTTTGGTCAAGCCCACAGCATGTGAAAATTCCAGGAATCAAACCCGTGCCACAGCAGTGACAACACTGGACTCTTAGTCACTAGGCCACCAGGGAACAAATTCCTATAGGTCTTTATATATTCTGCATGTAATACTGCAGGTATACTGTCATTTGTAGGTTATATTTATTTCAAATTCTCCTAGGGCTTAGCTTGCCTTTTTATTTCATTCACAGTCTCTTTTTCTGAGAAAAAATTTGTCTAGGCCACCAGGGAACAAATTCCTATAGGTCTTTATATATTCTGCATGTAATACTGCAGGTATACTGTCATTTGTAGGTTATATTTATTTCAAATTCTCCTAGGGCTTAGCTTGCCTTTTTATTTCATTCACAGTCTCTTTTTCTGAGAAAAAATTTGTAATTGATAATATTGTCCAAACTTTCTATAACTTTACAGATTTTTTTGGTCTACTTATTCTAATTACCAAATGATGAGTATTAAACAATATTTGTCTTAAAAAAGAAAAAGGAGTTCCCATCGTGGCACAGTGGAAATGAATCCAACTAGGAACCATGAGGTTGGGTGTTCGATCCCTGGCCTTGCTCAGTGGGTTAAGGATCTGGTGTTGCCATGAGCTGCAGTGTAGGTTGCTGATGCAGCTCGGATCCCGCGTTGCTGTGGCTGTGGCGTAGGCCGGCAACTGTAGCTCCAATTAGACCCCTAGCCTGGGAACCTCCATATGCCGCGGGTGTGGCCCTAAAAAGACAAAAGAAGAAAAAAAAAAAGAGATGCCTCTGCCTCACCCAGGCCATGTGACCATGGACAAGGCGAGGCCTGCTGAGGGCCCTTGTCTGTCTTCCCATCAGACACAGCGACATAAACTGGTGTTTGGCTTACAGAGGCCCTTAGGGAATAAATGAGAGATGGCTCAGATGACAACTGGGAGAGGAAATTTAGGTAGATGGCGTCAGCATGTTCCTTGTGTCTTGGAGGACTGGGTCTTGTAAAACAGGGTCTTGCTCAACAGGGTCTTGCTCCCGTCCAAGACCCTCCTCCATCTCCACAGGAAGTGGTCCCGGGAGCAGGCAGAGGTCGTCCAGGCTGGCTACAGGGTAAGGGAGTCCCCCAGAACGGGAAAGAGCCTGTTTTAGGTCCCGCGAGATACTATTAACTGAAGTCACCCCCCGAGGGTAGATGCAAGTTGGAAGAATATTTCCTTTTTTTTTTTTACTACAAACCCTATAAATCTTTTTTTCCCCTACTAACATTAATAAAAATTATTTTCAAAAACAAATTTTAAAATGTTTCTTGAGGCAGTCTTATAGACTAATAAAATCAAGGCCCACTTTACTGGGAGTCGCTGGACTTGTGGGGAGGGACCAGCGTCCCTGGCCCTGGTCTGGAGCCTTCCTTGGGCCTCGCTGGGCAAATAGATGAGGGGGCTGGGGGCCACCGCCCCACCCGATGTTGGGAAGGTCCAGCCCCTAACACCGACCGAAACAGCCTCTGGTTTCCCATTTTAACTCTTTTTGTTTGTTTTAAGAACTAAAGCAGGAGTTCCCTTCATGGCTCAGCGGAAAGGAATCGGATTAGTATCCATGAGGACACAGGTTCAATCCCTGGCCTCACTCAGTGGGTGAAGGATCCAGAGTTGCTCTGAGTTGCAGTGTAGATCGCAGACTCGGCAGATCTGGCTTTGCTGTGGCTGTGGTGTAGGCCAAAGGCTACAGCTCTGATTCAACCCTTAGCCTGGGAACCTCCATATACCGCGGGTGCAGCCCTAAAAAGACAAAACAAAAAACAAAAAACAAAACTAAAGTATGCTTTCTGATTCTAAACCACACAGCCAATGGGAACAAAAGTTATCATCAGAGCGAAACACATGCTAATGCACTGAGAACATTCTGGAGCACAGGCCCTGGCCCCTAGGTGCCACCCTCCACAGCCTTGGGTGACGTGGGGGTTTGGGGGTGTGTGGCATGCCCTGCCCTCCTCCCTCCACCCCCGCCCAGGTTTCTTTTCCTCATGTCTATACCCATAAGGTAATATCCCCCATGACCCAACAGATAATCAGATGGAATGACATCAATCTGGAAAAAGTCAAACAGAGTCCATTTCTTTCCTTCCCTTCTTCCTTTTGTTTAAAGCAGGGTTTGCAAATCGAATGACATTTCACAACCTATAGAAAAGACCTGAAACTAGCATTAGGCCAAACTTAGTGTGAGGGCTTGAAGTCTTTATGCAAAATTAGGCAGAATCACCAAAGCCCCACAAAGACCACGGAGTGAAGGTGGCCCAGGGGCAAAGAGAAGGGACAACCCCTGGGAGCGGTGGCCTCACCAGGAGACACTGGCTCTAGGGCCATCATCCACTGACCCCTGCTCCGGGGCTTTTGGAGGGTGGTGAGAGCACCCAAGTGACGGGGTGACACCTGCACCTCCTTCTTGGCTCCAGAAACCGCGGGGAGGGGGGACAACACACCTGGCAGAGGTTGAGGGGCAGAGTCGTGGGGGAGACTGGGAACGCGTGGGAAAGGAGATGCATCAAAACTCTTGTAACTGACAACGGCATCTGTCAGCTAATAATTATCTGTGGAATACTGAGCAGCAAAAGTCCGCGAAGCCACAGTGAACTGCTGCCCTGGGGTGAGTCTGTTAGGGGTGGAATCAGCCTGAATTACACAGGGAGTCAGGGTCATTGCGGATGGTACGTCTTGGCAGGCTGGCGCTGCCTGTACACTGATGATTTCACTTTCAGCGTATTTCAAAATACATTAGAAATGAATGGTAGGAGGTTTTACATAACCCAGGGAAACGGAGGGATTCCGTAAGCCCGATACTCTACCTAGCAGTTGACTGGTGTGTGTGTGTGTGTGCGTGTGTGTCTGTCTGTCTGTCTGTCTGTGCATGTGTGTGTCTGTGCGTGTGTGTGAGAGAAAATCTGTTGCTTTCTAGTGAGAACCTCCACTCTCAAACTTCATTCTACATATTGCACAAAGCACAGGAGGTGGACGAATCAAATTCACTGCTCTATATTAGCTGGGAGATTTCTAATCAAAACACCTAAAGGGAGGAATTCTAGTACCAGGGTGAGGTTTAATAACAGAAGATACTGCTGATACACGACTTTTGCAGAGAGATGGAGGGCTGTAGGTAGGTAGTGACTCAAAAAGTATTCACTGTGCTGGATTCCAGGGGAAAAAACTGAAGAGTTATGCAGACATACACAGGTGGGTGGCGAGGTTTCAAAAGCACGTAGCTGTTTCTCGGGGCACTTACTGCCTGTAAAAGAACATTCAACATGGTCAACTGCTCGAATTTATGTGGACCCTAAGGGGTAAATTTCTAGTGCTGTTATGGAGACACACTCACACAATTCTCATTTTTGTTAATTTCTATTGTGTGTTAACTGCTCACTCACTGCCCCTGGTTGAGGATAAATTGTGTGTGTGTGTGTGTGTGTGTGTGTGTGTGTGTGTGTGTGTGTGTGTAAATATTCCTGACTCCCCCAGCCTTGGCCATGACCCCATAGAAGACAATTATTGCACGTAAACCTACTTTTATTTCTCAAGTAGTCCTTCTATATTTCTTTTCCCCAATGCTACTTTTGAGATCAGTCTTTTTTAAAGAATAAGTTGGGAAAGACTGAAAAAGAAGGTCAGGCTCTAGCAGCTGTCGTGTAGAAAAGAGGACACGTGTTTGTCTTTGTCAAACGAGAGTGAGGTTTTCTAACACCAGCCGACACTGTGTTTACTTTCCAAATCTTGGAAGAATCTACAGCAAAGGACCAAGAGGCCAGACAGAAAGGAGGGGCCGGCAAGGAGACTAAGACAGCAAGGAAAACAAGTGTGCAGCATCTTGGAAGCCAAACGAAGAAAATGCATAAAGGAAATGGGAATCATCAACGGTGCCAAATCCTTTGAGGATGAATAAGAGACAGAACATGGAAACGGAAAGCCCTCCTCTTCCTTCGCCCCCAAAATTTAACACCAGACAATAAGCCGTGCACAAAGAGAGAAATGCAGCCCTAGTGTGCCATACGGTTCAGCTCTAAAGAACATTTTAAAAGTCACAGTAACGTAAAAATGGAGTATTGATCTAACCAAACAAATAGTTCTACTGAGAGGATGCTGGGAGGTGTGGGGGAGCAGGGAGGGGGAGGCTGGTTAATAGAGCAAGGTTGTTTTATCCAGAGTAGGAATTTATCATGTAGCATCTAGAGCTTAAAATGAAACCATCAGCATTGGGATGAAGAGCCTGGAAAGGTGATTTGGGAACAGATTTTTTTTTTTCCCCATAATAAAACCTCAAGAAGCATTTGCTCTTGAAAATCGTGTGTATGTATGATGTTAATAAAAATTAAAATGACAATATTAAGGCTAGAGCTGTGTACCCAGGTGGGCTTGAAAAATGATGGGTGCTCTTCCACCCCAGACACTGCAGCTGCAATTGCCCTGGAAATCTCAGTGTCTAGACTGCAGCTGAAGCAATTCACGTCTGATCGGCTTTAGACGTATTTTTCCATAGCAAAATTCGGTAACCCAAGTTAGGGTCGGAGAGCTTGTTGGAGGTTTCAGGTAAGCTCAGGATTGCTGGAGAAGGGAATGTTCCATCTGCAATATTCCATAAAATGATTGGGGAAACCTATGTTTGCACTGCTTCGAGAGTTATACTAGTACTTTTCCTTGAATTTACATGACACTTTTCTTTCAAAGTATTCAAAGCATTTTTACAGATTCCGTTTCATTAATTGTCACAACATCTTGAACAGGCTGCCTTCCAGGCTCACGAATGGGGAAGGTTGAAGATAAGGCACAGAAAAGTTCAGTCACTAGACCTGGAAGGATGATAAGAAGACTCCACTTCTTACAGAGAAATGAGTTTTCAGGGACAAGAATAAAATGCAATGCATATACACTTTTTTTTTTTAACAGCCTGACTTAGTTTCTTAGGTTGAACATGAACCAAAATGAGTGAATAATTTTCTTATGGACTTTAGGAAGACAAATAATAAACTAATTTTCTAGTTGGGGAAAAAAAAAGATTTTTAAAGTAAAGTTGCCCAAACTGGTTCTATGGATTATTTATTAGAGAAATGTTAATAAATCCAGGAAAATAAAGAATGATAATCTAAAAATTGGGGGCTAGCCAAAACAGCCTTGAGAAACAAGAGTTGTACTCACATTTCCTGATTTCAAAACTTACTACAGTGCTGCAGTCATTAGAAGAGCGTGATGGTGGCGTAGGGACATCTAAAGGCCAACAGAACAGACTACAAAGCCCAGAAATGAACCCTTGTGCATATGCTCAGATGCTTTTCAAAGGGTGTCCAGCTCCTGCAGTGAGGAAAGGGCAGTCTCCTCAACAAAGGGTGTGGGGACAACTAGATATCCACATGCAAACAAATAAAACTGGACCCTTACCTTATACCATACACAAAATTCAGTCCAAAAGCATCAAAGATCCACCCAACCATAAGAGTCAAAACTATAAAACTCCTGGAAGAAAACATAGAGGAAAATCTTGATGATACTGGATTTGGCAATGATTCCTGGATGTGACACCAAAAAAGACAGGTAATCCCCCCAAAAGATGAATAAACGCCCATCATTAAAATTAAAAACTTCTGTGCATCAAGGGATACTGTCAAGAGAATAAAAAGACAAACCAAAAATGGGAGAAAATATGTTCAAATCTTATATTTGATAAGGAGTTAATATTCAAAATATACGAAGAACTTCTACAACTCAATGGCAGAAAAACCCCACAAACAACCCAATCGAAAGTGGGTAAAGAATATGAGTAGACATTCCTCTAAAGAAGATATACAAATGGCCAATAAGCACACAAAAAGATGTTTGGCATCGCTGGTCACCTGGGAAATGCAAATGAAAACAAGGAGATACCTCTTCACAACCATTAGGATAGCAGTTATCAAAAATAATGGAAAATAACAAGTGTCGTGAAGATGTAGAGAAACTGGAATTCTTGTGCACTGATGGTGGGAATGTGAGATGGTACAGCTGCTAGGGAAAACACTTTGGTGGTTCTTCAAAAAGCTGGAACATGGAATCGCCATGTGATCCAGCAATCCCACTTCTGGGTATATGCAAAAGAACTGAAATCAGGGACTTGGATCCTTGTTCATCCATGTTCATACCACGTTCATAGCAGCACAATTCACACAGCAAAAGTGGAAAGAACACAACAACATCCACTGACAATGAGTAGGTAAACAAAGTATGGTCTACCCATACAACGGAATATTATTCATCCTTAAAAGGAAGGAAATTCTGACACATTCTGCAATGTGGAAGGACCTTGAGGACATCATGGTAAGTGAAATGAGGCAGACAGAAAAGGACGAAAACGGTACGATTCCAGGTACGTGCAGTATCTAGAACAGGCAACTTCACAGAGGCAGCAGGTAGAACAGACATGAGCAGAAGCTGAAGGGGAAGGGGAAACAGACAGGGTTGTTTAATGGGGACAGAGTTTCACTTTGGGATGATGAAAAAGGTCTGAAATAGGTGGTGGTGACAGTTGTGCAACCATGAGAATGTACTTCATGCACTGACCAGTATACCTTAAAACCATGACAATTGTACATTTCATACTGTATTTACCGATATAAATAAACATTATAGAAATGGAAAAAAGGCGTTTTGCAAGACAGTATCACTATAGTCACTCTTGGAAATTCACAGCACGTATTAAAGATGGGAAGCATCCTGCCCTAAAGAAGTCTGTTTAGCTCTGTGCAGCTCAGTGCTTCTCAAAGATGCCTGAGTGAGGAAGTCTGTCCTGGCCTGTCACACTGCATGGGGACTGGTCACAGGGTAACTGGTCCAGGAAACTGCTCTAATGGGGATTTTACAGCATCTTGGGTTGGGGGCCTTTGGTGACATGAGGTCTCCAGTCAAATTAACCAGTACGTTAGGGCACTATTTCTGAAGTGGAACAAAACATCTGCACATAAAGACGGCTCTAAGAACCCGAGAGGAAGAAGGAAAGGAGCTTGGATTGGCGAAATAAAACAGAAGTGTCCCTCTTCTCCTAAAATATTTTTTTCCCTAGGCAGCAAAGAGCGGCAGAGAACGGAGCTCATGATCTATAGAACAGAAGAGGTGGCCTGCCTGCAGAAGAGGAGCAGCCGAGCAAAAGCCTATTTTGAGAGCATCAAGGGGGGCTCTGAGCAGCCTCTGTAATCCAGCCCTTCTCCGTGGGGGCCTCCCATCTTCACGGCCCAGATTCCCAGGGGGACCAGTCATTTGCCAGCAGCCCCCCAACCTGATCGGGAGGCACGGTTGGTCTGTGTCTGGGAAGGGGAAGAGGCGAGGTCCCTAACTTCCTGTCCCCCAGCTTTGGAGTGACTTGTCTTCATTGCTCACCGCACCCACCCCAGTCCAGCTGCATTAAAAACGGTCCTAACGCAGTCACGATGCCATGCGTTCTTTGCAGTTAGCAGTGGGAGTTCCAGGAACAGGGAAAAAAAAATCGCAAAAGGTGCAACAGGACCCCCCAGAGCGGACGCCCTCCCAGAGCTCGGACCTCAAGCGGAGATCCTGCCCTTGGCCTCCCAGAAGAACCGCAAGCAGACGCGGCAGCCCCCTGCACAGTTCCACGTTCTGTTGCATCTCCGTCTCCAAAGTGCCCATCACGTGCATCCTCCCGGGAGCGTCTACACTGGACCCTAATGACAGCAAACAGGGCACGCAGAGAAGCCTTTAGGGCTGGCTCCTCCAGAACCTTCTCAGTAACGAGCACCACGGGTCCATCCTGGCAGGCAGAAAATTCCCGCTTATTCCCCGCCCCACCCCGCACCTTGCTCAGAAACACAGCGTCTGGAAAGGGCCTGTGTTTGTCCCCGGAGGATGGGACACTGATTCCTCAGGTCGCACTATCCAAAGAGGCCTTTTTTCAGCAGCAAAACATACTGGAAACAGATCCAGTCCAAGGGTCAAATACGGGCTTATTTTCATATTTATGGACTGAATACTTTCCCCGTAATGAGAATCTAAAGAACAGGCTAATGAAAAGAGCGACCACTGAGCGGGCAGCCGGAGGAAGATCTGCTTCTGCTCCGAGATCCTCCTCACCCTGGACACCTTCCTCCACCAAATGAATGCTTTTTAAAATTTCTTAACAAAAACCGGTGTTGAGCCAAGGGAAGCTTATTTTTCCCAAACCTGCCCTGGCAGAAATAATGACACGGAACAAACGCCTCCTTCCAGCTCGGGGCACCTGCTGGTGGCCTCGGAGGAGCACATGGTGCCTCGAACCCCCACACAAGTCATCCTCTTCTTGTGCTGTTTCCTGGTCCTGGATTCAGGCTGGTGCCTCACCTGAGCTCAGGTCAGCCAGGTGAGCTCGAGGATCACAGCATCAGGGTGCACACTGCAATGCTTGTGTTGTACACACCGAAATGCTTGTGTTGTACACACTGCATGCTATTCGCCAGATTTGCTGATTACTAACCAATATCTCACATTTATTTCGCTAAAATGTCATTATCTTATAATTATAAACGCTCTCTGGGTCAACAGGGACCAGCACAGAAGATGCCTCTGTAACTTTTGTAAAATATCTGCAAGTCACGTCGTGAAAGAATTTTAGAGTGTTTTTGGCCAAACGCAGGCACATTCACTGTCTCTCTGAAGCTTATTTTAAAAACACATTACTCACCCCTCGATGTCACGTCACTTTAGCCAGCGGGGGTCCTTTCCACGCTGGGGGTCAGCCCTCCATCCTCAGAAGTCAGCACAGGAAAGTCACTTCATTCTTGGTTCTGACTTTCAAGCCTTAACCGTGGCCCCGCAGGGAGCATTCCTTGTGCCTCCTGCTTGACCTCGCACATCTCACAGGAGATGATGAAACTTTTAGAAACAATATTTCTGCTACAGATTACCAAGGATGCCCACACAGAAAGCTCGGAGACACCAGGCCTTGCTTTTGCAAATAATTACAGCTCTTATTTGCTGAGCACTTATCCTGGACCAGATCCCAGGCCAAGCATTCTGTGAGTATCACCTTACTTCATCTTCACGTGGATTCTTTGAGAAAGGACACGCTGTTGTCAGCCTCAGATTTCAGACGGGGAAACTGAGTCACGTGGCTCCTCATTTGGATAAATGGGATCTGACATGGGGTTGGCCTGACTCTGAAGCAGATGCCCATCGGATCATCCTAAGCCGCCCTCCAGGCCCAGGCACGCCGGTCGCCTTTTCGCCAAGCCCCTCCATGGGGTCCCAGG
This sequence comes from Catagonus wagneri, assembly GCA_004024745.2. Lineage (NCBI taxonomy): Eukaryota > Metazoa > Chordata > Mammalia > Artiodactyla > Tayassuidae > Catagonus > Catagonus wagneri. The sequence goes on along the minus strand of PVHT021183530.1, from coordinate 10,013,076 downwards.
GTTGTCGGGACCACGCAGCCCTGCCCCCAGTTCCAGACCTTTCAGTCGGCTGAGGAAGAGGGACATAGATCACTTCCAGAGGGCCATTAGAGGCCTAAAGCAGGGACAGAGTGATGGACCCCCCCATCTGGCCGTGGTCAGCTCAGCTACGAGCAGCCCGGCCCGGCAGGCAGAGCAAATGGGCTTGCAGCCTCACCCGGCAGTGGTCCAGGGTCCCACCCAAGACCATCACCCATGAATCAGTCGACGCAGGACAAGTGCAGTAACGCCTTGGGCGCTGCAGAGCGCATGGTCACCGTGTCCCAGTGGTTTGCAGTTTAGCCAGGAAGAGACTACCCGCCACAACGGAGAAACGGGCTGATGAGGCTGGGGAAGCGGAAGAACGGCGTCATGGCCCAGAGCAGAGCAGCCGACCGTGTGCAGAGCATTCCCAGAAAAAGCAACGTTCAAGCGGAGACGTGAGGACTCACAGACGAGGGGGCAGAGGAGGCTCAGGGACAGCAACAACGGAGCCCGTTTCAGGACTGCAATCAGCTGGGTGTCTGGACCACAGAGAACGGAGGGCAGGGCTGCGCCACAGCAAGAAAGGAGACCAAAGGGCCAGCCCACATCGCCTGAGCCCCGTAAGGGCATTTGACCGCCCACACCAGAGGCCCCTGACCTCAGGTTTGCGTGCTATGGGGAAGGCAGAATTCTACGGTGGCTCCCAACATCCCACCCTCACCCCTGGTCTGCACATCCTGTAAAGCGGGCAGAACCGGTGACTGCGGAGGGAGCTCACTGCCCTGACTGATTTCCTTGTATGAGAAAGGGAAGGAATGTGAGAGCTGGGGAAGGTCCCTGGGCAGATGACTGAGTTCATCAAAAGGGGGATGGTCCCGGTGGGCCTAGCCTAATCAGGTGGCTCACAAAAAGAGACTAGAAGCCACACGAACCCTCTCTCCTGCTTCGAAGAAGCAAGTGGTGATTTGTGAAGGGGGCTGCTGGGCAGAGACAGTTGCTGGGGAGATCGGTCCTACGGTGCAGGGACTGAATATTGCCAACAACCAAGGTTTAGAAGAAGACCCCATCCCCAGGTGATTTCAGCCCAGTGAGACCCACGCAGAGGATCCAGGCCAGGTGTGCTACTTTTTTATTTTTTGGTTTGTATGGGGTTTTTGTTTGTTTGTTTGTTTTTAGGGCCGCACTCCCAGTCTATGGAAGCTCCCGGGCTAGGGGTCGAATCAGAGCTGCAACTGCTGGCCTACACCACAGCTCACAGCAACACCAGATCTTTAACCCAGTGAACGAGGCCAGGAATCAAACCTCTGTCCTCATGGATACCAGTCAGGTTCTTAACCTGCTGAGCCACAACAGGAACTCTAGGTGTGCCGTTTGTATCCACTATGTTTGAAGTGATTTTTTACAAGCTCATGAGAAAAGAATGCATGAGGTCAGCAAGAAAAATGAAGAATCAACAGGGATGAAGGGGGCTCTTCACTCCTCCATGGATGGAAAAGATGCAGAGTTCACCTTGTATGATGCTATTGAATGGGTTAGTGCCCATACAGGAACCAGGTCCCACAGGGTACCCACCACCGGATGAGGGTGTAGGTGTCACCTGGCGTGTAAAGTACATTTCATAAAATATTGATATTAAAGCTGATTTTGCCATGACCTCAACCTATACTCATTTTAATTCAAGAATTACAACCAAAATAATGGGACAATCGCCTCCCTTAAGAAACATTCCCTGGAGCCCAGAAGCCCCATGAGTTCTCCCAGCCCCAGGCACGTACCTCTACATAGGCCAGGTACCTTACTTAACTAGCTGGTTTGTGTCCACTCCAAGTCATAAATTAATCTGTGAGAGTCTCATTCATATTTTTTTCTCTAGTGTTTATCAAAATACCACTCACCTAGAAGCAAATGTTCGTTCAATGAATGAATGTATGAATGAATAAGATTTTTAGAAAGGAAAATATGTCTGTGCTCCCAGGAAACTGGAAATCGAACATTGATAATGAGTTGGCTGGAAGCCACATGGAAGCAGAGAATGTCTGTTGTCATCACTGCAAGTGACACGGGGCCCTAGACCCTCATCTGACACACAGGGGAAACTGTTCACTAAGAGACCTTGTTGATGAGGCAGGTGGAGCTAAAAGAATGATGAATTAAATCAAGACAGAAGATAAGTTGATCATATGGTAATTCTAATTTCAGTTTTCTGAGGAACCTTCATACTGTTCTCCATAGGGGGGGTGCGTCAGCTGACATTCCCACCATCAGTGTAGGAGGGTTCCCCTTTTCTCCACACCCTCTCCAGCACTGATTGTTTGTAGATTTTTTGGTGATGGTCATTTTGATTGGTGTAAGATGATACTTCATTGTGGTTTTGAACTTACTTACAAAACAGAAACAGACTCACGGCCTATGAAAACAAACGTATGGTTACAAAATGGGACAAGTAGTGGGGAGAGGTTGATTAGGGGTTTGGGATGGGCATATGGACACGGTGGTACGTGGAATGGATATCAACAGGGACCTGCTGTATAGCGCAGGGAACTCTACTCGATATTCTGTGATAACCTATATGCAAAGAAAAACAAAATCTAAAAAGAATGGTCATGTGTATGCATATAACTGAATCACTTTGCTATACAGCAGAAATTAACACATTGTAAATCAACTATACCTCAATAAAACTTTTTAAAATTTTGAAAAAAAACACACATTTAAAAAAACACAAAAGATAACCTAAGTGATGATTGTAACAGCTGAAAATACCTAACTGCAGATAACTGATAAGTGACAAAGGTGGGTTGAACTAGACAGTTAGTCTGAAAGAAGGTATCAAAACCAAATATTAAAGGATGCGAGTTTCTGGGCCATAAACTAAGCACCACCCAAATACCAAAACAAATCCTCTGAACAGCCCCAGGACACGACCTGATGTGGTCTTGCTCATTCAGAGCACGGTCTCACTGAAGTCCCTTTGATCCCCCTCAGTGGAAAGAAGCAGTGAGCCGTCACCCTGAGGCTACCAAGCTGTGCCTTCCAAACTCAAGGGGACGCCATGGTCGCTCTCTCCCCACCCTTATTCCAACTCGAGGAGAGGAGTTTGGATCTCGGTCAGAAGCACATACAACAATTGGGTTTCAGTAAGATTTCCTTCAAACGGGGGAAAGAGACCCCAGGTCCTGGTCCCCTGGAAATGCCTATTCTTCAGAAGGCTTCAGACCCTGTCCCCCAGGAAACCAAGCCAGGAATCCCATGTGACTCCTGGTAAAGGGTAGTGGGTTTCTACCTGCTTCTATTAAGCCCAAAACAGCCCTTCTCCCCTCCCCTACCCCCCCACACCAAGCTATAGGTCCACGGTCCCTATGATAATAAACATTTTTACCTAAACATTATTTGTCAGCCAAGCAGCTTCTCCACACATCTCCCTGGAAATCTGCATCGTGAGCAGGTCAAGGACATGGCCATGCTGCCTCCTAACTACATGTCTATTTAGTTTGACCTTGAACGACCCACCCAAACCTTTCACGGCTTACCTTCTTCTTGCCCAGACCCCTATACCCCTCTCCAACTCACACTTTACCAACTCACTGTGCCAGGCCAGGGATCGAACTCATGCCTCTGTAGCCACCTGAGCCGCTGCAGTCAGATTCTTAACCCACTGTGCCACAGTGGGAACTCCCTTTCTTGGTATTTTTGTGAACAAGAGAGGACAGCTATCTAAAAAATACATTTGTAACTGATTGAGAAAATCTCATGACAGTAATAACATCTACCGTTGGGAGACCCCTTCCATGGACTGAGCCCAGAGTGAGGTCCCTTCATGTGTCATTACAACTTTGATGAAAAAGAATCTGAGGTTTGTAAAACAGGCTGATCTTCAGCTTCTGAGTCCCACGCTCTCTCCACAGCAGCACGATGCCAGCAAAGTGATGACCAGTGATGGGCCCGTGCCCATCCAGAGCCTGGAATCAGGTCCTTATGTCCTTGTCCACATTTTTGTAGAAGACTTAGATGAGGATATTGGTGTCATGTTGATAACAGTTACAGGAGATTCCAAGCTGGGACCAATCTCCAGCATTTCCGAATAAAACAACAAGCCAGATCTAAGTGTCGAGCCGAGACCTTAGGTCCCAAAACTCAACAAGCGTCAGTATAAATGCCCCAGATGCAGTCACAGGGCCGCACACACAGCAGACTCACGCGCTTTTACTGAGATCACGACAACCGCCAACAGCATAATGTGGCTGCCAGCAAGCGCATTTGAACACGAACATGGTCATCTCTCGCCCTCTCTGTATAGTCTGCGGGGATCATCCCGAGGTCCAGGTCGACGGTGACATGGGAGATGGCCAGACCCCGCTGCTCACTGCCATTCGAAATGCTGCCTCTCTTCCAGAACCCATCAGGGAGCAGAAAGGAACACGGCAGAGGCTTCAGCTTTGCACAAAGTCGTGATTGCCACGGCAGTGTTTTAAGGATAAAGGCAGGATTTTTTTTTTCTCGAGCAGTGCAGCTTTCAAATCTCAGGCTTGACGCTGCGTTTGTGTGATAAGACGTGATAGAAGGTGGAGGCACGGTGTGAAATGATCTGATAGCACGAGAAATTGTTGTTAGGAGGTGTTGGCACTTGGAAAACAACACATCTTGTTCCGATTGGCCTCAGCCTGCGTCTTCCCCAAGATCATGCTGCCACAGTCCTGCTTGGAAAGCTCTGGTATCAGAGCTGGTCTTGAGAGCAGCATCCATATCCAGCACCTTCTTTCTCCTTTCCCTGCAGACGACAGCGAACACAGGAGGGCTCCAGGCAACATGGTTGTTATCTGGCTGTTATCTGACTTTATTTTATACTCTAACGTCAAAATAGTGTAGCGTATTTACATGCACACGCACACACACACACACACACACACACACACACACACACCCAAGAAAGCGCTGGGTCCCGGTGATTGAGTCTAACTAGCAAATTCTGTTCGGGTAAAACTTACCAAAAACAAATGGCAACTGCTGTAACTCAAAGTTCAATATCTAATGAATCATCTTCCCTCATCTCTGTCTTCTCTTCTGGAAGATTCTGTAGGGATTGACTGTTGTTGTCACTATTTTAAAGCTCTAACAGCTGCGAGGGTAGCGTTCCTCTCAGGTGGATGGGCTGATCAGCGCGTGTGCTGGTGGATCTTCTCTTGAAGTTTAATGATTCCCCGCCTTGGCCTTCCTTCCACCCTTCTCTTCTCAGCCCTGGACCCCTCCACCTTGGTCCCCAACCAGGTCAACCCCGACTATGATATTCAAGGCCCTTCTTTTCCATCTGCTGTCACAGAGGGCACTGCTTCCTTGTCTAGGGTCAAGTCCCAGGGACTCTTAAGTTGGGATTTTTCAGCCTGCTCATCTGAGAGTGGGAAGGTGTGCGTGTGTGTGTGTGTTTGTGTGTGCACGCGGGCTCCGGGGAGAGGGGGGTGGGCGAGGGCGAAATGCAGAGTACCGGGAATTATCTCTGCATAAAGAAATTAAAAGAGAATATTTTCCAGAGCAATTGAAGCCCATCTCTTGAACAATGACGACAGCTCCTCATTTTCGACAACAATAGAGGGCACGTAGGAGTCAGCTCATTAGAATATCTGTGGCTCTTTTCTCTTCTCTCTGCATTAAGCCCCCATAATGTCAGTTGTCACTTATTAATGACAATTAACTAGTAATCAGCAGTGAGACTCTTCGAGGTGGTCTTTGCCTGACAGGTGAAGAAAGAGAACACTGCATCGTGCCACGCGGTGACACGGAGCCTTCAAAGCAGCACGGCATTTCCATAAATGATTTCAGAGAGAAATTTTCTTTTATACATTCTCTCTAAAGCTCAAGGATCTTTAACCCTAGCAAGGCCATGTTCCCCTTCTCCTCTTGCACTTTCTTTCTTACCAAAGGGAATCTCAAGACCGTATCTAGTTGGGACCTGAGCACCATCCACTCGCCCGCGACCCGCTCCCCTCAACCGTCGCCACCTTCTGCCTCCCTCCTTGCCTCCGCTGGCTACTTCTAGTTACGTCCCTGCAGGAGACACAGACCTGTACCTGTTGCATCTCACCAGCTGCCTCGCTGGTCCAGTGACCTGATTCTGCCTTCCCTCAGGCACATGCTCCATCCTTAACGCTGGTCTATCTGCTCTTCACATCCTTCTAGCTCAGGTGGCGGAATGAGCGTAGCTTTAAGAATCACAGTGGAGGAGTTCCCGTCGTGGCTCAGTTGTTAACGAATCCAACTAAGAACCATGAGGTTGCGGGTTTGATCCCTGGCCTTGCTCAGTGGGTTAAGGATCCGGCGTTGCCGTGAGCTGTGGTGTAGGTTGCAGACGCGGCTCGGATCCTGCATTGCTGTGGCGTAGGCCAGCGGCTACAGCTCCTGTTAGACCCCTAGCCTGGAAACCTCCATATGCCGTCGGTGTGGCCCTAGATAAGACAAAAAAAAAAAAAAAAAATCACAGTGGAGACCACGAACCCAGTCTCTGTTCTCCAGCCTGTCCGAACTGTGGGGCCTGAACTTCTGTCCACCTACTGCTCTTCCTACTGGCATCTTGCCACCCTACTGGTGGGTTTGAGCACCTGCTCTCCCACAGGCTCCTCCCACAGGGCTTTTCCACTGTGGTGAGGTTCTGAGCAGCCTGCAGGACTCTAGGAATCGCAGGTTTCCAAGAAGGGAACACTTGAATGGTAAGATGGCTAAGGGTTATCTCTACAGGAGAAAAGCGTTTCTTTGCTGGAGGCATTGTGGCTTAAGAAGGCCAAATTTGGGAGTTCCCACTGTGGCACAGGGGAAATGAATCTGACTAGTATCCATGAGGATGAGGGTTCGATTCCTGGCCTCTCTCAGTGGGTCGGGGATCTGGCCTTGCTGTGGCTGTGGTGTAGGCTGGCAGCTACACCTGTTCAACCCCTAGCCCACAAACTTCCATATGCCGTGACTGCAACCCTAAACAGAAAGAAAGAAAGAAAGAAAAAATGGCTAGGTTTGTTCTTGGGGAATGGCCTGAAGATACCCGGCAGAGAAGAAAGTGAATGCCTTCTCTGTGCTACCTGCCAGGAGTGCACTGAGCAAGTGCGTTGCCGAGGTCACAAAAAAAGTCAACCTTGTCCATTCACGTCACAGCAATGCCATTAGACTACTCTCCAGGTGTGGAGACCATTGGCAAGATGGGATGACATTTAAACCCGTAGGAAATACCAGACTTCCTAGTCCTGATAGGGGATTCCACTCTTGGAAAGCCTCTGGAAGAAGATAAGAAGAAATTTAAAAATCTAAGTGTCTCAGAAAAAAGTGCAGGGTCGAGTTTTTATTGAAAATGAAAATTTTAAGAAAAATGAGAAGTCATCTGTAGACTTGTAGCTCCTCTTTTTTTGTTTTTTAATCTTTTTTTTTTTTCCAAGAAGCTAGAGTGGAGGCAATTTAGACCCCTTTCCGCAGCTCCTAGTTTTTGGTCAGGAGGGTTTTATGACCTTGAAAGGCTTCCAGGACAACAAACAAGATTACACACTGTCACTATAAGTTTCCAGCTATTTAACCAGAACCTAAAGACAAATGTGTACATTATATTTAAGACCACCGTCACCATGAAAACGATGACACTTCAAATTCCTTCCTCTTTGAAATACACTTTCCATAGTCACCTGAAGTTTGAACAAAGTTCTTTCCATCAGACTTTTGCTTATAGATTATTTCAGATTTTCATGCACTTGGTTCCAGTAACTGGGAAGAAATGATGGAAACAGAAGGTGTCCCAGTTAATGCGTGGCGCCCCGTTTTGAAACATGGTCATTATCATGCCATTCCACATGCAAAAACCCATGGTTCCATACCAGCGTTTGAGCTCACCATCCTGGAATTTTGCGAAGCTAAGTGAATGATTTATGAATTTCCTGACTCAAAAATTGAGTGAGGACAAGAATCTTCAAAAGGAAAATAAATAGCTTTGAAAGCAGGCATTGGATTTTACTAATTTATAAATCAATATATTACAAATGAAGATATTTAGGACACTACTGTCTCTTAAAGTTAACAAACCAAAGTATAACTAAGTATTTGCCTTCCACAATTTGAATGACTTTAAACGGCCCAAAATTGAAGTTGGTAAATGGTCAATCATTACTTAATATAAACTGGACATAATTGTATGAGATATATATCAGAAATCTACGGCTTAAAAATATGATTCAATATTTAAATTACACAGGTCACAAAGGAGCCAAAAATCCCCACCTTCCTTAGTTTTATTATTACATAGCAAGATGCGTGAAGGGGGTCAAAAACACACACTTCCAGTTATAAAATATACATGTCCTGCAGATGGCATGTACAGCACAGTGACTGTAGTTAATGATATTGTATTATATTTTGAAAGCTGCTAAAAATTCTCAGGAGTTCCTGTTGGTTAAGAACTGGACTAGTATCCATGAGGATGTGGGTTCAATCCCTGGCCTCACTCGGTGGGTTAACGATCCAGCGTTGCTCGAGCTGTGGTATGGTTAGCAGATCAGGCTTGGATCCCATCTTGCAGTGGCTGTGGTATAGGCCTGCAGCTGCAGCTCCTATTCAACCCCCTAGCCTGGGAACTTCCATATGTCACAGGTGTGGCCCTAAAAAGGAAAAAAAAAATTTCTCATCACAGGAAAAAAAATTAGTAACTATGTGTGGCAATGGATGTTAACTAGATGTATCCTGGTGATCATTTGACAATATATTCAAATCGCAAATCATTATGATGTACAACTAAAACTAATATCATGTAATATATCGATTTTATCTGAAAAATATGCTTTGTGCCATATCCTAAATATTTTTGTGGGTCCTTTTTTTTTTTAAGGCCGCACCCGCAGCATTTGGAAGTTACCAGGCTACGGGATGAATCGGAGCTACAGGTGCCGACCTACACCACAGCCACAGCAACGCCAGTTCCAAGCCACGTCTGCGATCTACACCACAGCTCATGGCAATGCTGGATCCTCAGCCCACTGAGCAAGGCCAGAGACTGAACCTACAACCTCATGGTTACAAGTTCTATTTGTTCCCGCTGTGCCACAACTGTGAACGCTGTATCTCAAATATTTTAACAAAATGTGAGGACAGATGTGAGTCCACTGCTTCTACTATCTGTTTAACTGGTAGAAGTCAATTACCCTGGAATACATCACCAATTTTATTTTATTTTATTTTAATTTATTTACTTATTTATTTATTTTGCTTTTTAGAGCCACACCTACAGCATATGGAAGTTCCCAGGCTAGGGGTCGAATTGGAGCTACAGCCACCAGCCTACGCAACAGCCACAGCAACACAGGATCTGAGGTGCCTCTGCAACCTACACCACAGCTCACAGAAATGCCAGATCCTTAACCCCCTGAGCAAGGTCAGGGATCAAACCCACATCCTCATGGATCCTAGTCGGGTTCGGTAACAGCTGAGCCAGGAAAGGAACTCCCTCTTTTTTTTTTTTATTTCCCTTTTATCCCACTGCATTTATAGTGTGAATACTTTCTAATGTACTAAAAAAATTACTTATGTTTGATCTACATTACACTTCCTGATGGCAGGATGTTTCTCTTGCATTCACACTGAATCACTAGGGTTTATAATAGGGTCTGACACACAGTCACCAGATCAACTTTTACATCAGTTGGATCAAGTTGCAAATAATTTTGGGATAAAAATGACTAACATATTTTCTTTGTTAAGGCTGCATGAATTTGGTTTTTTTTTTCCTTCCGTGCAGAGAGTAATTCAGATTGGTTGCTCTCAAGATTTTTTCATCATCATCATGGAGACCTATTAACATGGTTATATGTCCCTTTCCTTTTCTTCCAAGGATTTTCGTTTATGAATTATAACTGCATTGCTCAATTTTTTATAGTTGTCTGAAACATCTTCATTATCGAACTTTATTTATATTTACCCTAGGTCTAATTGTATGTATTATATTTATTTCCACTTGTATATGTATTTTTCATATGTAGATGATTCCAAGATTTTAGTATCAATAAAATTACATATCTAAAAAAAAATAATAATGACTAACAAGTTATGGCGAAAGCACTCACTGCTTTGCATGCCGCTGAGACCCTCCTGATCTTGGTGGGTCTGAAGGGGATGTACCTCCCTCGTGATCTTTACTGCTGTGCTCTAGACCCCTTCAGATTCCCATCAGAAACCAGGGTCAGAGGCATCTGGTTCTCAGCTAGCGATGGCTTTGAACTTGAGCTCTGGAAGCAGTTACCCTGGAAGATACCAACACAGACTTTCGAAGTGGTCCTTCTCTTTTCCTTTCCATTTCATGAAGTCCCTCTAGGTGACCAAATCTCATCTTCCAAGGACAGTCTACTTTACTTTGAGATTATCTGTATTTGGCTAAGAAATACTCATTCTCAATGAGTAACAGACACTCCAGAATTTAGAACTTTTCTCCCTATTACAAGTTGCACGACTTAAAGACAGTGCTAGTACGTAATATACTTGAGGTCTTTGGGGGCACGTCTGTGAGCCATGTAAACTGGGAGAACGGGACCGGAAGATAGGCTTCCACGTTCTGGTGCTAGAACCACAGGAGAGCTGCAGAACTTAGTCAACTCCCTTCTCTCTCTTTGTCATGTGTTGTCGGTAAAATACATAGATTGGCCACCAAGTTTAAATGAAGTCGCAATTCACATGAAATTCCCCCCAAAAATCATACAGGTTCTTAAGACATCTTTAAGTAATAGCAGTGGACAATAAACATTAAAAATACTATAGTTAGGAGTTCCCTGATGGCATGGCACTTAAGGATCCAGTGTTGTCACTGCTGTGGCTCAGGTCACTGCTACGGCACAGGTTTGAGCCTGAGAACTTTTTTATGCCAAGGAAGCAGCCAAAAACCGAAACAAAACATAATGTTATTAATTAAAATGTCAATATTACACTGGCCAATTAGTGAAAATAGAAATTTTTTTTAAATTCCTCTGTTACCTGAAACTAACACAACATTGTAAATCAACTATACTCTAATATAAAATAAAAATTAAATTAAAAAAATCCTGTGTTCACAAAGACAAGGTGAGCAGAAATGGTTATTCTCATGTTAATGCTGTGAAAGCTGGTACAAGCTTCCTTGTGGGGAATGTGGGCATAAGTCTCAAATCAAACCATGAGGCAGACATTTCAATTCTAGGTATTTACTCTAAGAAAGTAATCTGAAAAACTCCTGAAAATATTGAGTAGAATATTCCTGTATATTCATTTGTAACAGTGAAAACTTGAAAAGAATCTAAATGCTGCCTTTCAAAACTCTAACTAATAGAGAACTGGTTAATAAATTACAGTACATCTCAAGATTAGAGACTTTTTATATTCAGTGAAATGGGACCATGCACATGACCTACTAACAAGTAAAAAGGAAAGTGTAAAAGTATGTTGAGCATCATCTCTATTTTGTAGAAACATGAAAAAAAAGATGTAGCACTAAAATATTAAGTGCTTTTTCTCTAGATGAAAAAAATAGTCAATTTCTATTTCCTTTATTTATCGTGTTACATTTTCTGCAATGACTATGTATTACTTTTATTATAAAAAGCATGGAAAAATTACAAATGCTCTCCAAATCTTTTTTTTTTTTTTTGGTATCTTTTAACTTTACAATTAATAATTGGGTTTTAATGGTCTCCACCATCTTCAGAAAAATTAAAAGAAAAGTAAGTAACAAGATAGTTTTCCTTGGGAGTTCCCGTAGTGGCAAAGCGGTTAACGAATCTGACTAGGAACCATGAGGTTGCGGGTTTGATCCCTGGCCTTGCTCAGTGGCTTACGGGTCCAGCATTGCTGTGGCTCTGGCACAGGTCAGCAGCTACAGCTCCGATTAGACCCCTAGCCTGGGAATCTCCATATGCCGTGGGTGCGGCCCTAAAATGACAAAAGCCAAAAAAAAAACGAAGAAAAAGGAAATTTTACCTTGGAAAAAAGCAGAAAACTTTGCCCAGGATTCTGAAAATTTCTAAGTAGCTAAGACATGCTTTAGACTAATGTTTCAAAGCTTTTCAAAGATGATCAGATCCAGAAAGGTAGAAACTTCAGTCCTAAAAGTTTTTAATTGCTTCTTTTTGCATACAATCCTCAAAGTTTGTTTCTCTTCCATAAACTAGTGCCCATCATTATTTCACAGGCTTCATATCTCTTAAAGTATCAACTAAATAACAAGGAACATCCAAATCCGACCCACATTCAGAGAAATACCCAAACCTCTTAAAATCATAACTTGAAAGGAAAAAAATACTTGATTTGTTACTAAACCCAAGGCTCAAGCTGCAGATATGAATGCAAAATAGGGTGACTTTTGCATGTGCACTCGGTTAGCTGGACGCCTGCCTCCTTCCAGCCCCCAGGTGCTCATGGCCATCTGCCCTCAGGCTCCAGAAGATGCATCCTGTCCCCGTGGACCAAGAGAGGGGTTCCCTAAGACCCAGAGGTCACCCAGTGCCACCTGTGAAGTCCATTCTGGGGATGCACAAGACCAGAAGGAGAAAAGAGTGGTGTGTATTCAAACCCCAGTGAAGGAAGCAGAACCTCGCACAAGCAAATCTTCAAATTAGACATAGGCCATTTGTCCCCTGGATGTGGCTGTCTGTATTTATAGAAATCACGTTTCTGTACTACTAAGTAGAGCTGTATTCCACCGATACTACAAACTCCTACCCAACATCATCACAGCGTATTTCCCAGATCCAACAGCAGACAGAGCCGCCCGGCTTTGTGTCAGAGGGGAGCTGAGGAGGGAGATGACTGGGAGAGCGCGTGTGGGCTCAGGGTGGATGTGCCACCCCTTGGGCCAGTCACACGTGGGGCAGATCACAGGGCACGTGAAAGGGGTGATTAAGAGCATGGCCCAGGTGTGAAGCCTAGTGTTCTGTCAATCATGAGCCTTGTGACCTTGGGCAAGTGAGCACCCAGCACAGCTCAGGCTCCCCCGTCGGCAAACAAGGTGGACGTGACAGAAGCCTCGGAGAACAGCTCTGGGGCCCGAGCGAGCTACCACGTGTGGAGCACTGAGAAAAGGCCTTGGCCGCGAGTAAGTGCGCATAAACGTAACCAGGACCAGCACCTCCACTATTAGTAGCGAGATGAGCGCGTCTTCCATCCACTGGCTGGGGAACTAGGTAGGATCAGTGACAAGACAACAAGGTGGTCGGTGGATTCGGAAAAGGAAAAATAAAGGAGTCCCGTGTCCTGGCCCCGGTGCTCGACACTCGGGCTGCAAGCTTCCCAACGCCCCAGCTGGCCCACGTGGAGACTGAACCCACCCCGTCCCAGGGGTTGCTCGGACTTCCTCGCCTGCTGTGCCGGCTGTAAGGTGAGGTCACAGAACATGCATCTGCAGGACTGTGGGAAATGTAAATTCGAAGGATCATCCTGAAAAGACCTTACCACAGGCCTGACTGTCACTGTTCCCCATCCCATAATCACCCAGAACCACAAAGTCCAAATGGCTGAAGTTCCCAAAGGGCAGAGATCTTGGCCGGTGAAAGTCAGGAGAATGGAGGAAACGTCCCTGGCGCTCGGTGGCCTCGGCATGTACATCGCAGGGAAGGCCACCAGCCCGCCCCTCCTCCCACAGGGGTCCGGGGGACAAGCCGCGGCCTCTGCACAGGCACGGGGGGAGACCGTGGAAACAGCACGGCAGCTCTAAGTTTGAAGCCTTCTCAGGGTATCATTTTATGAAAATTTTAGCAAAAGAAGGAAAAAGAAGTTATCCAGCCCATGTCATTAAGTATTTCCGGGGTGAAGATGCCAGACTAAGCTGTAAGCCTGAGATTTCTAGGCCTAGAAATCTCAGGCCAGGATCACAGCACTTTCAAGCCTCGTGGGCCGGTGGTCTCCCCAGCAGAGCCCCACTGAGCTCCGGAGCAGCCTCTCCACGTAAGACCCATCCTAAACCCTGGATAAGAGGGCGGTTTATTTTATAAAAACTGTCTTTTTTTTTTTTTTTTTTTTTTGCTTTTTAGAGCTGTACTCGCAGCATGTGGAGGTTCCCAGGCTAGGGGTCTAACAGGAGCTGTAGCCGCCGGCCTTCGCCACAGCCACAGCAACGCGGGATCCGAGCCATGTCTGCGACCTACACCACGGCTCACGGCAACGCCGGATCCTTAACCCACTAAGCAAGGCCAGGGATCGAACCCGCAACCTCATGGTTCCCAGTCGGATTCGTTAGCCACTGAGCCACAACGGGAACTCCGAAAAAACTGTCCGTTTTTAAAAGTGCAGAAATCAGGCTTTCCTCCTTGGAGCCACACAGACCCGGTTCCAAGGCCCCCAGGCTCTGCTGCTAGACCAAGACCTGCCCCTGGACCCCCACCATTCAGTCCCCAGGTGCACACAAAAGATAACTGCAAACATTTTAAAACAGTGTGTGAAGATTCTCCACGTACAAACCAGACATCACTCTATGGCTATACTCAGTAATCAGGTGGCACCCGGCGGAGTTAAAAATTTTAATTATCACTTAAAAAACTGCAATACTTATCATCTGAATGAAGCATGTCAGCCCACAAATCACAAAATGATGACTCTGAATAGAATTTCTGTTGGTTGATTGCATAAGCAATACCTCTTGTTGCTGAAATAACATCTCAAAGGCAAAATAATGACGACATGACAATCTATGTAAATCAGGAACTGCATGTGGGTTTATTTTACATTTGAGAAAACAGTGGATTTAATTGTGTGAACCAAAATGTACTGTACAATATTAATGATAGAACATCAAAATGTATAATTAATAGTGCATTGCTTGCTTTGTTTTCATTTATTTATTTTTGTCTGATATACATGCATCTGGAAAGATGCAGGTGCCAGTAAAATTTCTCTATTTAAATCAAGCTGCAGGAACTAAATTTTATTCAAAAATTGTGGTTTTACATTATATACACAGAAATTTAATATAAAATGACAATATAAAAAGTTAAAAGAGAAAGCATACAGCCAGAAGGTACAAAGAAAGTTGAATAGATTAAAATGGTACGATATGTAACATATAGGAGTTTTTAAGCTGATGCTGGCAATTTACAAGGAAAGGACTCCAACATTTGCCCCATTTTTTTTTTTTTTCATTTACCAATGCAGCACGCTTATAGAAAGGTCAGCTTGTACCAAAGCTTGCATTTGTAAATAACTATAAACCGCAGTATTTTACAGGAAAAAAGAAATAGCATTTTTACACATTTTTAAATAATAGCTTGCATACTTTTTTTTGCCAAAAGTGGCATTTTTTTCAGCATCCAGAGGGTTTGGGCATAGTGGCAACTGGGGTGTTTGTTGTTGTTGTTGTTAGTTTTTGTTTTGTTTTGTTTTTTGTTTTAAACGTGTGAAGTTGTGGCTTCCTAACCCCCAAGTCCTAGACAACTTTCTATCTTCCAACAGCTGCATGCATGCTTCCTTCAGAAACCAGTTCTGCATATAAAAGCTCGTTTTTTAATTATTAAATAAGTTTTGTGTCTGACACAGCTTTTGATCTGAATGAAATGCCTTTAAGCCTTTTTTTCCTTTTTTTTTCTTTTTTTTTTTTGAGTGAAAGGCACAGAAATGCGATTACAGTCCTCAAAGGGTTAAATTTGACACTAGGAGGTTCTATGACCTTTATTGTCATGGCAACTTTGTAATTTTAGGATGTCTTTTATCATTGTTATTTGTGTCTTTCTTTCCTGCTAAATAAATGTCTCTGAGTTGTGTGCCCCACTATTTCCTACAAAAGAGAGCTGAACATCGAGAACAGATGTTGAAAATAAAGGTCAGACTTTGACTCACGGAAAAAGAAAAGGAACATGCACAATCGGACGAAGAGCATATAAATATAACTACAAAACGTGTGTAAGAAAAACCAAGGTCCAGACAGGCAGTCGGCAACAAAGGGCAGGCTGATTTCGGAGGCTCAGGCCGGGCCTAGTGCAGTACGAGGACATTTAGTGCAATGCGCCCCAGGCCGCGCGGCCCTGGGCTACTGTTTCTCCAGCTCTGTCACATAGATCAGGTGGTCCTCGGGGGACTTGCCGTGCGTCTTGCTAAGGTGCAGTTTGACTGCGTGCTTGCTCGCGAAAGTCCGGTTGCAGAGCTTGCACTGGAATGTGGAGCCCAGATCCTCCTCGGCAGCCCCCACCGGGCCCAGAGCTTTGTTCGCCAGGACCTTGGAAACATTCTGCTGCTCTTGAATCTGGTTCAGAGGCAGCTTGGAGAGATCCTTCAAGCTGAAGCCTAAGTGTGTCTCTAGGTGATTGATGTATGTGGAAGCAGTTCTGAACTGAGAGGCACAATCGTTGCAAAAGAAAACAGGATGCCCTGTGTCTAGGTTCTTCAGGAACTTGGTCCCCCCTGTCCTCCGCAGCTGGTACTTGACGTTGGCCAGCCAGTGGCTGATGGTGGTCATGGACAGCCCGGTGAACTTGGAGATGTGCACCCGTTCCTGCGGGCCCAGGTCCGACATGATGTACTTACCCTCCGGCGTCTCCCGCAGGCTCGAGGCAAACTGGGCCTGCAGGATGAGCAGGTGCTGGGGGTTCCAGTTGGACTGGCGCCCTTTCCGCTTGTGAACGGGCGACAGCTCATCCAGCGCCTCCTCGAAGCTGCTGCCGTCGGCATCCGACTTCTCCGACACGGTGGATGGTGTGGAGGACTTGGGGGTCAGCCGGCCAGTGAGGTTCTTCACCATGTCCGAGATGTCCATGAGCGCGCTCTCCCGGAGCGGCGAGGCCACACCGTCGGCCGCGCCCGAGACCAGGGGCTTGCTCTTGGACTTGGTCAGGTCGATGGGCTGGTCGCTGTTCTCATAGTAGTAGCGGTCCAGGGCGCCGGGAGGCTTGGCGGGCATGGCGGGGTAGGCAGGCTTGTCCAGCATGCTGGTGCTGATCTTGTAGAGCATGGCCAGCGGGTCCAGTGAGGGGCTCACGGGCCTGGACACTTTGCCCAGGTGGGTGTTCATGATGGACTGCAGGGCGCTCAGCGGGTTGATGAAGGAGGGCTCGGGTGAGTGGTCCGTGATGATTCCCAGGTTGTTGCAGCCATTTGTGACTTTGGCCTTGAGGGGTTCCGTGCCGTTTGGGGTGTGGGCGTCCCCTGCGCCCTCCTTTTTGGCCTTCCCCGCGTCAGCTTCAGGGCCCTTCTTTGGCTGGGGCTTGCCGCTGCTAGGCTCCTCCGTTCTGGGGAAGTCTTTATTCTCCTTGGCCACGGGGGACGCGGCCTTGGCCGGCGAGCTCTTCTCCTTCTCCGCCTGCTTCTCCTCCTTCTTCACGCTGACCTTGCCAGTGACCTTCTCCACCAGCTCCTCCATTGCCGACACATTGCTCTTGTGGGGCGGCGGCGTGAGGCTCCCCGGGGAGTGCAGGAGCGCGCTGTGCTCGGAGGACAGGGACTTCACGCTGCTGGCGTAGGACGGCTGCATCTGCACACTCTGCACGGCCGGCAGCGGCTTCACGGTGCCGGGCAGCTGGTAGGCCGCGTGGATGCTGGGGTAGCCGCCCCACGAGGGCGCACCGTTCTGGGCTTTGCTGATGGCCGTGGAGACCGTGTTCTCCAGGGACTTGAGGATGTCCACCCCGCCCCTGGGGCTGTCATCCAGGTCCTCCTCACGGAGGTACTGGTAGAGGGCAGTGGGCTCGAACTTCTCAGAAGAATCCTCGCCCTCCTCCTTGATCTTCTTGTCCACCTCCCCAGCCGCCGCCACCACTGGTGCCTTCTCCTTCTCGGGCTCCTTCTTCTCTTCTGAGGTTGTGGACCCCGCAGGAGAGTCGGGCTGCTTTTTGATGTGGGTGGCTGGGAGCCGGGTGTGCGTCGTCGGGGGCAGAGGTATGGATTGGATCTTCTCTTCCACCACGGGGTCCAGCACCAGCTGCTTCCCTTTCTTGGAGGCAGAGGTGGTCACTTTCAAGAAGTGGCCAGTGACCATCATGTGGGCGGTGAGCTGCTGCAGGGTGTCGTGGGAGCTGCCACACTCCATGCACTTGAGGATCTGCGCCTTGCGAGCCTCGAACTGCCAGGTGTAGCTGGCCCCATTCTGGTAGCCGTAGCGGTTGTTGGGCGTCACGTACGGGTTGGCTGCCTTCTGGTCTTTGGCCGACTCACTCAGCGCAGCTTCGGACGCGATCCCTGCCGGCTCAGGGGAGCAGGGGGCCGCCAGGTCCTGCAGTGCACGCTTCTTGGTGGAAGGGACCAGCTTGGTGATGGCCGGCACCGGCTCCTTGAGAGGCACTTTCTGGTAATGCTTTGTCTTGATCATGTGGACGCTCAGGTCCTGCAGGGACTCGAAGGAGTGGCCGCAGTACATGCACTTAAGCACTTTCTGGGCATCCTCCTTCCCCTCCATCTCCATCAGCGAGCGCTTCCTAGGCTTAGACCACCGCTTGGTCTTCTCGGAGTCCTTGTCCCTGTTGTCATCGCGGTAGTGGCCTGTCTCGTTCATGTGCACAGTCAGCTCCACCAGCGTGTCGTAGGCGGCGCTGCAGTCTTTGCAGCGGAACTTGCTGGCGCCAGTGAAGACGGAGCCGTACAGCTTGTTGTTCTGCCGGTAGAGCTGCACGGTGCTGAAGAGGCTGGGCTCGGGCAGCAGTCCGTAGGAGGACGTCTGCTGCAGCGTCTTGGCCAGGGCGGCCTGATGCCAGTCATACCCCGAGCCGCCACCTCCACCACTGCTGCTGGTGCTGGTGCCGGAGCCGGAGCCGGCGCCGGAGCTGGGGGTGCTGGCGGTGGTCCCAGTGGCCCCCGCGGTACTGGTGGGGGGCGTGGGAGCGGGGGTGGAGCCCTCCTTCTGGCCCACATCGCTGTTGCTGGTGGTCGAACTGGACTTCTTCAAGTCCAGAGCCAAGCTGGACCAGCAGGACTCGGAGAACAGGTTTGCATACACGGCCTTGATCTGTGCCAAGCTGTCCTGGGGGTAGGACACAGTCTCGGGACCCGGAGGCTCCTCCTTCTCTTCTCTGGAGGAGGAGCTCTTGAGATGGGCCAGCTGGTCGCTGTTCTCGCTGAAGGGCGACCCGTAGCCAGCGTCCTGATTAGTGGCGGTGCTGACGGGCGAGTTCTGGTAGCTCTGGGCCTCCTTGATCTCCGTCTCCTCATTGCACGCGTAGTCGCCTTCCTGAAGGTCCAGAGGCAGCCCATCCTCCTCCCCGTTTTCTTCATCTATTTCTGCCGCCTTCAATTCCTCCTCAGGAACATAAGCTAGGAGAGAAAAATGAAAGGCGGTGAGAAGTAAATCATCTCCAAGGACGCGGTCTCCCCAGCAGTTAGATGATCTTTAAAAAGATGTTTCTCAGCCGCGCTCCCAGGCTACAAGGCTGCCCCCACTTTATGTATCTCCCCACTCTGCGGCTCCATGGCAGGGATTAGGCGTCAATCAAGACAATCCCTCCCTCCGAAGTGAATATGTTTTAAGAGAAGGGCAGTATCTGCCCTTCTTAAAGACGTGACTTTAGCATCTCAGCTGAGCGGGAAGGGAGGGGCCCTCGCCCCCTCCTCCTGCAGGCTTGTAAGCAACAGGGTCCCGAGCCTCCCCATCAGAGGGAATCTGGGCTGTCAGTTTTCAGGGCAAGAACTCCACAGACGGCATTATATAAAAATGCCCTTCAATGGCAAGTGATAAAAATACTCTGGTCTCCACTAAAAAGCACCACCAGCCCCATGCTCGGACAGAAGTCACCCACAGATGACACCAGACAGGTGTCAAAAAGCACGGCTGTACAAAGCAGCATTACTCACAAGAGCCAAAGGTGGAAACAGCCCAAGTGTCCATGGATGGATAAATGGATGAACAAAATATGGTTTGTACACACAATGGAATATTATTCAGCCTTTAAAAGGAAGATAATTCTGACACTCAACTTCAACGTGGCCAAACTTGAGAGTATTACACTCAGTGAGGTAAGCCAGACACAAAAGGACAAATACTGTAGGAGCCACCTTGTATGAGACACCTAGAGCAGTCAGACTCAGAGAGACAGGAAGTGGAACCCTGGTCCAGGGGATGGGAGTGTGGAATGGGAAGTTGGTGTTTAATGCTTTCAGAGTCTCAGTCTGGGAAGATGAAAAGCTCTGGAGATGACGGGGGAGAAGGCTGCATCACAATGTGAGTGTACTCGATACCAGTGAACCGTGCACTTAAAAATGGTCAAAATAGTAACTTTCATGTTATGATTATTTTAGCAGTTGAAACAAGGTCTAGAGTATATGCTCCAATGGCCGGTTACGGGCCCCTGCCGCACAGAGGCTGACTTCTCTGTGAAGCAGCATCTCCCAGAAGAAAACACAGGACACTGATGACTATCCCATGAATGGGAGCGAGGGAGGACACAGAAATCACTAGATTAAAATCTGACTTCTTATGACAGGGCATTTTAGAACCTTTAACACGTGACAGATCTTGTCAGTTCCTAAGGGGACACAATCACCTGTGCCTCTTAACTCATTTGACCAACGTACTTTCCTTCTTTCCTCCCTCCCTCCGTCCCCTCCTTCCTTGCTTCCTTCCTTCCTTCCCTCTTTCTTTCTTTTTTTTGGAACAAGTAATGTTCCATCGACTACATGGGAAATCTGGGGTTAAGATATTTGCAGAAAGGCCCTATTAAAATGCACTGATATGACCTGAGAGGGTGTCTCATTAAGTAGAATCACTCATTATCACATTATCAGAGCCAGACCCTGAGGGAACGTGGCAGAGAGCACTGCGCTTTCAGGCACGGTGACGGAGAGACAGGGAAGGAGGTGGCCGCCCGGAGGTCGGACGCCAGGCAGGAGGCGCCACATGAGCGTCCATACCTGCACACGGAGGGCTCCCGGCACTGCCGGGCACGGCACTATCTCCCTGGGCTCGAGTGCACACGCGGCGTGGTCCCTCAGCACCCACGCTGTCCCCCGCTGCCCTATATGCTGTCCCTACCCTGGGTGGTGGCATCTGGGGATACGGGAGCGCGTGCACAGGTCTGCTTCCTAGCGAAAGGCAGCACCACAGGCCGCTAGGGCATCAGGGATCACAGTCCGTGGGTCCTATGCTTCAAGCATGAAAAATAATCTATGCTTCACACCACAGGTTAGCCACAGGCGGGGATCCAGACAGCGCTCTAGGCGAGGCTGTGACTCCCAAAACCTGCCTGCTGGCCTCAATCAGATCCTCATTTCTCTGAAACCACAACAGGTTTAGGATGACCCCAGATTCCACCTGAGGACTTACAACCCAGATCCTCAGCCCGAGGGCCTGGGGTGGCTGGCACTAGCTCGGGCCACAGGGTCAACCTCTGTGGATTCTGATGGTGACGTGAGAGTCTATGGGCATCCTGGGCACAGCCCAGGGTGGTGGCCTGACTCGGAGCTGTCCCAAGGCTCCAGCAGCAGCCCTCGGGCGGTGCCATGCCCAGGGATCACTGAAAGGAAGCCTCCCTCCAGACCTAGTGGATCCACTTTTATGAAAAGCAGATCCATGTTATCTGGACCAGTAAGGCTCAGCTGGGGAGCCCAGCACCGCCTGCTGCTGCGGCTGCCTGTCGGCTGCTTCATCCCCTCAGTGGACTGAGCCCAGGCTCACAGAGTCCGCCCACAGCAGGCAGCCGTCAGTGTGTGCTAAAGAAATAGACTGCTTTCACCTCACCCTTGAAACGCAAAAAGGGGGACTTGCTGCCGTTCCTCTAACGGTGTGTTTGGCCCCCTGTCCTCACTTTCCAGCTGGCACCTCAGGGCCTGAAGTGGCACAGATGTGACTTGCCTGCCCGAGTGCACGTCTCTGTCCCAGCATCAGACTCTGCTGTTTCCCGGACCATCCTCCTCCTGGCACAGGCCAGTCTGCACCCCGGATCCCCCAGAAGGGGCTGAAGCCCCTCTTGGAGACAACCCCACAGCCCCAGGGCCTTGGCGGAGCCACGCAGAGCAGACCCCTGCCTCCTAAGCAGGCACTGGGTTCAGCCATTCCCTCCCTTGGCCCCCTGCGCACAGCTGTCCAGGAGCAGGGGAGGTGGATGGGAGGGACCCCGAACACGCCTGCCTTCCTGAGCTCACACCCCCGCCAGATCCGGAGCTGCAGTCAGAAAGGCGGGGAGCCCCAGAGCGGACTAAGAAGGAGCCTGAGACCCGCGGCCCCCCTGCCCTGGGCTCAGCACTCCCACCTCCTCAATGTTCCCTGGGGGGCCACATCCTCAGCTCCCCCGCCTTCCCCACACACTCCAGGGTGCTGACCCCAGAGATCTCTGGGGCCAGGGCACCGGCTTCCCCCTTCTCCCTGCTGGCTGACCTGGACCCTTCCTTCTGCAGCCTCCTTCCGCCCCATCCCGACTTCTTCCACGACTCCTCCAAGGCTGGCGCACAACCACCACATCCACTACCATGGAATCCATATCCACCTGCAAAGCCGCTGGTCTCAGGCCCTTGGCCTCTCCCACCCATCGGGGAAGGCTGGGCTTTGGGACACCTGCCCAGTCAGCGTCCGAGCCGCCCAGCCTTTGGCACACAGGAGTTCCAGCTGCTCTGACGGAATTTCTCACGACAGGAGTGTCCCACGGGCAGCCAGCCAATCAGTGATGTGCAGGCTAGTAACTTCCTCCGGCCCCTCCAGGTCCTCTCCCCAAACTGCTTGCTTCCTCCTCCTGAGTTAGGAGCCTCTTAACTCTCTGTTCTTACCCAACCAACCCCAGCAAGCTGTCCGCACAGGAAAAACGATGGTTATCCTCAGGGCCTCCCGTCCGTTCCCCAGCCTGATACCCAGCGTGGGCCCGCCCTAATCTGGACGCTCCACGCCCTGCACCAGACGTGGCTCCTCCCCTCCCGTAGCTCCTCCCCTCCCGTCCTGCACCCTCTTCCTCCGCCTACCCCGAGGTCCCGCTCAAGGCAACCTCTGAGCAAAAATCTAAATCATTAAAGTCCACGACCTGCGTGGGCAGGATGCAGATCCTCACGTGGGCCCCTCCCTCTGCTGGGTGTCCAGCCCCCAGGCACCCTGGCCCCGGGCAGCCCCTGCCCCAGTTCTCCAGCTGGTGAAAGACACCCATCCTCAAAGGGACGCCCAGGTGTCACCTTCTTTACCAAGTCTCTTAATCCCCTCTCAGAATTCACAAGTCCCGGCAGAATTAAGAGATGTTTACCTGTCTGTCCTCCTAGTCAAACTGTGAACGCTTTCAACTAAAATTGCTGGTGCCAGCCTCGGCTGGATATTTTCATTTCTTCCCCTCATCTTAACCCTTACAACCCTTCAAGGTGGCATCCCTGAAATGCCCATTTTGAAGGTGAGAAAACTGAGGCCTGGAGCCACCGACCGACTTCCCCAAGGTTACAGAGGAAACGGACAAGGGACTCAGCGTTCAAATCTGAGTCCCAGCCCCAGGGCTTTCCACTCTGCTAACAAACACTTAGAGTAAAAACTCCTGAGTGAATGAATGACCCTAGGTAATTCTTTTTTTTTTTGCTTTTCAGGGCTGCACTTATGGCATATGGAAGTTCCTAGGCTAGGGGTTGAATTGGAGCTGCAGAGGCCTATGCCACAGCCACAGCAACACTGGATCTGAGCCACACCTGCAACCTACACCAGAGCTCGAGGCAATGCTAGATCCTTAACCCACAGAGTGAGGCCAGGGATCGAACCCCCCTCCTCATGGATACTAGTCAGGTTCATAACCCACTGAGCCACAATGGGAACTCCCTGACCCTAACTAATTCTGCATCAGCATTTAGTACACCTCGTGTTTTTTTTTTTTTTTTAAAGGGCTGCACCCACAACATATGGAGGTTCCCAGGCTAGGGGGTTAATGGAAGCTATAGCTGCCGGCCTACGCCACAGCCACAGCAACGCCAGATCCTTAACCCACTGAGCGAGGCCAGGGATCAAACCTACAACCTTACGGTTCCTAGTCGGATTCGTTTCCCCTGTGCCACGACGGGAACTCCTAGGACACCTCTTACGTGCCTGTCATGCTGTTACAGATGAGAGAATCTCACCAAAAAAGAGCAAAAGGAGAAAAATTTTTAAACATTGACACCCTTTGGCCCAATAATTTCACTTTGGGAAGTATAACCTCAGAAGATGTATAAAATACCGGAAAAGCTTCATGCCCAAAGATGTCCTTTATAGTTATTATTGCATAAAATTTGCCACCATCTAAATCTTCAACAATAATCAGTAGTTAAGTGATTTGTAGTTTGTTCCTATGATGCAATACTATTCAAACATTAAAAACTATGTTTTAATGACAAAGGGAAAGTCGTGAAATGGAAAAAAAGCAGAAGACAAAAGTATTCATGGAACAATGGAAAAATCCTTTTAAAAGTGTTAATAGTTTTTTTCTTCCTAGATAATGAATATATGGGTTTGTTGATTGAAGTGGCTCTTGACAAATATCTCTATTTTCAAATTTTTCTTCAGTGATTTCAGCTCAACAAATATGGATTAGCAATTTCGCACTGTTTCTGGAATAAAATAACTGGAAACAGCCCCTAGGCAGACCCTGGGAGTTTGGGAGCCTGGGAAGGGTAGGGCCCAGCCTGGGGGCGGGAATGTGGGAAGGGCTTTGTTCATTGTTACATTTATATTCTTTAATGTTAAAAAGTAAAAGGCAGGGAGAACAATGAAGAGGTGCAGATGGTATTAAGGTTCCTGCAGCAAGGATTTCAAGGGGGCTGAAAGCCTGCCTGCACATTGGCCACCTCCATCTTCCTCCCACCCCTTCTCCCACATGCACCCCGCAAAGTCTCCACCCAGCCTTCCCTGGGGAGGGGACTGCTGGGTTCCACCCACAGGGGGGCAGTTGCGGGGCCTCTCCTGAGACCCTCAAGCCACCAGTTCAATGGTCACCATCCTACATCAGGTCAGCCTTCCGTTGACACGGTCCATGGCCTTTACTCGACCTCCAAAACTTCTGCTTTTATCATCTACTACTCTACTTTATTAATCCTGATAAGCTGATATTCTTTGGCTACTTTACTATTCTACCATGTACTTTTTAGTTCACTTGTCTATTTTTTTGATGGGTTAACTTTTCAACTCTAATGTACAAGGGGCACGAGGAAATATAGACCTGGCGGGCAGCTGGGGGGCCGTGTGTCCTGGGCGTCCACCACTGGATGCCATTTTAACCCCAGAGGAGTTTGTCCACTCTTCCTGGAATGAACCGGGCCTGGTAAAATCACTCCCACTTCCCCAGGCACCCCACAGCACATCCCTCCCTGTGCTCATGCCTCCCTTTCTGGTGGCCCTCAGGCCAAGCGTAGTCCACCTCACCCTGCTCTGCAGTGCTCATAGTCACGTGAGGACACAGATTATGAACCAGCCACAGATGCAAATGGGTGCAATGAATTTCTTTAAAACAGGGCCTGAGACACCCCCCTCCCGGGTCACCTCTAACTTCTCCCATCTTCCAAAACTTTCAGGGCTTGTATCTTTGAATCGGACCCCTCAGAAGGATCCAGAATCTCCTGGGTTTGAGTTTAAGAGTTTGGGCCTAGTGCAGGCTAGAAGGCTGGGTCTCGCAGAACAAGTGCTGAGCAGGTGAAAATTCACAGACCAGATCCCATGGTGTCTGGAAACAAGATCAATGGGCTCCTGGCTTCAGTATCAGGTGGCGAGGGAGAACTTTGCTTTTGCCACTTGGTATCAGAGAGGAAGGGGCCAAGGAGCTTTATAAGACAGACCTCCTGCCCCCAGGCCACATCTGTCCCAAAGAGTGAGTGCAGGAGTGACTCCACCTGTGCAGGGGGTGAGATGACATAACACCTTCCCGTCCCCATGGGGCCCAGGCTCTAGGGCCATTGTTGTGGTTCCCTGTGGAGTGACAGGCCCCCATCATTATAAGGACCTGAGGACAGACTTACAGAAGGGACAGACTGATGGTGGCTCGGTGATATCCCACACACTCCCTCTGTCCTTGGGGCCTGTTTTCCCCAGAAGTGGGGCTATTGGAGGTGTTGAAAGTTCTCCGCACAAGGCC
The DNA here is from genome assembly GCA_004024745.2 of Catagonus wagneri. Classification (NCBI taxonomy): domain Eukaryota; kingdom Metazoa; phylum Chordata; class Mammalia; order Artiodactyla; family Tayassuidae; genus Catagonus; species Catagonus wagneri. Next base: position 9,987,136 of record PVHT021183530.1, on the reverse strand, counting down.
AGCCCCTCACCCTCACTGCGCCTGCAGACAGACCCTCAAGGCGAACGAGAAGATGCCCACAATGGGCAGTCCTCTTGCGGCTGTCAGAGGGCACCCCTGCTCAGCCTCGGGTCTCACAAGCTACTGCTCACATCACGTAAATGGGGACAAGAGGAACAGAAGAATGAGCCCTTGTCCCCGTGAAAGTGGTCCCATCCCTGCCCTCTGTCGCTGTGTGGATGTGTCCTTAGCAACCAGAGGTGAGACTTGGACCGATGGATTTTTCAGGATGCTAGCTAGCCCTTTAACTTCAGCATATCCCCAGCCCCTGCCGCTGCCTTCCTGCAATTTCCCTGATCACAACCGCTGCCTGCTGCTGGGCACCAAGGAAGGATGGGGAGGTGGGGACCACACAGAGCAGGTCCTGGTTAAGGCTCTTCCCCAGGCTCGAGGCGGGAGGCAGAACAAATAAATGACTAGAATCCGTTGGGGAACTTTGCTGACCAAGTTCTCTTTTTCTCATTAGTACGCATAATTGAGAGCTGGCTGTCGATGAGGAAAAATGGAAATTCAAAAGTGACAACTAGAAAACCGAGGCCTTTAGTCCCTGCTTGGGTACCGGCTTACAGTAAATACCAAACTTTGCTATTGTATTGCCACCTGGTGAAACTATGCAATCATACCAAAGTACATGTTTATCTACATCAAAGTAGGTTCTAGACTGGCAAATGTGATATCCATGAACAGATGGCCATTACATCAAAATATATCTACTTCAAGGGGCCAATTCACAAAAGGAGCTTACACACACCTAAGTGATAAATGTACAGCTTCAATTCATTGTAAAATCTTGCAACACAAACTGCTTTCTTCCAAATTTATAATTGATCACTTGTAAAGTAACTTCACCTCTGTTATGAAGATAGCAGGTGGTTCTGGTGAAAGTTATTGGGAAATAAAAAATGCAGAGAAAGCAGATATAGCTCCTTGCTTCCTACTCTGAAAGGATATTAAAATACAAGTGGGATGTATGTTCATTTACAAACCTAAGTTCTGATTTCTTTTGTAGGAAGGCTGACATTCTACCAAGCAAATCTGAAAAGCCACTTCTGCTCTGATGCAAAAAGAGCAAAAATTTTTCTATTACTTTGCCAAATTTTAGTTGCCTGGTACCGATCGCTAATGTCAGGTTTGCTAAACCATCTAATTGATAAAGATTATTTCTTTATGCAAAACCAATGGAGGCCATTATTTAGAACTGCGGAGTCTGTAGATAAAATGGCCTTTGGTTTTTACGCAATTCTAATTTTAATTAGCAATCCACAGGTAATGTCCTTAAAATAAATATAATGTCTTCCTTTTCTCCCTGCCCCAGAATTCAACCACAAGTTCAGTGAGAAATAAGTAGTCCCATGCTGCCGCCCCCACCCCACCCCAGTGAGCACATCAGGTATTAATTTTATGTCTGGAGTTTGTTGCAGTTTCAACAATGTCATTTAACAAGTGGGGAAGCACCAATTAGAGCTTAAACTTCAACTTTAAAAAACCAAAACCTGACTGTGATTTTCAGCAAAAGAACAGAAAATGCAGATGAGAATCTTGAAAAGTTAAAACAGGAGTCCAATGAGAGGAAGAGCAAAAACTAGACTCATGAACCTTGGAAAACACACAGCTATTTCACTGCCAACAGACTATGTGTTACTATTCGATGCAAATGTTCTCTTGCCAAAACCAGGTTGTGACCAGATATTATCTACCACCTGAAACAAGCAAAGGCTTTTATCAGTTAGAGTAAGATTCACCCTGATGGGTGACATTTAGAAATCCAGAGAGGAGACTTGGCACGAACTAGCTCTTTAAATAGCGGAAACAAGAATAAAGAAACCTAACTCAGGATAAGCAACTACTTGTTCGTGGATGACACACCACCCACGGGAGTCACGGCAAGGAACCAAGGAGGAGTGTCCCCGGACCCAGGTCCGCGTAACCCTGCACACACTGTGCCCTACATTTTGACACCTAGTCCTTGCAGAAGAAAGAACTTCAGCAGGCCTTCCTCGGGGGCTTAGAGCACAGAAGGGAGAAGAGGGCAGAAAGGGGGTTTTATAGTCTCAGAACCTCACTCCGGTCAGACACGTGCCTCCGAGTTCAAATCCAGCAGCTTCTTCTCACAGACGCACAGGACAGAAGAAGAGAGGTGGGGATATGCCTCTGGGGGTTGAGACTCTGGACGACCCGCCAGCTGTTAACACCAAGTTGGGAGCACGTTTAACTCGAAATCCGCTACGACTAACTGCACATCATGTGCCCGTGTGATACACAGAGAGCGGGCAGGGCCCACGTGACTACTGCCATACGGGACTGGAAGCTAACACAAGGTCACATATACCTGACTTTCTTGAAATCCCCTTAATAACAATAATGGCATCTGCATCAGTTATATCTACACGATCATATCAGAAAATACCTTTTTTTTTTCCTTTTTAGGGCCGCACCTGCAACTTAGGGAAGTTCCCAGGTTAGGGGTTGAATCAGAGCTGCAACTCCCGACCTACAGCACAGCCACAGCAACAACACCAGATCCAAGCCATATCTGTGACCTACACCATAGCTCGAAGCAATGCTGGATCCTTAACCCACTGAGCGAAGCCAGGGATGAAACACGCACCTTCATGGATACTAGTCAGGTTTATAACCTGCTGAGCGACAAAGGGAACTCCAAACATATCATTCTTTTGTCATAATAATCGGATGTATTCTTAATGTTATCAGTGAATTCTCATCATTGCTTTCTGAGATGCTTTTATAAAACTTTTGCCGAGGCAGAGGCAGAGAGAGACAGACAGAGATATAAAAACCTCTAAGCTTGGACAAAAGTAATTATTTGTCATGATATTTTGTTTCCATTACAAGCTACAACTTTCTAAAAATCCACACGGTTACAAATGTACCAAAATACATTAAAGGATTTGTAGAAATTTTTTATCGCTAGTGATAAAACTACGAGAACAATACTACATCATGACGTGAATGAGTACGACTGTTTAGCCGAAAAGGTTTGTATGAGAGCAGCTACTGAATCACAGAAAGCAGAATCAACTCAACATCGATGCGTTGTCTCTGCTAAACTCTCACCACCATCACCACCACCCCCCCTGTCCGCCGCCCCCCCCCCCAGTCCCGGTGCCCTCAGCTCCCCTCTGCTCTCCCCCACCCCCATCCCACAGAAATCTGATGAATGAGTAAGCCTGGCAAGGGTAACTGCAGTATAAAATTCCCCTTTTACAATTACTTTCAGAAATAAATGACATTCCTCCCCATGAAATAAAACAGAGACTTCAAATCATCGTTTCTGCTATTTCTTTTCTTTTTGTGTCAAAACAGCTTTGCCATGATGCTTTCCGCCACCACCACCACCACTCTCCCGGAGTCGTGCACGCGGCATGTCCTGCCTTCAGTGGGACAACACGCAGAGCACCTGTGGGGGGTGGGGGTGGCTGGAACAGGCACATGCCAGGAGAGAAGGGGCCACCAGCCTCCACGTGCACGGTGGGCGTGTGCAGGTGGGAGTGAATAAAAACACAAAACACGTAGACCTCTTCATGCCCAAAATGAGGATACGACAACTGGTTCTTTACTTTTTAAAAAAATTAAATCTCGTTAATATCTTTTGCAGGAACATGTGCTTTCTGGGTGCCAATGTGTCCCCAAAGATGTGCTGTCATCCTGAACCATGTGAAACCCCGGGCATCCCGATGCAACTGGACAGAAGGCAATGTGTACGGTCCCTGCTAGAGCTAAATCTGCCACCAACAACGTGGGCCCGACAGTTTACAGTGGAAATACACGCATATTGTCTGCAAAAAAATACGCTCATCTCAAACTGTAGTTGCACACACATCTTATCTGCAGCGAATGAGATCAAAATTATATTTCTCAAATAGCAGCCCAACATTTTTAAAAAAACATCTTTGTTTCTTTAAAGAAAGCAAGATGTGCTCTATTCAACAGTCATTTGAAGAAGGGGGAGAAGTGACAGCTGTATTTGTTTTTTAATGACTAAATGTAGTAAAGTTCCAAATTCCCCCAGCTCTCAGCAGCACTGGCTCTGAGCAATTAGGTCTGCACTTCCCCCCGAACCTGCAGCTTAACCTGCACCCCAATTATGCACCACATTAGGGTGTTTTTCTCAATGTTCCATAAGAGGCGAACGCTCCAGAACTCTGCCTGCTCGCCATCATTGTTCGGCGGATCGATGAACAAAAGTGTGGGTGCCTCGCTGAAACAGCGGAAGTAACAATAGAAGAAAAGGCTTTCCCCTGAACATGATTTGCTTTCTAAAAGTCAGCTTGAAATCTACCCTTCACCGTCTAGCAGATAAACACGGTTACTCAGAAGACCCACCCGCATGAGGTAACCAGCCTGCCCCCGTACCTGTGCCTACTTGATGAAGAAACACTCCCGATGAAAACTGAGACATGGCTCTCTCAATAAAAGCGGCTCAGCTTCTCCATGCCCCCAAATTTAGGTATTTGGAATCCTTCAAATATTGGCATTTAACTTAACAGGCTAGATGACTAATTGTTCCCATTTTTAACTCGCTTGGATTTTAAGTAATAGCGTCTGGGCAGGAGAAAGGTAGTGATACTGGAAAACACAGTGTAGGAATACAGCATTTTAGGGTGAAAATATGTTGAAGAACCCACCTCGACATACTAGAATTTACAAGGACGTTATGGGACACTTGGTGTACCAAGTATTCCTCCTGCTAGCAAACCTGATTTTCCTAGAAGCAGGGTGACAGGTAGAGGATACACAGTGAAAAGGAACTGAGTTTCCATTTTTAAAGAAGGTTAAATAGCAATTCAAACAAAATGGCTCTTCTTCGCAGGGGCAACCAAGGCGGTGAAATGACTTTTTAGGCAGAGGGAAGGCCACTGTAAAAGGGGATCGTTTCTAATTCCAGGACGAGGAAGCAAAGGCAAGCTCTCCCCCCCCACCCTCCAAGTTTTCCAGACAGGGTTCTGAGACCACCCCGGGGTTTCACCGGCCGAGGATAACCCTCGCTGGCGGCCCATCAGAAAGGAGACAAGAGCCTGGGCCCCCCCATCCCGGTCTCCCCTCCGCGTGTTATTAGCAGAGGTCTGCAGGGGAGGGCACGGCGCCTCATGCTGGTGGTTCGGCCACGATTCTAATCGCTGAGATTTACGTGCTCTTCCCTTTCTATCTGATCAACTATACATTCCAGCATTCTCATTAGGGCTCCCATCACTGAAGGGAGTGGAAATGAATCAGTCCGGGGCCCCCTCCCCGCTCCGCTCTGTCGAGATGATTTCATTGAAATGTTCATTTCCATCCCTGCTGGCAACATTAGAATGGAAGTATTTAACCTGTTTCCATTACTTATACAAATGGCCGTGATGGGTTAGGACAGACGCGAGCCTCCCGCCACATGACTGACTTCCCTCCATTCTTTCCAGGAAGCATGAGGAGGAGGTCGCAAGATCACATTATCCGGGCTCAATAATGTCCTCTTACCAGATTCATTAACTTGGCACATCAGCATTTCACGGGCTTTCTTCGTCAAAATTTCCAGGCTAGTTGGGTTCATTTAATGTGGAGGAGGAACCTTTGTCGGCGAGGGTGTTTTGATCAGGTGTGCTACGGGGTGGGGTGGGGGGAGAGCAGGAGAGGGAGGGGCAGGAAACAAGCCAGGGAACAGGAAACAACCTTGTCGTAAATGTTACCTTCCCGACTGGAATGATGAGAGAAGAGTCAGTTAACGACGCCAGGGCTCAAAGATGGCTGTCACTTCAGATAGACAGCGGCACAACTCACCTAGACAGGTGACACTTTGGTGCAGCTAAATCCTGCTGCATTATTGAGCACCTGGAGACTGACTGCGGGGCCCGGATGTGTGGGGCACCCAAGAAGTGAATTCAGCAGGTGGATGGATTTTACTCCTCATTTGCATGCTTAAGTGAGGCTACAAACACGGAAGAGGGGCTGGAGTCCCAGGCTGGCTTCCCACCTGGACCCTTCTTCCTATTGTTTTTCCCTGGGATCCGAAGCAGGAGCCAGATTGATGCTCCAGGTAACCGGGGGAGCCGTGGGCCCTTACGCCAGTCATTCTTTTCCTTTCTAGAAATCTTAGGTAGAAAAGTCCTGATTCGTCTAAAGACATCTCCGTTTTCTATTTCTCCTGAAAGCCCACACCCGTGCCCCAGATCATCCCCTGACCACAGCTCTAGGAGCTCTGACTGCAGGTTGGGAGTCTTGGAGGCCAGACAAGGTTCGACAATTCCTAGGATAAGGTTTTAAAATAAAAGACTCCTTCGTGGAGCAATCAGAAACAAAGCAAATTCTGCTCCAGCTGTTCCCCCAGGAAAGCTGTTCTCCATAATACCTGAAATCTCCTTAAGACCTCAGATCCCCAGCTCCTGACTGCTTATGGAGTTTCCGTGTTTCTCTCTTCCCATCTGTCTGTTTTGGCTCAGTTCATGAAACCGCCTGGAAAGAAATGCTGGGCGTGTTTAAATGATTGAAGGAAAAAAGGGGGAAAGAAACTTCAGAGGGAGAAAGCAAGCACACACTAAAGACCATCTAAACTGCCCTGTGGGAGTGGATTGGAAAGTGGAAATCAGGAAAGCCAAGTGGCACCTAGAAAAAAAGGCTGTTTGCTGCTAACAGATCTCAAACCTTGGCAGCTGTGAAAGGAAAGGAAAGAAGGACCTTCGTATAAACATGTTCTCTGCAGAAAGGTAAGGAGCCCACTGTGATCATCAGAGGCATTTTCTCCATGACAACACTGAAGTCCAATCTCAAGTCAGAATGAAATACATTCTGGGATAATGATCCACCCGGATGGAGAGAATGCCTTTTTTGAGCACGCTAGAAATTTATTTGAGAGGCAGATAATATACTATTATTTTTAAAGAAATAATTTACTTGTTCTTGAGTAAACATTTCATACCCACAGAATATCTGCTCAACCAGCATTATGCTTTGGATTAAAATGTCATTGAATAATAATAGGTAATATTTATTGAACCCTTTCTCTGGACTAGACACTCTTCAGTGCCCTGCATTTATTAACTGTGTTGACTCCCGCCAACTCGGGAAGCAGAATGGCTGCGTTCTCTCCATGGCGACATGAGGACACTGAGGCACAGAGGCCA